>CM076583.1:1229606334-1230212329 GCA_034641835.2 Pinus albicaulis | reverse complement strand
GTTAGACTCCGTCTTCTCAAAGTCTTCTGTCAGAGTCCAATTCAGATAGGTCGCTGTCAAAGTCTCAGTTCAATATACAGGGCAATGCCAAACAGCTTTCACCCACTGCTACTTAGATGTTTGCAAAGCTTGTTTTCAGAATATTTCAATAACATTTGCAGGCTAGGAGAAGGACCAGTAGCTGTTTATATCAGGAATGCCATCAATGAGAAATTGATTCTTCTTCAAAACCCTGTTTTGAAGAAGAAATCATCAAATATGTTTTGGTAATAAATAGGTAAGTGGTCAAAATATTTCAAATTTTATAGTTCTTCAGTGGCACCAGCTTCAAGCATCCCTGCAAAAGACAACAAAGTGTCATTAGTCCAAGATTCAGAAAAGCATGGAAAAGCCAAAGCAAAGCATTGTATTAATAGACCAAATGTCAAATGTCAAGAACATTATAGAGTGGGTTGTTAAACAAATTTAAAAAGTAATCTGATTTGATGAGATATGTATTTCATATGCAAACTTGGCAAACAATCTCATTTGCAATAGAGCTGCAAGGCAGAAGTCAAATTCGTGTGTTTGGAGGCCAAAGACAAGTTGCAGAATCATTGACAGGGTTTTGGAGCTCAAGCGACCTACCTGGGCGCGAGCGACCCACCTGGGTTATTTCCACAGTGTGAAGTTGCAAGGGGCGCGACCCACCTGGGCCGAGCGACCCACGCAGAAGGTGAGCGACCCACGCTTGAACCACAGAAGTTCAAAAATTCATTTGATGCGCGATCTTCATCAACGATTTCAACGGATTACGAAGCAAGTTTTGATCATTGTGCGATAAATTCTGTATGCTTGTGGTAATTTTGATGACAACGTACGGTGGTGCTAAAAAACTTATTCATTTTGGAGCTTCTGTCTTTTGCTGGTTTGTATAGTGTGTCAGCTAGGGCGGCGTCCTCACTGGTGCATATATGGTAGGTAATTTGCGATAATTCGGAGGTGTTATAATGGTTGCAAAGATACACTTGTTATGCAGAGGTGAATGGTACTCTTTGGGACCCGTCGAGGCCTCTAGAGGGCGATTGTCAATTGAAATTGTTCACATTTGACACCAATGAAGGACGTGATACATTTTGGCATTCTAGTGCTTACATCCTTGGGGAGTCTCTTGAAATGGAGTATGGCTACAAACCATGTATTGGACCCTGTACAACTCGAGGAGAGGGATTTTATTACGATGCCTTCTACGACGATGTTACCTTAAACGATGATGCAGTTTTAAGCGAATCCGTGGATGTAGGTAGAGGTAGAGGTAGCTGTGTTTTGGACGAGGCTTCTGTCCGCTCCATTGAAGATTTGACGTTTAAGAGTATAGATGAAGATATGGCCATGTCTTCGAAACCAAGGCTGCAATTTTTTGTTAGAACTTTTTTGGATGGACGCACGATTGTTATTCATGGCAGTGCATCAGACACTGTTGAGTCTGTTCAGAGGCAAATTCAGTTGAAAACTGGGTTACCCATGTACGAACAGCGGCTCATATATGGTGGAAAGCAGTTGCAGCATGACCAAACATTGGGGGATTGCCACGTTGTTAATGGTGCAATACTTAATTTGGTGGCTCGCATGCGGAGCACGGCTCTTCCTCAGTCATGGCAACTTGTAAATGACTTCGTGTCTACTGTTAGATCTATGTGCATGAGGGGTGAGCACGTGCCCAATATGCAAAGAAAGCTGAACCATCTGCAGGATAGCATCCGCAATCAAGTCAAAGAGTTTCTTAAGATGGCTACAAAGACTCTTTTTGTTTCTGCTTCTGTTACTATTTCAGAACACATGCAGGTATTTCAGCTGGCAGGGGCGACTTCGGCTTTGATTATGTTATTGCTTGCCCCATTACAGAGAAACCGTGAGTGTGTAGAAGAATCTATTAAACTGTTCTTATCACCGAATGAAGATTTTCTGCCGAGTCATATTCATATATATTGTGCCCCCATTCTACTTGAGTTCTGTAAGCTGTTAGCAAAGAGTGTACCTGGCCATGATTTATACACGGTATGCCGCAATGCTCTTGCCTCTTTGCTGGACACTATTGGTGTTGCTCATGGAAGTCAATATTTCAATGAAGCTAAAGCAGAGACACTTGTCATGATATTTTGGGAGGAGTTTATGGCCTAGCTTTTAGTTGACCATGCAACAACTTACGTGGAGAAAATCTTGTCGAGCTAAAAATATATATTCGCTGGCAGTGAAAATATTGAGTCAGTTTTATTCAAATGGTAAAAGTAACGTGGCAATCAAAGTATGCAGAGGACTTTAAGGAGCAGTGGTTTTCATAAGACTAAAACAGATTTAGTTGGTATGGTGAATGGTGAATCCAAGTCAAAGCAGTCGAAAGGGTTGGTGCGTAGTTGTCATTTGCTAGCATATGCCAAATTTGCTGGTATTTAAAATATATTGAGCTATGTTTATAAAGATCGGTTTTTTTTTTTTTTTTTTTTTTTTTTTTTTTTTTTTTTTTTTTTTTATTTCAAATATAATATGACGATCGAGGTCAAAAGCTAAATTGAAAGAAGACATCGACCATAAAGGAAAATAGGAGCCAATCTTCTATTTTGACTTGGAGTTAATGATCGAGATCCGAGTGTGTATCTTTGAATTTGGTCATCAGGGGATTTTTAGAAGGATATTGTATTATTTTAGAAGGCTGTTCTCTTTTCTAATTTTTGTAATTTCAGTTCAAACATCACCCTGATTTGTTGGGTCGATCTGTTGTTTTTGTTTTAGAATAGTTTATAAAAATAATTTTTTGTACAAAGAAGAGGGGAGAGTGCTGAGAGTTAGTGTAGGAGAGAGAACAGAGCTTCCATTGTACTGTCTTTGACAGAGATTTTAATGAAAATACCCAGCGCTGGCTTCTGAGATTCCTGTGGCTTGAAATTTAGCATTTGTGTCCTCTTTTGTTTCATATGTAGCCTGTTATGTGTTCATGTCATTTCATGATCATTTCCAATTGAACAAATGAAGTGTTAAGGTAGAATTCATATTTGGTATGCTCTGCCTTTAAGTTTGTTCATATTTAATGTTTTCTTCTGTTCGACAAGGATTCATCCTCTATGCCCTTGTCGGCTCCTCAGCAGTCTTGCCATTCCATTTAATCTCAAATTGATGTTAAATTTTCTTGCCTACCTTGCCTCAGAAGACAATCTGTGTTTTTTATATTTCTCTGTTCAAGCTGTCTTTGCCTCACACAGCCCAGAAACCCCAACATTTATTAAAAACCTCATCCATATCACTTTACTAGCCTAAGATTAGCATTCCTTATCGGTCATCTCAGCCCCTTGAAGATCCTTTTGCTGAGTTTGACCCGGAGAGAGCCCTCTCCTGTCCTCGTAGGGCTAGCTATGAGGCTAAGGTTGGTTTGATGTTGCCTCGAGCCTCGCCTCTTTCAGCCTGTGGCAGATTCGAGCGCTAACACATGGATTACTTGCATGGAAAATTTTAGGGGCTAATATTCATAGGTGGGCTAAATTTCCATTATTTTTCCAAGAAAAGATTCACCAATTTCAATTATTTTGTAAACATGATTCGCCCAAATTTTACAATATAAAATTATTTTACCTTAAAAATAGCCAACATTATATAGAGGCTATATATATAAAATCATTATAATCTTGTATAATTTTACAAACATATCAATAAAATTTTATAGTTCACATATTAGGGACTAGTGAAATTCGCCAACATTTTAAACTTCAAGATAATTTTCCATCCTTAAAATTATCCCTAATTACTTGGTATATGGAGAGGAGCATAGCTCTTGGGAAGAGCCATCATTCACACATCCTTACTCATTGAGTGTGAGACGGAACTCATCCATGAGTTACCTCACTGATGTAAAACAAGTATATAGAGAAACATGTCTTCCTGAATATTATAATGGATCTCCTATATGCTTGTATTTTTCTAACACTCATTTGCAAAACATTGCTCCAAAAGGGGGGCACTATTTATGATGGATTTCACGGGCCACTCAAGGCCATGAACTATATTGATGCAGGTCATTCCTTGGAGGATCTTGGAAAGCTACTATATTCTTCATGGTGTGATTCTTTTACACCAACCATGATGCACCTTTTCCAAACATTCAGAAGGGATGGGGTAGTAAGCAAGTGTTGGGAGAGGCACTTGTCACCTCTTATCCTATGGAAATTAAGGGTGAAACTGTGCTGGTTGCACATGAGGGAACATCTTCCTTCTCATTTATCATACATGGCAGCTAGCATGATTCTAATCATGATCCCACATGCTGAAGATGTTCTTATCTTTGTTGGGGGCATGGTTGGAGGAGAGGCACACTTTTTGGATGTGTCCTTTGGGGAAGGAGTTCCCCACTCTTTTTACACTACATGCTTCAATGGGAGCATGAGATCTTGTATGGCCACTATGATAGATCATTTTTTTCTTTGGAGAGTGAGCCATATGTTTGTTGGCCGGAACATGACTCTCATATGTATTGGGGGGGGGAATTTTCTATGGATTTCCAAGCTAGGAGGTGATTCAATTCATTTGGATGATAGCATGGAGATGGGAGTCTTTCATGAATCATGAAAATCCCCATGATTTTCATCACTTCTATCTTGAGGAGGCCATGGATTAGAAAGAAGGTTTCCATATTCTTTCATGATGAGAGCCATTGGGATTACTCACCAAGGGCCAACTTGCACATGGAGGAAGGACCATTGGAAGATAGAACTATTGCAGAAAATTCAAAGAAATGGTGGAGAATATTGAATGAAGAGGCCACAAGAAAAGAAGGGGAGATTTTGCAGCACCCTTTTAGTTGCTTGAGGACAAGAAACATTTGGGAGGGGGAGACTATAATATTCCTAAATTAGCTTGCAGCTAATAGGAATATTAATTTTTCTTTTGAAATCTAGATGGATGAATAATTGAGCAAGGAGGCTCATAATTTGCTCAAGTATGAATAAAAATCCCTCCTAGTGTGAAAAGGGATCATGAAATAACCAGATCAAGCATCCACATGTGTGAACCATGTCTAAACTATGTGGACAAGGTCAAGTTTGACCAAGTCAACAAAATTTATTCTCAAAGAGGGGATCCTAAATAAAGACATCTCAATGTGAATGGAAATCAAGCTAACCAGTTAAAATGAAGACACCTTGAGTGTGGAAGAGGTTGATCACTTGACCAAGTAAACCATGACCATATCTACAGCACAGTCTAGATGCATTGAACCTCTTGGAGGGACAACACAGTTCTAGAAGGAGGTTTTACATGTGAAATAGGCTAAACTAATGAAGTGGTTTAGGGTTTTGAGAAGACTCTAATCTTATAAAAGGACGAGGAGAGCAACAAGAGGGATTTTTTGAATATTATTATTTTCTGAAGGTATTTTCTGCTCAGACATCCCTTGTTGGGTCTTCCTATTCAGGAATCCCACCTCCTTCCTTGAGAAGCTCTTGGAGGAGACTTGTGCTATATTTTCCACTATCAGGCTTGGGCCAAGCTTCACCTTACACCTACAGTGTTGATCCTATTGAGGGTTGGGTTATCCTTGTGAGTTGCAGCAGTGGAAGACACTAGATCTTCTCAGATCTAGACTATACTAGTGGCTCTTCTCAGTGAGTGTGTCTTTTAACCTCCTGGAAGAGTGCATTAGCTTATTGTGCTTTATATCTAGACCTTGGCATCAGGAAAAATCATTATCAAGGCCTACAGTGCATTTATCTCCCTGGACTGCATTATGTGGAAAGGATAAGTTGCAGGTTGTTTTGTCTGCATTTTGGAGGAGAGATCTCCGGCATTTGGAATCTTCCTTTCACTGTGGTGATCCATGGATTTGCCATACAATCCATGTTTGTTTCATATCTGATCTACTGTACCATTGTATTATTTAGAAAGTTATGAATCATTCTGCAGATCTGCAACCTTAGATCTAATATATACTCTCTGTGCTTCATGTTTTGCACAAAACCCCTAGGGGAATGTATAGATCAGCATTTCTTGTACACAGATATGTATTAGATCTAATTTTTTATGTACATATATTCTCTAGATCTAAGTATTAATAAAATATTGCTTCAGCCCCTAAAAATAACGTTTTCATGGTTATGCAGTCTTTTCTTATGGTTGTAGCACCTCATTTCTGAGGAATGTTTCCTGTATAATCTCATTCTTTCTCTTGTATAATGTATGGGCTGTAAATTAAATCTGATTTGATGTTATATATATGATTTATAAACCTCAATATCAGCCTACTACTATGCTTCAGTGGATCTGCATTATTTCTGAAGCAGTCCTTTGCATATAGCTGCAACCCCTCTCTTTGGGTGATTTTCAGCTAGACTAGTTTGTGGGAGATATGTTTAACCCACCTAGTCTGATTTGTTTTTTCTATCCTTTTGGATTTAGATCTTATATGAGCTGATCTAAGGGATCCAGGAGCTGCAAACTCATTTCTATGCACATAATTATCAGAAGTGCGTTATTTCAGGAGGCTTGCTGAGCTATTCCAGATTTTGAATATTACATTTTGTTCCAGTTTCATAGCGGATGGGTAACAGGAAATGAGTCAAAAATACAATAGATAGGGCTGAGAAATTATAAAAAGAAGCTCTAGTTAATTCAATGTACCATTTTGCAGCTGGACCTGTGAGCGTATGCTGGAAAAGACGTAGTCGAACAGAATCATCATTCAGGGAGTTTTATTAACACCATAAATGATAAGTCATGACATGAGTCAAAGGATATTCTCCAATTTTCCATTGAACTTAGGAATATCCGAGGGTAATTTATGAGGTATCACCAGCCACCAACGAGCAGAGTTAATTAGATCATTGGTTAACTGATTTAAATCTAGTAACTCTAAAGTTGCAACAAAGGGCAATTTTCGATTAAGTTCAGGTTGAGCATAGCCAGGGTAATATGGAATTTATTGAGAAACATGCCTTTGAGCACCAACATAAGGAATCACCTACTGATAACCTAGACAAGGGTTGTTTTGAAAATCAAATGCTTGAGGATTCTATTGACCAAAACCTGGATATGATACTTTTTGAAATGAAGTTTGAGGCATTTGCGCCTGTGACTTCCAAGGGGTATATCCACTAATTTTATAACCCAAATTAGGATAACTTGGAGTCAGTTGATAGGTATAACTAGGTTGCGGTTCTGACATCCCATAAAATGGTAAACTAGATTGTGAATAGATGGTTATGGATACAGATTGTTGTAAATTAACCGAAGGATTTGGAGTCTGTGGACCCAACATTTGATGATATTGAGTTGAAGCATCCACTTGATAAGGTTGTACAAAATTTTTATTCTATAATAGGGGTAAATATGTATTAACAAGTGGTAATGATGTGGATGTAATAGGTTGAACTAGTTGATACGATTTTATAACCATTTGTGGTTGGATAGGTAGAGTGGGCTGCCATTGAAAAACATGCATTTTTACATTAGTTTGACCAAAAAGTGATGGATTACTGTCACATTGGGTGACCAAAGGTTGCCCCCCAGCATGAGGAGGATAATAATATGGAAAATATTGCTCTCCAAATGCTAGGAGTGTAGTTGATATGGTACTTGAAGGAATAGAACCAGAAGGACCAACTTTATATTGCCCTGAAGATACATATAATGAATCAAGTAGTTCTATACTTAATATAGGATTACCAGTTAAAATACTGGATGATGACATTGGTAAAGTCCATGGATTTGAAGATGCACCATGGAAAATTCCAGATAATGATTTGTAACCTGATGGGACCAAAGGGCCACCATGAAAATATGACTCTGGTGAAGTTGTAAACATCAATGGGGTAGATAGGGTGGGAGATGGTGTAATTGGAACAGATGGCCCAACTGAAGATGTTGGTTCAGTCATGGTTACTTGACCAAATGTATACCCTTTTGAATCGACGGTAATTTGAAAAGGAACAGGATCAAAAAAAGAAAAGGGTGTCGATTGAGAAAAATACTCATACAGGTAAAGGTCCTCGCCAAAATGGGTTGGAGTTAAAGGTGTATCATCTTGTGGGATTTATTCAATCGCAATTAAACCAGGTGGAAGTATTTCACTGTGAGACCCAAAGTATATTTCGGGTGGTTGACTGTGTGATATGGGAGATTTAATAGCTACAGAACTTTGTGGAATGACCAAGGTAGGAAAAAATTTTGATTGTACGACTTTAGGATTTAGATGTTTTGGAAAAGAAGAGATAGGATATGGATCAATTACTGGTTGAACAACATCGGATTCGTCGAAGCATTAAAATATTTTTGTTGTGAAACTAGCTCCAAAAAGAGAAGAAAAGAGATATCAATGCCTTATAAATAAGCCACTTCGAGACGTCAACCTCCAATACATTACATGAATGAAAAATTCTTGGATGATACAAACTACAAAACCTCCTTTCTATATATAGGAGTCCATGGGGCCACAATGTAATCCTAGTGGGGCCACAATCTAATCCTAGCCGACCTAACAATAATAATTTAAGGTCACAATAATAACAATATGGGGGTTACAAGGGTACAATAATAACAATAAGGGGGTTACACTAACAATAATAAGGGACTATACTAGTAATATAGTGACCTAACATGCCCCTCTCCTTCAAAAAAGTGTTGTCCTCAACGCTTGAGTAGCTCTGGGTGCTTCTATATAAAATTCTCATCCTCTCATGTAGAATCTTCAGTGGGTAAGTTCTTCCAGTCAATAAGTAGTTCTTCCACTTTATGAGATACTCTGAAATTGATCGATTCCGTAGCTGTCGAGTTCTTGTTTCCGTGACTGCTTCAGGTTCCAATATGATTTTTCTTTCCTCATCAAGTTCTGGAAATATTGTTTGAATTGGAATATTTTCACCTTTAACCTTCTTTAAGCATGAAAAATGGAAAACTGGATGCACTTGCGAAGAAGCAGGAAGCTCCAATTTGTATGCCATATTACCAATATTTTGCAACACCTTGTAAGGACCATAGTACTTTGGCGATAATTTATTATCCTTCTTAGCTTGCTTGAGGGACATTTTTGTGTATGGTTGTAGCCGTAAAAATACCCAATCTCCTACATCAAAAATTCTCTCACTGCTATGTTGATCTTCTCCTATTGTTTCATTCGATTTTTTTGCCAAATTGTGTTATCCTTTAAGAGTTGAGAACTTGTTATGACTAGTGGATTCTTCCATCGCTTGAACCTTCAAATTTTCTCTTAAAGATGATGTGATGGATGGTGGATGATATCCATAAAGTGCCATAAATGGGGTCATTTTTGCTGCAGTATGGAAGGTAGTGTTATACCACCATTCAGCGAGAGGTAACCACTTGACCCATTATGTTTGTTTACAAGATACAAAACAATGAATATATCCTTCCAAACATTTATTTACTATCTCATTTTGACGATCATATTGAGGATGATAAGATGAGCTATGAGCTAATTGTGTATCCAAACAAGAAAATAACTCCGTCCAAAATTTTCCAGTAAAACTAGGATCTCGGTCACTCACAATAACCCTTGGGGTTCCATGTAGCTTTTTAATTGTGTCCATAAATGTAGTAGCAATTGTACTTGCTTTAAATGGATGAGATAATGCACAAATGTGTGCATACTTGGTAAGTCTATCAACTACCACCATGATGACACTCTTTCCTTCATACTTAGGTAATCTGATAAACGACAGGGAATCTTTCTCTCAACGTTGACCTGAATTTTTCTGGCTAAAGGTTGTAAGTCTCTATTTAATTATTCCAAATTTATTCTCAGAAACCAAACATTTCACACAAAATTTTAGCATCGTGATTATTATCCTCAAAATTAATTTTCACCCCAGGTAAGTTTTTAAAAATCTTGAGTGTCCTCCTAAAGGAGAAGTGTGAAATTCCAAAAGAATCTTTTGTTTTAGTTGGGAATTTTGACAAAGATATAAGCGATCTTTGTACCATAAGGAATCATTTTTCCAACTAAATGTATCAGATGTACTAGGATCTTGCTGCAACTTTTGAATGAGTGTCCATACATCTTTGTCCTTCTTCCATTCATCTCTTGCTTCGGTTATCCAATCTGGTTGGATAATAGAATGGCACAAAGCAATGCTTCCACCTCTTCATTCTTTCTTGAGAGTGCATCTGCAACAACATTAAGCTTTCCTTTTTTGTAGATTATTTCAAAGTCATAACCCAACATCTTTGTGACCCATTTTTTCTGCTCTTTTGAAGATATTCTTTGTTCCAAAAAGTGTTTAAGACTATCATGATCAGTTTTTACCTTGAAGTGTCTTCCCATTAGGTAAGTTCGCCATTTCTTTAGTGCATGTAGTATTGCTAACATTTCCCTCTCATAAATAGGTTTCTGTAAATACTTTCCTTTGATTGGACGACTTTCAAAAGCAATGGGTCTTCCTTCCTGCATTAAAACTGCACCAATTCCATTTCCTGAGGCATCACATTCCAGAATAAAGGTTTTTGTGAAGTCTGGCGTAGCTAAGACCGGTGCTAGGCACATTGCCTCTTTAAGATGTTCAAAGGCCTTAGTTGCTTCAGGAGTCCATGAAAATGCATCTTTCTTCAATAATGTTGCTAGAGGTGCTGCTATTCTCCCATAATTCTTAACAAACTTGCGATAATACCCTGTTAACCCGAGAAATCCTCGCAACTGCTTTATGGTTGTGGGAACTTTCCATTCCTTAATGGCTTTAATTTTGTTAGGGTCTACTTTAACACCCTCGTGAGATACAATATGACCCAGATATTCCACCTTTTGTACTCCAAAGAAACATTTGGATTTTTTTGCATATAATTTTTTCTCCTGCAATAGTTTGAGCACCCTGTCAACATGTTCAACATGATCCTTCCAAGACCTGCTGTAGATTAGTATATCATCAAAAAATACTAGCACAAATTTTCTAAGGAAGGGTTTGAAAATGGAATTCATCAACCCTTGAAATGTAGAAGGTGCATTGGTAAGGCCAAAAGGCATGACCAAAAATTCATAATGACCCTCACGAGTTCGAAATGTTGTTTTTGGAATATCTTCAGTCTTCATTCTAATTTGATGATATCCTGAACAAAGATCCAACTTGGTAAAATAAATTGCTCCATGTAATTCATCCAATAATTCATCAATCACGGGAATGGGAAAGTTATCTTTAATGGTGAGCTTATTTAGCTCCCTATAATCTGGACACATGCCCCATGATCCATCCTTCTTATGTACCAATACTACAAGAGAAGAGAAAGAACTTTGACTAGGTTGAATTATACCCGCCTCTAACATTTCTGCAATCATACATTCAATTTCGCTCTTTTGGACATAAGGATATCTATAAAGCCTAATGTTTGGACGAACAGTTCCTGGAATCAAATGAATAGCATGATCATGATCACGAATAGGTGGGAGTCCTTTGGGAGTTTCAAACACCTTGGAATGATTGTCCAAGACTTGTTGGAGGTCTGCAGAAATAGACGATTTTGATGTTGGAACTTCTAGTGAGCATAATTGTGCAATTACGCCTCGTTGTTCTTTCTTTAGAAGCTTTGTCATGAATTAGAGCTTATTATATTTCCCAGATTCCCTGAAATACCCCATAATTTGACTTCCTTTCCTTCTGAAAAAAAATTCAAGAAAATTTATTGAAAATTAAAAGCTACCATACCCAAAGATTGTAACCATTGTACTCCTAGTACAACATCAGCACCTCCCATAGGAATGGAAAGAATTGGAATATTTAATACATATTCCCCCATGGTTAGCTTGATATTATGGCATTTTCCAGAGAAATTTATAGTTCCTCCATTTGCAACCATCACTTGACATTCCGCTAGTGCTGTATAGGAAACAATCTACTCCTTGCTACTTACAATGAATAAAATTATAAAGTACTTAATCATCCTTCATCCAACACTATTACCTTTTTCTTCTTGATATGTCTCTCTATCTATAGAGGCTGAGGAGTGTAATTTCACACAATATACACCATATGGTCAATTTACTTCTTCCTTCTAGGTCGTGGTCTCCCTGTGTATATCCCTCTCTTTGTTCATTTTCTTCTTCCTCTTCACAATCTACATAAAATAGCACTTCTTCCTCACCATGATTTTCCTTGAGGACCTTTTTATGTATTTTTTCTTTAACACAATCAGAGGCAGTTTTTGCTCTTTTTTCTTCCAATTTTTGTGGTGTTATCCTTGTAGGTTGTGGAAATCTAGGCGTAGCAACACTTCCTTCTTTATAGAAGTGGGTGGTAGGCTTCCTTGTCGCCATAATCTTACATTCAATTTTTCTTGCCAACCTGAATGCCTTCTCCAATGAATCAGGTTCCAAAATGTGAATTTCATGTTGGATGTTATCATTTAAATTAACTATGAAAAGATCAATCCTGTGTTCCTCTGGAATATCGGTTACCTTTATATTCAATTTTTGGAATTCATCAATGTGTTGCCCCACTAAGAGATTTATCAATTGGCTAAAGAAGGTGTTGCTCTTTGTATCCTCATAATGTGCTATCATTTCCTCCGTAAAAATTGACCAAGTGACAATTTTTTTATGGGAGCAAAGCCATCGATACCATACAAATGTATTTTGTTTTAAATGTAAAGTTGCAATGCGTACCTTTTGTGTGTTTTTCACGTTATGGAGATCAAAATATTGCTCCATCTGTAGTATCCATGTTACAGGATCCTTTCCATCAAACTTCCTCATATCCATTTTTGGAATATGGTGGTTCTTCCCACCAACGTTAGAGTTTATGAAATCACGATTAACATTTATTTGGTTCTAATCATGAGTTTCCTCTACTATCTTTTCATCATTAGGAAACATTTCTTTTATCAAATTTGTCAAACCTTCCATGTATGCTTTTATATCATTCTTCATGGTTTCCATTTTTTCATCGATTTTAGCTTCCATGGCATCCATTTTATATTCCATGCCAGCTTCCATGTCTTCAATATTAGATTCCACGCCTTTCTTCAAACCATCCATATTACTCTTCAAACCATCCATATTATTCTTCACACCATCCATCTTTGCTTCCACACCTTTCTTCAAAACTTCCATTTCATTTTTTGCTGCTCTTTGCGAGAGCGAAATTTGGTGCACTTGCTCTTGTAATTTTGATAGATCATGTTGCAATTCTTCATCTTCATGAGTCATAGTAGAGCCTTCTGAAGGCCTAATGGGCGTTGAATTATTTTTATGGGGCATTTTTATAGAACCCAATACTAATATCTATTCTACAATATGCCCTTGGAATCAATTCAAATTTATTCTTCAAACAAGACTTATGCAATTCAAAAAAAATTACACACCTTTTTCTTTCTTTTGAAGAGCTCGATATTTAAATTGGATTATCTCTACGGTTACAACTCTTCAATATCTAAAATGTGTCATTGAGGTAACCTTTTGAATCCTCTTTTGAATGCCATAGGTCTGAGCTGATTTGGATTCTTCAAGTTAAAGTTATGTTCAATCTCCCACAATGACCTAATTATGGATTGTTTCAGTAGATCAAACTTGTACGACTTTCCACGTGTTATTGTTTCGTATTTTAGATCTGAAATTGATAGAAAAGAAACTAAATTCCGTGTACTTATGGCCACTTTTTACGGCACTCCAATCTGATGCTCAGAGAGAGATTTATGAAGCTTTTCTCACAATCACCTCTTTCAGATGAAATTCAAGAGCCTGAAAAAGCACTACCTTCCACAGATCATATCTCCGAAAATGTTGCGAAAAAAACTCTAAAATTTTGTGATGAGTTTCCTCAGGATTTCAGCCTTGTGCCCTAAACATTTCAGGTTCTGAAACTTCGTAGAAAAGACGTTATAACGCAAATTCCACGATGACCTATTTAGATTAAATTGAGGAGCCTACAAAAGACCTAACTTCCACAGATCATATCTCCGAAAATATTGCGAACCAAGATTTGAAATTTTGCGACGATGTTCCTCAGGATTTCAGCTTCGCACCCTAAAAATTTCAGCTTCTGAAACTTCGTAAAAAAAATTTATAGTGAAAATTCCACGATGACCTGTTTGGAGTAGCGAAACCCTAGAATCCAAAGCTCTGATACCAAATGTTGTGAAACCAGCTCCAAAAAGAGAAGAAAAGAGATATCAACACCTTATAAATAAGCCACTTTTAGGGGGAAACCTCCAATACATTACATGAATGAAAAATTCTTGGATGATTCAAATTACAAAACCTCCTTTCTATATATATAGGAGTCCATGGGGCCACAATGTAATCCTAGCCGACCTAACAATAATAATTTAAGGGCACAATAATAACAATATGGGGGTTACAGGGGTACAATAATAACAATAAGGGGGTTACACTAACAACAATAAGGCACTATACTATTAATATAGTGACCTAACAATTTTGATTCGTCACATTAGAGTTGAAAATTTTAATACTTTAAACTTTCTACGAGTGGGTCATGTCTTGAATATTAAAGCTTGATTATTTTATCGAGCAATATGTGATGAATTCTTCAACCCTGATCGCAGGACTCAACCCGTGGGCACAACAAGCATGCGAGTTAAAATGAAGTGTGCCTCCGCAGTTGACCAGGTTGACCACGAGGTAAACACAGATGAGCAGTGGAGATTTAATGTGGGGGAACAAGCTAAGACAATTCTCCGTACTCCAAGACCCTCCGCAGTGACGTAAGGTGCTGTGTTGTTCAAATCTGTCCTCCACATCAGGTGAACTCAACGGTTCGTTGGCACTTCATGTCAACATTTAATTTTAAAAGTCACGCCACCTATTTAAGTGAAATTCACATTTTTTCCAAAGGCAGTTTGGATTAAGTTGATATTTGTGATTGATTTGTGCTGCGCCCAGTTCATTTTTCTGCCACCTTATCAAAATTTAGTCACCTTGTAAGTCATATTTCGTTGTAGTTCTGAATTATGGTTAAAATTTCATCTCTGTTGGGTTCTTCTAGTCATATCCCTCCCATGGATACCAAGAGGGATATCCAAGATACAAATTGTTCCTTGGTTCATCTTCCATGTTACCAACAGGTTCTCTTGAATGACAAAGCCTCTCTGGTTTATGCTTCCATGGTAAAGTCTGGTTTGTTTTTTGCATGCATCCCTAGAACCCACCTTTTTCCTAAATTTATATCCTGGTGGCTTTCTGTTATGTATCCTGGAAAATTTTTTGTGATGAATTTTCAAGGAGAGAATTTTTTACAAGTATCTGCCCAGTTAATATGCCAATCCCTTTGTTACCCTGACTCAGAGTCCTGTGTTCAATTCTTTGATGATTCTTTGGTAGCGTGTTATGATAACCTTGCAGGTAAAGAATTCAATAAACTTATTCATTTCCTAAATCCTAACACACAACAATTTCAGCCTGACAAGAAGGATTTTCCTATGGAAATTTTTGATATTGAGGTTCAGCCAGTTCTAAGCATCATTGCAAAGATTTTTGGTAAAGATGATGACAGGATGGTGGAAAAATCAATGTTAGGGATGTTTGCCATGATGATGAAGCCAATAATGGTGTTGTATATTCCATTCTATTGGCAGGAAGCAGTAAATTCACAGCTAATGAGCCTATCATTAACAGGTTCTTTTAGATTTCCTTCATTAATCATTTACTTGTTCTTATATAAAAATGTGGAGGAATTTATGCATCTAGGTCTGAATATTATGGATATAAATAAGAAGAGGAAATATGTATTTTTCAAGACAGATATAGTGAGGAGAGAACAAAATGAAACTCGACTGTTTGATTTTGCCAGTTATTTCATGACAAGTGCATATAAAGTTTTGAATGGAGTTCCTCCCCCCTATTTTTTACCCAAAGCTCAAGAATTCATGCATTTAGGGGAAAATAGTAAATTTGGAGATTGGTTTGTTTTTTAGGATTATTCAGAAATTAGGTTGTATGGAGCAAGTGTTGAACCTTATAGACTTGCAGTATTTGTTCCCATGAGGCTATTTTCTTTGGAGTTTATTCCACAAAGTCTGAATGTTGATCAAGTTCACTTTGTGCCCATGAAAAAGGGACATATGTTCAAACTACCCATGAATGTAGGTCCTTTCATAGTTAATATGAGACAAGCATTTGAGGACGTTACTAAACTATTAGATGAGATGCATTTGTTGTTAGGGGAAAGCTGGTCTTATGACCCTCATAGTGTAATTTCCAAAAGAAGAGTTGATAATGGATATTCAGATTTCATTCATGAAAGCAGGTCAGATTTAGAGTGGATAGCAAGAAAAGGAGTAATGAGTTCAACAGGTTCAAATATTCATACTCCCATCATATCAGAAAAGTCTAATAAAAGAAGCAAAGAAACAATAGGTTATTTAGAAGATGAGGAGCAGGCAGATGATGAAAAGGAAAATTTTTAATGAAGAGCATGCATATAAACAGCCTGGTTTTTCTTTATAATTGGGAGAGGAACAAAATGTTCCTACTTCACCCATGAGACATGAGACCTCTCATGAACAAGTACCACTGATCAAACAGATGCTTGCCCAAATTGCAGAGAGGAACCAGAAGATGAAAGCCAGTATGGAGGCTCAAGTTGAATATCAGATTGCTCTAGATCAAACAAGGATTTTGACTGCCATGGATCTTGAGAAATATCAATTCAGAATTACCCTGTCACACCCTACTGACATGTCAATTGGTTCCTCTAGAAATTTCAATAATGTAGATGCGACCGTAGATGTGAAAAAGATCCCATTGTTGGATAAGGTGAACCTACACATGCAAATAGGTCAGTTGATTGTAAATGACCTGACAAAGACTAATGAAATGGAAATGAGAGTAGAGAATATGCTTGGAAAATTAATTAAGCAGTTGAATTTAGAGAAATCCAACTCTAAGGCTTTAATTGTTCATAATGACAAGCTGAAGAAAATTATAGTAAAGATTGGAGTGGACCCTAATGATAGCACTGTTGTGCAGAAGCTTCTGCAAAGTGCTGAAGCTAATATATCTACATTGAAGAAAAAGCTAAAATTACCTACAGGAGAGCATTCAATGGCTACAGAGGTTGTAGAGGTGGAGAATGAGAAGGAAAAGCTTCTACAGAAGCTTATTCAAAAGGAGCAAGAAATATCCAAAATAAAACAAACTACAATATCTCTGCAAAATCATATTGATAGTCATACTTGCACATTTATTTTTCCTTCAGGTAACGAAGATCCACAAGCACAAATTGCTCAATTGAATACTGAATTGCAGATGGAAGAAAGGGATTGAAAAAAGGGTCAAGCAGATCTAGAGACTGCATCGAAGATTATTCAAGCTGCAGAAAATGAAGCCAGTAAATACAAAATGGACATTCAAAATGCTAATGCTGAGATCAAAAACCTTAAATAAAAATTGAAAGGGAACATATCTTTAATACAAGAAAAATATTTCATTTGGAATGATATCATTTCTGAAATGAAGTCAATTTGGGACTTTTTTATGGTGGTTGCAAAAGAGAAAAGTGTTATCAAAGAATTTTAAGAACAAGTAAAGGTAGATAGACAGAAGACAATCAATAGGGCTATTTGGGAAAAAATATTCATCGACTTTATTAATTCCAAAACAGATCAAGAATTAAAGGAAAATGAGATTAAAGATAGAATCTTATATGCAGTAGATATTAATAAGATGATTGTCAAGAATTATTACAGGAAAGCCACAAAAAAGAAGTTGATAGAAATCAAAGAAGCAGTAAGTCATTTTGATAAGTCATTGGAAAAATTAACAAGAGCAACTTTACCTTCATGCTGGGCACTAGGAGGTCTGTTGTCATGGGATTCTTATGAAAACTTACTGGTATTAACAAAAATTAAAGTTGATAATACACATGAAAAGACTCAGGTACTCAAGGGAGAAATGATGATCAACTTTCTTCAGAGACATTTTCAGCTACTATGGTTGGTAAAAACTCTATTTACAGAAATACCATCCTATAAACGAATTACTGCTTTTAGGTTAGAATATCACAATCTGATACATTCACCCAGGACAAGAGTATAGATATGGAATAAGTGCAGAGCTTGGACGATGGACTTGCCAAAATATCCTTCAACTTCGAAGAAAGACAAATCAGAAGTTGATCCAGGAAATGTAGTAGCGTCGTCAACTAGTCACGTTCAGGATATAGATTAGGGTGTCAATTTTTATGTTGTTATAATATTTCAAAGATGATGTAAATGTAATCATACATTTTGAGGGTATGTAATAGATAGTTTTCAAAGTCCTCAAGAGTTGAGGTATTTAGGATCAATTATAGCAGTTTAGAACTGATTTTTATTGTATTTAATGTAATAATTCAAGGGATGAAAGGTTCCGAGTTTTGGACCTTCAGACTATAATTTTGTATCAAATATTTCAAAGATTGATGAATGAGAAACAAGTTTCTGGAATATGTTTATGTTGATATATGTTCAAGTTTACATTCTCTGTTTTCTATCTTTTAATAAAATGAAGTAATGAGTAGCAGGTCTCTTTTTACTTATGTAAGAAAGAGTTAAAACCCTTAATTGGCGCTCCTTCGTTTTAACTGTTTCTTTCATATAATTATTCTGGAGTTTGAAATGATATATTCTGTATAACAACATATCAGTTTGGGCTTCTTTCTTTCATTTTCTTCTTGTCATTTCATTCAACATCAGCAAATGATAGCATTGTGAGACATTCATTATATTTTGATATTTGAGGGTTTAATGATAAATAATTGAGGGTGATTAAACAGAGACAAATAATTTTGTGACATAATCATATAAATGTCTTAAGCATTGATTCCTTGTCACAGCTAAGGGATTGTCTCTTAAGGTACAACATTTTTTGGCGTCGTTGCGGAGGACGAAGAAGTGAATTTTTTCCCTAGGTTTTATTTGTATTTCCTTCGGTTGTTCAAAGAGGAGGAATTATTAAAAGATGTTTTTTCATTTTATAATTATGGCTTATAAGAGGCCACATACTAGGTCTGATACCTCTCAGTAGAAAGTTCCTACCCTTTCAAGTCCATAAAAAATGGTTTCTAAAAAGGGCCAAAAATCAAAAACACTTTCTACACCAGATTACACACTGCCTGCATTTGGTAGTAGTTCTCATACTCTTTCATCCAAGGATATTTCCCAGAAACTCACTTTCTCGGAACAAGAATCCTTGTCTCCATCCATTAATTTCCAAGAACCAAAGTTAGAAGAGCAATCTTTTGAATCTGTATCATTTACATTTACAGGGATTTAGCATAATATAGTTTCTAGTTCTTCTCCTTTAGTTTATCACCCTCTTCCCTCATCAGTTGTTTCGCCCCATTCATCAACACCTACAACTAGTTCCCAGATTCCCACTACTCAAGGAGCAGTCAATCAGGGCATAAACATGGCAGAACCTGCTTTCTTGATGAACATATATGCACCATTAAATCTTCCACAACCAATGAATGCAATGCCACAATAATATCTTAATTTTCTTCTTAAGTTTACTGGAGAAGACGAAATAACTGCGAAAAAACAATTGCCTTTGTTTTGCACTTTTGCCGAAAATTTCAATGTTGAACATCTAGATGTAGTAATGAGACTTTTTGTGCAGTCTCTAAGTGGAGAGGCAATAAAATGGTTTAAAGGGTTACCAGATGGCTCAATTAATGATTGGGATGAGTTAGAAAGATAATTCATCCAAAGATGGGGTGAAAAGAGAGACCATGGTTATTCTTTGACAGAATTTAGTGCTATTAAGAAAAAACCTGATGAAAATATGAGTGATTTCTTTAAAAGATTCAATAAATTGTAAAATAGTTTTCCTGCAGAAATGAAACCTCCTCCTATTGGAGCAAGAGTTATTTTTGCTAGGAAATTTTTATCAAAATTTAGTTTTACTTTGAGAGAAATAAGGTCCCCTACTCTTGAACAAATCCAAAAGGATGCATTGGAGATTGAAGCAAATATGACTGCTGCTGGGAAAGCTAAAAAAAAACAGTCAGTTCAAGATAAAGGTAAAGCTAAGGAAGAGTCAATTCAAGATCAAAGGATTGATGACATGACCAAGGTCATTAAATTTTTTTCAAATAAATTAGTAAATTTGGAATTGGATAACAAGAAACCCACACAGAAAAACAGAGGGGTTCTTAATCCCAAATTCAGAAAGCAGCCCCTGCATATTTTGCAGAGGGAGAGAAGATATTGGGATCAAGTTAAAGCACTCTTATATATAGAAGAAACACCTTCTCAGTCTGCTGATGATGATCAGAAAGAATATGAAGAACAAATTTCTGCCATATATATGGAAGGTGATGCAAAAGAAGAATGTGAAAAGCAATGTGAAGAGGAATGTAAATAAGCCAATATTTTATTTGATCAGGAAGAGATAGATGATTATTGCAAACAATTTACTGATTTTGTGCAAGCAGAGTTGCATAAGAAGTATGACTTGAGATCAAAAAAGAGGTTGAGAACTCAGGATGATGAAGAGAAAGAATCAGATTTAGTCCCTTCTCCAATGGCGACTCCACAACAGAAAAATTCAATAAAACAAACAGACAAAGGGAAGCATCCCATGAATCCAGTAAAAGAAAATGAGAAGCAGCAAGTTGAATCTTCCCAAAACAAGTCTAATGACACTAATATTTTGGAGAAGATTGTTACTGTTCCTCAGAAACATACAATTCCAAACGGAAATCAAGAAGAACCTGAAAAGTTGATCAAACAAAACCAAACTTTTAGTTTGTCTAAAGAGTTAGAAAAAGTTAAAATTCAAGTACCTCTTCTTGTGTTGGCTAAAACACTTGGTTATAAGAAAGAAATTCCAGAGTTTATTAATATATCTCAATATGATGAGGTGGGTGATATTGTGAATTTACAAGAAGAGAAACCAGTGGTTACTTTCGGCCCTCATGTTGAAGAGGTAGACTCTTATGTTCCACCTTTTTATATATCAGTACTTTTGCATGATTTCATTCTTCATAATTGTATGCTTGATTCTGGTGCATCACATGATCTTATGCCATTATATAAGATGAAAGATCTAAACTTACAAATCACTAAGCCATATAGAGACCTATATTCTTTTGATTCGAAAAGGGTGAAGTGTGTAGTTATTATCAAAGACATGGTTTTTTCCTTGGCCCAAATCCCAGCCAAGAGTATCATGATGGATGTAGTAGTTGCAGATATCCTGGCCAGATTTGGTATGATGTTGTCTAGATCTTGGGGGGGGAATCTAGGAGGTGTCTCAAAGTTGGATTTCACATATGCCATCATCCATGTTTTAAATGGGGAAGAGAGGAGGTTATATAGAGAAACCAGATTCATGAAAACTACCACCAAGAAAGATGTAGGTAATTCTCCCATTTATGGTCAAGAAAAGGAGGATATCTCTTGTTTTATGCTGCATGAATGTGCAGAATTTGTTGAACACTCACAGAAGCAGCTTTCTTCAGCAAGTGTACATAAGGATTTGCATTCAAATAAAATTTGGAAGTGTTATTTCGATGGAGCAGATTATAAGGAAGGCACAGGAGCTGGGTTCATCTTTATATCTCATGAAGGTAATCTTTTACATTTTTCTTTCAAACTGGAATTTGAATCAACTAATAATGGGTGGCATTTGAAACATTATTTCCAGTATTGAAAATAGCACATTCATCATTGTACATATTCGGTTTTCCTAATTGTATATTTTTCATCAAGCATCATGTGACTCCATGCCCGAAGTGAAGGAACTGATCTACAGGTTCTTAGTGTTTCGTGGAAAAAATCACTATCCCCATGTGGAGCCAGATGTTGTGGATCATTTGCAATATCCTTTTATTTTCAATTTTGAAAATACACAAAAAAATAGAAAATTGTTAAAACATGTTAAAGTATTAAAGTCTCTATACTTTAGCATTAAAATATTTTGATTCGTCACATTAGAGTTGAAAGTTTTAATACTTTAAACTTTATACGAGTGGGTCCTATCTTAAATATTAAAGCTCGATTATTTTATCGAGCGGGATGTGATGACTTCTTCAACCCCGATCAAAGGACTCAACCCGCGTGCACAACAAGCACGCGAGTTAAAATGAAGTGTGCCTCCGTAGTTGACCAGGTTGATCGCAGGGTAAACACAGATGAGTGGTGGAGATTGAATGTGGGGGCACAAGCCAAGATAATTCTCCGTACTCCGAGACCCCCTGCAGTGATATAAGGCACTGATTTGTTCACAGTTGTCCTCCACCTCAGGTGAACTCAACGGTTTGTTGGCACATCATGTCAGCATTTAATTTTACAAGCCACGCCACCTATTTAAGTGAAATTCACATTTTTTCTAAACAAAGTTTGTATTAAGTTGATATTTGTGATTGATTTGTGTTGTGCCCTATTCAGTTTTCCATTAACTTATCAAAATTTAGTCACCTTGTAAGTAATCTGTCATCGTAGTTCTGAATTATGGCTAAGAATTCATCTCTGTTGGGTTCTGATACTCATATCCCTCTCATGGATACCGAGAGGGATATCCAAGATACAAACTATTCCCCGGTTCATTTTCCATTTTACCAATAGGTTCTCTTGAATGAAAAAGCCTCCCCGGTTTAAGTTTCCATGGTAAAGTCTAGCTTGTTGTCTGCATGCATCCCTAGAACCCATCGTTTTCTTGAATTTATATCCTAGTTGGTTTCCATTATGTATCCTGGAAATTTTTTTATGATGAATTGTCAAGGAGAGAATGTTTTACAAGTATCTACCCAGTTAATCCACCAAGCCCTTTGTTACCCTGAGTCAAAGTCATGTCTTCAATTATCTGATGATTCTTTGGTAGCGTGTTATGAGAACCTTGCAGGTCAAGACTTCAATCAACTTATTCATTTCCTAAAGCCTTACACACAGCAATTTCAGCCTAACAACAAGGATTTTCCTATGGAAAATTTTGATACTGAGGTTCAACCGGTTCTAAGTAGCATTGCAAATATTCTGGGTAAAGATGATGACAGGATGGTGGAAAAATCAATGTTGGGGATTTTTTCCATGATGATGAAGCCAGGAATGGTGCTAGATATTCCATCCTATTGGCAGGAAGCAGTAAATTTACAGCTAATGAGCCTATCATTAACAGGTTATTTCAGATTTCCTTCATTAATCACTTACTTGTTCTTATATCAAAATGTGGAGGAATTTATGCATCCAGGTTTGAATATTATGGATATAAATAAGAAGAGGCAATCTGTATTTTTCTGGACAGATATAGTGAGGAGGGAAAAAAATGAAACTGGACAGTTTGATTTTTCTAGTTATTTCATCACAAGTGCATATAAAGTTTTGAATGGAGTTCCTCCCCCCTGTTTTTTACCCAAAGCTCAAGAATTCATGCATTTAGGGGAAAATTGTAAATTTGGAGATTGGTTTTTTTTTAGGATTATTCAGAAATTAGGTTGTATGGAGGAAGTGTTGAGCCTTATAGACTTCCAGTATTTGTTCCCGTGAGGCTATTTTCTTTGGATTTTATCCGAAAAAATCTGAATGTTGATCAAGTTCACTTTGTGCCCATGAAAAAGGGACATATGTTCAAACTACCCATGACTATAGGTCCTTTCATAGTTAATATGAGACAGGCATTTGAGGAGGTTACTAAAATGTTAGATGAGATGCATTTGCTGTTAGGGGAAATTTGGTCTTATGACCCTCATAGTGAAACTTCCAATAGAAGAGTTGAGAATGGGTATTCAGCTTTCATTCATGAAAGTAGGCCAGATTTAGAGAGGATAGCAAGAAAAGGAGTAATGAGTTCAACAGGTTCAAATATTCAGACTCCCATCATATCAGAAAATTCTAATAAAAGAAGTAAAGAAACAGTAGTTGATTTAGAAGATGAGGAGCAAGGAGCTGAGAAAAGGAAAAAGTTTAATGAAGAGCATGCATATAATCAGCCTAGTTTTTCTTTACAATTTGGAGAGGAACAAAATGTTCCCACTTCACCCAGGAGACATGAGACCTCTCATGAAAAAGTACCACTGATCAAATAGATGTTTTCCCAAATTGCAGAGAGGAGCCAGAAGATGAAAGCCAATATGGAGGCCCAAGCCGAATATCAAATTTCTCCAGATCAAACAAGGCTTTTGACTGCCATGGATCTTGAGAAAGATCAATTCATAATTACCCTGTCACACCCTATTGACATGTCAATTGGTTCCTCTAGCAATTTCAATATTGTAAATGTGACCGTAGATGTGAAAAAGATCCCATTGTTGGATAAGGTGAACCTACATATGCAAATAGGTCAATTGATTGTAAATTACCTGATGAAGACTAATGAAATGGAAATGAAAGAAGAGAATATGCTTGGAAGAGTAATTAAGCAGTTGAATTTAGAGAAATCCAACTCTAAGGCTTTAAAAATTCAGAATAATGAGCTGAAGAAAATTATAGTAAAGAGGAGTGGACCCTAATGATACGACTGTTGTGCAGAAGCTTCTGCAAAGTGCTGAAGCAAAGATATCTACATTGAAGAAAAAGATGAAATTACCTACAAGAGAGCATTCAATGGCTGCAGAGGTTGTAGAGGTGGAGAAGGAGAAGGAAAAGCTTCTACAGCAGCTTATGCAAAAGGAGGAGGAAATCTTCAAAATAAAACAAAGTGCAATATATCTGCAAAATCATATTGATAGTCATACTTGTACATTTGTTTTTCCTTCAGGTAACAAATATCCAGAAGCATAGATTTCTCAATTGAATACTGAATTGCAGATAGTGGAAAGGGATCGAAAAAAGGCTCAAGCAGATCTAGAGATTGCATCGAAGATTATTCCAGCTGCAGAAAATGAAGCCAGTAAATACAAAATGGACAGTCAGAATGCTAATGCTGATATCAAAATCCATAAATAAAAATTGAAAGGGAACATATCTTTAATACAAGAAATATATCATTTGGAATGATATCATTTCTAAAATGAAGTCAATTTGGGACTTTTTGATGGCGGTTGCAGAAGGGAAAATTCTTATCAGAGAATTTGAAGAACAAGTAATGGTAGATAGACAGAAGACAATCAATAGGGTTATTTGGGAAAAAAGATTCATCAACTTTATTAATTCCAAAACAGATCAAGAATTAGAGGAAAATGAGATTAAAGATCGAATCTTATATGCAGTAAATATTAATAAGATGATTGTCAAGAATGATTACAGGAAAGCCACATAAAATAAGTTGATAGAAATGAAAGAAATAGTAAGTTAGTTTGATAAGTCATTGGAAAAATTAACAAGAGCAGGTTTACCTTCATGTTCGGCACTAGGAGGAGGTCTGTTGTCATGGGATTATTATGAAAACTTACTGGTATTAACAAAAAGTAAAGTTGATAATACACATGAAAAGACTCAGGTACTCAAGGGATCTGGTGTGGATGATTATGTCACCCTCCTAGAGACAGCCTAGAGTTGCCATAGACCAGTGCCTAGGACATCTTAATATAGCAAGTGGCTCATTATAGCTTGGGTTTTCAATCCAAATAGCTCACTTACTATCTCTTGTTTTGAACAAGGAAATTAGATTTGAATGGGACCAATCTCCCTCAGAAGCTGACACAAAGATAAGAATAATGTAGGAACATCATGTAAAACTTAAGCATGAAAGCATCAGACAGTTAAGAGACCGCTTACTGTAAAGAGGGCCGATTCAAATAATATATCACAGAAATCAGATATCAGGAAGTGAGTGCAGTGAGGAAACAAAAGAAGATATTAGCTGACATGAGACTGATACCCAGATACACAACAGAACCATATAAGGGCGCACCATTTTACGAATCCTTATATGACAATGGCGTTTTAAAAGCACCCTCCTCAAGCAACTAATATAGCAGAAAACATGGAAAGATTGAACATGGAACAATATACCATGACTAGGCCTATTTAAAGCGCTTTACTAATTCCAGAAAGGGCACCACTTAAGATGAATCCTTACTGCAAACTAGTGAGCCACTCGCATTCTAGAACATGATACAAGCAGACAATTTGCATGAAATGAGATAATGTATTAACACATGAGAGAAATTACATACTGCGAGATAGCAAAGACCAGAATCCTCATTACAGTTATAACCCCTCCTCACTGAGACCCTACGGGCTCTGAAACTTCATACAGAAAAATTACAAAATGTATACAGAAGTATTCTTACTGCACAGTTTGCTGATAGAAATCTGGAACCCTAACAATGTCTTCCTTTTTTACTTTTATAGAGGAGATAGAAAATTCTTGAGGAGGAGGTAGATGGAAAACATTTAATGACTTATTTTGAATGGCATGGCGGAAAGCATTCGCGCCCATTCTATGAATGACTAACTATAAATGACTGTACTAAACAATCTGTCTATAGAAATAAATGCTAAGAGATAAAAATCTCCTTATATACAAGACATAAATGATAAAATATATACAACGTGCTGCCTGCAACCGAGGGAGAATTTACTGCCGTGAGGGCCTTGAGATAATCTGCATTCATGTACTGTACTTTTGGCTTCTGGCTTTAGATTTAAATCTTGGATCTTTAATGAGGGGCGAATGTATCTGGAGTGTTCTGAGGATCCATCTCTGTGTCTTCTTTAATGGCAGTCATTCCTCGCACCTACCCTCTGCTTCTTCATTAAATTTCATCCACAAAACATTATCTTTTATGGGCTCCAAACCTTTGTGACAGCAGCAGCGAATTAAAAATTCCCTCCTTGTTATATCAAAACCTGCAAAAACCCTCAAAATATTTAGAAAAACCGACACAGACGAAGGCGGGCATGATGGAGGTGGAGATGAAGGTGATGATGTGGACACAGACCAAAGACGGGGGGGGCACTCAGGGTGGCAGAAGGAAAACAGTGGAGGTTTTCGCAAATGAACGAAATGTAACACAATTTGAATATGAGGGAATAATAGCGGCGGATACGAATAAAACATATAAAAACACACAGATATATATATACGGTGTGATGACACCACGAAGACATGAGGGCACGACACATGGGCGTACAGGGAAACGGGCAGGAAGACGACGTGGCGGAGTCAACGAGTGGGAGTGAGTGGAAACGACACAGTGGCGGGCCATAGGTCACGGCAAACACAAGATAACGAGCGAACGGTTCTGATATGTCTCCGCCGTTGGATTGAAATCTGGAGATCCAACGATTCTCGTGAATCCCGCCGCCTGGCGATGTTGCGGACTTTAACGCGCGGTAGAAAAGCGGTTTCCTGCTCGTACTGAGGACACGCGGCACCACCTGTATGGGATCGCTGCCCCCGCGGGAAATACCGCCTTGCCGACGAGAGTGGTGCGGGGGATATACTGCTGGTTTTTGCATGCAGGGGGGTACATATGTGGGGGCCGTCGTATAGAAGGTGTTCGCTCCGTTGATTTAATTAGATCGGACGGTGGATATCGCGCCCGAAACACAACGATAAGCCCTTTTTATTCTTGGCTTTCGGTCATCGGCCTCCGGTCGTATGACAACAATTAGGGGCGGGGCTTAGGACTTGGGGCTTTGGCCCGAAATATTTAAAATGCGGGTTTTAAACATTTAGACAATATATTTTCGGAGCGGAGAGGGTGGCGATGAGTGTGATATGGGGGGTTTTTGACCACAAAGACATTGGAAACAGATTTTAAAGGAGCTGGAGGCCAAATTTTAAATGGAGAAGGGAATATGTACAACAAGATCAATGATGATCAAATTTCTTCAAAGACATTTTTAGTTGCTGTGGTTGGTAAAAAAATTATTTACAGAAAGACCATCCTACAACCGAATTACTGCTTTTAGGTTAGAATATCACAATCTGATACATTCACCCAGGACAAGAGTAGAGATGTGGAAGAAGTGCAGATCTTGGACGATAGAGTTGCCAAAAGATCCTTCAACTTCAAAGAAAGACAAATCGGAAGTTGATCCAGGAAATGTAGCAGCATCGTCAACTATTCACATTCAGCATATAGATTAGGGTCTCAATTTTTATGTTGCTATAATCTTTGAAAGATGATGTAAATGTAATATGACATTTTGAGGGTATATAATAGATAGTTTTCAAATTCCTTAGGAGTTGAGGTAGTTAGGATCAGTTATAGCAGTTCTGACCTACTTTTTAATGTATTTAATGTAATAATTCAGGGGATGAAAGTTTCTGAGTTTTGGACCTTCAGACTATAATTTTGTACTTATAGATTTCAAAGATTGATGAATGAGAAACAATTTTATGGAATATTTTTATGTTGATATGTGTTCAAGTTTACATTCTGTGTTTTGTATCTTTGAATAAAATGAAGTAATGAGCAACAGGTCTCTTTTTACTTATGTAGGCAAGAGTTAAAACCCTTGATTGGCGCTCCTTCATTTTAACTATTTCTTTCATATAATTGTTCTGGATTTTGAAATGATATATTTTGTATAACAACATATCAGTTTGGGCTTCTTTCTTTCATTTTCTTCTGGCCATTTCATTCAGCATCAGCAAATGATAGCATTGTGAGACATTCATTATATTTGATATGTGAGGGTTCAATGATAAATACTTCAGGGTCATTAAACAGAGACAAATAATTTTGTGACATAATCATATAAATGTCTTAAGCATTGATTCCTTATCACAGCTAAGGGATTGTCTCTTAAGGTACAACAGTTCCAATGCTTTGTTAGGTAAATTGAGATTGATTTTATGTTGATCTTGCTTAACAATTTTCCTTTCAAAGGTTCACCGTGATGATGTATTGGAAAATTCCTAAAATGAAACTAAGAACGATAAGCAATATTTCACTTTTAGTTTTTCAATGAAATTCCTAGCTACTAGAGGGAAAGAGCAATCAATTTGCGGGCAAACAAATCAAAGAACACAAACTAAATGCAGATTTCCTAATTGTTCCTTTTTGCAAAAAACACAAACCACTACATGCAAATGCAGATTTTTCTTTTTAGTTCCTTTAATGTTATGAATGCAAAAAATAAACTAAGTGCACTAAATAAAAAAAAATCAAATTCCTTTTACTTTTTAGAAATGAGGAATACAAAAAACAATTTATCTTTTGAAGGAAAAATGAGGAATGAAACAGCAATTTCTCCTATCAGGAAAAAAATATTTTATGACAATTTCCTTGTTCAAAAGAAAATGGATCTAATGCGACAATAAAAATACTTATAGAATTTTGGCTTCTGTGATCCATCTTAAAATTATGAAGAATTTTTGGTTCAAAATGCGTCGACAATGTTCATTTTAATGTGATTATTATCGAAAAAATTCTTCATAATAAAAATACTTTGAAATTAACTTGCCAATGATAAAGAAAAATGCTTTAAACAAACATTGAACAATTTTTCTTTCAAAGGAGGAAGAGGTAGATGAATTCACTCGTCAATATCAGGCTCAAGCTTTTCGAAACACATCAGCAAACAAACTGAAACAAACTACAAAGACAAATACAAGGGAATTTGGATGGCTTCAGGAGGCAACACAATATCTAAAGAGAGACAGTGCTTTGCAACGCAGGCCTAAAAAGGAGACAGTGCTATGCAAAGCACTATGTCCTGACTAAGAGTGTATTGGGCGTAGTGCAAAAAGAAAAACACGGTTGTTTAACACACTTCTTTTGCAAATTTGCATCTTAAAAAGTCTAATATTTGTGAGTAACAACTATTGGGTGAATAAACAAAGAAAATCAGAGGCTAAAACTCCCAGGATAAAGAGAAATTTTCCCCAGTGGAGTCGCCAATTTGTTGTACAGAATTGTGAATTATAGATAAAGTACACTTCCTTAGACATGTGCTAATCTAGAACAACAGGTTAAAGACTATACGACTACTTTTCCTAGTTAATAACATACACACAAAATGGATTAGATGCTTACTTGGAATCCAATAACTTCCAAATGAATCATTCTGTCGCTTCCATTGTAGCTTCAAATTCCAGCCTGTTGTGCAAAATATTTCCTGCAAGAATGAACACTAAACAACTAATGATAGCAATAATACAAATGTATATTCAAGTTAGTTTGCTAAATCAGTAAAGCATAAACCATATACATCAACTAAGATCTTGCAATATGGAAAATCAATGCTAATATAGATGCATATAGGGAAAAGTAAGTTGTATTATTTATTAATGATAGAAGGGGAGGTTACAACCAAATGACTGATTTAGTGTCACCATATCTAGCAGCATCCCAACCTCATCACAATGCAAATATCTTCAGAAAATTGTCACTCAAATCAATCTCCTCAATGAAAAATCCACCAGCATTTCTCTACACAAATTCTTCCTTCTCAAACACTAATATCTGTGCTCAATTTATAGAGAGGTTGGGGTAGTTTTACAATCAAAGAATTTCCAATAATAGGCAAGAAATGTTCCAATCTTGTAGATGTCAAATGGACATAGGGATTCGAAGTTTGACACATCTGAACTCTTCTAGAAGGCACTAGCCAAGTGGAGATTCTGGAACAATGAGAATTTCGCTCCCAATGTGACCAACACACCCATAGATGTCGAGAAGTGCTTTGTAGAGAAGCCTTGCATGGGGCTACCTACATATGCAATGCACTTAGTCCCTTTATAGGCAGTATTGGTGAGCTCTCATATGATATATTATAAACTTCAAACCTTGGAAACCTTTGCAGATGAAATTCCTTGATTGATCTGTCTTGTTCTTTGTCTTATGGCATATAGCAATTGAAATGTTAGGGAATGATATACCCTATACATTGGTCCTGGAGATGATGCCCAGTTAACCGGGTCATTGGGAATGATGCCAAAATTTATCTATAACACATTGGCTATTAGGAAAGATCTTATTACTTCAAAAACTAAAAAAAAACATTGTCCAAGATGATTAGAATGTACAGGATCAGAGGTAGGCGCTGGTCCCTCTAATTCATGGTTTTTCAAAGAAGGTGATGTCCCATGGATTTTAAAAAAAGATTATATTTCTTTGGCAAAGGAAGTTATAATGGGTGTGAGGGTGTCAACTTCATACGGGTCTTCACTGCGGCACTACTTCACCGTGGATGACCATTTATCGAGGTTGAAATCACATAACCATTTGACTCTTCTAAGAGTACGTATAATGTGAAAAGAATGATTTTATTATTTGTTATATTAATAAATTTTAACCCATGCAGGGATCATAAAACATAACTAATTTCGTATATTATTTCACGTGTTTATAACTTTGTAGTATCATTATCCTTTATTCGTGCGTGGGTGTGTGAACATGAATTCCCTCAAGACCTAGGCATGCCACATCTAAATTATTTGCATTTGTACGTTGGATCACGTCAAAGGAGATTCATGTGGCTAGCATTCCATGGTGGCGTCAAGAGATAGTTGAGATTGTTTTTAAGTTTGAAAAGGAATTGCCGACAAGTTTCATGGCCTTACAAGTTCATCTTCTAATCCACCTAGTAGATGAGGTTGAATTACTTGGGGTGGTTTCTTGTCGTTGGATGTTCTTCTTAGGGAGGTACACAAATAAATTGAAAGGTTTTGTTCGACAAAGGGAAAAACCCAAGGGGTCTATGGCAGAGGGGTACATATCATATGAGTCTTTCTATTATGCCAATGAGTACATCAAGCAGATTGAAAACAGACCAAGTGTGGTGATTTGGGACAATGAAAGGGATGAAGAAAAAAGAGAAGGGGAATTGCTCCAAACGAGTGGAAAAAGGTGCTTGATAAAGAGTAAGCGACTTATAATTTTTCAAATTTACAAAAAGTAATTAATATTCATGTTGAACCTTGATATAATGTATATTTTGATCTCTAAGTACTGTATAATGTTGGTTTGGTTTCATCAGTGAATGTAGAAATTGAAGCAATCAATGAATTCGTTCTTTACAATTCTGAAGTGACACAACCATGGATCGCATTGTACAAACAAAAGAGGATGAAATGGGATAGTGACAGGAAATAATTCAGATGGTTGAATGGTATAAGTGTGCCTTATCCCGATAATTTAAAAGAAAATATGCCAAAAATATTCCCAAATAGTTGGGTTGCTGACCAAGTCAGAGAGAAATATGGTGCTACTGGTCATTACCTACGTGCTGAAGAGGATGTGCTAAACGTAGGGATTGGGTGCAACAAATCGGTAATAATATTTGTAATTTATATGTAAATTTCAAACTTATATTAAGACATCTACATTTCATATTTTAATTGTTGGGTTATTATAAGACACATGACACTGAGTCTTTTTAACTTTTTTATTACAAGTGCATTTGTTCCCATCTATGTGGGCATATGGACACCCATTTCGCACAGAAAATGTCGATGCTGGAAAAATCACACAAGACTGTGGAGTGGAAGTCAAGTTCGATCAATCTACTCAATGTAGCTAATAAAAACCTAGTACGAGGGACGTTAGGTTACGTCGAAAAGATACAAGAGATCATTTAAGTGGATTTCTCTTCTTTCCAATGTGTTATTTTTAGGTGCAATTGGTGGGAAACCTTTGATCGGAATAATGTAAAGGAAGATTGCGATACTAGGCTGATATGTATCAACTCTAGAAAGATGTGGGATGAAGCTAAGGAGCCCTATGTTTTCCCTAAACACTGCAACCAAGTGTTTTTTTACCCAGATGTGTTGGATAGGGATTGGTGGTTCGTATTGACACATGAAACTAGATCAAAACATATTTTTTAGAAAAATAGTGTTATCATGCCATGCGAGCTGAAAGATAATGAGGGTGATCATGAGAACCAAGAGTGATATGGTACATGTTTTATTTCATCAATATTTATACTTTTTAAGATGGGTTTTTCGAAACATTATAATATGTATTTTGAATTAATTGGTAATTTACATTGTGTTAATCTTAAAATCAATAATTCATTTGATAGATTGCAATTATGTTGATCTAAAAAAAAATGGCGCACTGTATAAATTAGTTTTTTTTTTGTATCTAAGATCATAATAAAATAATGATAATTCTAAAGTACATGAATTTATTTGTGTTATTTTCTAAACTTTATTATGTTACAATAAATCATATTATTCTAGATTTATTATTTTACAATTATTTAAAATTTACAATTTTACAAATTTAAAATTTTTAATAAATTCATTTCACATTAATACAATTAAAATTTTACAAATATTTTACATACAATTACAATTACAATTTTTCAATTCACATACAATTACAATTACAATTTTATAATTTTACATACAATTACAATCAATTCACAGTAATACAATTAAAATTTTACAAATATTTTACATACAATTAGAATTAGAATTAGAATTATAAGTACAATTACAATTTTACAATTTCACGTACAATTACAATTTTATAATTTTACATATATACAGTTACAATTTTACAAATTTACATATATACCATTACAATTACAATTTTAGAATTTTACATCCAATCAAAATTACAAATATTACAATTTTACAATATCATGATCATTTAGTATTAAATTAATTAATAAACATCATGTTCATGATAACTATTGTACAAACGTCATATTTGACTAAAAAACACATTCAAAATCACTAACATCATCGTGATCACGATCATCTAACAAAACACAATTAACATTATATATTAACATCATCAGAACACAAACATCAAATATACATCTCATGTCAAATAGCTCATGCTATCATCACATACACATCTATCTGCAAGTTGCACATTAAATGAACATATCTAACATGACCTAACAATATACACATCATGATGATAAGCAACATGTAAATTAAGTACAACTGCAACATGAACATAAAATACATGGACCATATATATATATATATATATATATATATATATATATATATATATATATATATATATATATATATATATATATATATATATATATATATATATATATTTATTTATTTATATATATATGTATATGTATGTATGTATATATATATATATATATATATAACAAATAATGTTAAAAATATACAACTGTAATATAAATGTCATAGATCAGCTGGTGGTAGTACAAAATCAATATCAGTACTAGTGGAGGCCTGCTCAGTCAATGTTGCAGCCTCGACGGTCGATGGTCAAACCTGCTCATGATCATGAGTATTGACGGATGCTGTAGGCTACTGACTAGACATGGCCAATATTCCAGCCTCATCTTCATGATGACTGCTACTAGATGCTAGTGGAGGCTCATGCTCATTGACGCGACACGAGGTAAACGATCATCAGATGAAGAGTCGCTCCTCGTGGACTGTCCATCACATGCTGCGTCTCGACCACGCCTATAACGTTCAACAGTCCTCGTTAGTTGCGTAAAAGCTATCGTGACTCCTACGACATGCCGCATCAGGCTGTACATGTCATGCAGAATGCCTCTCCACATCTATAATAGCCTATCATCAGCCTCTATGTCTCTGTAATGAGTGGGCCTGATGCCTGCCTCAACAATCAATGCACTGAGTTTGTCGCCTGTTACACTGAAAATTGTCATCCTGACATTCTGCTATGTGTATGAGCTCATTATTACTCATACCTCTCCCTTTGCAAGTCTAACATATCAGTTCCTCATGTTAAGCCTTGAAAATCAGAGAAATGTTCCTAAAAATCTCCTAAACTTTGGTGTCGCACTTTCTCTCTATCTTGCCTGTGGTCCCGCACCTATTTTCAGCTCTCTTGCGTACCTGAACGCACTTTATCTGTGTTAAAGGTGCAGACCCCTGTAAGATAAAAAAAGGCACAAGTAAATTCCAAAAAGCTCAATAAAAGTGAATTCTAGAAGCTTCCAGAAAATATCTTGCGGTGATAGAACCGCTCTTATGAGGTGCATGTATCCCTTACCTTATGGAGCTAACCCCTTGATGTGAGGATCTTATCCCTTTGAAGGAGGATTCTATCCCTTCATAGTTGGAATAGAATACCTCCTCTTTTCCACTATAAAAAGAGGCATTTGGTAGCCTCAAGGGGAGTTCAAGCTTTAGAATATTTGAAGTTAAGTGCTGTTGACATTCAGACTCAGTTAACTAAGACTTTTGTGAGGAGAGATTACATACCTCTATTCGTCTTGGTTTGAGGAGTGAAGAGCTTATCAAAGTAAAGGAGACTCCTACTTCGGACCCCGGGAAGGCCTGTGAAACATCAAGGCTCAGGTTGTAAGATTTTCCTTCTTTTGAAATTAATACAAATATACTCATTTTTCTCAATAAGCTTTTAGTTAATGGTTTATTTCATAGATTCCTTGATCACTATGATAAGCATGGTTTATGATGATTCCTATACAGGTGCTATGTAATATTTTTCTTGTTTGTGACTGCAGGTTTACGAGGAAAACTCCTTCAAGTGCACGAGGGACAACAACAACTTCAAAAAAGCACTGGACATACGGTAAATCTTTTACACCTCTATAGAGATTTTTGTAAATCATATATGCTTAGAGAAAGATTAGTTTATTTGGCTGTTTGTTGCTAGATACTTTTAGTACTTGGGAAATTGGTCTTGTCCGCAAGACAGATTAATCCATACAACAAATTGGCAACTCTACTGGGGAAAGAACTTGTTGTTTTTGGTTCTCTTTTATTTTGATTTGAGGAAACGTTTCTCCTAGTTTTTGATTGATAGACATCTGCCTGGGTAGCTTAGTTTTTCTCTGTTTTTGAAAATTTTGAGATCTTTTATGTTTTTATCTAATTTTTCCTGGGACCGCACTTTTCCTTCTTTTCATAGTGCAGGTAGTTTCACATTTTTTCTTAAGTAAACAGTGCGGTACCGCACCTGTTACTTCTGCAAGCCTGCAGACCGTGTTTAAATTTTGAAAAAATTTAGATTTCTTTCTTTAGTTTATCTTTATTTTGATTTAGAGTTTTTTGTTTCTGCCCAGATTGATGATTGTTTCTGTCAAAAGCTTTATGTGAATGAATCTTAGCAGTATTGGTGTTTTGATGATTTTCTAGAAGTTTTGTGTTTTGGATTGTTTTTCACTTGGTCTTTATAGCGATTCGAAGCATTGACTGTTTGAAGTACCTGAGATTACATTGGTATTTTGTCTTTTTGCTGAATCTGACCTGATTGTGAAATTATCCTTTATTGAGAAATAGAGCTACCTGTTTCTTTGCAAATCTTCGAAAATAAACTTTGTTATAGGTTTTTGAATTTCATTTTTTATAAAAACATATTTGAGTATTTTTGATATGTTTGTTATTCTGAACGAATATATCCTTAGTTTGTTGAATAACTAAGTAAAAAATTCTTCAAAAAAAAATCTTAAATCTTTTATTCGATTAGATTATTGAAATTTGTAGATCTCAGAATTAGTTTTATAGTTTTGAGTGCTTTTTAACATTTTGTAGATCTCTTTTGAAGGAAACTTGATTTGTAGCTTCAAGTTTTTGAAAGTGAAAGGATTTTCTGATGAGGTTTGATAATTTCTCTCAATTTGAGTTATTGTTGGAAAGACAAAATTATTTTCTTTCAATTGTTCTTTATGTTTAAAGAAGGAATTGTTTATTAAAAGAATTGCATTCTCCAACTCTTCCTTAATTAGAATTTCATTGAAAGGAAACGATCTAATTATCATATTTAGGTGCATTTTTAGTGTTTTTGGAAGTCGAGCCTTCACACCATCAGAGTTTCATTTCCGCACCCATTTACTTAAGAAACAACTCTTAAAAGTAATGCTTAATTAAAATTCATCTAGCAATATTTTTATTTTCTAGGGCTCTTATCACCAATATAGCTTAGGCTAGTATCTTGGAGTAGAGAGTAATTAACTCTCCAAGATAGTAAAAACAAACAAGTAGACAAATCTTGCGGTAGGAAATAAATCCAATTGTAATTGTTATAATCTGGGAAGCTTCTCTTAAAGAAGTCAATCATGAGATCATATCCAAACCTTTGAGACAATCAATTCTGTTTCATTGGTGAAGATAGAAGATTTTGCGCTTATTACAAACGGTAAACCTCGGATTAACCATTGTCGCGGAGCCTGGGGTCACTTGTCGGTAAACCTCAAATTAACCATGTCGAGGAACCTTCAAGGGGATTGAGCTTTGTTACTCTGCCCTTTCACGTGGGATCGGATCGTAGACTGTTCCCCCAGTTATATTTGTTACTGTTGGTAACCTTAGTGTCCACAAACTTAAGATTATTTCCTAAATTTCTGTATTAAATTTCTACTAAGTTGGATTTCATCACCAACTAGTGTTTTTAGTACGAGAAGTTACTGTTTGTGTGTGGTTTGAACTCTTAGATTTTTAAGCGTGTGATTCAACTGTTTGTTTCTTTAGACACTTTAGGTGTTTTCATTGAAATTTTCTTTGTTTGCATGTGATTAGTTAAATATTTAATCGTGGCGGAGTTGCCGAGACAATCCCGGAGACTATAAGGGAAACCCCCTGAATATACACCAAGTCAGCTTGAAGGGCTTAGTGCTCTGGTATCATCTAGTAGCGGTGGATTAAATTAAAAGAAGTAGGAACTTCATCTATATTAGTTCATCCTGATTATCAAACACCTATAACAGAACACATTCAAGAGCCGATTTAAGTTTCTGAAGTTACTGGTAGTATTTCTCCTACTAGTGAACTAGCTGATGAACCTGAAATCTGTGAACCTGAAACTGAACCTTCTCTTTTGGAAACATCCTCAGGATTTATTACGCCAACTTCTAGCGATCCTGGTTCACCAAGGGTAAGAAATATTGTCACTGACGATCTTCCATCTGGACTAATTTCTATTGAAGAACTTACTAATCCAGATGAAGAGTTATCTCTTCCCGACTCCCTTCAGTCTTTAAATATTAGGGAACGTGAATCTATTTTCTACAGCCCTATTCGAACTACTGCTTGGTACTTATCCTTAACAATTTTTTTAGAGAATCTGGGTCTTGCTTTTTCTCCACCTTGAATTCCATTTCATCCAACACCCAAAGGTTACTATGCATCATCCATTATGGCAGGAGAGTCATCCATGTTTTCCCAGACACTGGAAGCATTTTTACATGGTGGTCCTTCTATTCCTTCGGGATATCAGGCTCTGTCTGGTACTTTCTCGGGGGCAGCTCCTCAACCGATTGAAAGCATGTTATCATCTGGTTTAAGTGGAATTAAAACTGAAACGTCAAACGCAAAGAAAATCTTTATGATGTCTGGTAATATTCCAAATCCGCAACCTCAAGGCAGTCAGTTATCGCCTGGAGGGAAATCTCAGGGAAATCAATTACCGCCTAGGGGGCAACCTCAAGGTAGTCAGTTACTACCTGGGGGGCAACCTTTAGGAAGTTAGTTACCACCTGGGGGGCAACCTCAAGGTAGCTTTTTTCCAGGACAAACTGTGGAATCATATTATTTTGGGGGACATCCCCAAGGACAATACATACCTCAAGGATATCAACCTTTAGGACAGTACATACCCCAGGGTCAACCCCAAGCTCAATATGCTCCTTAGGGTCCTTATCAACCCCAGCTTCAGTACGCGCCTCAGGGTTATCAACCTCAAGGTCAGTACCCAATTCAAGGTTACCAAAAACCTTCTTGTCAATCATCTATTGAAGGAGCTGGAAATTTACCACTTACTTATCAACCCTACGTTCAACCAGGTTATGGTCCTCACGTTCAACCTTCTGCGGGAAAATACCTCGAAATGAATATGGTGTGGGATCCATCCTAGTATCAACAGCCTATGCATCCTAATGTGCAGTTGCCTTTTCAACCTGGACAGCCTTTAGTTTCTGGTCCAACCCAGCAACCTTTCCAGCCTACTATTCAAACTTATGCACCTAGTTTTGTTCAGCAGTCTGCGCCTAGTACACCTCAGACTCCGCCTCAAACTGGTGCAACTGCTACAACATCTGTTCAAACTGTAACACCTGTTTCTGGAGTATCTGTAACTCCGATTTCGTCTATCCCTAAATCCGTGCAAATCCCTCAAGTCTCTGTACCCCAGTCAGGACCTTCAGTTCAGACTTCGATTCAGATGCTTGCAGGACAAGCCGGTACAAGTACAATTGTCACAAGTCAACCGCAATTAATGTATCAACCGTACCAAGGATATTCTCAATTCGGTCCCGGTTCACAAAATCCAAGTTATCAGTATCAACCGTACCCTAGCTATACTTATCAACAGCCTCAACAATCCCAGTTTGGTCCGGTTAATCCTCGTTTTCTGGGAGGTTACACAATTCCTAATGCAAATCTGATTCCCAGTTATCCTGGGTATCCACCTCCTAGAACTGTTTTGGCTACTCAAGGTTTTCGTGACCCTAACCGCCAGTTACCATTTATTGCAACTTTGGATTTACTTGATTTGACGTGTCTTACGAATGATATGATTTTATATTATCTATACTGGCCGCCAATGCCACATAATTTTCCCAGTGATATACCGAAATTCGAAGGTAAGTCAGGAGAGGTTCCATCAAATCACGTCATTACTTATGACCTCTGGTGTGCATCTAATTCAATTATTGATGATTCGATTCGCTTACGTCTTTTCCAAAGAACTCTTATTGGTCTTGCTGCTAAATGGTACATTGAGTTACCACGAGGCTCGTTTAATAATTTCAGTCAGTTAGCGACTACCTTCTTGACTCATTTTCAGTTGCCTGTCAGATATGACAATGGCACGGAATTGTTAACTTCACTAAAACAATCTACGTCTACATATATTTTTGATCATATTCATGAATGGCGACGTAGAAGGTGTTTGGTGAAAGTTTACATTCTGGATCAAATTTTGGCGGAATGGTTTGTTAAATCATTGTTTCCCAAGATCACTGAAGATGTAGCTAAGGCTGGTGTTGTTACTGAAGAGAAAGTAATTTATCAAGCTCAGTAACTTGACCTCGTTTATACGCAGTCAGGTACTTTACACGAAAAAATCCCTGACCTTCCAAAACAAGGTCAAATAGCTGCTTCTCCTTCAGGTTCTCATGCCGCTGATGGTATGATTTGTATAGTCAATACTAAAAGCAAGAAGAAATATTCAAAGAATTCTTCTCCTATTATAACTTTACCAGATTCCCCAAAATTTCTGCCGACATTCATGTCGTAGAGACATCTACGGCCAAAGATAAATCCGGTGGTAAAAAGAAAGGAAAAAATAAAAACAAAAAGAATTCAAAAGTGAAAACTGATAAAAATAAATCCAATTACGAAAAACGCAAACCTCATTATCATTGTTAGATTTGTGACAAGGATCATTTTACTAAGGAATGCCCACATCGAGCAGAGGTTGCAAAATTCGTTAAAGGTTCACAACAACCTGCTGTCTTGAAGGATCCTTTTCCGACTCAAGATAGCCAGATGGTTGGCTCTACCTCGACTACATCAGAAGAGCAAATTTTGATGATGTCTTATGTAAGGATTACGACGCAATCGCAAGATTATGGTACTAAGAATCCTGTTGATGGTAAAGAAGCAGAATCTTCTAATGCAAATACATCAACTACAGCTCCTCCTGTTTCTGGTTCGCTACAGATCAAGAAACAAAATCCAGACTTAATAATCAAACCACCTGCTAAAGGTGTTCTTCGTAAATCATCTTTCAATCCACATGCGAGAGCTGCTCAGAATTACAGCATTGTTGAAGACTTAGCTATTTCCCTTTCAGCAATGTTGGCTTTAGAAGTACTGCAATCATGCCCATCACAGCGTAAATTGCTTTTGTCTGCCATAGGATCTGTAGATATTCAATATTATAACCTTATAATCTTCGATTTAGAAAATATTACACCTTGCCTACCTCACCAAATGGCTTTCCAAATTCCAGTGTTAGTAAAAAATAGACCGATCTTTCGGACTGTGATTGATGAGGGAGCTTCAACGTGTATTACGTCGATTCAGTGTTGGAAATCGCTTGGTTCTCCTACACTCAACCAATCTTAAGGCTTTTGATGGTCGAGGTTTCCACCCTTTTGGTATTTTGCAGGATTTACCCATAGGGATCGAAGGTAAAATCTCAAATCTAGATGTGGAAGTGGTTGATGCCCCTCTAGATTACAACCTTCTTCTGGGTCGCAGTTGGTCTTATGCTATGACTGTTGTTGTTTCTTTGGTCTTTCGACTCATAAAATTTCCATATCAAGGAAGGATCGTTACAATAGATCAGTTAACTTATTTTTCTTCCGAACTAGCCTCTACAGAAACAATCCAGCATGTTGGTAAAGCGACTATCCCTTATAAGGATATTGGAGTAGGTTTGATTAAAGATTCTGGTTTACTAGGAACTTTTTCCTTTCCTCCTCCTAATTTATTGCCTCCTACCGCAACTATTCACATGATTTCGTCAGACACTGTTATGTTTGATGATCCTTGGATCGTACCTTCCGAATCCGAGTTAGATTCAATTGATGGCATGATGCCTTTGAGTCCATTTGAAATTGCGTATCAGGCTGTACAGTCACTTTCTGACCCCTCTTCAACCGAAATCGATCCAATGAATGGGATCCATGAGGAATCACTTTCTATATACAGTTCATCCACAACGACATTTCCTGATCTTGTTCATACTGATGAGCAGATTCGTGAATTTTTGTTCGTTGATGATTTACCATGGGAAGATCTACATCACCGATCTTCGTTTTTACTTGAACTAGATCATTTTTAAGATGATTTCGCTTCAATTTTTACTGCTGAGTATGTCAAAGAACCCCAGAATCCATTGCGAAATCATGATTCTGATTTAAATTTGGAAAATATTTCTCGAATGGTTCCAATTGACATTTCAGTAAAACCAGGAATAATTGAAAACATTCATATAGGTGCTTGTTGTACTGAAGATGAAATTCAAACTTATAAAGCCCTATTTCAAGAATTCTGTGATGTTTTTGCCTGGTCCTATGAATAAATGCCAAGAATTGATCCATCAATTTTTGTACATAAAATTAAGACTTACCCAGATGCCAAACCTATTCATCAATGTCTACGTCAAATGCATCCTAGAAAAGCTGCTGCTGTCAAAGCAGAAGTTGAAAAATTAGTTCGTGCAGGTTTCATTTATCCAATTCCCTTAATGGATTGGGTATCAAATATTGTTCCTGTGACTAAAAAACAAGGGACGATACGAGTATGTATCGATTATAGGGATATTAATCAAGCTTTTCCTAAATAAAATTATCCAACTCCCTTTATCGATCAAATAATCGATGATTGTGCCAGCAGTGAAATGTTTTCCTTTATGGATGGATTTTATGGGTATAATCAAATAAACATACTCCCTACTGATCAGCCAAAAACAAATTTTATTTGTCCGTGGGGGATGTTTTCTTATTGCAAACTACCCTTTGGATTGAAGAACGTTGGAGCAACTTTTCAAAGGGCAATGTCTTATGCATTTCATGACATTAAGCACATTGTGCAGCCATATCTCGATGATTTACCTACTCATTCATCACGTAGGTCCGATCATATCACTCACTTACGAGCTATCTTTATGAGGTGTCGGCATTATCGAATTAGGCTGAATCCACACAAATGTGTTTTTTGTGTAGATTCGGGTCGTTTACTCAGATTTGTTGTTTCAAAATCAAGCATTCGCATCGATTCGTCGAAGGTCGAAGCTATTGTTAAATTACCTCCTCCTTCGACTTTATGCCAACTCCAAAGTTTGCAGGGGAAATAATTTTTTTTATGTCGGTTCATTCCTAACTATGCCGAACTTACAAAGGTTTTTACCCGGTTGCTGAAACAGGACATTCCATTCTTTTGGGGTGAGATCGCTGATCGATCTTTTGATGCACTTAAACACGCGTTGACCCATGCACCGTTATTGCATCCTCCCAACTACAATCAGGAATACATTTTATACCTCGTTTCTTCTCATTCCACTATTGGGATGGTTTTAGTTCAAGAAGACGAATCTAACACTGAACATGTGATTTACTATCTTAGTTGAAATCTGCATCCAACCGAGATCAAATAAACACATGTGGAGAAATTGGCATTGGTAGTTTTTCAAGCTATCCAAATATTTAGACACTACATCTTGTTACGTAAAACCACAGTAATTTCTGATTGCAACCCTATGATGTACATTTTAACCAAACAATTGCTAGGAATTTGACTTGGAGTTTGAAAAATCCAAGGCAAAGAAATCTCTGGTATTTGCGGAACTGATGTGTGATTTCCCCTCTACTAATACTAAAACCATGGCAGAAGAGCCCATTGTGGACGAATCTATGTTTCTTATCAGTACTCTCGATCCATGGTATGGAGATATTATTGTTTATCTCCAAACCCAATCTTTTCATCCTGAAATATCACGATCTTAGCGATGGAAAATACACTTCCAGTCCGAAAAATATAATATTATTGGTGATACACTCTATCGTCGTGGAGCAGATTCTTTTTTCCGGCGCTGTCTTGTTCATGAAGAAGCTGAAAAGGTTTTAAATGACTGCCATTCTGGAGCATGTGGCGGTCATATGTCTGGGTATGCCAAAGCCCAAAAGATACTGTGCGCTGGTTATTTATGGCCGTCGTTATTCAAATATTGTATTTATGCAGTCCGGAAATGCCACAATTGTCAACTCTCTGATCGTAATATGTGCGCGCCACTTGCTCCTCTTCATCCCATAATTTTTGTTGGTCCTTTCGCGAAATGGGGTATCGACTTTATTACATGTAACCCTCACTCGGCCGGGGGGCATGCGTATATTATCTTAGCAGTAGATTATTTTACTAAGTGGGCCGAGGCGATGCCTACATTTTCGGCTGACGGCAAGACTGCTGCAACTTTCATATTTAATCACATAATTGCTAAGTTCGGTGTTCCTCAAGCCATTATTACAGATCATGGAAGTCATTTTCGGAATGTCATGATGACTGAACTGACAGATCAACTTGGCCTGTGCCACGATAGTTCCACTCCATATTATCCGCAAGCCAACGGTCTGGTTGAAGCCATAAATAAATTTTTAGTCACCATGATTAGACGAATTATTGGTATTCACAAAACGAACTGGCATTCCATATTATTTTCAGCACTTTGGGCATATCGAACCTTAGTAAAAACATCAACTGGTTTCACTCCATTTCAACTCATTTATGGTTTGGAAGTTGTGTTGCCGATTAAATGCGAAATTTCGTCACTAAAATTAGCCATAGAATTACTCCCAGCTATGTCTGAAGAGGAGAAACGTTTCTTGTACTTGGCTCAGCTGGATGAGAATCGACGAAATGCTGCAATAGAAAACGAGGCTCATGTTAAAAGAATACAAGCTCAGTATGATAGAAGTGTTACCCCTTGAAATTTTTCAGAAGGAGACCTAGTCTTAGTTTATGATCAAGCCAACGATAAGCTAGGAGCTGGGAAATTCGTGCTTATGTGGCATGGTCCTTTCATTGTTAAGCGAAAGCTGGCAAAAGGGGCCTATGAGCTGATAGATTTTGACGGTGTCCCTTTAGGTAAACCCAGAAATGGACTTTATCTGAAGCGATATTATGCTTAAACTTGGTGTGGAGATTTTTTATTAGATTATATTTCTTTACTGCTGGTGTGTCTTACATTAGAAAAGCGTGCCTAGTTTAGAAGTGTGTTTTTATCACTATTCCTGCTTATCTGAGTTTTACTCCTGATATTGCAGATGTCGACGTCTCTTCAAACCTACATTGGTTTTGCTGATGGTGCTTGTCGTAGTACACGTAATATTTCTTCCACAGCTTGGGTTATCTATTCACCCTCTGACGAGTTAGTATCCATGCATGGGGTAAGCCTCGGTCAAACAACGAATAAAATTGCCGAGTATAGTGCAGTGATTGATTTATTATCTGAATCCATATCATTTAGAATTCGGAGTTTGATTGTTAGGTTGGATTCTGAACTTTTTGTATTACAGCTTAACAGGGTTTATGCCATTATAAATCTAGTGTTATTACGGTTATTTTTAAGAGTTCGTCTCTTGGAACGTGAATTTGATTACATTGAATATCAACATATTCCAAGACATTTAAATACATTAGCAGACGCAATTGTTTCTAGTATGATAAATCAACATTTGCAATGATCAAAACAGTAGAAAAGAAAACATCCATAATATGTACACAGATAGCCAGTAAATGGTGATATATCATAGTATAAAAGTGTTTTCAAAAAATATACATCGTCCTCGATCATAGGTTGGAAACACCTTATGATCGGCAAAATGATAACACAAAAGTCAAAAATATGAGTCTACAACACGATCATCCCATCACTGATGGTGATCACGATAAGAAACCATTGCTCGGGCCACCCTACACAGGAACCTCCTAAAAGGTCCTGGAACACCAATCGCGTATCTCTGCAATCTGAGTGGGATCTCATTTATGTCTGTCTCTGGAATATCTAGAGTCAAACACTCTCGATGATGCTCTAAATCATACAAGATTTTTGCTGATTGGCCTACTGGGGCTGGCGCGGCTACAACTGGTTGTCTTCTGTCATAAGGCTGGAGATGGGCTGGTCACTGTGGGTCCACATCTGCATTCAAAAAACTTTTGGTTATTAATTTTCAAGACGATCAAAAATTTAAAAAAATTAGAATTTAGAACTTGTTGAAAATGATTTTACCTAATTCATCCCACTATTCCCCCGCTGGGAGAGTCATCTCCCGATCGCCGTGGAAATCTATCTCGGCATATGGAAAGTCCTCGATGAAAAAAATTTGGTGGTCCAGCCAATGAAAATATGAAGGAGGAAATCGAACAATCTCAGCGCCCTCAATACCGTGATGGGCCATCAATGCAACCCAACGAACCATCCTAGGTTCTTGGGATCGACCAGCATCAACAGGAATATTCTGCAGAGCTAGCATGGGTACCCTCTCTAGATAAAAAGTGACCACGATGGATCCATATCCAAAGTTATTTAGTTTTCCATTTTTCGCTCTAGTCAGTTGGACTTTTACGTTGGCCAACACAGTTTCGCACCAGTTGAAAATGGTGCCTCGAAAACAATCCACAACAATGCACATCTGGGAACCGGTAGCTACATGCAGTGCTGCACTCCCACATAGTCTGGTAATAGTAAATTCAATGACTTTCATCTCAGGATGGATGATAGTTTTGATATCAATTTGTTTGTCCCTGGGGTCTGCCTCATCATTACAAAATTCTTGACAAAGACTAGCGACAGTTTGGCCACCTGGCCTAGTCCCAAAAAAGGAAAGTTGTTCGCCCCTCTTAGACAAACCAGTCAGAAAATAAATATCCTCCAGCTCAATTTCGAGCCGGTGGCCGCCGATAATGAAACAATGGTCCTACACATTCCACCTGTTCACCAGCCATGTCAAGAGATCTACCTATGCCTTCATGCCCTGAATGGCCCAGAATTTATACAAAACACATTCTCTTAATGCCTGCATTATGGGCAAATGGAGCATCGCGGCATCATCCACATCCTCATGCTCACGTTCTCTCCAAATCAACATCTTGTTGATCCTGCAATGCATAAAAAGATATGTTAGAAAAATCTAATTTGAAAATTTTTGGGCGCCAAATAAGAAATTGGATTTTGAAATTTAAAAACGTGGGGACCTCACTTTCCCTTTGTACACAGTGCGTAGGAACGCATGCGCTCTGAAGGAAAAGTGTGGACCCATGACTTTTTTCTACACAAGAAAAAGTCGGGGTCCGCAGGTCCCATGTGTGGCACCAGCGGACCTCTGCGAGCGATTTCTTAAACTATGTTTCTCCCTTAAAAATAAAATCTAAAGCCTAAAAATGAATTCTAAACGGATGAAAAGCAAGATTAAGAGGTCGTGGATTACCTGGGACTAACAGTTCTTGATTTCGTCAGACGAATTTTCTAGAATTTTCACAAGAACTTTTTTTACCCAAAAGCTTCTACTTTTCACTCTGAACTTGAACGGTAAAAATGAAGTTGAAAAAGTCCTTTTTATAAGTTTTTTCGAGTAGACGAATTTTTAATTTATTTATTTTTCACTTTAAAAAGGATATTTTGAAAGCATTTTTACTTATCTTAAACAAGTATGTGTAATGTTTCAATTTTTTGTGTAGAATTTGGATTTTTCAGGAGAATTGATCAGTTTTTCAACAAAGAGCATACTTTTATCACTTTTTCGGACTCTTTCAAAAATTTACGAAAAAGAGAAATATTGGAGTTCTCTTTTAAGCCCTTTTCAGACTCTCTAAACATGAAAATATTTCCGAGCACTTGATTATTCGAACTCGTTAAAGTAAATGAATAATCGTCCCTTCCCCTTTTACGGACTGAAATGGACTATTTACGAAAAAGGTATGCGTTGACTAATTACGGTCAATAGAGTCTCTCCCGCATTATTTTATCCTTTTTCGGGATTGAGAGACAAAATTTATGAAAAATTACACCCATGGAGTTTTCTTAAGTTTTTTCTTTTGACTCCCTAAAATTGAAAAACACCGAGTTTCTCCTATATTGGACTCATTAAAATTTAATAGTAAAGGACCTGTTTAATTTTTAACAGGAACGAACCACTCCTTCTTAGGGCTCGAATTTTAAACTAAGTTGGACTCATCTAAAGGATGAGCTTATAAACAAGCAAATGTTATCCTCCTCAAGCTTGTCAAAAATAAAGAGGTACTTGCCAGAAATGGTGGGGGAAAAGAGAGAAAAATGACTTGTTTGTTGTATTTTTAATTTTCGAAAATCCAGTTAACCACTCTTGAATACGACACTTTCATTCACCTGGGTTGGGAAATCCTTTGCCTAACAGTTAATCAAACCTCATTTGAAAGTCTTCATCCAGTTTCTCGGTATTAGCTTTGGGTCAATTGTCACCAAACCATCTACAGTGTCGTTATGTGTTCAAGAGGATAGTTCAAATAAACCATTCATCTACAAAATATCTCTCATCCATTTTGACCATCCCTGAGTCAGTCCTTGCCAATATATTTTCAAAACTGATCTATGATTTCATGTTGTGGGCTTGCCTATGACCGATCACTTTCTATCGACGACAACTCATTATCTAGGAATTTGATCTAGAAATCGCCAGTACCTTGAAATATGCATGCCTCAATGGCAGGTTTCTCGCCTTCGACGACAGGTTGCATCATTGACCTTTGATTGAATGATTCTGTGACATGTTCAACTTTAGCTCATTCATTCACATTTCACGGATTGTACTGGGTACTTTGAGAGCCATTGACATTACTGGTGGTTACTCTCACACTTGTTAACAGTCTACATTATTGACTGGTAATCAAGTGGTTTCTACCATGTTCGACTTCGACACATTCATTCACATGGATAGAATCGTACTAGTTCGAGATGTGGAAATCAAGACCCTGGATCTAGTTTCCACCATCTAGGCTACGAGGAATTTTTTTGTCATTTATACAGTGGACTATTTATAAACAGATGGTCGCGTCCATACTGTGTCTACACATGTCTATACTGTGATGTACTCAAAATAATTCCTATATCAGAACAGTTTGAATTAGTTTCTAGTTAGTTTTGATCTGAGTATGGGAATGCCTACCTCAGCGATGATATATATATATATATATTTTTCATTGAATGGTTTTACAGGTTCCGACTGGGGTGTCCACAGGATGATCCCTGAAATGATAAAGTACTGCACTCTTCATATATGACAGACTTCAGCATCATCTATTCCAGACTTTCCACTTTAGGGGGCAATCTGTTACACTGAAAATTGTCATCCTAACATTCTGCTATGCGTATGAGCTCATTATTACTCATACCTCTCCCTTTGCAAGTCTAACATATCAGCTCCTCATGTCAAGCCTTGAAAATCAGAGAAATGTTCCTAAAAATCCCCTAAACTTTGGTGTCGCACTTTCTCTCTATCTTTCCTGTGGTCCCGCACCTAATGTTCAGCTCTCTTGCGTACCTGAACGCACTTTATCTTTGTTAAAGGTGCGGACCCTTGTAAGATAAAAAAGGTGCAAGTAAATTCCAAAAATCTCAATAAAAGTGAATTCTAGAAGCTTCCAGAAAATATCTTGCGGTGATAGAACCGCTCTTACGAGGTGCATGTATCCCTTACCATATGGAACTAACCCCTTGATGTGAGGAGCTTATCCCTTTGAAGGGGGATTCTATCCCTTCATAGTTGGAACAGAAAACCTCCTATTTTCCACTATAAAAAGAGGCAATGGGTAGCATCAAGGGGAGTTCAAGCTTTAGAATATTTGAAGTTAAGTGCTCTCGAGATTCAGACTCAGTTAACTAAGACTTTTGCGAGGAGAGATTACATACCTCTATTCGTCTTGGTTGGAGGAGTGAAGAGCTTATCAAAGTAAAGGAGACTCCTGCTTCAGACCCTGAGAAGGCCTGTGCAACATCAAGGCTCAAGTTGTAAGGTTTTCCTTCTTTTGAAATTAATACAAATATACTCATTTTTCTCAATAAGATTTTAGTTAATGGTTTATTTCATAGATTCCTTGATCACTATTATAAGCATGGTTTATGATGATTCCTATACAGGTGCTATGTAATATTTTTCTTGTTTGTGATTGCAGGTTTATGAGGAAAACTCCTTCAAGCGTGCGAGGGACAACAATGACTTCAAACAAGCACTGGACATACGGTAAGTATTTTACACCTATATAGAGATTTTTGTAAATCATATATGCTTAGAGAAAGATTAGTTTATTTGGATGTTTGTTTCTAGATACTTTTAGTACTAGGGAGATCGGTCTTGTTCGCAAGATAGATTAATCCATACAACATCGCCCAACTCCATCCGATATCTAGCATCAAATCAATCACGCCTAGCACCGGCCTCCTGATGATTCTCGGCATCTGGCATGCCTTGATCATCATCAAGATCCACACCTGGATCATGTGGTGGTGCCGACATCTCCTCGCCATCAAAACAGCCAATGTCTACAAAATATATACAAGTACGCAACAACAATTAGACAATTTGATTACACAATTTAATAAAAACAAGTTAAAGAACATGCTAGAATAAATATAAATATATAAAAAAATGATATTACCTCTATCATCTAGTGGCTCATCAGCTGTGAAGAGGATGTTGGCACGCCCTCGCAAATCCAAACCTGCATAGGGATAGGGAAACATAATGAAGGGATGCTCATCAACACTGGCTAGTAACTCCAGTGCATCCTGCGATATCCTCATGAAAAACTCAGTGTCCCCCTCTTGGGCATCATCTGCTGCCACATGTGCATAAATGCCTCAAAAATCGTCCTATGAGGCTGCTGAAGAAAATTAGGCCTCGTCTTTGGAAACCTCTCAAAAAATAAAATAAAAATCTCTGAAGCAAAAGGGAATTTCACCCTCCCTTGTGCATGAGCGCAACATCTATCTAAGGTTGTACAGAACTGCTGCAAAAAAATGGCAGACCACCTGATAAGTCATGGCCCCTATACTAAAGAATCAACATAATATACAAGCGAGAAACTAATGTGTTTCCCATCACCGGTGTTGTGTGAAATGGTCAAAATGATAAGTGAGAGACACTGCACCTCCTCCCTACCAAATGCACCAATACGTAACTTACCTCCAGCAACCTGAAACTCTGCAGGAGATAGTACATTTTCTCCAATGTATCTCTGGGAGTAACCTAATTGAATCCCTGCTAAACAGCCAGCCAGAACCTTTGGGAACAAGGGAAAAGCCACCCCTCTCCTCGATAGCCATGTAATGAAATATATAACCTCCTCAGTGGGCGTGTACCACTGGTTGATACCAACCCAAAAATATTGTTGCTGGGCATTCCACCTTTGGATAAGATGTCTCAAAAAAAAACTATGGCCGTTTAGGGAAGTAGCCTCCTCATAGAACTTGAGGAGGCCTACCTACCTTAGGAACCCCTGTGTAGCTGTTGTAATAGGGTGAGGGTATGCTTCTCTCTCCCTCTCTCATGCCTCCCACAGGTGAACCATGTTATACTACTCCGCCTGTTGTTGTTGTTGTTCCCCCTCTTCTCTCCTTTCACGTCTCTAAATGTTTGACATATTAAACACAATTTTTTTATTAAATGAGACATTTATTTAGAAATATACATATATAGCTTTTTTTTGAAAAAAAAATTAAAAAAAAATCAGTGCGCCAAAAACACAGTCATGCACCAGTCTCGGTGCGTCTTTATATGGAGCACACCAGCCTCGGTGCACCTAATAATGTTAAGCACCCCGATGATGGTGCTCTAGAAAAATTTATAGCACACTCTTGACTATGTATGGTGTCGTGAGGGTGGTGCGCTGATGAAACTCTACGCCTAGGTATAGTCAGTGACCGACTGTCTCTGTGACGCCGTGGTGATAAAACCTTCGAGGTGCGCTTGCCGTTGGCCAACGGAGAAATATAGAAAGTTGTGTGCTAAAAAAAATATCCATCCCGGGGTGGCTATTTTGGTTAACAAACCGCGTCGCAACTATTCCACTAGGTCAACAATGCGGCCGGATAATTGACTGCACTGCACTTTTTAAAAAACTTTAAAATAACATGGTGCACCTTTGGTACCACCCGGAACCAGTGCGGATACCATTAGCACCAGTTTACCATGCCACACAGTTGACATTGTGTAATAGAGGCAACATGGTGTGTTGACAACATTACCAGCCTTGGGGCAGATAATTTAGTCAACGCACCGTGTTGTCACTATTCCACATTGTCAACGGTGCGACCTAGTAAATGATCGCACCAGATTTTTAAATTTTTTTTAAAGTAACAAGGTGTGCCTTTCTGTACTTCCCCCGAATTCGTTGGATACCATTAGCACCGGCTACGGTGTGGCCTCAAATTTTACAAGAAGCACTACAAACTAGTGCGAGCCGAACGACTCGAGTGCACCGCGCGATAATTTTTATTTTTTCCTTTTAAATGGTTAATTTTAAGGTTATTTGAAATTATAATTCACTAAAAGCCTTAATTATGGAAAAACAAGAAAAACATCTGTACATTTGCTCATTGAGGAGGCACATTGGCTGTAGAATTTGCAAAAGAAAATTTGTTCACCATTTTGCAAAATTCAAGCTAGAGATTGGTGGGAAACTCACAACAGCAGTGCGCGCAATGAGTGCAATGGGAGCACCAATGTGAGGGTGGCTAAGACAAGGATAAATTTCACCAATGCTTGAGAGCTTTGTAGCACTGAAAAAAGTGAAATATGCAGTTTTTTGGCGGTAATTTTTTATTTATTTAACCATGTTCTGGTGTGGGGGATTTTATAGGCACACCAGTTTGTTTTCTTCATTCCGCACTAGGCGGTTTCTATTTTCGCGTGCTTTTTATGAGGCATTGGTGCAGATGGTTTGTAAAGCACCAGTGTGCTACATTAATACAACACACTGGGAGGGTGTGTACGGAGCGCATGGTGTCCGGTGTGCCAATGTTTTGTGTGATTTTTTGGCCGTAATATTTTTTTATTTAACCCCGTTCCAGTGCGCGGGGTTTTATGGATGCACTGGTGCGTTTTCGTCACTCCACGCCTAGCAGTTTCTATTTTCGTGTGCTTTTTATGAGGCACCGGTGTAGATTCTCTATAAATCACTGAGGTGCTACAGTAATAAAACACATCGGGTGGGTGTGTACAGAGTGCACGGTGTCCGATTTGCCAATGTTTTGTGCCATTTTTTGGCCGTAATTTTTTTTTTTATTTAACCCCATTCTGGTGCATGGGCTTTATGGGCACACTGGTGCGTTTTCATCATTCCACACTGGGCGGTTTCCATTTTTACGCACTTTTTATGAGGCACCGATGCGGATGCTCCATAAATCATAGGGGCACTACAGTAATAAAACACACCAGGCATGTGTCTACGGAGCACACAGTGTCTGGTGTGCCAATGTTTTGTGTGGTTTTTTGGCCGTAATTGTTTTTTTATTTAACCCCGTTCAAGTGCGTGGGGTTTATGGGTGCACCAGTACATTTTCTTCATTCTGCACTGGGCGGTTTCTGTTTTCATGCGATTTTTTTGAGGCACTGGTGCGAAAGTGTTGTAAATTACCGGTGCGCTACGTAAATGAAATGCATCGGGCGGGTGTGTACGGAGTGCACGGTGTCCGGTGTGCCAATGTTTTGTGCGCACCCGTGCTTTCTCGTGTTGAATGCACTAGTGCGTTTTATGGTGATAAGCACACTGGACGAAACACATCTACAAACACCTCCACCTGCCAACCTCCTCTAGTAACCTCCGCTAGAAACGGATGTGTGGGGTATTTTTATAAGGGGTTCCTCAAAAAAATCCATTAGAGGGTATTTTCCTTGTAGTGACTCAAGCCATCCAAGTACAGCTTCCTTGGAGCCACCTTGCGGCCTTAGTGCACCACATAAAGGAATCATCCTCCCACTCTTGTGTCAACATCCATTTTATACCAAGAGAGGGAGGGAAAATTTGAAATTTTTCTATAAAAGACTACCATGGGAAGAGGAACATGAGAACACATTGTTATGCTGGCCAAATTACTTGAGAGCAAACCAACATTATGTTTTCCAAGCAAAAAGGAGTGGAAGGATTTGACTGTTGGCCACCCAACACCTCAATCCAAGAGAAGAAGTTCACCAAGTGTCCATTATTCTACCATACGTCGAGGAGAGAGAGAGGCTTGTAAGAAGCTCAACGGGAAGAGACCCCCTTGCCTTGAATATTAGAGCTCCATAGCTCTAAGGATTCATTGCAAGTGATTTAGCATCCTATTCTCTTATACCACCAACAATTAATAAAAGAGAGAGAGTTCTCCATTTGAATTATTAGTGTGTTTGACTCGAATGAGCTTCTTATTGTACATGAGTATTTTTTTTCTTGTTTCTTCTTTAATGTAGCATGATATGTTCTTTACTTAGTTTACTACGTGTTATTTTATTCCACTAAACATCTAACAAACCAATTGACCTGTTACTTGCTTGTAGGAAAGTAGCCTCCCCTATTAAGCACAATGTATTTCGTCTGCCCATGCGTCGAATACACTACAATACGAATGCGACTCCACTTATTTATTTATTTTAAGCTAGTGGTTTTTTATTGCAATACTTCTCTCTTGCCCAGACTTGTAGCAATATCACTCCTGCTTCCCCTCAGCACATTTTAGTCACCCTTAGTGAAAAAAATTGGCTTAGAGAAGGCATAGTTTTCGAACACTATAAATCTGCGCATGTTCAGTCTAGAAAGAAACACGAAAATAAGCCACGCGGTAGGCAGTGAGCACATTTTTCACTGTTTTTTCTCATTTTTAGAAGTTGTAAGGTGTTGGAAACCCATAAGAAATTTTCCATCATTGTGTTCTAATGTTTCATGACTGGATAGGATACTTTTTGTTGCATTTTAGCTTAGCAAATAGTTTGTTTTAATTTTAGTTTTTTATCATCGCAAATCACACATAATTTAAGTAGGGGTGAGTAAGCGGCCTTCAATCCACAAATTTTATCTGAACAAACTATTTGATGGTAAAAGATACCAAACACATAATATAATTAGTGGAAAAGTAAGTGGCCCATACGTACACACATCGTTAGTTATTTTTTGTTTTTTCAAATTTGTTGCATTAGTTTAGTTCAATGTTTTGCATTAGGATTCGGGACCAGGACCAAAATATCGAAAAGAAAGAAAGAAATATTTTCCACTCTTGCACCTCTCGGTGAGCCTGGGTACGCATATGAAAGCTTTTTAAAGATAATTTGTCATATTCCTTTAGTGAAAAACTTAGTCTAACTAGGTAAAGTGTAGGCGGCCCATCATCCGCACATTGTTTATTTTTGCAAGGAACAATCACACATAGTGTAATTAGAGAAGCATTGTAAAGGATCACCGCATATCCATATATTATAGCATTTGTGGTTGTACACTCCAAATGACACACGATGCATCGGTAAGCATTGGAACAAAAGGCACCTAGTGTTTTGGGACCTTTGTTCTCTTCTTACAGTTGCTTCACCAAGGCACACCTTAAGAAAATTAAGGCTCTCTAAAACTAACCACTAATTGAACTCACTAAACACAGGGGCCACAAAATAAATTATAGTTCAGGTTAGGACCATTGGGGATAGGCATCCAATAAGTCACCATGTTCATTCTACATTTTGAAACATAGATATTTACTTTTTAGGGAGCTTAAAATCCATCTATCCGCCCATGGGACAGAATACCCGAGCGTTACAGTGATCCGTTTCAGAGGGGGTTAAGCTTAGGCCCAGCGCATGCAATACTCTTTGGGGCTACCTGAACCATCTAGTGGTCGATACTAGTAGTTGAATACTAAGAAGCTCAAGACTCAAACGCTCACATGGGATGATGATACTTTACTGGCCAAATTTATGGCATCCTTCCCTATAGGTGATAATGCATGCAAGACTATATTCTCATACCTTTACCTTGGTCAATTCTTCGGCTGCTGGAAGGCGTCGCTAGTTATTTTGGGACATTAGCCCTAGTACCCATTAGAAGATAAATTCACAGGGCCCAGTTACATTTAAGAGTGTGAGGATGAATAGGTATTTTTAGGCTTTTGAGTATCATATGCGAAACAACCAAAACCATATTTTTTTCTTTCTTGATCACATAGCATTAATATAAAGGAAAAATCTTACCTTTTATTTTTCTCTTTGTTTTATGTATGTGATCATATTTTCTTTGGTAATAATATCCCTCTAAAAAAACTAGAAATATTTCCAAAATTAACTGATTCAACACCATAACGGACCCAATGGGACCTCGTCAATCTAGATTCTTTTTGGACCTCCCCCCATTAGAGGGAGGAGTGCCAGGTATTTTTCCATTTACGCGTCAAAGACGACACACCACCACCATTATTTGATCATCCTTTATTGGGGCATATTTAGTTGGAAACCCCCAAGGGTAACCCAAGACCACACCCATGGAAACCCCAACAAGGTCACCACACACAGCTCCTCCCATAACCTCAAGAGGGAAGAGGAGAGCTACCCATCCGGGGATTCAGAAGAACACACAACAGGGTATGTCACAGGGTAATATTCCCCAGACAACCCCCATCCATCTTCACACTCAGATTTTTTTGTTTCCATAGTACACAATGGCAGTCAATATTCAGTTACCTTTTTTAGCATCATTAAACCTCCCAGATATATCAAAGCTAACTAATGAACCACTGCGCATAGCCCCAATTGGTCCCCCATGCCCACAAAGCTCCCATCAGACATACCAAAATTCAAAGGGAAGCAAGTGGAAGACCCTGGAAATCATATTATGAATTTCTACCTATGGTTTTCGTCCAATAGTATTATTGATGATACTGTTCGACTGAGACTGTTTCAGTGCACCCTAACCGGACCTGCCGCAAACTGGTATGTGGAGCAGCCTTCTACTTCACATGGAACCTTTAGCACCCTCACTACTATGTACCTCATGTATTTTCAGCTACCCATCCACCATGATTCAGGGATGGAGTTTCTGACTCATTTTAGGCAATCGCCATCTGTCCATATCTTGGACCATCTCCACGAATGGAATTGACATTGTAGTTTGTGCAAAGCCAAACTCGATGATAGAGTTTTATTGGAATTGTTTTTGAAAACTCTCACAACATATATCTCAAAATATGTGGCGACACAAGGACCTACCTTCGAGGAGGATGCCATTTGCAAAGCCCAGCAACTCGAACTTATCTATACCGAGTCAAGATACATTTACAATGTCCTGCTTAACGCCCCATGCATGCAAAACTTACAGATAATTTCTAGGTACGTCAAATACCGCAGATGGATTGATCGGGTCATTGACCCAAGGTCACCTAGGCAAAAGTATCTAGTACCCAGGTTACTCATATGATTCTAACCATAACATCACGCAACCTTGCTACCACCAAATTCACTATGCACCTCTATAGAATATGACAAATAGGGTGTCATCATACCACCATCAGCAAGTAGGATCATACCCTCCCTCGCTGGGGACCCAGTACTCAACTAGGATTGTTGATGGAAGAGATCCATCCCAGTCACCATACACCAACCAGGGACAAGGAAACCAATATTCCCTTTCCCCTGTGCAAAACCCATCGTCCCAGTCTTATGACCAAGAGAATCATAATAATACTCCTAACGCTACAAGAAAAAAGCCTAAAAATAAAAAAAAGGGATACTCTGGATAGGGGGACCATAACCAGCAATGCCCCCCGCAGTCTCAGGCTGGGGGAAACCCAAACTGAAATCAAAACCAGGAACAAAAAAACAAATCCTAGGGGTATAACAAGGGGTCCAGGCTAAGGAAAAACCATTCTTGTGCTATAGGTTGTGAGTACGGCCATTACACATCATTGTCCCGAGCTCCCTTACCTAAAAAAACTTCAAGGTAACTGTTAGGTCTCTGTAACAAGCAAGATTGGCAAAGTCCGATCACAGAGTTAACATAATTTCAACCAACTTTGGGATTCTAGGATCTAGCCCTTCTGAATCCGGAGAGGTATCTCTCCAATATGTACAAAGATGGATATTGTCTTTGAAGTTTAGAGTGATGATATTAGGCTAGTTATGAGGTCCAAGGGTTTTGTTTGGTTTTCTCGGATGGTTGAACATAGTTTCTATCTGAGGCGGAAAGATCTATATGCAAATAGGTTCAAAGGTGAGAAGTTGCAAGCAACAAAATAAGCTTTGCTCATAAAGAAAGATGATGGAAAGTTTCAATCCATTGGGCTATGGAGTCATAAGAGAATTTAATTGAAACATTCAGGTTCAAGAGGAATCTATGGGGCAAGTCATCTATGCCTAAGGATCTATTTAAAGTTTGATTTATGGAATGGGGTGATACAATAAGAAAGGGAAATAACAGATGCAGAACAAAGAGCAGCCCAGGATCTGGTAAGTACTTTGAAACTAGCCAGCCTTTGAACAGGCACTTAAGAAAAACATAGAAGCAAACTAGGATCTGGTAAGTACTTTGAAACTAGCCAGCCTTTGATACACTTCTAATAGAACATAGATTAAAAATGAAGGGAAACTTGAAAGGAAACCTTTGGAGCAGAAGCTAGTGGGCTGGGACTCACCTTGATCCTCTCCTAGTTCTTCTTTACTTAGTTACTTCCAAGACAATCACCAAGATAACACAGAATGGCCTAAGATCTGATAAGTACTTCGAAACTAGTCAGCTTTTGACACATCCTAAGGAAAACATTCAAATAGTTGAGCAAACAAGAAAGGGACTCAGGGCTAACCTTTGATTTCCTCAATTCATTCCTTACACAACATATATGAAAGTAACATTTAAAATTAACATTCAGCAATGACGAAAAGATGAGGGAACGCCAGCATCTCTGTACTTAGACTGAATTAAATCATTCTCAAATAACACAGCAGAAAGAAAACATTTAAATAAAGATTTCTCAGCCAGAGAAGGTTACTGATATACAGTAGGTCCTGACACTGTTTAAACTGTTCTTTATAAAGGAAAATGAAACAAATTGAAAATAGAAACAAAACACAAGTTACAGTGAGAATAACATCACCATCAACATAGACCAGGATCCCATAAATCAGCTTGTATTGATTGCTTCAAACCGGTTACAATATTCAAATCCAATGTTTTAATCCATCTCTCTTTACAACCTAATCTATCTGTTACAAGAAGAGCTCCAAGAGCCCATGAAACCACTATTTACAGTCAAGAGTTTCTACTCAGAAACAACTACAACACTTCAGCAATTACATTGACAACCAACTAATCCAACCCCTCACTCATCTTCTTCTAGAGTATTTATAGAAGGATGAGGAGGTGAGATCAAGTGAAAAGATCTCAAATACAATTAATGCAGAATTAATGTCTTCCTGGCCCTGGGAGGCTCGATGAAGAAATTATACAGGTGTTCCATAGCATTAATGTGTTTATACTTAAGAAGTAAGCTCGGAGGGAGATTTTGTTGACCTTTGAGGCTCTGCGTACTATTAGGGTTACTCTGCAAACATTCTGTCATTAAATCTGGTGCAGAAATAACTTCTTTGGTTGTTCCGAGGCATAATATCTGATCTTGTTCAATAAATTCATCCTCTGATTGAGCATTCTGAAGCAATAGGTGGCACTGTGGTGGTTGAGGAATCAATTTGCCTCAAAGTATGGCGGTGGAGGCAACGTATCTGATGAACACTTTTAGGTTTTTCTTTAATCTGTGTTCTAAGCCGGGGATTAGGCTTTTGATAACCATCTTAGCCGTAATCCCCGCCAATCTATCCACAAAACTGCTGCTCTGGTTCATTCTGTCTTCAAAATCCGATACTCTTCTCTGCGTTGATGTTGACGGCATTCTTCAAGCTTTACAGGGACGCGTAGCAACCAAGGCTCATGAAACCTTGTTGATATCATTGTTCTTCACCCTGCAGTCGATTCTCTGGATTAATCAGAAGGATGGGAGTCGTCACCCTCAACCTTCAGATTTTCCCTGAAACACGGCGAAAGAACCTTAAAACCTGCAAAATACAATAAAAATGAGAAAATCCTGCGTTATATGGGCAAAACTGCATCGGAGGGCGTGCGGAAAAATGGAGCAATCGAAGCCATTGATTGTATTGCGATCAACGGTTGGGGACGTTCTGAAAAGTCAGCGGAGAAAAAGGGAATTTGTACAATGGAATCAGGAGAATGAATGCAAGCCGTCGATCTACAGAGATCGACGGCGGAGATCGAATCTTGGCCGCGCGATGGATGGATTAATGGGCGCGTAGGAATGGCGATTAGAAACCGTCGGATGGGGGGGGCCAGATCCGACAGCAGAGGTGAATCCCGCTGCGGGGTTACGGGGCGATAGATAACGCGCGAGCGAGGTGAAAGGACGGCGGTTTTAGAAATGAGGTGGAGGACACGTGTTGGCCAGCGTGTGGAATCGCTGGCCGACGGGATAAAACCGCCATTCGATGAAAGGTGGTGCGGGATGTATACCATGGTATTTGGAAACGAGCGCGGGGGAAGGGGGGTCCACCAGGTGTGGGGTACTCTGCTCCGTCGGATCTGGGGAGCAGATCGACGGCTGGGAAGGCTCGGGGCAATAAAAAACGTGGTTTCATATTTCACACCCAAACCTTATAAAAGATGGGTTTTTTGAACGTTTCAAAGGAAAAGGGCGAAGTGGGGACCACGGTTCGGTTTAGCACCTTAGGACTTGAGCGGCCGGTCGTGGCGCTCGGGCATGTGGAGGAAGAAAAGGCAGGGGCTTAGCCTGAGGGGCTGGGAACGAGTGCACAGAAAAAGGCGTTTTTTTTTACATGATTTTCAATGATTTTCGAAAAAAGGAAAAAGGTTCCGATAGGCTAAAAAAGTGGGTTTTTAACCTTAGGAAATGAGATTAATGAGGGGGTAAGGAATAACATATGGTTTAGTGGGGTTTTTATGGATGAAAGGAAACTAAAGAAATGAAGGTAAGATGGAAGAAGGGGAGGGAAAAAGGAGGAGGATGCAGCAATATTTGATTTGGATTTTTATGGAATATTAGAGGTCGGGAGACAGAAATGTATGAAGATCTAACCAGCAGTTTATGATTTTACCAACAGACTTCAAGCACCAAAAAATTCAGGCCTGAATTTGTTTCTTGAAATCTGCAAATAATATTTAGCCACCAGCTGATATAATTGAAAAATATAGGTGGCTAACAGTGGCTCCACTTGGGGATGGTGCCTTCTTGAAGGCATCAAGAATTCAGACTTGATTTCTCTGGGATGCTGACTGGTGCTTGACCCTTTGCTTGCTCTTGCTTTCCTTTGACAAATAATATTAGTCATGAGAGAAAAATGAATTTCATCAATACAACTTCTACCTACCCCAATCCTACTGATCTAACATTTTTTCTTCATCAGAGTGCACTTGGATTGGCAAACTGTATTCACAATATTTTATTCTTTTGAAAACAGGAAATCTAATCTATTTCTACTCCTTATTTCTCCCCGAACTCAGATTAAACAGTTGAGTTCAGATGTTTCTCTACCTAGTCTACTGTTTGTTGGGATTAAACAGTCCAACAAACTTTCATTCTCTAAATTCTACAACAGAAATTTAAAAATAGTCAAGTCAAGATTGAGCTGTTTGACTTGCTATGATCTATGGCATAAAGAGAAGCTGCACATAGATTATTATTTGCAGAAAATCAAAACAGAAGGCTTAAGATCTGAAAGTTTATTATTATGGCCTTCTCTCTTCCTTTGAGCTCTGTTTTTGCTTTTTCTTTGAGCTGTCTTTACTTTTCCTCTGGTTCAAGTTTTGAGCCGATTAGAACCAGGTCTTCCCTTCTGTGACTCGAAAAATAAACAGTTTTGAGTCATTTTTCTGTTCGGAACTTCGGTTCAGATTTTGAGTTTGTTCGAACCTTCATTTCTATCCTAATCTATCTACTGATAAGCCAAGATTAAACAGTTTGGCGAATCAAATTCACTACTCTATCAGCAGAAAATTTAAAACTAATTAGTCAAGATTAGGCTTTTTGACTAACTAGAAGTGTGTTTCAAGGAGTGGCATTTAAGCTTGCACACTTTCAGATTTATTTCTCTTTTTGGCATGGGGCTTTGCCTTTCTTGTTTTCATTTCTGCCCTCTTTTCTTTCTTTCTTTGTTTTTGTATTTTTTGATTTTTCATAACTTTAAATGCAATGGTGGATGAAATATTTACAGTGGAAAAAAGGTAAAAAAGGCTTCAAACATGAAATAATTTAAGAAAGGTAATGCCTAAGCATCCTGCCATTGACAGGACCCCCAAACAATTCTGTTCCATTCGGATCTTGTAAGAAGAATGCATTGTTTCCAGCAACTGAATGAATGGAGTAAGGGCCAAGCCACAGATTGTCAAATTTACCATGCTTTCCCTTGTCCTCCCTCTTTGAGTCCCACTTTAAAACTTTGTCCCCAATCTTGAAATTGCTGGCCTTCGTCCTTCTATTAAATATCTTCTTGATATTGTCTTGCTTCTACACTGCTTTGTTGTACACTTCCTCCCTGGTTTGCTGAAGATGAATGGTCTGATTTATTCTTCTAATTATGTCATCTTCTTCAGTCTGCAACTCTTGAATTAACTTCATAACTGGTACACCAAGACTGTTAGGAAAAATTGCATCTGTGCCATACACAAGCTGGAAGGGTGACATACCAATGGATTTCTTCAATGTTAATCTGTCAGCCCAAAGTGCATGGATCAACTTGGTGTGCCAAGACTTCTTGTTGTCCTCCAACAGTTTCTTTATTATGTTCACTAAGCTTTTGTTGGAAGACTCTGCAAGTCCATTACCCTGAGGATAATAGGTTGTGGAGTGTCCCAATGTTATCTGGTACTTGTGACAGAATTCCACCATTTTCTTTGAACCAAATGTTGTTGCATTATCAGTGATGATTTTGGTAGGACAGCCAAATCTGGAGAGGATGTTGGTTTCTATGAATTTCATGATAACTGAATCATTGGTCTGCCAACAAGGAATGGCTTCTATCCACTTAGTGAAGTAGTCTGTGGCAGTAAGAATCCACCTGTGCTGAGCTGAGGATGGTGGATGGATTTCTCCTATGAAGTCAAGTCCCCATTGTTGAAAAGGGGCTTCAACAGTGATTGGATGCAGAGGAAGGGGTAATAATTTTCTCTTGCCCTCAAACAATTGGCATTTATGGCAAGTAGTTGTCATTTTGTGCACATCAGGAAAAAGGGTGGGCCAATAGAAACCAGCCCTCAAAATTTTGTTGGCTGTTGACTTCCAGTACAAATGGCCTCCACACTCTCCTTCATGGAATTCCTGTTTAATCTTTTCTGCATCAAACTCAGGCAAAAATTTAAGCAATATACCACTTGCGTTCTTCCAATAAAGACATTTATCAATAATGCAATAGTTTACAGCTTTTAACTTCAGGAATCTTGCCTTTGTTTTGGATAAACCAGGAGGTGTATTCAGATTAAGCAAAACATAAACAATATCAGTATACCAAGGAGAATTCATAAAATGATCTTCAACAACAGGAGTTGAGAATTCTTCTTGGATATCCAACGCATCAATCATATTAATATCAAGAAGTTCACAAATTGATTCAGCCATTAATTTAGCTAGACCTTGACCTTTGATGAGCTTAGTGGGTTTTATCTCCATATCGTATTCCAGAATAACAACAATCCACTTACCTCTTTTACCATCTGGATCCTGGGTTAGAATGTCTTTAACAACTGAATTTGGGACAAAGGCAATGATGTGAGAGTGAAGGATGTAAACTCTGAAGTCTTTCAAAGCTTTTACCAAAGCAAAAGCCTGCTTTTCCATGATGTTATACTTCAAAGGGGCATCCCTCAATGCCTTTCTAAAGAATGCAATGGGCTGCTCTTGTCCTTGTGTATTTTTCTGTAAAAGGACAGCAACTATGGTATGTTCTGATGCAAATGAGAAGATATAAAAATCTTTTGAAAAATCAGGACTTATGAGAACCGGTGTTTTGGTTAATGCTTGTTTCACCAGTTCAAAGGATGTCTTTGCTTCTGAGGTCCATTTTACCCCTTGCTCCTTTTTCAACATGTTTGTGATATTCCTAAGGAGCTCAACCAAGTTGGGGATGAACCTTCTCAAAAATTTAATCTTTCCAATAAAAGACTGCAACTCTTTGATGTTTCGAGGATGAGAGATTTGCAATATGGCCTCAATCCTCATGGGATCTGTCTTTATACCCTCTTCTGAAATGATGTGTCCAAGAAGTTTACCTTCTTGGAGACCAAATAATGTCTTATTAGGGTTCAAATATATTCCAAACCTTCTGCACTTCTCGAAAACTTTTCTCAAATGTTCTAAGTGTTCCTCATCTGTTTTTGAAAACACAGTTACATCATCGAGGTAGATAATGATGAAGAAGCCCAATTCTTCCGAGAATGCTATGTCCATGGCTCTCTGAAAGGTTGCTCCAGCATTCATTAGACCAAAAGGCATTTTCACATACATGAAAGTACCCCATGGTGTAGTAAAAGCTGTCTTTAATTGATCATCAGGGTGGACTAAGACTTGATTATACCCTGAATAGCCATCTAGCAAAGAAATTCTTTTAGACCCTACCACCCTTTGCAAAATATGATCCATCTTGGGCAAAGGGTAGTTATCCTTTAATGAAGCTTTGTTTAAATTCCTGAAGTCTATACAAAGCCTGATTTCTCCAGTCTTTTTCCTAACTGACACCAAATTAGATACCCACTCAGAATATCTAATAGGGACAATAATACCAGCATCATGCATCTTCATAATTTCCTTCTTAACCAATGGCAACTGGACAGGGTTGATTCTGCGCAGTTTTTGTTTGAATGGTTTTTGGTTTTCTTTAAGAGGGATTTTTTGCTGTATTATTTCAGTGTCATAGGATTTAAGATCTTCGTAACTCCATGCGAACACATCAGAAAATTATTTAAACAGCTCTAAGTATTTGAGTTTAATGTGAGCTGGTAAAGTTTTAGACAGTTTAATCAATCTCGGTTTTTCCTCACTGCCTATATTACATTCCTCCACTTCAGTTTCCACAGGTTCCAGTTTTGGTTTTTTGGCCACATCATCAAAATCAAACAGTTCTTCTAGAGGGGCCAAACCCTTGGGCAGACTATCATTATTAAAAGGAAGAGTTTCCATCTCTTCTGTTTCAGGTTTTGGACTTAATTCTGTTTGGTGTGTAGATGTGATAGTCTGAAGGTTTATATCTACCAGCTGTGGAGATGGTTCTTCTTCACCAAGAAAATTTTCTTCACTGCAGTCTGTATCATAGTCGGAATCTGAACTATGAGGTTCAAACTCATTTCTGAATTGCATGAAGTCTTCTATTTGTTTATCTCCATCAAATACCTGCCAATATTTCTTGTTATCTGGGATAGCTGGTTTGAACTTTATCTGAGAGGTGTCATCATACAGTATTGGGCAGGTTCTAGCAGCAAAGGCTAAATTGTGGGCTGCAATGTTTCTTTTTCTTGGGACAAAAGACAAGGCGGATTCCTCAAATGTTTTCAAAATATCCATGACATCATTCTTGTAGGCCCTTAGTCTGGGGTGATTAGCATTATATTGCCCATTAACTTGCCTAATGATTAGTTCAAAATTCCCATATATGTTGATTCTCTTAGCACCTAACTTTTTCAAGAGATGAAAGCCTAAGAGAAGGGACTCATATTCTGCTATGTTGTTGGAACACTGAAATTTTAATTTACATGAAATACACTCTGTATGATTGTTTTCAGTGTTAGTAATCCAGAAACCTGCACCAGCATTTGTTTTGGTGCATGACCCATCAAAATACATAGTCCAGAGAGGAACATTTTCAGTTTGGTGAATGGGCTTTGTATCATTTGATTCCTCAAGTTTTTTATCGGGTTGAGGACTGTCTCCCTGACTGTCAAGCTTTAAGTTCAAAGGATTGATGAGTTGCATTTCAAGATCTGTGTTTAGTTCGCTAGGGTCTTCAGACACGATAGACTGTTTCAATAATTCAGCGTTGTTTTCCTCTTCTTCCATATCAGCCATTGATTCTATTGAAATGATTTTTTCTGTGAGTGTTTCATCATTAAACATGATAAAAGAATCAAGGCTCGTATTTATAGCATAGAGAGGAGAGTTTTGAGGCCGATCCTGACTAGTCACTATGTACTGCATGTGGGATTCCCTATAAAGTTTTCTAGTCTGATTGAAAACAGGGATAGTTGCATAGGTCATGTCCATTTGCATAGTTCCCTGTAACTTAGCCCCCTAAGATCGTGATAAAAGCATTCCATACTTCGGGGGGACATCAGCCACAACAACATCCATGACTAAACACTTGGATGGAATTTGGGCTAAGTTAACACAAAGATCTTTTATCAATCCTAGACATTTAACTCTGCTTGAGTCAAAGGAATATAAATCTTTGTAAGGTCTGGTAATATCAAGACCTAGGCTTTCCATTACAACTTTTGGCATTAGATTATGGGAAGCGCCTGAGTCATGCATAGCATTGTGAAGAATTTTGTCATGAATGTTTAAGCTTACATAAAAGGGAGGGACAGGACCCTCTTGGAACTTTCCTTCAATCTTCGGACCAAAAATCAGCTCTGGTTGGTCATCATTAAGATTGAGAGTGTCTTCATTATCTTCTAAGTTCAAAGCCTTCAAAATTTCGGACCTATATACATGTTGGGCAGCTAACTCAGTCAAAGGAACAGAGATTTTGATCTTTGAGATTTCCTGTTCCAGGCTAAAAAGATTTCGACTCTTTAAAACATTGATTTCAGCCTTGTTTGCTGCCACTTTATCAGCAATAACAGCTTGCTGATTTGGTTTATCTACAGTTGAAACAGTTGTTTTTTCAGGAGTACTAACCGAGGTGCTAGTACTGCTAATGTTTGCACTCCGTTTTTCAATACTTTGAGTGTCTTTCCCTTTACCATCATCAGAATTATCAGCCACTGTTTTGTCCTTTTGTTTGATTGTTTTAGACTTGGTTGCAGCGCTGTTTTGAGAAGGTTTGTCAGAGGTTTTATTGTTGGGGGTTTGTTGATTAGATCTACTTCTGAGTTCATATTCCCTTAAAGGCTCTATGACAGCGTTTTCCATGTTTTGATAGTAATTCTCATTATCATCTCTTCTGTCATCGTAAGGTGTATAAAGACCTTGTTTTCTATCATAATGAACTTCAAAGTCATCATCATCTACCCCAAATAAGTTTATATCGTTATCCTCTGTTGTTTCATCTGTTTCTTCAACCTCACTTAAAAAGTTTTGATGAAAGGGAGGAATGATCTGCTGATCATCTTCCCTAAGTCTGTTTGGAGGTTGATTTCTTCTCATATTCTGATTCTGGTTTTGGTTTCTGTTTTGAGGAGCGTTTTGATTTAGACTTGCTTGCGCTCTCTCTAGAATACTCATTTTCTTCATCATTTCTTCCATCATTCTTTCCATCTTCGAGCTTGAAGTGGAAGGGGTGGATTCCTCTCTAAAAGATACTCTCTTTTCAGCTTTCATCCTTGCTCTTTTCTCCATGAGGTTAACCTCCACAGAAAGAGCACCTCTTTGCATATCTTCGAGGGTTGCAAAGACTCTTTCTCTGAGTGAATATGTCATGTCCGGATCAAACCCTTCAGGAAATTTGTTTAAAGATGAGCCCTGAGGAGGTTTTAGTTCAGGGGAAAGTGCATTATATACACTGTTAAATCTGGTACAATAAGCTTGTACACTTTCCCCAGGGTTCCTATGGAGATTGTTATAGTCAGTAAGGACTTGGAGAGGATTCTTCCTTACTTCCCATTTGTTTAAGAATGTTTGATGGAAGGCTTGGAGGTCGTTGATACTATGGGGGGTTAAACCTTTAAACCATTTTCTCACTTCTCCCCCCAAACTTTGAGCAAACAGTATGACTTTGACAGATTAAAAACGAAGGGAAACTTGAAAGGCAACCTTTGGAGCAGAAGCTAGTGGGCTGGGACTCACCCTGATCCTCTCCTAGTTCTTCTTTACTTAGTTACTTCCAAGACAATCACCAAGATAACACAGAATGGCCTAAGATCTGATACGTACTTCGAAAATAGTCAGCTTTTGACACATCCTAAGGGAAACATTCAAATAGTTGAGCAAACAAGAAAGGGACTCAGTGCTAACCTTTGATTTCCTCAATTCATTCCTTACACAACATATATGAAAGTAACATTTAAAAATAACATTCAGCAGTGACGAAAAGATGAGGGAACGCCAGCATCTCTGTACTTAAACTGAATTAAATCATTCTCAAATAACACAGTAGAAAGAAAACATTTAAATAAAGATTTCTCAGCCAGAGAAGGTTACTGATATACAGTAGGTCCTGACACTGTTTAAACTATTCTTTATAGAGGAAAATGAAACAAATTGAAAACAGAAACAAAACACAAGTTGCAGTGAGAAGAACATCACCATCAGCATAGACCAGGATCCCATAAATCAGCTTGTATTGATTGCTTCAAAACGGTTACAATCTTCAAATCCAATGTTTTAATCCATCTCTCTTTACAACCTAATCTATCTGTTACAAGCAGAGCTCCAAGAGCCCATGAAACCACTATTTACAGTCAAGAGTTTCTACTCAGAAACAACTACAACACTTCAGCAATTACATTGACAACCAACTAATCCAACCCCTCACTCATCTTCTTCTGGAGTATTTATAGAAGGATGAGGAGGTGAGATCTAATAAAGAGATCTCTAAATACAATTAATGCAGAATTAATGTCTTCCTGGCCCTGGGAGGCTCGATGAAGAAATTATACAGGTGTTGCACTGCATTAATGTGTTTACACTTATGAAGTAAGCTCGAAGGGAGCTTTTGTTGACCTTTGAGGCTCTGCGTACTATTAGGGTTACTCTGCAAACATTCTGTCATTAAATCTGGTGCAGAAATAACTTCTTTGGTTGTTCCGAGGCATAATATCTGATCTTGTTCAATAAATTCATCCTCTGATTGAGCATTCTGAAGCAATAGGTGGCACTGTGGTGGTTGAGGAATCAATTTGCCTCAAAGTATGGCGGTGGAGGCAACGTATCTGATGAACACTTTTAGGTTTTGCTTTAATCTGTGTTCTAAGCTGGGGATTAGGCTTTTGATAACCTTCTTAGCCGTAATCGCTGCCAATCTATCCACAAAACTGCTGCTCTAGTTCATTCTGTCTTCAAAATCCGATACTCTTCTCTGCGTTGATGTTGACGGCATTCTTCAAGCTTTACAGGGACACGTAGCAACCAAGGCTCATGAAACCTTGTTGATATCATTGTTCTTCACCCTGCGGTCGATTCTCTGGATTAATCAGAAGAACGGGACTCGTCACCCTCAACCTTCAGATTTTCCCTAAAACACGGCGAAAGAACCTTAAAACCTGCAAAATACAATAAAAATGAGAAAATCCTGCGTTATATGGGCAAAACTGCATCGGAGGGCGTGCGGAAAAATGGAGCAATCGGAGCCGTTGATCGTATTGCGATCAACGGTCGGGGGCGTTATGAAAAGTCAGTGAAGAAAAAGGGAATTTGTACAATTGAATCAGGAGAATGAATGCAAGCCGTCGATCTACAGAGATCGACAGCGGAGATCGAATCTTGGCCGCGCGATGGATGGATTTATGGGCGCGTAGGAATGGCGATTAGCAACCGTCGGATGGGGGGGCCCAGATCAGACGGCAGAGGTGAATCCCACTGCGGGGTTACGGGACGATAGATAACGCACAGGCGAGGTGAAAGGACGGCGGTTTTGGAAATGAGGTGGAGGACACGTGTTGGCCAGCGTGTGGAATCGCTGGCCGACGGGATAAAACCGCCATTCGATGAAAGGTGGTGCGGGATGTATACCATGGTTTTTGGAAATGAGCACGGGGGAAGGGGGGTCCACCAGGTGTGGGGTACTCCGCTCCATCGGATCTGGGGAGCAGATCGACGGCTGGGAAGGCTCGGGGAAATAAAAAACGTGGTTTCATATTTCACACCCAAACCTTATAAAAGATGGGTTTTTTGAACGTTTCAAAGGAAAAGGGAGGAGTGGGGACCACGCTTCGGTTTAGTGCCTCAGGACTTGATCGGCCGGTCGTGGCGCTCGGGCATGTGGAGGAAGAAAAGGCAGGGGCTTAGCCTGAGGGGTTGGGAACCAGTGCACAGAAAAAGGCGTTTTTTTTAACATGATTTTCAATGATTTTCGAAAAAAGGAAAAAGGTTTCGATAGGCTAAAAAAGTGGGTTTTTAACCTTAGGAAATGAGATTAATGAGGGGGTAAGGAATAAAATATGGTTTAGTGGGGTTTTTATGGATGAAAGGAAACTAAAGAAATGAAGGTAAGATGGAAGAAGGGGAGGGAAAAAGGAGGAGGATGCAGCAATATTTGATTTGGATTTTTATGGAATATCAGAGGCCGGGAGACAGAAATGTATGAAGATCTAACCAGCAGTTTATGATTTTACCAACAGACTTCAAGCACCAACAAATTCAGGCCTGAATTTGTTTCTTGAAATCTGCAAAGAATATTTAGCCACCAGCTGATATAATTGAAAAATATAGGTGGCTAACAGTAACTGTGGACAAGGGGGACCTACATAGAAAACCGTTGTAATGCAAGAGCCCTTCCCCCACCATGGAGTGATTAATACCCAATAGCAACAACCACCCCAAAATGATTTCGGGAATGGAAGCCGCTAAATTTAAATGACTGGCGAAGAAATGTTCTTCCAGACAAGGAATCGAAACTATGTCGCCCTTGCATACACTAACCCATCAGGGGCAAGCACGAGTGCACCTTCTGCATCTTTGACCATATCCAAATCACATATTGAAACCCTTCCAAATATGGCTAAGGGGCTGACTAGGCACATAGGACACCACTCAAAATTTTCCCATAACTACAACATCATGGATTATTTTTCAAAATCCCCTGCTGCCATGTCATCTTTATAGGTCCTACAATCTTTCCCAAAATAGTGGAAATCCTTACTGCATTAGGCACAATCTACACTTTTGATTCACGCCTAATAGATTTTGACTTAAAAAAAATCCACCCCTAGGCTTCCTTCATTGGTCGCCTTTCAGATACAAGTGTTAGTCCAAAATATCACCATACATCGATGTATCATTGACGAAGGTGCATCTACATGACTCATGTCCAAGTCTATTTGGCAGAATTTGGGATCACCTGAACTGAAGCCATCTGACATCATGCTCATAGCATATGATAGTCGACCTTCTTCTCCCTTCAGCCTATTTCAGAATTTCCCTATTAACATGGTCGAAAAAAACAATACTCATAGACATTAAAGTCTTGGATGCTCATCTTGACTACAATATACTCCTTGGGTGCAGTTATGTGTATGCCATGCTGCCATATCTTCCTCCATTTTCTGAGTGATGATGTTCCCCCACAAGGATCGAATCATCAACGTTGACCAATTGACATACTATGATAAGAAACCCATGACAGTTGTCGATGTCGTTCTACCTTACGTAGAAAAAACTACGAAGTCGGTCATGCGGTACTAAGAATATGGCACCGGTCAATTCAAAACATCATCAATTCGAGGATCATTCCTAGTAGATTCCCATGTCATACCAAAGACATCCCCAAATATCATAGGGGCATCAGTGTGCATGATGCTATCGTCAAACACTGAAACCAGCCCAGATATGGAGACTAGTAGTACGGAAACTGAGGCCACTGAAACAAATTTCCTACCCTATTCCATCTCCCAAACCCCATTCTTATACCCTCCACCTGGTTTTGTGTCAAAGAAAGTCTTGGAAACTGTAACATTTCCAAACATGTCTTTCGTAATACCTGTCTAGTATTTGGTCCCACCAGCCATGCTAGAAAGCCCTGGTATCACTTCTATAGGGATAACCCCTATCACTCCTCTAGAGGTGACACCGGTTAATGAAACTCCCATAGCACCACTAGTTAGAGCGACAAGAAAACCACAAAAAATGGAAGAAAATCGAAAAACCCAACATAGTAGGGCATTGCAACCTTGTGCATTATGTGATATCGTAGGCCATCCTACGAATATTTACCCAGAAAAATATTAATTGAAACATCTTCTAAGAAATGAAATAAATGTCGTGGCCCCAAGTTCCCAGAAAAAATAACACACCACAAAAAATCAAGGGAAATAATACGCACCAACCACGAGTGCGCAATCTGTGGCCATTATGGGAATTACACTCATCACTACCTAGAGATGCCACAATATAGGGATGCCTTGTAGGCCTTGGAGAAATAATACTAACAAGATCCCTCAAATCCACCCCTGCAGATGGATGAGGGAAAACCTAGAACCATATTGTACCTACAAGAGGTGAGGAAGTCACCTGAATGACCACCTCCCCCTCGGTATCGCCCTCCACCTCCTATTCAGCTCTGTAAACTATGTGATGAATGTGATCACTTCATTGTTGACTGTACATCCCTAGAGCTATTTCACATATGGTATCCCATTGACCCCGTATACTATGATGGCTTATGAGCAGTCCATTATTTATGTCGGGTGTGTTCTGGAAACCACTCAGTTCATCATTTCCATTACATCCCTCGATTTAGTTTTTCACTAAACGGTTTACACATGGCCATAGTACACTTTGCCACAGCAAACAGATCATATATAGAATCCATGGAAAGTTTGAAAACACAAGAAGATGTGACAAGCAATTCCATTCTCTTCGTGTGAGAAGAAAAGCGGTCAGTAAAGGGGCACATCGTCACCCCCAATCGCCCTCCACAGATAAGACCAAATTGAGCATTATGAAATGCATGTAACCATTTTGTTTCCCAATTCTTGGACCTATAATTGCTCTGCAATTACTATCCAATCACTTCAACAACCCAGAGGGAAGGGAGTACCGAAGAAAGACAGTATTGTCTAGTTTTTCAAGGCAACCATCCAAATAGACACTGTACTTACATCTTCCAAGTACGCCCTTTAATAGAGATCATATTCTCCTTGGAGGCACAACACTTGGATATAGTTGGTCTAGAGCCAAGACAACCTAGTGCAAGGAAACCTGCCTCGAGGCAGCCTGACCCCCATCAATACCAAAACATTAGGAGAGATAAAACAACCCACCATCCTAGAAAGGCCCAGGACAAGGCAAGGACAGCATGTGGGCTATGCAATAGAATCAACCACCGATTCAATCAATTTAAGGAACTAAAGAACCTTATGAATAGCCTTCACATGGTCACTCCCATCCCACAAATCAATCTATCTAATCAAGAGAAGATCACAGGCTGTTATTGTAGGATTTTATCACGATTCTACCATATGATGAATTGTGAGTACCTCCTTAAGCTACGAGCGGCAAGAGAAAATTGATTCTAAACTCCCTGGAGGAGTTAGACCATCCAAAACCAAAAAATCGGAGATGGAAAAAGTGAAATCATGCCCCAATGGCCAATAATTTCCGAGCGTCCACTTCAGGGACAAAGATTAGCGTTTGTTCTCATACCATCTACTTGATAAGAACCATGATACCATGCACCATTTGCACCGGCCAGAATCATGAAATAGAGTCATGCCCCTTAATGGAAACATATAGGCACCTCTGCACTCAACACAACTTCCAAATTGAGGAAAGTGAAAGTACCCTTAGTATGACATGTGAGGAACCTTAACTTTCTCTCATGCAAGCCACCACGATGGAAATTCTTCCACCATCCAATGTCAATGACACACAACACCATATATGATTCATATAATCATGCATAGGAACCATTACTTGTGTTTTTTACTCGTCTTTCATTAGTTTCGAGACCGCTACAACTACAAAAGTAGTTCTACCATCGACGATGAAAACTCAATCCATCTGCACCCTGTCTACCTCGTCTAGTTCCACAACATCAACTAGCTCCATTAGGCATGAAACACCTCCTTATGGCCTCACACAAACTCACTCCCCCTTAGATACCTTGTTCCATTCATACGAGGATATTTTGGAGGCCATGAAAGAACTAGATTGTCTGTGGGATGCAATGCATCACTGCTAATTTTTCTTCTTGAAAAGACATTCAACCCGAACAACCTAGAAAAACAAGAGATATATGCTATCAAATCAAAATATTTCCTCCAATATGGGAAAGCTGAATGGTTCAAAAATCCCATCCCGACTCCCAACGCATTCGAAGAAGGGAACATGTCCAATATTTTTCCAACCATCAAGGTAAATATCTCTAGAAACCCAGAAAAAATCGAAGAAATCTCACTAGGGGTAGCATGCTCCCCAAACGAAGTAATATCTTACAAAAAATTGTTGCAACAGTATAAATAAATCTTTACATGGGCTTATTAAAAAATGCTAGGGCTTAGTCCCACTATCATAGAGAACCATATTGACACCTAGCCTGACATACCACCGGTACGCCAAGAACAACGTCAGTTACACCCATATAAGGCAAAAGAAATTAAGCAAGAAATCGACAAGATTCACAAAGTTGGGTTTATCTACCCCATAGCTTACACATCATGGGTTTCAACCCTATTCCTGTCATGAAAAAACAGGGCACCATTCGCGTCTATACTGACTTCTGAGATTTGAGAAAATCTTGTTCAAAAGAAAACTACCCTACCTCTTTCATCGAACAAGTCATCGATGCTTCCGCCAGACACAAGTCCCTATCCTTCATGGATGGTTTCTCAGGGTATAACAAAATTCAAATTCGGCATACCAATCGATACAAGACAACATTCACCACCCAGTGGGGAACTTTTGCATACCAAGTTATGTCGTTCAATCTTAAAAATGTTGGAGCCACTTTCCAGCAGGCCATGAAATATATATTCCATGACCTAGTCCACTTTATCCATGCTTACCTAGATGACCTCACAGTTTAATCCAATAAACGAAGTGATCATCTAGAAGATTTACGGTTGGTATTCCAAAGATGTCGACATTACAGCCTATGCTTGAACCCTCTCAAGTGCATCTTCTACGTCAACGTAGGTCGACTTTTAGGTTTTATAGTATCCCAACAAGGGATCAGAGTGGACCCCATGAAGGTATAGTCTATCAAAGAAGTTCCACCACCAAAAACCCTCAAGAAACTCCAAAGCTTGCAGGGGAAAGCCAATTTTGTGAGATGCTTTGTCCCAGATTACGCCACTTGTGTGTAGGGATTCCTACGTCTTCTTCGTTAGGATATCCTGTTGAAATGGGACAATCAAGCCCAACAATCATTTGAGGCGCTGAAAGACGCATTTTATTCAGCCCCATTGATCAGCTCACCAAATTACGAAAAATATTACACCCTATATATGTCAGCGTCAGAAACCACGTTAGCTGGGGTGTTAATCCAAGACAGACCCGATGGTAAAGAACACAGAATTTATTACGTCAGTAAAATCTTATCCGGCCCCAGATTAAGGTATGACCCTGAATAAAAAAATTTCCCTAGCCCTTATACACATATTCCAAAAGCTTCGACACTACATTATCTTGTGGACTACAACAATCGTCGCAGCTATCAAACATATGAGATACCTATTGACTTGTTGTTTGATGAACCAAAAATACACTCGTTGGGTAGTCATACTGCAGGAGTTTGACTTACAGTTCAACTCCCCCAAGATCAGGAAAGCTTTGATTTTACTTGAGTTCATCACCGACCTCCAAAGTCAGACTAAAGGATCCCTAGTCAATGACTCACTACCAAACGGACATCTCTTTCTAGTGATGACTGAATATCCTTGGTACGGTGATATCCTCTTATTTTTACGAACCCAAAAGTTCAATCCAAATCACACACGTGATGAACAAAGGCACATATGCCACCACTCCCCCCGATACCTCCTCATAGGAGGCGTCCTTTATCGGCGAGGCATCGATACAATCCTACACCGATGACTCATGCACGACCAAGCTGATCAAGACCTCATTGACTGTCATAACAGAGCTTGCAGCGTCCACCTCTCTGAAATGGCTACCGCCCAAAAATTTATTCACGAAAGATATTTTTGGCCCACCTTATTCCTTGATTGCATTACAGTAGTCAAAAAATGTGAGCAATGTCAACACTTCACTCACAAGGAAAGAGAAACTCCCACTCCTCTGAACTCGTTCATTGTAGCCGGTCCCTTCTGTAAATGGGGGATCGACTTCACGACTTGCAACCCTGCGTCATCTGGCAACCACAAATAAATCATCATCATCGTCAACTATTTCAACAAATGGACAGAAGCCATACCCACATATGACAACACGGTAGAAACCGTGGTAATGTTTCTCTTCAACCATGTCATTATGTTGTTCGGTGTGCCGAAAGAGTTAGTCTTCGATCACCGGAAGCATTTCGAAAACAATACTATCCTAAATCCAATTAATAGGTAGAAGCTTTAAAAAAAATGCTTAAAACAATGTTACAACGTATTATGAATAACCATAAGACAAACTGGAACCACATGGTTTTCTCTGCCCTGTGGGCATACCTCTTGAAAGTTAAAAACTCAATAGGATTCACACCCTTCCAACTAGTGTACGAGGTCAAAGTCGTGATTCCCATCGAACATGAAATACCCAACTTGCACATGACCATTGAACTCCTTGATGATAACTAGCCTTTAGAACAACAATTGTTACAGCTAGAACTCATCGACAAAAATTGACGGAAATCGCTCCAACATAACGTGGCACATAAAAAATCAGTAAAAGGATAATTTGATTGCAACATCACCCCTCATTCATTTTCCAAGAGAGAGTTATTCCTCCTCTACGATGTCGTGAAATAGGCCCCAGGACCTGGGAAGTTCAAAACTTTATGGAAACATCCCTATGTCATAAAGCATTGCCTCCTTAAGGGGGCATACATCCTATCAAAGCCCGATGGTACATGCCTATCTAACCTCATCAATGGGCTATACCTCAAAAACATTTACCCATAAGGGGCAGGGGGCCTCAACCCTAGAGATATGATTCATGTAGCATAATTTGTTGTTTTTTGATGATTATAATCATCAAATATTTATTCTAAATAATTATCTGGTGTCATAGATGGATCATCCCCCCCTCCATTATTTTGGATTCACTGATGGAGCATCGTGATGATCTCAAAATCTAGTAGCAGCCTCATGGGCCATTTACTATCCCGACCAATCACCATTCTTAACCAACGAAGTATGCATTGGATCAACCACCAATAATCAAGCAGAATACGATGTAGTCATCAAGCTTATGAGTGATGCCTTCAACCAAGGCATTCACCATCTGCATATCTACCTTGATTCCCAGCTAGTGTTTTCGTAGTTAAACCAGGAATTTGAAGTATAGGATTCTCAACTATTTAGAAATTATTTGCATGCACAAATATTCAGTTGTCATTTTTATCATATTACATTCACACATATACCAAGAAATAAAAACCAGACAGCTACTCGCATAGCTAATTACATTATAGAATGGAATGCATCTCATATAAACCATCATCCATAGAAAAAAAAAAAAAAAACATAACAAATAGATATCCATCATAGGGAAACGACATTCGTGAAAGAAATTAACCATAGACACATAATCAGAGCTGCAAAAATACATATCTCACACACACACACACACATATATATATATATCAAAAAATATGTGTGATTCACAATATACAAGTCATATCTCTGACTAGTAGGTTAGCCCAAAAATATATATATATCTACATGTCATCAAAAAATAAAGAAGCATCCTCATAACGAGCACTTTCCTTGAGTACATAACATCTCTAGGGCTGAGCCTAGTCAGGTGAGTCGTCTATACCAACAACTACACCCAGTTCTAGTACAGGTGCGGTAGCCAAAATTGAAAGTGCTACATGACAGAACGTAGGGTGATACACCCTCTCTCAAGCCATCAGTACCTCGAGCTATGCATCTTCGAAATCATCCAAAAAACCCTAGGTCAACTTCTCCACCCGACCCCAAGCATCGACTAAGTCTATTGAATGAGTCTCAACAGTAGCTAGCTACTCCTCAACCACCGCTACTCGCACCTTAGCCGCCTCAGCGCAAGAAATAAGAGTAGCATCTCCGGCAGTGGCTGCACTGCTACCCTCCCCTGAGGGGCTATCATGATCACCTTGCCCTCAAACCTAGGGTTGAGCAACCCTAACTGGGTCCCTCCTTAGTAGTTTATGCCCCACCAAGCAGACAAGAGGAATCCCAACCACTCCCACATTTGCAAGAGAAACAATGATAGTGTCAGTGTCACCACATCAGACATATAAATATACACATCATATAATACTAAAAAATGTAGAAAAACATCAAAAGGTCATATCGGCAGCACCCCACTCATAACCGAAAGGGATACCCATATCTGAATCCCCCTGGAAATCCATCCCTGAGTGTGGATAGTCCAAGAACATTTGCGGGTTTTCTTGGAACCACGCCTCCATGGTCGCATCCCAGTATTGACCCACCTCCTCTCATTTTCCATGAGGCATCACTGACGCTCACTGCCGCATCTGAGGATCTTGGCAAGGACCAATAGGTATTGGAAAAATAGGTCACAACACCACCACCCTCTCAAACATGATACTGCAGAGGATGCTCGCATATGTGAACACTCTAGAAGATCCTCCCCGTACCTTCCCTAGCTGCGTCACCGTGCCATCATACACATGGCACGCCCAATCATAAAAGTGACCGGCCTGAAGTTGGAGCAAAACACCAATCTAAGACCCTGATGCCCTATTGGGTGATCATGACCTAGTTAGGAGAACTATCATCGCTAAGGCACACTAGTTATCCAAGTCCGTCACTGACTCGATACGAGCGCACCCCTGGGTAAACAACGCACCATTGCAGTGCTGTGCCTCCCTGTTGGGGTTCCTATGTTTTGGCTAGATTGGAAAAACCAAAAGATAAGACAACATCAAACCACTTTGGGATTCAAGGATCTAGCCCTCGTGAATCCAGAGAGAGATCTCTCTATGAATGAGTTTAAATATGTGATCGTTAAACCCTGAAATGTGGTATTAGGCTAGTTATGAAGAGAATGGGTTTTGTTTGTTTGTTTTTAGTTGGACAAAGACATGAAGGTGAAGGCAGTTCAAAATAAAGGGTGAAGATGTATGCAAATGAAGGAATGATTCGGCTGACAGGAAAGGCAAAGACAGTTTTAACCCATTGGGCTATGGAGTCATAGGAGGATTTTAATTGGACAGCAAGGTTCAAGAAGGATCTATGGGGAAATTCACTTATGTCAAAGGATCTCTTAAATTTATTTATGGAATGAAACAGATAGGAAATGGAGAAACAAACAAATGAAGAACAGTGAACAGCCTAAGATCAAATAAGTGCTTTCAAAATATTTTGCTTCAGCATGTACTTAGGGAAAACATAAAAGTATTCTGAGATCAATTAAGTGCTTTTAAACCAGCCTGCATTGAAGTACTTTTAGTTGCAAAAAAATTTTAAAAACAGTTGGAATAGCTTAAGATCGGGTGAGTGCTTTCAAACTACCCTGATTTCAGCATATTCTATAAGAAAAACACAGATAACTGTCACAAAGATAAATTTAGATCAGGCAAGTGTTTTGAAACCAACCTGCTTCAATATACTCTTTAAAGAGAACTTTCGAATGAAGAAAACATGGAAATAAATCTTTCAGTAAGAGTAGGGTACTGTTGAGAGTAAATCCTAGCTCTACGTTTGCTGCTCTTTATCAGAGAAAGTGGACAGAGTAAAAAACATTAAAGAAAATAACAATTGACCGTGAGGAACACATCACCATTGACACAAATCAGGATCCCATAAATCAACAGCTTGTATTTGACGTTCAAACTAGTTACAATCAGCAAGCTCGGTGGGTCTCTACAACTTCGAACTTCTCATATCAGCTTATGTATCTTCAAGTTGCAAACAGGGCATCAGTAGCTTCAGAAACTATTACATGCATTCAGATGTCCAGAGACCAAAATTTTCTCACCTTCTAAAGAAGTATTTATAGAAGAAAGAGGAGGTGGGATCTGGCGAAAGATCTCCCGGGTCAATTAATACAGATTGATGACTTCTCAGCCTTTGAGGGCCTCGATGAAGAAATTTATAGGTGTTTATTTGCATTAATTGATTTACACTTAGGATTAAGCTCGGTGGGAGCTTTCGTTGACTTTTGAGGCTTTGTGTCATGTTGAAGTAACTCTGTTTCTGCTCCCCGAGGCTTAATGATCGAAAAGATTTGTTTCTGGGATGTTCTTAATCTTTAAAATAGTTTTGCCGACAATTAGAGATAAAATCTTTGATTTGTATTAATTGTTTAGCTGTCTTCGAGAAAAAACCTCTTGTTTCAGATAATGACTAAGTCTTCTTTGATTTCTGTGAGGTTGCAGGTTCCTTTAGGAGCTAGAGAGGGTTCGATTAGCCTCTGCTTGGGGTGGTTGAAGCTTTCTCGGATCGACAATTGTTTTCGTCTCTTCCTAAATCACCTTTAAGTTACTTGAGATCTGTTTTTTAGGTCTGATCCGGCTTATCCTGTGTATTCCGGTCTTTATGACGTCTTTATCCATGGATTTAGGCTTTTATTTGCTGAATGTGTGCCTTAATCCTTCAAACTATGCTAGGAAATCTTCAAACACTGATACTCTTTACTTCTTTTATGTATTGTTGTGTCTTGTTGATGTGCAGGCTGCGCAGGGCTCATATGGCATCAATGCCTCATGAAACATTGACGAGTCATGGATTTTGAGCCCAGCAAATGGTTCCTTTTGATGAATCGAAGGCGCGAGAATCATCATTCCCAGCCTTCGTCTTTTCTTTCAATATAATGGAGAACCATTATCACCTGAAAAACATGAAACCAATTAAGAAATCCTGCGTTTTGGGTTAAACTGATTCAGAGGGTGAGGGGAGGAGCGTAGCCATTGGATGGCATCATCCAACGGTCAGGATTTGTTAGAGATAGTAAAAAAGGAGAGCAGAGGAAAAGAATAAATCAGATCCGTCGATCGCACGGAGATCAACGGTGGGGATTAATCGAAAAACATAAAGTGGAAGGGCGAAAGGAAATTAAAGCATGCGGGAAAGATATGGGCTGTCCGATCTGGACACGTGGGTGGTCTAGATTCAATTGGAGGATCACAATCGGTGGGGAGAGAATAAGGGTGCGATGGAAATCGCCGATGTGATTGCGCGATCGGGGAGGGCGATGCGATTGCACGTTAACCGTTGATCTGAGGATCAGATCAAAGATGGGGAATGAATCGGAGGGATGGCTAATCGGGGGAACAAACAAATGCACCAAATGAAAATTGTGATGCTACGCAGGCTGTTCGATCAGCTCCAGATCGATGGCAGATATTGCTTTAACTGTGCCCCGATGGAAAATCTTTGAAACATATGAAAAACCCAAATTTTCAAATAATACAAAGTTTTGGTGGATCGAGGCGAAATATATATATATATATATATATATATATGAAGTGGATGGCACACGATTTCGGGGCCGCTAGATGTATGGAATATGATGGGCCCGGGGCTTATGCATATGAGGGCTAATCGGAATCGGAGGTCGGGCTCACGCTTTTCAATCTAACCATTCAGAATCCTCCGATGCGATTAAGCACCTTGGGACTTTAACCTTTGGTCCTGGGCATGAGTTATATGAAGTAGAAAGGCAGGGGGCAGAGTTTGTATATATAGGACCCAATCGTATCAGAAAGTTTGATGCAGGTGTTACCGATTGTGAATTTCTCCGATGCGATTACACTTTGGGTCTTTTTGATCTACCCATTTTTACATTAAAAAGCATAACTCCGGTGCATTAGACCTAAATTTGGGTAAAAAGGTTTTTGGATCTATAAAGGAAAAAATGAATCAGGAATGGATTTTTTCAATGATTTAGCACCCGATTGCGGGCCCACGGGTTATATGAGATAACAATGTGATCGGGGGCTGTGACACATAGGGCTAATCGCATCAGAACTTTTTATTTAACCAAAATTCTTGTGCATTTGTGCACTTGTTTTAAACTATGCAAGGTGGACTTTATGAAGGGGGAAATGGAACAAAGGAAAAAATAGAGGAAAATGATGGGGAAAAAAGAGTAAAAATGAAGGTTAGTCTCTGAGTGGAGGAAGGGGAGACAAGGGGATTTTATAGCAGTGCTTCTCATGGAATTTTTAGTAGAATTTCTGAGTTCTGAAAGGAAACAACAGTGAAGATTTTCAGACAAGGGCATGAAATCTTCCAGAGGCTTCAAGAATTTTTTTTTGGCAATGAAACTGTTTCTTGAAGGCTGAACAATATTTTGGCCACCTTTTGATAGAACACATTTTATAGGTGGCCAACAGTGGCTCCACTTGGGGATGGTGCCTTCTTGAAGGCATCAAGAACTTCAGACCTGCATTTCTCTGGGAGGCTAATCAGTATCTCATCCATTGGGCTGCCTTATTTGCTTGGATGATCTTCTTTTTTTTGAAAACATATTAGCAACCAAGAAAAAACAATCGATCTTCATCAACCAGCTTACTACCTACCCAATCCTACTGATCTAAAAAATTTTCTTCATTAGAGTGCACTTGGATTGGAAAACTCTTTTACAACATTTTATTCTTTTGAAAACAGTAAATCTAATCTATTTCTACTCCTTATTTCTCCATGGACTCAGATTAAACAGTTGAGTCCATATAATTCTCTACCTAATCTACCATCTATTGGGATTAAACTGTCCAATCAGATTTTATTCTCTAAATTCTAGAATAGAAATTTAAAAACAGTCAAGTCAAGATTAAACTGTTTGACTTGCTGTGATCTATGGCATAAAAAACAAGCTGCACATAGATATTTATTTTGCAGAAAATTTAAATCAAAAAATGGAAGGCTTAAGATCTGAAAGTTTCAAGCACTTCCTTCACCTTTTTATAGCTCTGTGTTTTCCTCTTTTTTGAGTTGTCTTTCCTTTGTCAACTAGTTCATATTTTGAGTTGATCAGAACCAGATTTACCTCTATTTTGACTCAGAATTAAACATAGATTGGATTCAATTCTTGCTTGGAAATTTAGGTTCAGGTTTTGAGCATGTTTGAACCTTTAATTTCTATCCTATTCTATCTATTGATAAACCAAGATTAAACATTTTGGCAAATCAAATTCACTATCCTATCGGTAGTAAATTTAAAACTAATTAGTCAATATTAGGCTGTTTTACTAACTAGGAGTGTGTTTTTCAGGAGTGGCATTTAAGCTTGCACACTTTCATAATTTATTTCTCTTTGTTGGTATGGAGCTGTACCTTTATTGTTTTTTACAATCTGCCCTCTTTTCTTTTTCTATTGTTTTTTATATTTTTCTTCTTGTGAAACTGAACAAAGCAATGGTATTTACAATGGAAATTAAAGCTTTAAAATCGAACTCAGTAGTAGTAATTCTTAAGCACCCTACCATTGACAGGACCCCCAAACAGTTCTATGCCATCTAACTCTTGCAGAAAAAATGCATTTGGACCAATGGTGGACTGAATCATGTAAGGACCTTGCCACAAACTGTCAAATTTTCCATTTTTACCCTTATCCTCTCTTCTGGAGTCCCATTTGAGTACCTTGTCTCCAATGTTGAAGTCACCAGCCTTTGTTCTCTTGTCAAACAACTTCTTTATGTTCTCTTGCACCTTCGGAGCTTTGTTTTAAACCTCTTCCCTTGTCTGCTGGAGATGTATTGTCTAATTAATCCTCCCTATCATTTTGTCCTCTTCTGACTGTATTTCTTGGACTAATTTTATCACTGGTACACCTAGGCTAGTGGGAAACACTACATCTGCTCCATAAACAAGTTGGTAAGGGGATATTCCAATAGATTTCTTTGTGGTCAATTTGTCTGCCCACAAAGCATGCACCAACTTGTTATGCCATGATTTTTTATTTTCCTCAAGCAGCTTCTTGATGATGGTCACCAAATTTTATTTGATGATTCTGCTAACCCATTACCTTGAGGGTAATAAGCAGTAGAATGACCGAGTGTAATCTGATACCTGTGGAAAAAATCAATCGTCCTTTTGGAACCAAAAGCAGCAGCATTATCAGTAATAATCTTCCTAGGGTAGCCGACTCTAGACAGGATATGTTCTTCAAGAAATTTTATAATGATAGAATCTGTGGCATTCCTAGAAGGGATGGCCTCTATCCACTTTGTGAAGTAGTCAGTGGCTGTGAGAATCAATTTGTGTTGGGCAGATGAAGCAGGATGGATTTCTCCTATGAAATCTAGGCCCCACTGTTGAAAAGGAGCTTCAACAGTGATAGGTTGTAATGGTAAAGGAAGGATTTTTCTTTTGCCCTCAAAAACTTGGCACTTGTGATAGGCTACTATCATTTTATGGACATCTTGGAAGAGGGTGGGCCAGTAATATCCAACTCTAAGGATTTTATTGGCTGTGGTTTTCCAGTAGAGATGACCTCCACACTCTCCTTCATGGAATTCATGCTTGATCCTCTCTGTGTCAACTTCAGGAAAAAATTTAAGTAATAAACCATTAGCATTTTTACAATATAAACATTTATTTAAAATGCAATAGTTCCTAGCTTTCAACTTTAAAAACCTTGCCTTTGTTTTTTATAAGTCAGGAGGAGAATTAAGATTTGTAAGCACATACAAGATGTCAACGTACCAAGGTGAGTTTTGGAATTGTTCTTCCACAGTGGGAGCAGGTAATTCTTCCTGTTCATCCAAGGCATCTACCATGTTAATTTCAAGGGCTTGTAGATTAGATTCAGCCATTAATTGAGCCAAGCCCTGACCTTTAATAAGTTTGGTGGGTTTTATTTCCAAATCATACTCTAATATTACAACAATCCATTTACCCCTCTTTCCATTCGGGTCTTATGACAAGATGTCTTTTACCACTATGTTAGGCACATAAGCAATGATGTGGGAATGTAGAATATACACCCTGAAGTCCTTTAAGGCTTTTACCAAAGCATAGGCCTATTTTTCCATTATGTTATATTTCAAGGGTGCATCCCTTAAAGCCTTGCTGAAAAAAGCAATAGGTTGTTCCTGTCCTTCTGGTTTTTTTTGCAACAGGACTGCAGCCACGGTATGCTCTGAGGCAAAGGAGAAAATAAGGAACTATTTTGAAAACTCCGAGCTGATTAGGATTGGTGCCCGGGTGAGTGCATGTTTTACCAATTTGAAGGATCTTTTGGCTTCTACAGTCCACTTCACTCCTACTTCTTTTTTGAGCATATTAGTCATGTTTCTAAGGAGCTCTGCTAAGTTGGGAATTAACCTCTTTAGGACGTTAATATTTCCAATAAAGGACTGTACTTCTTTTATATTCCTTGGTTGGCTAATCTGTAGTATTCCCTCAACTCTTTTTGGATCTATTTTACTCCCCTTTTCTGATATAATATGGCCGAGGAGTTTACCTTCTTGAAGGCCAAACACTGTCTTTTTGGGATTTAAAGATATTCCAAACCTTCTACACTTTTCCAGGACCTTTCTTAGATGTTTAAGGTGCTCTTCATCAGTTTTGAAATAAACTGTTATGTCATCAAGGTAAATTACAATGAAGTGCCCTATCTCCTCTCAAAAAGAAATGTCCATGGCCCTTTGAAAAGTGGCCCCAACATTCATTAATCCAAAAGGCATTTTCACATACATGAAAGTACCCCAAGTAGTGGTGAAATTTGTCTTGAGTTGGTATTCTGGGAGTACTAAAACTTGGTTATACCCTGAAAAACCATCTAATAGAGAAATCCTCTTTGAACCAACTACCCTTTGCAAGATGTGTTCCATTTTGGGTAAAGGTTAATTGTATTTAAGAGAGGCTCTGTTAAGGTTTCTGAAATCAATGCATAGTCTGATTTATCCTATCTTTTTTCTCACGGCTACAAGGTTAGAAACCCAATTTGAGAACCTCACAGGAACTATGATTCCTACCTCATACATTTTCTTGATTTCCTTTTCTACTAGAGGCAGTTGTATTGGATTAATTTGACATAGTTTTTTCCTAAAGGGTTTATGGTTTTCTTTCAATGGGATCTTGTGCTGGATGATTTCTGTGTTGTAGGCTTTTAAATATTCATAGCTCCAGGAAAACACATCAACAAACTCTTTAAAAAAGTCAATGTATTTCTTTTTCATGTTTACTGGCAAGGAACTAGCTATTTTAATCATTTTAGGTTGATCCTCGGTGCCTATGTTGCATTCCTCGACATCGGACTCTGTGTATTCTACAGTGGGTTTATTTGCTACGTTGTTAAAATGAAACAGGTCTTCTAAAGGTGCTAGCCCCCTAAGTATGTTCTTGTCTTTTGATGGCAGTACCTCAATGTCTTCATTTTCTACGTCCTCATACTCTTCAGTATGAGCTCCAAGTTTTTTAGTTAACATGTTGATTTTTACGGGACCAGATGGTTTTTCTTCTTCAGGGGGCTCTTTTTTTAGGCAATTTTCATCGGATTTAGAATCTGAATCAGATAATTCAAACTCATTTATGCCAAGCAGGAAATCCTCTATCTGTTTGTTGCCCTCAAAGACCTACCAATATTTCTCATTCTCTAGCACTACAGGTCTATATTTTGTACGAATGATGATTTGTTTGTCACTAGGTGATTTCTGGCATGAACTAGCAGTGCAGGCCAATCCGTTTGCAATTATGTTTTGAATCCTTGGGACAAACACGAGTTCATATTTTGCAAACGTTTTCAAGAAATCTATGGCATTATTTAGGTATACCCTTAGTATAGGATGCTTTTAAGATACCATTTTTAAGAAATCTATGGCATTATTCTCGGTATAACAATTATCTTCTTGGCTCCTATTTCTTTCAATAGATGCAATCCTAGGATGAGAGCCTCATACTCTGCGATGTTGTCAGTGCATTTGAAATCTAGCTTGAAAGCATGGATCTCAGAGTAATTGTTTTCAGTGTCGACCAACCATACCCCAACCCCCGCACTCTTTTTGGTGCAAGACCCATCAAAGTTCATGCACCATAAGGGTTTATTAACATTGTTTTCATCCCTATTTCCTCGTTCATCATTATGTTCTGTTATGAGATCCACAACATGTCGTGATGGGTCTCGTTCTTCAGGATTTTCATAGAGTTCAGCGTGATGGGTAGTCTGTTGTTTACCATCTTGGCTTTTTTCACTTTGGTTTGTTGTTTCAACACATTGTTCAGAAGTTTCTCTTTCATTTTCTTCCATACCTAGAACTGCCATTATTTCTAGATTTGGGGCCTTCAGATGGTTATCTGAGTCGCTGTCTTCTAGCTCTGGTTTATTTGAGGATTCATCATTGTAAAGGATAAATGAATCCAGGTCTGTATGAAAAGAGTAAATGGGGGAATTTTCGGGCTTTTCTGGGCTACTGACCATGAATTTCATGTGCACCTCTCTGTATAGTCTTCTAAGCTGGCTAAAGACAAGGATAGCAGCATATGTCCCATCCATCTGCATTGTACCTTGCAGCTTGGCACCCCATGATCTTGACAACAACATGCCATACTTAGGAGGCACATCAGCCACCACAACATCCATAACCATGCACTTGGCTAGGATTTGAGTCAAATTCACACAAAGGTCTTTAATTAGGCCAAGGCATTTCACTCTGCTAGAGTCAAGATAATATAAATCCTTGTAAGGTCTTGCTATTTCTAGTCCTAGCCTTTCCATTATCACCTTTGGCATAAGGTTGTGTGAGGCTCCAGATTCATGCATAGAATTATGCAGGATTTTGTCGTGGATATTGAGGCTGACATAGAAAGGAGGTACTACCCCTTCTTGAAATTTCCCTTCAATTTTTGGGCCGAACAAGAGAGCCAGTTGATCATCATTCAAATTGATGGTGTCACTGTTTTCTACAAAGTTTAAAGGTTTCAAAATTTGACTCTTATATACATCCTGAGTGGCTAACTCAATGAGAGGGACAAAAATTTTAATTTTGGAAATCTCACTTTCCAAATTGAATGCAGACTGACTCTTTGAAAGATTCAATTCTGTCTTGTTGGGCACCATTTTATTAGTACTCTCAGCTTGCTGATTTTTAGTATGTACAATGTTTGAAGCTGTTTTATCAGGAGAATTAGCTGCAATGCTAGCGCTACTAGGTTCTCGGGTTGCTTTGTCACTGGTTTGAAAGTCCTTATCTTTGTTTTTACCAGAATTCTTAGCTGCTGATTTACTGTTTTCAGCAGTCACTTTAGGAGTCTTTGCAGGATTTTTCTTAATGGTGATTTCAGAGGGCTTTGGTTTGGGATCAACTATGTTCTTTTTGCTCCTGAGGTCATATTTTTCTCGGACCTGCATGATGGCACTTTCGAATCCTAACCTATAGCCCTTAGTTTCCAACCCTTCCTCGTTCCAGTGTGAGTACGAGGCCTGGTTTTCTTCTGTGGGGAAGGTATGGTCTAGGTCATCCACATCCATCATATTCATGTCTGTTTCCTCTGACTCCTCTATTAGTCCTTCATCCTCATCGAGGAATTTCTCTTGAAATGGAGGGATGACCTTTTGATCAGAGTCTCTTTGTTTATTTGGGGGGTTATTTCTCCTAAAGTTATGATTTTGATTTTGGTTCCTGTTCTGATTGCTGACTTGGATAGTCAAATTTTCTACCATTTTTCCTAGTCTCTCCATAGTTTTGGCAAGACTATCATATTTGGGATCAAATGCAGAAGCAATGTTGTCATCCCTATAGGTTACCTTTTTCTTAGCCCTCATCCTGGCTCTTTTCTCAATCAAGTTTGCCTCAACACTCACTACTCCTTTCTGCATGTCTTCCAATGTATTATAATCTCTCTCCCTAAGATGGTAAGCCATATCAGCATCAAAGCCTTCAGGGTATTTTACTAGGGCCATTCCTTGGGGAGGTTTCATGTGTGGTGGAAGAGCATTGTAGATACTGTTAAATCTTGTAGAGTAGTCCTGTACACTCTCTCCTGGATTTCTTTTAAGATTCTCATATTCGGCTAGGATTTGGAGAGGGTTGCTTCTAACTTCCCATTTGTTTATGAAAGTTTGATGTAAGGCGGGAAGATCATTAATGCTATTGGGAGGCAAGGCTTTAAACCACTTCTTCACTTCTCCTACTAAAATCTGAGTGAATATCCTCGTCTAAATTGTTTCATCCTCTATTTCCATGTAGTCAAAGGCATCTCCCATCCTATCTACATGGTGTTGAGCGGTGGTCGATTCTTTACTAGTGAAATGAGGAATCTTAGACTGATATTCATTGGGTAAAGGAGCTAAAGGCTAGGGCAACACTAAGGGAGCATACCATGTTGCCATGATTGGAGGTGGGGGTGGATTCACAAAATATGGATTAACAAAAGGGACAGTGGATGTTGGACGAACAAATGTGGATGGACCAGGGATAGATTGTTGAGCTGATCTTGGATGAGAGACACCTAAATTGAGAAATAAATGCAAATCAGGTGGCGTGTTTTCTCTAATACCAGGATGTTCACTTTTTTCTGAGGATGAAAGTGAAGACTTTGAATCTAGCTTATCTAAATCGTCGAGAGACCGTGTTCTAAATGGATTTCTTAAATCTACTTGTGATTTATGTAGAACTGCAAGGTTTTCAGGAACTGAGTTAGCTCTCAAGGGTAATTTGAAAATAGTTGAGAATTTAGGAGGCTTCCTAAGTAATATTTCAGGGTTATAAACTGTCTCAGGTGGGTTTGGGTCAGGGTGAGCTCTAGTGTGAATCTTTCTAGGAGCCACTATGTTGTGTCTTTCAAACCCGACTAAACAAGAAAGGTGTTAACCAGATATGACAATATTTGAGAGGTTTAAATGATCTCTTGCTAAGAAAACTTTAATCCTAAAGCCTCTTACTGAGTTTGAATGATTTTATAATGGTTACGGGTCCTCCCAGTGGAGTCTTAAGGTCTATAGGATTGTGGAGTTGCCAAGTAGGAGTTTTTAGCTCTTTTGGAGGTAAAAGGTTTATGGTCCACTACCATGTTTATTGACTACCAATCTGAGATATTTTTGGGTTTTCTAAGTTTATGTGGTTGTATGGAAAACAAAAGAGTTTATAAAAGTTGGCCAAGCAACTATGAACTCAAAAATTCCCTAGTGGAGTCGCCATTATGTTGGCGATGACAATGGGACACAAAACCAAACTATGAACTCAAAAAGTCCCCAGTGGAGTCGCCATTATGTTGGCGATGACAATGGGACACAAAACCAAACTATGAACTCAAAAATTTCCTAGTGGAGTCGCCATTATGTTGGGGTTCCTATGTTTTGGCCAGATTGGAAAAACCAAAAGATAAGACAACATCAAACCGCTTTCGGATTCAAGGATCTAGCCCTCCTGAATCCAAAGAGGGATCTCTCTATGAATGAGTTTAAAGATGTGATCGTTAAAACTTGAAATGTGGTATTAGGCTAGTTATGAAGAGCATGGGTTTTGTTTGTTTGTTTTTGGTTGGACAAAGACATGATGAAGGTGAGGGCAGTTCAAAATAAAGGGTGAAGATGTATGCAAATGAAGGAATGATTCGGCTGACAAGAAAGGAAAAGACAGTTTTAACCCATTGGGCTATGGAGTCATGGGAGGATTTTAATTGGACAGCAAGGTTCAAGAAGGATCTATGGGGAAATTCACTTATGTCAAAGGATCTCTTAAAGTGATTTATGGAATGAAACAGATAGGAAATGGAGAAACAAACAAATGAAGAATAGTGAACAACCTAAGATCAAATAAGTGTTTTCAAACTATTTTGCTTCGGCATGTACTTAGGGAAAACATAAAAGTATTATGAGATCAGGTAAGTGCTTTTAAACCAGCCTACATTAAAGTACTTTTAGTTGGAAAACATTTTTAAAAATAGTTGGAATAGCTTAAGATCAGGTGAGTGCTTTCAAACTACCCTGCTTTAAGCATATTCTATAAGAAAAACACAGATAACCGTCACAAAGAGCAATTTAGATCAGGCAAGTGCTTTGAAACCAACCTGCTTCAATATACTCTTTAAAGAGAACTTTCGAATGAAAAAAAACATGGAAATAAATCTTTCAGTAAGAGTAGGGTATTGTTGAGAGTAAATCCTAGCTCTATGTTTGCTTCTCTTTATCAGAGAAAGTGGACAGAGTGAAAAAATTAAATAAATTAACAATTGACCGTGAGGAACACATCACCATTGACACAAATTAGGATCCCATAAATCAACAACTTGTATTTGATGTTCAAACCAGTTACAATTAGCAAGCCCAGTGGGTCTCTACAACTTCGAATTTCTCATATCAGCTTATGTATCTTCAAGTCACAAACAGGGCATCAGTAGCTTCAGAAACTACTACACGCTTTCAGATGTCCAGAGACCAACATTTTCTCACCTTATACAAAAGTATTTATAGAAGAAAGAGGAGGTGGGATCTAGTAAAAGATCTCCTGGGTCAATTAATACAGATTGATGACTTCTCGGCCTTTGAGGGCCTCGATGAAGAAATTTACAGGTGTTTATCTGCATTAATTGATTTACACTTAGGATTAAGCTCGGTGGGATATTTTTTTGACTTTTGAGGCTCTGTGTCATGTTGAAGTAACTCTGTTTCTGCTCCCCAAGGCCTAATGATCGAAAATATTTGTTTCTAGGTTGTTCTTAATCTTTAAAATAGTTTTGTTGACAATTAGAGATAAGATATTTGATTTGTATTAATTGTTCAGCTTTCTTCGGGCAAACACCTCTTGTTTCAGATAATGAATAAGCCTTCTTTGATTTATGTGAGGCTGCAAGTGCCTTTAGGAGCTGGAGAGGGTTCGATTAGCCTCTGCTTGGAGCGGTGGAAGCTTTCTCGGATCAACAGTTGTTTTCTTCTCTTCCTAAAACACCTTTAAATTACTTGAGATCTGTTTTTTAGCTCTGATTAGGCTTATCCTGTGTCTTCCGGTCTTTATGACGTCTTTATCCGTGGATTTAGGCTTTGATTTGCTAAATGTGTGCCTTAATCCTTCAAACTGTGCTAGGAAATCTTCAAACACTGATACTCTTTGCTTCTTTTATGTATTGATGTGTCTTGTTGATGTGAAGGCCGCGCAGGGCTCATATGGCATCAATGCCTCATGAAACATTGACGAGTCATGGATTTTGAGCCCAGAAAATGGTTCCCTTTAATGAATCAAAGGCACGAGAATCGTCATTCCTAGCCTTCGGCTTTTCTTTCAATATAATGGAGAACCATTATCACCTGCAAAACACGAAACCAATTAACAAATCCTGCGTTTTGGGTTAAATTGCTTCAAAGGGTGAGGGGAGGAGCATAGCCATTGAATGAAATCATCCAACGGTCAGGAGTTTTTAGAGATAGTAAAAAAGGAGAGCGGAGGAAAAGAATAAATCAGATCTGTCGATCGCGTAGAGATCGACGGTGGGGATTAATCGAAAAACATAAAGTGGAAGGGTGAAAGGCAATGAAAGCATGCGGGAAAGATCTAGGACATATGATCTGGACATGTGGGTGGTCCAGATTCAATCGGAGGATCGCAACCGGCGAGGAGAGAATAAGGGTGCGATGGAAATCGCCGATGCGATTGCGCGATCGGGGAGGGCGATGCGATTGCGCGTTAACCGTTGATCTGAGGATCAAATCAACGGTGGGGAATGAATCGGAGGGATGGCTAATCGAGGGAACAAATAAATGCACCAAATGAAAATTGTGATGTTGCGTGGGCTGTTCGATCAGCTCTAGATCGACGGCAGATATTGCTTTAACTGTGCCCCGGCGGAAAATCTTAGAAACATATGAAAAACCTAAATTTTCAAATAATACAAATTTTTGGTGGATCAGGGCGGAATATATATATATATGAAGTGGATGGCACTAAATTGTGGGGCCACTGGATGTATGGAATATGATGGGCTCGGGGATTATGCATATGAGGGCTAATCGGAATCGGATGTTGGGCTCGGGCTTTTCAATCTAACCATTTGGAATCCTCCGATGCGATTAAGTGCCTTGGGACTTTAACCTTTGGTCCTGGGCATGAGTTATATGAAGTAGAAAGGTGGAGGGCAGAGTTTATATATATAGGAGCCAATTGCATCAGAAATTTTGATGCGGGTGTTACCCATTGTGAATTTATTCGATGCGATTGTGCTTCAAGTCTTTTTGATCTACCCATTTTTACATTAAAAAACATAACTTCGGCGCATTAGACCAAACTTTGGGTAAAAAAAAATTTGGATCTACAAAGGAAAAAATGAATCAGGAATGGATTTTTTTAATGATTTAGCACCCGATTGCGGGCCCACGGGTTATATGAGATAACAATATGATCAGGGGTTGTGACACACAGGGCTAATCGCATCGAAACTTTTTATTTAACCAAAATACTTGTGTGCTTGTTTTCTTGCAATGCGATGAAGCGCTTGAATGGTTCAGCGCTTGGTTCTAGGGTGTGGACACATGGAGGGGAAGTGGTTTAAGACTTATCCCAAGGGGGCTTAAGTCTAAAAATAAAAATAAAATGGGTTTTATGGATTTTCAATGGTTTTCAAAGGGTTTTGAGGGTTTCGATATAGTTTAAAAAGGAGTTTTAAACTATGCAAGGTGGATTTTATGAAGGGGGAAATGGAACAAAGGAAAAAATAGAGGAAACTGATGGGGAAAAAGAGTAAAAATGAAGGTTAGTCTCTGAGTGGAGTGTTGGAACACCTAATCCTACATGGGTAGGTGTGGAATGCGAAAAGTCACAATGGATTCCAAGTGACCTTGGAATATGAAACCAAGAGTCACACCATTGTATTATAAATGTACATCATGTACAATGGAAAAATAAGAAAGCCTCATGCTTATCCTTCATTTTGTTGAGCCTCTTGTGTGTGTGAATTATTTTTCTCATACACCATGTGTGTGCTTCAACATGGTGTTTAACATGGTACCAGAGTGGGCAATTGTTGGCCCTGCTCCAAATTGAGTGAGCCATTTGTGTTTATGGCCTGTGCATATCTGCATTTTTGCAGCATTTAGAGAGTTTTTGCAGCAGTGATTTTGACATTTTGCCGCATTCAGAATTAGTTTTGAAGAGGAGCAACATTCAAAATCCCAGCATTCAGAAATTGGCAGCATTCCGGCATTGGTTTTGAAAAAAAAAAAGAGCAGCATTCTGCATCTGAAGGTTTTCATTCTGAACTTCCATGCAATTTTTGCTGCCCACTTTAAAATTCTACATTTTGAAAAGCTATTGAAATAGTTTAAAGAGGGTTTCTGAAGAATTTTTTGGATTTTTACTGCTAAAATTCTCTGGAAAATTCTACATTTTTAAAGTCCATTTTCCTGTTGCTGGGCTATTGGAAAGATTTCTAAGTTTTCACTGAAATATTTTTGAGTTTTCTGCAAATCTCTAATTCTGCATTCTGCTGCTGGAAGAAAAAATATTGTCTTTCCTACCACATTTGTGAGATTTCTTAAACCTCTCTGTTGTTTTAATTTAAAAAAAAAAAATAAATAAATAAATAAATAAAAAATTAAAAAAAAAAAAAAATTATGGGCAAACTCTGCCCTTGGCCCTCTGTGCTCCTCTTTCAACATGCATCTCTCCACACTACAGCTCTCCGCACCCTACGCCTGCACCTCAACACGCCCCCTCTCATACAACAACATCAACCCAACTCCTCCTCTCCCTGCACTCTTCACACGACCATGCACGCGATCCCCTCTCATACTTCCACCGTTCCCCACCTCACAACCAACTCACCCCCCTACCACTACGCCCTCACCATACATCTCTCAACACACCCACTACGCGCCCCCACTCTGCGCACTCTCCCAAATTCCTTTGCTTTTCTTCCCACCAGCCATTTTTAAATAAATCTGTCCCTTCCCTTCGACCCTGCCGCATACACTTAACTCGCCACTTATTCAACGCTTCTTCCTTTAATTTTTCCTCTTTTTTTAAGTCCCCCTCCTTTATAACATTCCCCTCCCTCCACGATTTTTATATTTTATTTTTTATTTTTTAATATTCCCCTTATCACTCCATTCCGCCACTCCCATTTTAAATTCGTTCCCCTTCCCTTTTTAAAGTGAATCCCCTCCTTTTTTAAATTATTTTCCACCTTTCCATTTTAATTTAAAAAAAAAGCCCCTTTCCTTTTTAATTAATTCATTTTTTAATTAATTTTTAATTAGTTCTTTTTTAATTAATTAAAAAAAAAAAAAACAGCTGAGAGAGAGAGGAAGACAGGAAGAACAGAGAGAGAAAATGAACAGCAGGAAATGAAGAGAAAATGGACTGAATACATAAAGAAAAGTGCAGATTACATTTGTGGCATTGACATAAGGCTGAGTTTTTGAAAAAATTGACATTTGAAGACGAGTTGTTATTGGTGCAAAACAACTCTTTGTTGAGACTTCTTGCATAGTGTTTTCAGCTGCACATTTACAAAATATTTTGCAGATATTTTGTATTGAACTCACATTGTGAGTGAATATTTCTTCTTCATTCATAGTTGCAATCAAGATTTGAAGTGTAAATTTGAGTTTTTGGAATGTTGATTGCCCTCCATCATTTGAGAAGCACATTTTGTACTTTGAGATTTCCATAGTTGGAAATTCTTTTGAGTCATTTGTATTTCTTGTTGCATCACATTGTAAATGGGTGCATTTTCGGATGTAGCCGACACCCTTTCATTTTTTTGAGCCTAAGTTGTTGAAAATGGCTAAAATCAATGAGGCATTAGAGTTGTTGAATGACCTCATTCATTCAAATGTTGATGATATGATAAAAATGAGCAAGGATGCTCTTTGTAAAATTCACAGTTGTTTGCAAGATGCACATGAAAAGATTGAATTTTTGCAGTTGGAATCTCAAATCCAAAAAGATGAACTTCGGCAAAAGGGTCACCATTCTGAACCTGTTTCTATTCAAAATATTGAGATTGACTCCCATCAGCAGCATGTCAATAAAGTTGCAGTTGATTCCCATTCAGTTCCTTGTTGGAGTCACTAGGCAGTTTTGTACGAAGACAACGACTCGACGCTGCACTTCTCAAGCCCATCATGAGACCTTGGGAAGAAACTTGTCACAGCTGAGCTGGTCTTGAATGTAAAAGAGATGACACCATATTCCGGACTGCAAACACTCATATTTTAGAGTGTTGAATTCTGTGCCAACATTCAGATTACGTACGTTGTTCCGAATCCTGCTCCACCTCCCACAACAACGAATTGTAAAAATGCCGAAGAAGCATTGTGATCGAATTGGCCATATGAAAGATCACTGTTTTGATCTTCATCCATGCAAGCACTGTGGTCGGCACACCCATTCTTCAGACAGATGCTTCAGACACAAGCCTCCTGCAAGAACCAAGATTCATCTTGGATGGATCGCTTCTTGGCAATGGGCATCAGCAGCCAAGAAGATGTTTACGACACATGTTAGAACTTGTTCAAGAATATTTAAAGAGCGGGGGGAAATGGTGGTCGTATACAAGCTTCATGACGGATCAAAGCGAGCAGGCCACAATCCCTATGTTCATGTTCGGAGTTGTAGCAGCCCGATTCAAGCGAGCCTGAGCCACAATTCGTCCTTCCAGATTCAGAGATGTAGCCAGAGACACGGATGCCCATGAGCATGCCTTCGGTTGGTGGACAACCTTAAACCATCATCTTTGGTTGGTGGATAACCTAAAACCATCACAGGTACTAGACCTCCCTTCTTTTAGGTCAAAGGTCTCCCTTTCATATATGAGGAACACTTCCTCTAACAGAAGCCTTCAGCTTAGCAGCCTTCAGCTTCTTGCCAACTTTGGTTGAGTTCCAGGAAATGCTTCAAAGCATTCCAGAGTTGTTGGTAATCCTAAAACCATCACAAGTAGTAGACCTCCCTTCTTTTAGGTGTGAAGATACCCTTTTTATAAAGGAGGCAGTTCCTCTATGAGAAACCTTGACTTAAAGCGGTTTGGAAGAGTTAAAGAACTACAACAAATTTTGTTTCAGAGTGTTGATGGTGATCGTAACACCTCTTTTTTCCAACATTTCGGAAGTGAACATTAGAGTATTTGCCATGCTTACTTTGCAGATTTGTATTACAGCTCTCTTCTTGGACTCACACATACCCCTTCGGATTAAGGGGGGATGTTGGAACACCTAATCCTACATGGGTAGGTGTGGAATGCGAAAAGTCACAATGGAGTCCAAGTGACCTTGGAATATGAAACCAAGAGTCACACCATTGTATTATAAATGTACATCATGTATAATGGAAAAATAAGAAAGCCTCACGCTTATCCTTCATTATGTTGAGTCTCTTGTGTGTGTGCATTCTTTTTCTCATACACCATGTGTGTGCTTCAACATGGTGTTTAACATGGAGGAAGGGGAGACAAGGGGATTTTAAAACAGTCTTTCTCATGGAATTTTTAGCATAATTTCTGAGTTCTGAAGGGAAACAACAGTGAAGATTTTCAGACAAGGGCATGAGATCTTCCAGAGGCTTCAAGAAAAACATTTTGGCAATGAAACTGTTTCTTGAAGGCTGAACAATGTTTTTGCCACCTTCTGATAGAACACATTTTATAGGTGGCCAACACTCCCAACAACGAATATTCACCCTCCCAGAAGGGATTTGGTGTGATAGTTCCTTGCCTTGAGGCAGTAGACCAGTTACAAAGTACACATCTGTCTTCGAACAAATGATGATGTCTCTACACTGCATAACCATCACTCTTTGTCTCATGTTCCAACATTAGATTAGGAAACACAACATTTTATCCTGTGATCTCAGGATATCATTCTCCAAGAACTTTAGCAGGCCCCACTGTGTTAGAAGCCTCTGTGCATTGGCATTCTGCGCCACATCAATGGGCATGTCAGGCCAATCAAGCTCATGCCACAACATCCCATCACCACAAAAACCCAATCAGTGACACAAAAACCAAAAATAAAAAATTTAAAACATTTTTTTGGCTCATCATCGTGCCTATTTTATACATAGGCACAATGTTCATGCGTATGTATCAAGAATAGGTGTACGGGTCATTGTAAAAAAGCACTACCATGTGTGATAACCTCACAAGAAAGTTTCTTTCCCTGCAAGGTTCGCATGCCTCTGCATTCCGCGCGATCAAGGAAAAAAGAGGTAGGTGATCTGTACAAACCTGATTTGTATGGACCCCCTCTCCCCACCCCTCCGAGACAAAACTGAAAAAATTGAATTGCAGGGAATTCAGGGCCCTACCTGACACCGACAGTGTGAATCTTGGGTACTCAGGCTGATCACAATGGCAAGAAAGGATTGGCATCAGGGGCTCAATTCTAACCTCAAACTCTCAAAAAACACAAATGAACTAAAATGAGCCATATTGACCTTTATATCACCCTTTTCTTATTATTTGAAAGACCATAATAGGAGCTCAGAATGCTCAATTGAAAAATTGAAAGAAACACAATGATCAACACCTCATCACGTCCAAATAAGGCTTCACACATCCACGCCTCAGAAGAAAAAATAAAAAAAATTAAAAAAATTAAAAAAATTAAAAAAAAAAATTCAGTTATGACAGGTACATCCTCCCTTATCACTTTACATTGAACGTTATTTTAAATATGTTTGAATAAAAAAAATGCTTTCACTTCGGGTATCAGTTGTAGGTATTACAAGCACGAAAAATCACCTGTTGCCTGAGCCACTAAAGGTACAAGAGTAGGTATCATTCTATCCCCAGCATGATAGGCTCCCCAAAGAAGCTTTGCATATCCTGACATCATTTCTTCATAGGAATCAACCATAGGTTTGAGTCACCCAACAATTTTTATCATCAACTCACCTTGCACATGATAAAAATTATTGTCAGTTGGTAGAGCCTCACCCTCCATGGTGTCCATCACTCAAGTAGACCATACATCAAAAATCTGGAGCCATGGCCATAAAATCCAAGTCCAGGAAACACTTCATGTTCATTCATTCATCATACATCAAGTCAAGTTTTAACCATTTCATGATAAAACCCCTTTCCCAGACTACCATTCTCATAAGCAGATTTAATACGCACCATCATGTCTCACACTTGGCCTATCACACCCCCATCAGCATAGCCTATCTACGAAAATTTTAATCTACTTCACCACCCTCACATCGAGACTAACCAATTGGCCCCCCACCCTCAACAAAAAACACCCTCCTCACACCATAAGTGAGGGATAATTTTCATGTTTATTAGGACACCCGTCTCTATGCTTGTACATCCAAATCCATTCTATATTATTTTGGCAAGTGTACAAACATTTTTTTTTAGGAGAACACTCCCACCCATCCATCCACATTTCTCACCTAGAAACAATACCTACTCACCCTCATTCAGAGCTTCACATTCTTTACCCAACCATACCATGACACTCATAAAAACCACATACCCATCCTAGACATCCTACCAACCCCAGGGATTTCCTCCCCATAAATTGTTATGAATAATTCCACTTGCATTTACAAAGCTCTAATATTGGGGCACTAAACTTCCATCATCAGTTACAACCATTTCTCCTCTTCATGCCTAAGTTAACCTATCACACCTCACCTACTACATCAAAGACCCTGGTCCCTTGCATTGATACTTCTCTCAGTCGAATGAGGCTTCCATCTTGTCAACTTCAACAAACATCTTCCAAGAAGGATGCAGTACCTTGGATGGATCCTCACCTCAGTAGGGGCATTCTCGAATGACACTATGGGCGTCATCAATGCCCATTGATGTCATCAATCCTCCTAACATTCGACTACAACATAAACTTTCATGTCAAGATGGTATCGTAATTCACAACCATTGCACACTACCAACATTTTTCAAAGACCCGTGCCATCATAAGCATCTCTTTCAGAAATGCTTACACAGGAAGGTCCCTAGTCAAAAATCCATGTATAAAATGAGAATTTACTCTTAAAACATGACATACCAAAAATATGCATTTTGGCATCACATTCTATTGGGGCCTCTGTTTTTGGGATAGAATATTTTTGAATTGTGGAGAGTTGGAGGACAGGTGGCGGAACGCAATCAAGATAGACAGGGAGCTGTCACAGTTGTAGAAATCCAGAAGACAAGTGGTGCGACATTGGCAGAGAGCAGCGCAAATGGAAGAAATGGGAAACAAGAACATTCAGTAGAACTACCTGTGATAAATAAGAAGTGGAAGGGAGCAGAGAAGAAAATAAGTAAGGACTCACAGTGTCAATCGGTGAGAAACAAATAGGCAGGAAATTAGTCAGCTTGGAGTTAGTTAGTTATTCTGGCAAGAGGCCGAGGAGAAGCAGAGCCTCAGGAGAGCTCTGTGTGAAGTCTTTTGTACTAAACTAGATTGTAATAGACTCTGTGGATCACATGTATGTTGTTTTGATATTGTTAATGAAATTAGTTTTTTGCTGCATATGATATCTCGAGTTGATTGATGGTGAATTTTTATGGTGAATGTATGCCTAAATTAAATTTTAATCTAGCCCTCTGAACATGTCCTGATGAATGATAGTTCCTTCTTAGAGTTAGGATATTTATGTGGCTTCTAAATCCTCATAGCTGTTGTCTGTAATCATATTTTTCTTCTACATGATCTAGCTTTTAATCTTATTAAGGTCACGACACGCCTCAGGTGAGATGCCCTACTCCCTTCAGCAGAGTGAAAATTCTAGCGTGAATCTAGACTATTGCGGAAAACTTGTTGGCCTCAAACCTGAACTTGGGTCTTGCCCAGAGACCTCCTTTTTCTCCAACAAATGGTTTCATTTCTGAGACCCGAAAACTTATTTAGAAGGTATATCATGGTATCGTGGATCTATGAGAAGGAACTACAAAACTAGTGGTACAAGCACATAGATCAGTTAATATCGCAACAAGCGAAACTTCATTAGTAGAGGGAAAATATTGTCAAAGATCGGGTCCTGTTTTCTAAATCTACGAGTGACCTGTATGAAATTTTCTGGGGAAAGTTTCCCAAAGAGCTTTACAACTGGTTGCAGAGACTTCAGATCAAGTCACTCCTAGGCAGATCACATAGAGTTTGTCGCAATTGGACGCACACAGATCTAGTAGTGTTCCATTGGTTAGATATAGATCTAACACAAATAGTAGATTTTTGGGTACAATCTACCTTGGTGGGGTACATTATAGTCGAGTGTTACCAAAATTTTATAAAATCCGAAGACATATTTAGATGTGGGTTATGGGGAGAACTGTTCAAAGAAATATCGTTGTGGATTAAAGCTCTAATGGTGGACAAGGGACTGATATCACTCCAAAGCCCTGAGATGGAGGCTTAAACCTCCAGTACTGGGGGAAGGAGTTGAGGGAAATATGCTACGAGTAAGGAAAAGGGCGGAATAGGGATATGGATGTCAAAATCTCCAGTAGTTTGAGAGAGTGGAGAGCACATCAGAGGGCGCATATTGCTGAGAAGTGGCGAGAAAGGGTGATGAAAGAGTTTGAGAACTAGGAGAAGAATTGACAGAACAAGGAAAAGGCACTGGATATGATATAGGGAAGAGAAGGTCATATGGGATCCCAAGGAATGGGAGGGACCATTCAGGAAGTTAGGCAAGTTTATAGGAGCCCAGCTCGAAGAGAAAAGGGAGAAAAGTCCAATGAGGAGGATGTGTGCCCCGAGGAGGAGTCTAATGTGGATATGCATGTTGCGATGTTGAAACTATTCCAAGAGAGGTCAACACCCATAATTAAAGGTAATCCTATTCTCCAAGTTTCAAGTAGCACTAGTGCTAACCTTCCCCTATTAGTCGATCAACCACCCGATAAGTTCTTTGTTAAGTTAAGAGAGTTTAGCAAGTTGAGTAGTACTAAATCCACAATACAGATATCTACTAGCAATAGTGTTGGTAGTACAATATCTCGGACAGGAAGTAGAGGTTTTGTTTTAGTACCACCAACAAAAGGAAAGATGGAAGGAACATTCACCTGATACCCATAATTTTCAAAGGTAACGACGATGTAGAGCAGTACTGATATCTCTGCGAAGAAATTTGGAGATCTCGATAGACACCATATGCAATCAAGTTAATTGAGTTTAAAACTGGACTAAGAGAGATATTTGCATTGGTTCATTAAATGGTCAAAAGCACACCATAACCCAGCAATAGATGATGTGAAGAAAGAATTTGTCCAAGAATTCAAATTGCCTCAGACGAATCAAAATGGATTTTCTAAACTGTGGGAAATCAAGCAACGAGAATGAGAAACAGCCTAGGACTTAATGAGAATATTTAAATATGCGATTAGAATCCTAAGTTACCCAATTGATCCAAATCACCCATGGGATTGGTTCATCAAAGCACTCCTACCGTTGACAAGGACACTGTTGATGCAACAAAATATTGATACCCTTCAGGATGCTCTCGAGTAAGCCATGAAAATGGAAGCTATGGAAGATTACCTGTAGGAGTTCAGAGGAGGAGAAGTAGTACAAGATCCTTCCATACTAGGATTACAACATCAAACATCTAGTGTAATGGAGAAGTTGAAAGGCATTCAACCAGTATGACCTGCAAGGCCCAACGTGTGGTGCACACATTGCTTGATGGAAGGACACGTTACCACAAAATGTCCAAGGTTGTGAGGAGAAAGTGTTGGAACTTCGGCAACTATAACATAGAGGGCCCCACCAGCTGGTGGAGTTGCGCAAATAAATACTCAAGGACTATACCAACTGTAACCCCACTTCCCGAGGTTCCCCAATCAAAAGAATCAAACATCAACCAAGTGCTACGAAATATGAAAAGGTATTGGTCATCCTCCACGACTATGTCCAATTCTTCAAAAATATTCTAATGTTCTAAAAAATATATACGATGAATTTTGTACCTATAAAAATCATAATACAAAGAAATGTAGATCCCTCGATGCATTGGAAGAACTATTGGACAGACCATCTTATAGATTCAATGAAACTCCAAATGGGCAAGGAGGAGGAATGAGAGCTAGCAAAATAGGAGGAAGAGGGCCAGTAAGATGTTATAACTCCGATCAAGAAGGGTACGTAGCAAGGGAATGTCTGCTACCTGAGAGACCATGGTGCTCTCAATGCAAAGTTAATTCACATGCAATTGAATAGTACCGAGAGCTAATTAAGAGATGGGAAGAAAGGGTCAGACAAAGGGAAGCTAACCTGGTTAATGCAGAACCAAGAATAAGAGAATCTCATCCCATCCAAAGTCTATCTATAGTGACGTGGGGAGGGAAGAAAATAGGGGAGGATTCACGGGACATGGACCTAGTAAAGCTAATCAAACCTGCATCCCCAAAGAAAGCTTTCAACCCAGATCGACAAAAGCAGTATTTTAAAGAGGCAGTGGAAACATTTTCCTAGATAGGGAGACATCATAGTATGGAACTTCTACAACAACCCAGTGAAAGAGAGAAGGAAATCAATACAAGTACATTGATCGAGGAATTTTTCCGACTATTCCTGAAAATTGTAAACAATGGACCAATGTTGGAACAACTAAAGAAAAATATAGAATTGGTCGTGCAAGTAAATGCAGAACATAGAGACTCAGGGAATTCAATGGAAAAGTACATAAGATGTAATATCCCAAAATGGAATAATGCATTGATACACAAACACAATATTTGATACATAGAAAATGTATATGTAAAAGTATGATCAAAACATATATACAAAAAATAAATGAGCCATTTTATTATGTGTATATGATTTAGTTATGACAGTGAGCAAAATATGAGGTAATCTAGCCAAAGAGATGGCCTAGAATGACCCTAAAAGAATGCTACAACAAGCACTGCGTAACTGGAGAGTTGCAAGAAGGAATACTGTGATGTCCCTTCAGCAGGATAATGAATATGTGACTATTGGCTGAAAGAAAAATGCATATATGTGGAACTTAGGATCTCTGATGATGCCAAGATTCAAGATCTAGCCAATGTGATGGACACCCAAGATAACCTAGAAATGATTCTCCAGATCTATGAGTTTGGAAAATCAACCTCCTAGGGTTTGATCCCTTGACTGTTGGGTTATGCAAATCTAAAGCTAGATCTGATCCAAATATGGCTGAAATATTTTATACAAATAGATCTAAGCTTGAAGGGTTGATCCCTTCTTCATATCTCCAAGCTAGAAGCTTGAGATCTTGGCTCTTCTTCCTCCTCCTCAAAATGCAGCAGATGAATATACAGTTGCTGAAGAAACTACACTGTACAAGAGGGAGAGACTCTATGCCTACTAAAATATGTTGCAATAAGCTCCAAGCTTATGGAAACAATGATGGAAATGTGAGGGGATGATCCCTCACAATATTCCTAGATGAAATGCTAGAAACTTCCTTCCTCCTCTAGATCTACAATGATGGAATGCACAAACCTTGATGGGACTTATGCTGATAGGAGGTCAATAAATTTTGGCCTGATGCCAAATCTGAAATGAGGCCCTGAGATTGTTGATCTTGAAGCCCAAGGTGACAGGAATAATCCTACACCGGTTCTCTACCTGCAATACTGAAGACAACCTCCTTGTCCCAATTTGACCTTCATAAATAATGCAATCTCTAAATATAGATGTTCTATAGAGAGTAGGAACGATATGGCATGAATGCCTGATGATGAAATAGAAACTCAGAATACCTTCCTAGAGTAGGCACACAGGTCCCCCATGGGTAAGGGTGGGATTCCCTCTTAGGAACACCCAGTGCTAAACAACACTGCAGACTTAGCTAAACATCATAAGAGTGCATGGAATTTAAAAAGACAACTCTAGATCTAAATAGATCACAAATCATAAAACTAAAGCCTTCCTCTAATGTTTCCTTCATCTTTATTATATATTTTGTGAACCTTCCCATGCCTTGGCCCACCTCTAAATTGTGTTGTGCATGTGGACATAATCCTCCATGTTTTACTGTGCTGTCTCTCCAAGTCCTCCATCATGTCTACATGCAATGTGCACCCTCTCCATCATGTGTGCATTAAATGAGCTACTTCTTCCATCACTTCATCATGAATGCTCTACGATATTACATTAGAGTCCCTCCATGATCTCAGTTGACTGCTTCAACCTCCATGATCTATCTCAATAATGAGACATGACCACAAATTCTTTCACATTAGTAGTTGCTCCACTACTCCATTATGTAGATCTATTTTTAATTAATCCACATTCACACATCAAAAGTGGATCTTATTCATCCTTGAGGATTATGGGTCCCTCCACCATTCTATTTACTTAATTAATTAAGAAAATTAAGAACTCTAATATTCCAAATATCATGTGAAAATTTAGGAATATTACAGTCCTCCCCAACAAAATGTTTCTTATCCTTAAGCAACTGCAAAATTAGATGCAAAATCCATATTTCCCCTCCAATTGGAATCCACATAAGGAAGGCCTCCTCCATTTGCTGCAATGTGTTGTGCATGTTTGGTTCCCAAATTTTTCTCTTGAAATGAATAAAATGACCTCCAAATGTGTAGTTAGATGTCCTCCTTTCTCCAAGAAGTACCAAGTGACAACCATATGCTACCCAAAATCATCATCAATACATGAGATACATAATATAAATTGGCTCTTTCCACAAAGGAAAAGCTACATCTCACAATACATCTCTTAATCCCATGATTTATGAAGTAGATTGAGTATTCACATGCCCTCATCCTTAGCCTTGTTGGCCTTGTTGGATCCAAGCATCATTCCAACATTATGTAAAAGAATAAATAGATACATATGGGTAGATAAATATGTCAAACCATTTTCTCCCAATAGTAACCACCGTAGTAGGGCCTCTTGCTACCATCCTCCATTTCCACCATCCAAGATGGACAAGCTAAACTCCCCCAAAAGAAACCATATAAACAGGAGATTTTGTTGCCTTTTCACCTCCTCATGTGCATCATGGAGTAAAAAAATACTGATAGACATGTGGGATGTAACATCATCCCAATACAATCAAACAAAATCAATACACATCATGAGAGTACCATGCCAAGTTCTAAATAATACAAAACACATAGACATAGGAGATGTCATGTGATGGCCAAACTCTCTCAAGGAAAACCAAAGTAAACATGCCTTCTTTTGCTGCATTTTTTCATTGATACACAAGGCATGAGTCAAAGAAATATGAGCTATTTGGTGATAACCATACTCACCCAAGAGCAACCAGTATAGCCATGCCTCCTTCTTCATTACATGAGTGTTATTCAAGGCATGGATCAAAGAAATAGGAGCCTTTGGGTAGTAACCAAACTCACCCAAGAGTAACCAATGTAACCAAGCTTATTTCTGGCCCATGTCATATATCTGCAAGTGGTCATACAACCCCTTGCTTATCATCCTCACCCACTCATCTCAATGTGGATGATGAATGATGTTCTGCAGAAACATGGTATCCTCCCTTTGTAAGATACCATCCAACTCAAACTGATGAAGAAATTTTCACTCCATGATATGTTGAAGTGCACCTCTAATGAGATCTCTCCATGAGACCTTATTCTCATCAATGTCCCTCCAAAACCAATAACGTTCTAGATCTACTGCAAGTAGAAGTTTCTCTTTGAGCTATGAGATGCTCATTGAGAAAGGGTCATCTTGAAAGGGGAAAAGTTTTCCCATATCAAGATGTATACCATATACCATCTTCTTCTCCATTGCTTCATGAATGAAGCTACAATTTGATTGCTACCATAAGGAATGGGTCCTCTTCTTCTCACTACTACTCATTAATAGTGCTGTAGATATGCAAGGTAAAACATGTGCTTCCTCAAAGAAAGGCACAAAATTGAACTCATAGCCAACCATTGTACATAGGATCATACTCATCCCATATTCTAAAAGCCTACACTTCAACTCAAAGGGTTTAATGTAGTCCATCAATGACAAAATAGGATGGTTCTTTCTTCCTTCCTTGATTAGATCAAGGGTCCTCTGCATAGTGGTATGATGTTGCTTCAAATCAACATGTTGTTCTAATCCTTGGTCATGCAATAGCCCTGATGGCATGTTACTATAAGTTTCAATAAGAGGTACTAAAACAATATGAGATGAAAGTGGATGCATACCTTGGATTAACTGATGTGTGGGAACCTCTTGCAAGACCATAAGATTTCCTCCAACCAGGACAATGGTGTCTCCAACTGCTAGTAGTGATGATGGCTCCATCTCTACAACTGTACTAGCACTGTTATCTATATCCCCCTCATCATGTATCTCATCAATCATGCATGGGGCTCCAAATTTCAAGAACTCAAGATCATCTTGCAAATATGCAAGTGATCCTCCTCTTGATGTAAGCACATATGCAGCTAGTGGTGGTAGAGGCTCCTCCTCCTGAGTGATAATGAGGACATCTTCTTTTAAATCTTCATGTACTATCTCCTTGATGATGGGAGATGTCACTATGTGAGATGTCTCTAGTTTCTTCCTACCATATCTCTTCTTCAGTCTTTGAATAAAATCTGCATAATCAGACACTTTTATGTGTCAAAAGTGACTGAACCACCAATCTCTTGCTTCACCTTCTAGGTACATCACTGCAAACTCATCAACCTCTCTTTTTGATATAGGATATTTTAGAAAGAATGTAAATAATTCCTCCATCCTGTTATCACTCTAATAATTCTCAAGTTGTGTGATTCTAGTTTATAGTCTAAGAACATTAGAGGTAGCCACAAACATGCTTTTAAACTCTAGGATCTAGACTTCCTAGGGTTCAAAGAGGGCTCTCTCTTTGATATTTAACTTTGTTTTGATTATAAGATATTAGGCTAGTTATGATTGTGAAAATTGTTTTTGATTTGGTTTGGGTTTGGTGGGAAAAATCACTTAATGAGATGGATAGTGGGAAATATGTTTGTGCATTGGGCTAAGGATTCAAAATTCAAGCAAACAGAACTAGGATCAAGGTCAAAATTCAAATTTTTTCGGGGCAACATAGATAAGTGTTTGAAGATCTTGGAAGGTTGATTTGGTGAAGTAGTTTGATCAGGATAAAGAGCAATGAAGGATTCTTTGATTCGGATAAGGAAGGAGTTGATAGAGGTCATTCAAAAGAGGGAGAAATTAAGGTTTCCCTACTCTAGAAATTAGCAGAAAACATAGAAATGATAAACAATAAAGACAGGGTGCATTTAACAAATCTTGAAATAATACTCTTGTTTTATCATTCAAATTTAGAATACATAATGATGCATGAAAACATGAGAAGATAAAAAATGACAAGTAGAAAGTGCTTCACTTCAATGGCTCATCACATGAATCCTGAAATATGATGCTAGATGATTTGATCCAGTCTGCTACTTGAACTTGCAACAAAAAGCCTTCAAGTATAACAAAAATGACTATATAAATCTTCAGCAATTTATTCCACACTAATACTTCAAAAGGTGAAGTATATATACAAAACTCTTTACAAAAAATCCTAGAATGCTTCTAGGAATTATCTATGGAAAAATAAATATCTTTTATAACAAAATAGTGACAGCTGCTTAACAAATCAGCAAGCTGTCCTATTTATCCAAATAAAATAGAAAATTGTTTGTGGATTAGGTGCAACCAGCTTCATTGGTGTCCTCTTTGCTGGCACAGATATTTCAAATCTGTTTTGAAATATTACCTTCTTTATCTTATACTCTTTCACTCTAATACTCTTTAACTCTGATACTCTTTAACCTCTGTAAAAACTGCCTTGTTGCTATAATAAATTCTGTTTTGACTCTGAAAAAATCAGCTAGCTGTTTTATCCTTTTATCTGCAATTTGACTTATATAGTAATTCAGTGAGTGATTGCCAAGCTTCATCATTAGGAATTTTTATCTTTTTTCAGCTTCCTAAAATTCTCATCTACCCCAATATATCTAGAAAATGTTGGTTTTATGAAAAATAAGTGTTTTATCTCATGCTGGAAATAAAACAAGTCTTAAAAACTTCTGTGTAAAACATTTCCTGTAGGAATACCTCGTCCTTCTGTCTTGTCCACCTGCTCTTTTGCATAATATCTTATTTTCTTATTGTAGTCCTCCTGTGGCATTAGTTTATCATTAATGACCAGAATATTAGGCAAACCTCTTTGCCTCAAATTTTCAAATTTAACCATGAACTTGGTTATGGATATGTTCATATTTTCACATTTATCTTCAAGTTGTTTCATCAGATTCTTCTTTGAAATGACTCTCCTTATTTCAAGGATTGTCTTTGTCCTATCAGTGATTTTTATTTCTTCCAACCCTTGCTTGTTTTTACTGTTGAGAAACTTGATCAATTCTATGGCTTGCTCAGGTTTATCACCTAGCTCATCTTTTGTTTTTTGAATCTCTGTTTGTGTTGCCTTTAGTAAATGCCTCTACTCATATATTACCTGAATTGATTGACAAACATCATTGATGGCTTCAATGATTTTACTCCATAAATTATTCTTTACATAAGAAATTGGCTCTTTCAAGGTCAAATATTTTTGTAGATTCTTCAATTCCACATTTAACCTATTAGCCCTTTGTTCATGAGTTTTGGCATTGATTTGGGCTATTTTCTTTGTATATTCAAGATTTTCTATCACTTTCTTCAATCTGTTAATCTCATTAGTTTAAAGTGACATTTCTTCCATGGCTTTTACTAGTTTACTAGCCTCATCAGAATGTTAATATGTTGTAGTATAGGATTCTGTGGCTGAATTGGTGGATGATGTCACTGGCACTACAGTAGCCAGTGGTACTTTTGGTGCCAAATCTTCTGCCAGAGTTGAAGGCACAATTGTAGTAACCAAGGGAATTACTGTAGGAGTTTCCTATGCTTTTGTAGCTTCTCTTTAATGGACAAGCTTGTCCATTTGGATTTCCATCTCTTTTATCTGTCCTATTAATTGAAAAATCAAGTTCATCATGTCATCTTTCTGATTTTTCTCTTGTACTATTTCTTTGGACTGTGGATGTTCAGTTGGTGGAAGCTTGAGTTGTTTCCTTAATGTTGTTACATTAGCTTTCTTTTTCTTCACTAACTCTTTTGCAGCTTTGACATTTGCAGGATCATATCCTACTTGGATAACCAACTCTTCTAAAGACTTAATCCTAAGATATTTAGCATATGAGGAAGCTTTGTCAACATTCATTTGATCTCTCATGTTTATGATTGTATTCAGAAGCTTGTGGACACTCATAGCCTTGGTAGTTATGGTAGAATATAACATCTTTAAAGTTGTCCTGTGAAATTCAATTTGATCTAGTGCATGAATACTTTCTGTTGGCACTTCAAGATAAAAATTTTTGTAGTCTAAAACTATCTTGGGAGTCTTAACTGTTGGTTGAAGCACTAACATAATCAACTTGTTGTTTGAATAATCAAAGGCTGATAAAATTCTATTATGAATGGATGGTGTTTGCTTCAAATAATGAGATTAAATCTCATTTTTTATTTCTTCATTCTTTGTCTTAATATGCTTATATTTTTCTCTAATTTAAAGTTTTTTTTCTTCTACTGTTTGTGAGGAGGATTCCTCCATACTCTGTTGTTTCTCTACGACCTGAGTGTTTGAATTATCAGGATTTCCTACATTTAAAATCTGTGTGACTTGTTCATTTGTAATGACTGTAGCATCATCTGTATTTGTCACTGAAACATCTGTGTCTTCTTCTTCTATGGTCACTTTTCCTTTATCAACTGAATTGAGTTTAGGCTTTTTATTGTATCTAAGTTTAAACCTTGTCTCAGTTGTTGTCTCAGCAGTGTCTGTACCTTTTTCTCTGACTCTCTTAGTAGCTTTCTCTCCTTGATTTGCAATTTGCAAGGTGTGACTAGTATCACACTGTTTAATTGTATCTACCAAGCTATTTTCTAGCCACTCTATTTGATTGACATATTTTTCAATCTCTGGTTTTTTCTCATGAATATACGATGTTAGTTTACACTTAACCCTCATTTTTCTTAGTATTCCTTATGGATCATAATTCCATGAGAATATTTCTTCAAATCTATGATCAAGTAATTGTTTTTCTGCTTCTTGTTCTGCATCTCTGTGATTACAAATAAATGGTCTCACCTGATTCTTCAACTTAAATTGGGTCTTCTTTTTTGCTGCTAAGAAGTTGATATAATCAGAATTTAATATTTGTCTAATATACTCCAAGGCAAAAATTCTCATTGGCACATGCTTAGGAAGTTTATAGGGTAACAGATTGGACCCAAAAACTCTGATTTCTATATGTTTTTGATATAAGTACCAATCTCCAGTTCTAGTGTGCTCTCATAGTTGTAGAACTTTCTTCATTTCATCATTGATTCTTAGTTGTTTTGTATTGGTCAATATGTTTATCAATGGGTGAATAAAGTTATCTGTAAACACTACATAAGTGAACTTTGTGGACTCTTTTCCGATCAAAGATGTCCAAAAGATGACTGAAAGTGGATTTTCTTCTATAACAAGCTTCTGGAGGGTTATTGGAAACTTGTCTGCTTGAAAATACAAGAGCATATGGAAGAGAAAGGATGTATATCTAAATACTCCTTCAGTTGGAAATTTCACAAGCTGATAATGGATATTATCAGCTATGTATTCAGCATAATTAAAAATTACAGAGGGAGGTTGTCCTGGTGTAAAATTAGATAGCAAACCTAGGATTGATTCATCAGTATGCTCATCTGTAAAGTATCCTAAGACAACATGGAAATTACATGCCTAGACCCTTCTAGAAATTTTGAAGTAGAATGAGGAGGGTTGATTTGTGGAATTTCAACATGTAAAGGCATGAACACTTGAAAAATATGAAACCTTTTGGGAAAATCAAGACCAATGTACAACTTTGTAAGTGCTTTTATTGACAAAGGAACTTATTTGGGATCAGGTTTGAGTTGTAGCATCTAGTTTATTGACTCAACAGTAATTGCGAACAAGACTTATGTGTTTGCATTTACAATTGCTCTATGTTCAGGAGAATAATGGGTCTGACATAACCTAATAACCTCTGGACATTGATGAGTGATTGGAACAACATATTTGTGTAGGTTTGACTCCCAAATTTGGACTTCTTCAACCTGATCTAATGACTTTTCATAACTCTAGTAGTGGAGGTCTAACAGATTGAATTCTACTATTGGATCTGCTATTTTATAATCCACATCTGCTAAAGTTGTATGTTCAATGTCTACAATAGGAGGTTGTAGAGGATTTACAATGATTGCAGTCTTGGCGAACATAGCTAGGTTAGGTTTTGACATTTTTAGGCTTTCTGGATAACTGAAACTCTGTATTTAGACTTTCTGAATTCTTCTATAAGATTAAATGGTTTACAGAAGTGTTTTTTACTTTAACAGAGGTTCTTGGATGAAAATAGGAAAAACATGGTTTTTTCTTGGATTTCAACCTTCAATTTTGGCTTTCAACTGTTCTTCAGACTCTTACAGGTTTATTAAATAAGAAACAAGGGTTTCTTATACTTTTTTCAGTAAATACTGGACTAAAATTGATTCAAAGTGTGCGCAGAAGAGTTGGGGTTACCTGCAAAGGATTTCTGGGTAAATTCGGAGTCTTATAAGGTCTGCAAAGGCTAAAATAAATTCAATTTTTCCTTAAAACCAGTTTGTAGTATTGGAAACGGGGTTTTATTAAATTTTTGACAGGGAATTCGCTCTTTTTCGGGATATTACAGGTTTTCTTTGGGAAAATGAGCTTTACTGGGTTTAATTCTTTCAGAAATTCCTTTCAAATGATAACAGTTTTGTTTTTATCGGAAAATACCTATTTGTGCAGGTATCAAGTCTTTCAAACAGGTTCTGAGGTGTAAAACAAGTTCTTGGTGGCTTTTGAAGGTTTTTGCAAGTCAATTTGGAAGCTTTCTATAGTATTTGATAGCAAATACGGGGCTTTTGCGGGTTCGCTGGACATAAAATAGTGTACAGGGTCTTATTTTCTCAGTCGGAATGAACACACAGAAAGAACGCAGAAAAGGCATGATGGGCGCAATAAGAGGGTTTATAACGTTTAGGTTAAATGAGCCTGCATTTGATGGCAGTCATGTCGAAAACTGAGGGTGGTTTTGGTCTTCAATGGAGAAAAACAGGCGGTGGTTATCCCATGGGAATTGGGTGGTATATGGTATTACTGGATCGAATGTGATCCAATAAGGTTTGGCCACGTGGAGGAGGGAGAAAGTTGGAAAAGCACCTATTTCGCATAGTTTGAAATGGTTTATATTCGTGCAATTAAAAATGTGATATGGATTGGTGTTCGTCGGATCTGAGGGCATCAATGTGAACGGTGGGGATTGAGTTTTAGAGTTGAGTAAGAGGTGGGGTCCAAGCTTTGTTTTATTCGGCATGATAGTTTTAAACGTTACGAATATATATTTATAACATAAAAAAATTATATTATTTGATTGGTGGGGTGATATTATATGGTAAATAAAACATTTATGCGTGTTTTAAAACCATTGGGGACGGGATTAATATATAAGATATGTTTAAACCTATGGGGAAAAAGAGCAGAGATTTATTTTCAGCACATGGGATATATAACCATAGGTTGAAGTTTAAATAAGTGGGTTTTGGGGATATTTATATAATGGATTTAATAATATATACGGGAGGGGTATTTATAAGCGATTTAATACTTTAGGTTAGAAATTAATATGAAATAAAAAATATAATGAATGAAAATATATAGAATTTAAACTAAGTAAAGTGAAAATAGGCATTTTTAGCATAAAATTATCCCATTTTGTTTTTTACACATAAACTTAGGATAAAATGTATTTTGTGGGTTTTCAAGAGTTTTTTGGATGAAAATGAAATTAATTAAGGGGGATTTTACTTTTCTAAGAAAAAAGGTATTTTACTTAGGAAAATGGTTTATATTTCTTGGAAAAGTGGGAATATGCTGATGAAATGGGTTTTCATGTAGGGAATCCAATATTTTTAACCAATCTGTTATTAAGCCTTGGGTTTGGTCCCAACAGAAGTCAGAGAAATGTTCTGAGCCTCTGTAACTGAAGGTTTAGAATACTGGATTATTGTGGGGGAGGGAAAATTAGTAATTTTTGCTTGATGATGCTTGATTACATGCCTTGCACAACTACTTTCTACCTACCCATCATTATTCTAACATTTTTTACTTCATCTGCAGGTGTGCATTTAAGCTTGCAACCCTAAATCCATTTTTCTTTCAAAGCAATAAATCTATCTAATTCTAACCTTATTTCATCTGAGGGCTCGGATTAAACTGTTTGAGCTCCTCATCTATTCTCTAACTATTTACTGATTTTTCAAGTTTAAACTGTTTGACATATCTTTATTCTCTATCTAAAACATGAAATTCAAAGCATGAAAAGTTAATATTAAGCTATTTAACTGATCACGGATTATGGCATTTTGGACAATATGCACATAATCATTATTCTTGCAGTAAAAGTAAATAGTAGTGGCATTTTGACTTGCTCACTTTCAGGTCTTATTTTTATCTCTTTTTTTTGGGTCTATTATTTTCTAAGTCCTTTGATCTTTCTTTTAGGACTTTTACCCTCTTTTAAATTTTTTTATTATTTTCAAATATGGGAAAACAACTTGCATAAATCAAGGTATGTACATATTTACAAGACTATCAAAGTCAATTCAAAAATTATGAACCCTATTATTATAGGACCCTAATAGTAGGAACGATCATCAATTAACTGTAAGTAATGCCAAGAAGGTAGTGTATTTTCATTTTCAAAGTTTGGATGATCACATCCAATCCCAAGTCATGAGTTACATAGTTTTTCTCATGTTCATTTAATTTTCGAGATTTGTAACAAAATACCTGGCCTTCCTGCATCAAGACTACACCAAGTCCCTCCTTGTAGGCATATGTGAATATAATGAAATCCCTTTTAGGATTTTTTATTCTTTTCATTGGTGCATTAGTTAACAATTGCTTCAGTCGATCGAAGCTTACAACATAATCAATTGTCCATTCAAACTTATTTTCTTTCTTTTGTAATGTGGTAATTTGGTGGCCAATCTTGGAGAAGATCTTAATGAACCTCCTGTAATAGCCTGTCAGCCCCATAAAGGACCTAATTTTAGCCATGTTCTTTGGTGTGGTCCATTCCATGATTGCCTTAACCTTCTCTGGATCAATTGTTACTCCCTCCTTTGAGACAATGTGCCCCAAAAAATGGATCTGTGATTGAAAGAAGTCACACTTATCAAGCTTTGCATAAATCTTATGTTCACTTATCTATTGTACTATTGCAGCCAAATTATCTTCATGTTCCTCCTCATTCTTTGAATAGACCAAAATTTCATCAACAAAAACCACTACAAACTTATTTGAGTAAGGGTATAGCACATTGTTCATAAGGCATATAAATGTTGCATGTGCATTAGTATGTCCAAAGGGCACTGCCATGAACTTATAATGCTCATACCTTGTTCTGAAGGTTGTTTTATGTGTATCCTCATCCTTAATGCTCACCTTATGATAGCCTGATCTCGTATGAATCTTGGAGAAGATTGTTTCTCCCCTTAACTGATCGAATTCATCGTCAATATGTGGCAAGGCATAATTTTTTTTTTATCGTCACCTTATTCGGTTGTCTATAGTCAATGCATAGCCTAAGTTTGAGATCCTTTTTATTCATGAATAGTACTGGTGTTCCCCATGGAAACGTGTTTAGCCTTATGTATCCCTTGTCCAACATCTCCTTGATTTGTAGCTTCAAATCAATTTATTATGTACTACACATTCTATATGGAACCTTGGATGCTACAGTTGCTCCTAGCATTAATTCAATAGAGAAATCCACCTCTCTATGAGGATGAAATCTAGGCATATCTTCAGGAAAGACATATTGGAACTGTTTCAAAATGGGATTTTTTGACAGAATGTCATTGTCTCTCTCCCCAACGTTGTCGTTAGCTTCAACACTGCTATAAATATTCACCATAAATAGGTGCATCTCTTCCTATATATTTTATTAGCTTGCATGGTTGTATTTAATCTTACTGATATAGGCTTTCTCTTTCCCTGCAATATCCTTCTTTCCCCACACTCATCTAAGCACTCAATTTTCTTTTCAAATAAATCTCCCTCAGCAGGATGCTTGTACAGCTAGTCCATACCCAATAGTATGTTATACACTCTCGGTGGAAAAAAATTATGATTTGCAATAGTTGGCATGCCATTCAATTCAATTGAGAAATCCCTCACCTAATACTCAAATTTTCTTTGTGTTCATGTTACCAATTGAACCAGCCAAAATTCTGTGTGTCTCTTCTTAGCCAATTGACACTGCTCTAAGAGTATTGGGCTAACATATTTGTATTTTTATATAGGTTCAATCAAAAGAGAAATAATTTGATTGTAGAGCTTACCTTCCATTTCGATTATGAAATCTTGGTAATCTTCCTACCTATTTTCCATTGCTACATATATTTTGGAAAAAATACAAGCCATACCTCCCACTTTATGGGGTTCTTTAGCATCGTAAAGGCATGGCCCAACACCCTTCTTCTTTACAAAATCTTCTTTGCAATGATTTCCTCCACATTTCCAGCACTCCTGTGGCTCCCTTTCATTTCCCTAATTATTTCCTCCCACAAGCTAATTAGCACGACCTCTATTTTTTGTTTTGCCTCTTTGTTGAGGTAAACCTTGACTAGTTGAAGCTACGTTTTCTCTCTTGCTTTCAGTTCAGGATTTCCAGCCTTTCTTATGCCCCTTTTCTTTATACTCCAGGCTACCTTTCACCTTCCAATCCCCCTTTAATTTTGGTCTGTGCTTTGACTATTCATAACGATGCTTCAATTTTTGAATTCCATCCTCTAATGTCTTAGGCTCATCAAACGCAATTCTACCCTTGAAGGATTTTCGAAATCCACTAACATAGCTATGAATATTTGTTTTTCTTCCTTAAGGTTTTGAACATACCTTAGAAGCTCTAAGAATTTGGTGGTATACTCCTCATTTGACATTTGGCCCAATATGAGCTCATAGAACTCCTTAGCCCTGCTATCAAAGTATCTCCCAGATATAGACTTGTCCCAAAAGTATTCCTTTAATTCCTTCCAAGACAACTCTTCCTATTTTATTCCTTTTACATTCTTTAAATATTCCACCAGATGTCAACCTTACCTTTCAAGTTGAGGGTGGCTATCTTTGCTTTCATGTTCTCTAAATAGTTATGAATCATGAAGAACTTCTTCATCCCAATAATTCATGCCTCAACATCTTCTGATTTCTTCACTTCACCATCAAATGTAGGAAGCTTGAACTTCTTAAACTCTTATATAATACAACATGTTTCCCTCCTTTCTTCATGGTGCGACTGATGATGATAATGTTGTGGTATTTTGTGAGTATTTTCATATTGTTGTTTAGGAATTATTTCCCCTCCTTTCAGGAATATCCAACAAAGTGTTAAAAAATCATAAAGGCAGAAATATTTTCTTATTCTTAATCATTACTTGCGATGTTTCTTGTTATTATGATTCTTTATATCTTCTTTCTTTTAGTTCATCAAGAAATTACAAAAGCAGCAACACATAAAAAATATGACACCAGATGTAGCCACTATGCCAAGGAAAAACCCCCCTCAAGGTCCCAGTCAAGATAATTCTTCCTTTCAATAGTATTCTTTAAGACTCTTCACCATAGAAATATACCAGACCTTCCCTACAAACCAAGTGTGCCTTCCAGTTCTTCGAACCCTTTCCAGCAACTTTGATTAGGCAGTAACTTCCAACAGCAGATAGCTTCTAGCAGTAGAAAAACTTGGAAGAATTCGATCTCCCAATCTAGGGCACAAAACAGAGAGGGAGAGAGAGGCACCAAAATTTAATTTTACTTCTTCTCCTTAGACTTCCTAAAACTTGCACTTATTTCAAATTCCCAACAACAGAATTCGAACTTTTTTCCAGCTACAAGATATATCCAACTTGTTGTGAGAGAGAGTGCTCCAAATCAATTCTATTTCCTTCCTTTTATAGGCTCCAGGTGAGGTCGAATAGGTGTCTCTTAGGCCAACATGATCCCCTTTAGGCCGACTCGGTGTGGAGGTCACATAATTCATATTTGACTTGACATTAAACCTTTTTACATAATTTAAAAACCCAAGAAAGGTCTCTTTAAATGTACAATGACTATATTAAATCAAAATAAATTCTAAAAGTACTCAATGGGGAGTTTTCCCTAAAACATGGTGACCCAAGCATGAAACATGTGCTTTAATAAGTCACGATAATAATAATAATAATAATAATAATTTTCTTTATACTTGCTCTGAACATGTGCGCGGCTAGGGATTCAAGGATGGGGTAGGTTTTCTTGGTTGTGGGTTGCTCAGAAGTCAGAGGTGGTAGGATTCAGACGCTAGAGCTCTAACAGAGAGCATGGAGACATCATATTGGGGGGGGTGCGATCCCCTCTAACAGAAAAGTGATAATGCTGGAAGCAAGCGGGAGAAAAGGAAAAAAATTGACCCCTGGACAAATTATGAGGATACAGGGCCGGTCCTTGGCGCAAGCTGCCAGGCTAGAATGAGAGTTCAGCACCTGCCGTGGACGACCAAGAAGCCCAGATTTGTGATAAACTCAAAAAAAGTCGAACAATATCACATTTATATGAAGGATCGTGCGATAATATGTAATTTCATTGGAACTTTGCCAACGGAAAAATATCTGGTCAAATGGATCTAACTGAAATGTCAACCAAAAGGCCACATCGAACTGAAGCTCGATGCTAGAGGCTTCTTTAGATTAATATTCTCGAACCTATAAGAAAAAGAGAGAATATTTGAAAATGGGACTTATTTCTATCATAATGTAGGTCTATTCATGAGATATTGGAAGGAATGCTATAATCCTAACCAAGAATACTTCCTGGTGGTATGGGTACAATTATTTTCCCTACTAGTAGATTTTTGGGATCCGGAAACAATAGAAGGGATTGGTAACTCCATAAGCAGGTTTGTGAATATAGTTTAATCCACTCGCAGAGGTAAATACACATCATATGCCTGCATCTATGTGTATATCAATATAGCAGATCCCCTCCCGGATATGGTCGAACTAGAATATCATGATGAGGTATGGCACCAACCCCTGGATTATGAACATATCCTCTTTAGATGCAGAATATGCCATGCTTATGGCCACCTGTTTAAATCTTTCCCCCTAAAAAACTAGGAAATAGGGGAATCAGAGGGGAAAATACCAGAGAATGTAGTGGAAGATGCAGATGGGTTTACGAGGGTAAAGAGGAAAAATAAATCTGTGAAAGGCCAGCTGACACTAAACCATAACCACCCCAAGCAGAAAATAAATTAGAACAATAATGCAGTGCTTGTAGAGGAGGAAGAAACATCAAAAGGTTATCAGACGACAAATTAGGGTGACCAAGAGATGGATCAGGAGAAGCTAAAGGAGATGGAGGTGGAACCATAGAAGGAAATCAAGATAGAACAAAATAAACCAGCAATGGCAGCAAAGATAAAATTGCAAGCAGAGCTAATGGATAAGGAGGACCAAGAACAAAACTTAGATATCTCAGCTATGGATATTTAAACACACAAGGAGGATATGAGCTCGGAGGAGACAGTGGTGAGAAGGATACTAAATGAATGGAGGTACCTGGATGAAATGTTCATTCTGGATGACCAAAAGAAATTATACAGAGACATGTTCTAGCAAAATATGGCCAAATATATACAAAAAAATGCGGATCAGGGAGAACAACAAGCACCCCAGCATGGGACCAGAGGAGGAAAAAATAAAGTAAGAAAGAATATTCAGGAATCAGTACCAATTGTGGGAGAGGCACTGGTAAACTCAGGAAGGTAATACTGCTTTCAATGGTATTCCAACAACTCCACAACATTTTCCAATGATAGTAATCTCATGGAATGTGAGAAGCTTAAACAATCGAGGAAATCAGAGGCACCTCTAGGAAATCTTGCAAAAGGATAAACCCCAGATCATGCTCCTCCAGGAAACAAAGATAACAAGGGAAAGAATGATTGCTATCATCAGCCAAATGAAACCACGATACAAAGTAGTAGCAATAGATGCAAAGGGAAGTGCGGGAGGAATAGCAGTACTCTGGAACCCAGCAGAAGTAATTGTAGATATGTGGATGATGTTGAAAATGGAAACAAGAAACAGTGAAGGAGGCCTCCTGAAACATATTTCCTGATCCTAGTTGGAAAGTGATCACCTAAACTAGGTGGGGACCACACTGTGATTTTTGTCGAAAAATCTATTTTTAGACTATGTCTATTTTTAGACATATGGAGCATGGTCCGAGGATTGCAGTATGTTATTCTTGGAGTATTGGTCATGTTGGTAAAAATAGATGGACCTCTATTTTTTGGACCTATAGGTCGAAGTCTATTTTTAGACTGCCTCTCCTTAAAATAGAGAAGTCAAATATTATTTACCCTTAATAATATTTGGACTCTAAACTTCAGTTTACTCTCTTGGAGCACTTCAGTTTGACCCCCGGAGGTGGGGCATGCAGCTGCCAGAAGGAAATACACTTTTCCTATGGGTTAGGTGAGCTAATGCATGGTTGACTTCAGTTAGAGCTCAAGTGGCGGAGTTCGGTGGAGTTGATGCGACAGTTAATGGAGATGGTGTTCTGGTTAACTAGTTGAACTAGTTGTATTTAGTTTAACTGGCTAATACACTAGAAATGAGTTGTGTGAATTAAATATTATTTAATTCACTAATTATTAACTCATTATTCAACTAAAGAACACATCAGTTTAACTCAGTGCATGGACAGTTCAGTGGCGACAAGTGAAAGAGGTAGATGAAAGGGTTGAGTTAGCTATCAATGGTGACATTAGTTGTGCATGATATTTGCACCACACTTGGAGGAAATTACCAATGAAAATTGCGCAGTTGGAGCCAGTGAGATTCGAACCTGGATCTCTATTTAGACCAACCTTGATTGCGCAATAGAGGCAGAGAAGTAGTGGGTGTGTTTTGAACCTGTGACTTGTTCAAAACCAAGCTAGTTTTTGTGTAGCTTTGGGAGATAGTACTAAGTACTTGTGAGGAGTTTGTACTATGTATTTGCTGCATGTTCTCTCCATTTATAATATACTATAGATGGGGGTTTTCAGCTATAAGCTTTCCCCATACATACTGTGTTAATGTGTGTGATGATTTGATGTGCTATCGCTTCTATTCTTTCCGCATGTGACAATTAATTGTAGAAGAGATTATGTGTTATGCATGCAATTCGAAATTGATGTGTGATCGGGTTAATCTCCATTGAATAAGTGATTTATTCAGAAAATTTCTACAGATGAGTATGCCATGCATACTATCAGTCAAATTCTGACCTATCGAAGCCAAAGAAAGAGTATATATCGTGGCAGTTTATCGTCCTCACATTCCAGGAGAGAAGGAGGCCTTCCTCCAGGCCTTGCAGAAGTTAGGAGAACTACGTGATGAAAAATTATGGTTGATCGGAGGAGAATTTGACCTAATTACATCGTTGGCGGAAAGAAAGAAAGAAAAAAAAGACAGAATATGCTGAGAAGAACCGGAAATAGAAATATTTAGAAATATGCAAGCGGAAATGCATATGGTGGAATTACCTACAACTAATGGCATCTATACCTTGAACAAAAGACGAGGTGGGTGACACTAGATAGCCTCAAGGTTGGATCACTTCATGGCTTCAGAGGACCTTATCAGCAGATACCTCTACTTCGAAACATCGATTCTCCCATGTTTGGGGTCCAATCACTCTCCTATTAGATTAGAGGTGGATTTTAAAGAGGGGCACAAGAATCGACCCTTCTAGTTGCGAGCCCCAAAATTCCTTGACAAAGTTAAAGAATGGTGGAATACAAGCACAGAACATGGGAGAAATGATATGCACACCTTTCGACTGAGGTCGAAGGAACTAAAACAAAAAATCAGGAAATGGAAAAAGGAAGAATTCGGGAATATCCACATAGAAAAAGAACTTCTTCAAGGAAATATGAAACTCATACAACAAAATATGATCACGTAAGGAAGGAAGGAAGCTTTAGGAAAAGAGGAAGGAAATTTGGTTACCTAGATAGAGGAAAGAAGGAAGCAAGAGGATATTTTATGCGAACGGAAATCTCGCATCCAATGGCTCAGGGAAGGAGAAAGGAATATCAGGTTCTTCCATAAGGCCATGACCCAACATAGACAACAAAATATAATTTTCTCTCTGAAGGACCAAGAGGGAAACCGAGTGGTCAAGCACACTGAGATGGAAAATCTAATGGTAAAACACTTCGAAAATCTCCTGGCAGAGCCAACCGCTGACAAAGACAGTGATAATTTACCAGATCACCAGCATATTCCCTAGCTATTAAATAGGGATCAGAACCTTGCACTAATGTGCACAGTCACTATGGAGGAACTGAATAAAGTAGTCAAAGGGTTGGCTAAGAACAAGGTGCCAAGATGAGATTGATTCATAGCAGAACTTTACCAAACAACATGGCCAATAATAGGACCGGACACCCTTAAGGTGGTTGAATAATCCCGAAGAACGAAAAAAGGTACATCATGCCCTAAATTCTACATTTTTAGATTTGATTCCCAAACTGAATCATTCTGAATAATCTCAGGACTTTCGTCCTATTTTTCTATGTAATGTTATCTATAAAATTTTATCAACCATTATGGTGAACCGTTTCAAACCCCTTCTCTTGGTTTTTATTTCCCATGAACAAACAAGATTTGTAAAAGGGCGCCAAATCATTGATGGGATTGTGACAGCTCAAGAAGCAATCCTCTCCCTTAAGACCCTAAAATATAAAGGAATGGTGATTAATCTGGACCTCTAAAAATCTTATGATCGCCTAAGTTGAACCTATCTAAGCTGGATCCTGAAGGATTATGGTTTCGATGATCGTTGGATCCAATGGATTTCATCTCTTATCTCAACTTTGATCTTTTCCCTCCTTCACAACAGTTCACCAACCTCCACATTCAATGCTTCGCGAGGACTAAGGCAAGGGGACCCTGTATCCCCTTTCTTGTTTATCAAGGCAGTAGAAGGCTTGGGCCATTATATCAAAGCCAAAACTGAGGTAGAAAAATTCAAAGGCATGAGAATGTGGGGCAATAATTTAGTCCTAACCCACCAATAATTTGTAGATGATATCATGATTTTCTACCAAGATACCCTAAAAGAAGTAAGGAGCCTCTTGAATATCCTCCAAGAATTCATGCAAGCTTTTGGGACTCAGATAAATAAAGGGAAATCTGATATATACTTCTTCAACACCACCGCTCAAACTCAAGCATTCTTTGCGAGAACAATGTGCTTTCGGATAGGCAATCTTCCAACCAAGTATCTGGGCATCCCTTTAAGCCTAAACTCTCTCATAATTTCAAATTGGAAGCCCCCTTTGGGGCAGATGCAAGGATGCCTAAAAAATTGTACCTTTAGGGCTCTAAACATTGCTAGTCGAGTTATTCTCTAGAAAGAAGTGCTTCAAGCTATACCCATATACCAGCTATCAGGCCTTGCGTCCCCCAAAATGGCCATCAATGAAATGAAAAACATTTGTAAAAAAATTATGTGACAAGGCGCGCCAAAAGAAAATAAATGGGCTCTCTTATCATGGCACTATCTATCCAAACCTGAAAAGGAAGGAGTTTTGGGGCTCTGAGACCCGCATACACTTAACCAGGTCTTGGGAGCAAAGTTATGGTGGAGATGGTTGCAGGGGGGAGAAGAACTATGGAAACAAATCTGTGAACGAAAATACAGGATGCCATAAAACATGGAAGAAAAATTCAGGATTCAAGAAACGCCAAGAGGATCTTCAATTTGGAACTTGGTCATGGAAAATAGAGATTTGATCTGTATACATAGTTTCTAGGAAATTTGAGGAAGGGACAAGGTGCATTTTTGGGAAGAGGCATGGCAACAGCGCTAGAAGCTTTTCAACAGAAGAGATTTGGCTGAAATATTCATGTTCACAAACAGACCAGAAAAATGAAGGTCTGCAACTACCGCCTAATAGAAATGGGGGACAAATGGAGGACATGGAGAAAAAGAGAACATTGGCAAAATGCTCCTGATTCACCACAATGGAGAGACTTCGAAAAGGAGATGCACACTCGGAAAATTGCAATTATCGAGGGACCTGAAATTCTCATATGGGGGTATCAGAATAAAGGAATGCTCACCATCCAATAAGGATACCAAATAAATTCTGAACGCCAAAGGAAAAACCTACTTGCTATCTGGGATAAGATATGGAAAAAAAATATCTGGCCAAAGGTGGCCTTCTTTCTCTGGTTAGTCTACCATGGGTGTGCTCTCACCTAGGACCAAATCCAAAAACAAGGGGTTACAGGGACCCTCAATTTTCCTCATGTGTGGCGCACAATAGGAAACAATAGATCACCTACCGAATTTGTGTCCCTATGCTCAACAGTTATGGAAAAATCACGCAAACCTCTTTAGATATTCGGATCATAATAGTAACAGAATCCAAATCACGATGGAAAAATGGAGGAAAAGAGTTTATAACTACCTGATTCTAAAACGAGCATGGAGCATATCCCTGGAGTTCCTACTCTGGGTATTCTGGAAGGAAAGAAATAGGTGAATATTCAAAGAGGAAAAGAAGAAATAACAAGAGGTTTGGGGGACCATATTCCAAAATAATCCGGAAACTATGATGGCAGAGAAATTGCACCAGAATGATTGGAAAACTTCGAGATAGGAAGCAAGGATCATAATCATATTGAATCTCTCAGTGCATATGCTTGGCCAAATCTCATGGAAGCCCTAGCCCCAAAGGATACCAAAACAAGCTAGTTACACGACCCTGCCAGAGGGATTCATAAAACTTAACTTCGATGGAGCATCGAAAGGAAACCCAGGAGTGGCTAGTTATGAAGGCATATTTAAAGACCACACGGGAAAGGTAATCAAGGTGTATGAGAGGAGTGTGGAATAGAAATTAATAATGAAGCAGAATTCCATGCGATAAAACAAGGATTAATCCTGGCTCAGAGGGAAACGTATAAGAAACTAGAGGTGGAAGGAGACTCAACTTTTGTGATAGACACAGTAAAAAAATTAAACCAAGGATCCAAATGGGAAAAGATAAGTAAAATTTACAGAACAACACGATTCACCCAGGAGATAGCAGTGTTGCTTTCAGGTATGCACTATATCATCCTGAGGCATATGCGTCGCTCAGGTAATGTTGCGGCAGACTTCCTAAAAAAGTGGGGATATAAAAACTTGGGGAAGGAGCTAAACATACAACATGTCATTTTCCATAGCAGAACGGGGAGGAGGTAGAGCTCGTGACGAGAAAGGAGCTCGGGAGATCCGTAGCGCTAGTGTAAACAATGGTATTTTTCCCAGACCTTCACTGTGACTGATATCGTTGAAAGTCAAATGAGGTCTCGGTGGGTTCTGATAGTAAAGATCGATGGAATAGTATTAGTCTGTATCATGAATGGTTTTTCTACGTCGAGGTCTGTTAGTTCTGTTGTTAATTGTAAAAGGGGAAAATAATTGTAGTTGGATGGCCCTTGGTATTGTCCTTCTACTGAGTAAACCTCAGCATCTACCCACTTTGCACCCCATAAGCGGGGAGAGAACCCCTACTGATGACTTCCCGCAAAATTTTGCGAATCCCTAGCTACCCATTGCATGGCACCAGCGAGCCAGGTGGATGAGAATTTTGTGACGGGGGAAGGGGGGAGAGGGGACTCCCACGAGGATTTGGGAGGGTGCTTGTGCAAGTGGGATTCAAATCAGTGGGGTAGAAAGAAGAATGAGAAGCGAGGCCAACCAATTTGCAGGCCAAGTTAGGCCTTGGGGAATAAGCAGAGTGTTTATCCAGGGGGGAAGGGAAATTTTTGGTTTATGGGTAGGAATGGGGGGTTCCCTGCTAGGAAGCTACCTTGCAAACCTGTCACTCCTGCACAACTAACCTTGTCCGAGATTTTGATGAGCCAGGGGAATTGTTGCATGCAATTGGGGTAGAGTCTCACCACTAACTTAAATTTGGGACTCGTTGTCTATGCAGACCATAGAGAACGTCGCATGACAAAGGCTTCGACCATTATTTGGTCAATTAGACAGGTGGAGCAGTTGGTCATGGCTGGGTCCAGGGATGCAACAGAAATAAATAGGGCAATGAAGAAATAAGGGGAGGATGGCAGGAAGGGTCGTGCAAGCTGAGAGGACTGTGGCAAAGTGAAAAGGTTGGTCGTAGTGAGCACAAGTCAGGCTCCTCGGAATAGGGGAACAAAATAGGGGGTGGAGACAATGTAAAATACTATTCATGCATACTGTGAAGGTTTTCCTACCCCGGTAAAAGCTGAAATTTATAGGTGCGAAACCTAGTTGAGAGATAGAGTGGGCAGGGAACAAATGCAAGAAGAGGCCTAGGAACCTCTGGTGATTGACCCAGGAAACACAAGAGGTGGGATTTCTATTTTTAGACAAGTCATCCAGACTTACTAGATAATGGAAAATTTATTGGCAAGAGCAATGTCTGAAAACAATCAGGAGCGTGAGGAACCAGTCCAACAGGGATAGCCCCAGAATAGGGAGGATGAACCAATTTTGTTGGTTATCCAAAAGGAATTTCAATCCATGCAGGTGCATTTGTTTCACCAAAATATCAAGCTGAGTAGCATGGAGAATATGCTACATAGTATGCAGCAGCAGGAATTTCCAGGTTAAAGCGCGAGGGATCTGGCACCAGTTGACTCCTCTGATGACTAGATTATTGGTGTTTACATGTTTTTTTATTCTATCATTATGATGTCAGCTAATTTTACTTTATTAGATGCACATGTTATAGTAGATACAGTATGATATTAGATAGTATGGGATCTAAAACTAAGTTTAACATGCTCAAAGCATTCAAATTTTGGATGGTGTCAAATGCAGAATGGTGGCCAACAGTCCTGGTTTCCTTCGGGCAGGTTGAGGTCACCGGGAACACAAATCTTTTGTAACCTTCCTTTAGAAAATGAATAGAGAAGTACTGCCAAGTTCACAAAAAAAAAAAAAAAAAAAAAAAAAAAACTTTGTTCTTTTGACAAGTACATCACAAGATGAATCAAGTACATTAAATGAATATCGAAAGTAGTTACATTTTCTAACATAGAGTGCCTCTTTTCACAGTGTCTTCACTTGCCAAATTGTGCCTTTTACTGGATCCAACACCATCTGCTCCATTTGTTTTTCCTTCTTGTCCCAAATGGCTTTTCCTATTTATATGACTAGCTCAAAATTAACTATTATCTTGCCTTTGTAAGTTCAATATGCTTTGCAATATAACAACATTCATTTTTTCTTTCCTTTCATGTTCTTTGACAAGCCTTTCTTGCGCCTCAACAAACCTTTCATTTTCAACTTATTTCGGCTATTAAGCTCCTTATATTATCCATCCAATCAAGAGATTTTGCCTCCCCTTGTTTTCCAACTGATCTTTCCTCTTCCACTGTCCTTTCTTCTTCATATCCATGTTGTGACTGATCAGAGCTATATTGCACCATTCCTATCCTCATCTCATTTGAACCTTTTTGTATTTTATGTGTTTTCATACACACACACAATTATTATTTTTTAACAAAATTCAAGTGCATAATAGAGATTATCACCCTGGCTTGTTGTTGGAAACTGTTTATGTAGAGCTAGTTGCAACATTACACCTCAATTAGCACATCAGCATCAATAAAATCATATCCAATCATTAGTATCATGGTGAAGACACACACAACAACACCACAATCAACCCATACAACAATCAAGTTTTACACATTTCACATCCGCAATAGCCTTATTTGATCTCTTAAGGTCCAAAGTTGAACCTTGTGTTCACTTCATTTATGACAAAGCACATCCAGTCCAAGTGTTGAACCTAGAAAATTTGATACCATTCAGTTATAACATACCCCCATTATCCCAAGCACCAACTAAGGGTATAAGGAGGAAATTACTAAGTTGACCCAACATCTAAAGTCTAATTATGGAAATGGGGTCTAAATTTTTTAAACTTTTTAAAATTTCTCAAAACTTAAAACTGATGTCATTGCTGCAATTGTCCCATTGAGACCTTTCTAGTGATACAAAATTTGTTAAATCAATATCAGTGGTACTTGCCCCACCTTTCATCAAATTCTTTAGGGTACCAAACCTCATGTGGGCAGTTATATATATATATATATATATATATATATATATATATATATATATATATATATATATATATATATATATATATATATATATATATATTATTGTGCTAGTTTAATGTCTATGTTATTGATGCTTAATCCCCTAAGATTGATATATTAATGTGTGTTCACACTCTTTATGTTATATTTACCTTATGGAAACATGGTTGATAATTTATTAAGTTAATATATGGGAGTGGGTTACCCTTGTGTTCTTCCTAGGTATTTAAATTGGTCTAAATGGTTTTGTATAGAAGAGACAGACAAATCTTGTGTATATACAACTTGAGTGGGCCTAATGGTTAAGAGCATGTGTTTCCTCCTCAAAGGTCATAGGTTCAAAACCAGAGGGGGTTAAAGTATGTATGTCTTCGTAGACTTAGTAGTCAAATCATTGCACAGAGGTGGGTCCCTTGTCTCGCAAACAAGGGGGTCTCATACACCAATTTGGTGTATGTATTGGCCATGACCTTAAAAATGGATATATATATATATATATATATAGAGAGAGAGAGAGAGAGAGAGTGAGTGAGAGATACAAAATTTGTCTATATTTTCTATACACAACCATTTAGACCAATTTAATGACCTAGGATGAACACAAAAATAACCCACTCCTAAATATTAACTTAAGCAATTATCAACCCAGTTTCCATCAGGTAATAATAACATAAAGACTGTGAACACGCATTAATATATCAATCTTTAGGGATCAAGAATCCCTCATCATTTAATCAACATTTAGCATTGTTCATTCACAGAGGAATTTAACATTCCTCATCAATAACATAGAAAATGACCTTAAAAATGGATATATATATATATATATACATATATACAAAATTTGTCTATATTTTCTATACACAACCATTTAGACCAATTTAATGACCTAGGATGAACACAAAAATAACCCACTCCTAAATATTAACTTAAGCAACTATCAACCCAGTTTCCATCAAGTAATAATAACATAAAGAGTGTGAACACGCATTAATATATAAATTTTTAGGGATCAATAATCCCTCATCATTTAATCAACATTTAGCAATGTTCATTCACAGAGGAATTCAACATTCCTCATCAATAACATAGAAATTAAACTAGCACAATACCCCATGCAAAACCTCTAGCCTTCCTAGCTTACAGAATTAGAAATATAACCTACAAACCATTCTTTTAACAAAGTATAATTATTGTAGAGATTCTCCCATCTCTTCGATGTTCAGGTGCACAAATAATATTTATTATTCAAGCACTAACAAGGTTCACACATTCCTTGCATACAAGCCATTTAGACTAGGATTATGCCCAACTTAACACATGAATCTAAATCATTCCATATCCATGCCCTTAAAACAACAATGTTCATTCATACATGAATGCTTCATTATTGAGCAGTAAAATCTTTAATAATCAGTACATTAAGAAAGCATAAAGCATTTAGAACATAGAATTCATGAGTGGACACTTATCTTTGATGGATTGAACCAAGTAATTGAGATTGAGACTTCAACTCTCCAACCAACCTTAGACACACCACAACTAAGTCCTTATTATAGTCACCCCCGATCAAAATTCTAGAGCTTGAGGATGAGTTCTTAAGGGATTAACCAAATCTACCAGCTGAAATAGGGACTCCAGAGGACCATCCACCTCCACCCACTAACTACTTCATGCAGTCAATATCTCCCAGAGAATCTAGAAGTCTACCAGCTCCACCCTTAAATCAACAAGGGAGTCTAGAGGCTATACCTCCTTCTTCAAATCAACAAGGGAATACATAGGTTATACCTCCACCCTCAAATCAACAAGGGAATCCATAGGTTACATGTCTACCCTCAAATCAATAAGGGAATCCAAAGGTTGTACCTCGACTCTCAGAACAACAAGTGAGTCCAGAGGCTATAACTCCACCTTCAAATCAGCAAGGGAATCCAAATATTATACCTACACCCTAGAACAACAAGGGAATTCAAAGGCTATACCTCCACCCTTAAACATCAATGGATTCCAGAGATTATACCTCCACCCTCAAATCAATAAGGGAATTTAGAGGCTATGCGTCCACCCTCATAATAACAAGGGAATCAAAAGGCTACACCTACACCCTAAGAATAGGAAGCGAATTTAAAGGCTACACCTCCACCCTAAGAAAAAAAAGGGAATCCAAAGGTTGCACCTCCACCCTCAAATCAGCAAGGGAATCCAGAGGTTATACCACCACCCTCAGAACAATAAGGGAATCCAAAGGCTACACTTCCACCCTCAAATCAGCAAGGGAATCTAGAGGTTATACCTCCACCCTCAAAACAACAAGGGAATTGAGATCTCACTATATAAAACAAGAAAAAAAATAGAGGGGGCTAGAGAACTCTCCTATCAGGAATCTAAGGAAGGGGCCTCCAACCTCTTGAAGAATGTAACTAGGTTCGGTCTTCATAAATTGTACTTGATTCAATATTTATTGTACCTCTCAAAATAATAAAGAAAATAATTTTATATTATTATTAAATGACTTATTAAAGCATGGTTTTCATGCTTGGGTCATATTTATTTTAGGTCAAAGTCCCTATTGTGGACTTCTAGGTTTTATTATGAGTTTATAGGATTATTTCAAATTTAAATTTATCCATATTAGGCTTTTGAATCATGTAAATAGGTCAAGTATTGGGTCAAATATGATTTATGAAGCCTCCACATAAATTCAACCTCAAGCTCGGGAATTCGAGCTCATCTCAATCCTATATATAGTGGAATTGAACTCACTTGGAACCAATTTCACTGCAACACATAAATTTGATTTTGAAGCTGCATCAAGGGAAAATTTGTGAATTGGAGGAGAAGGACTTTCTGGATTCGGTTTTGGGAATGATTATAGAGTTGAAGAAAATATAAATTTTGGTGCTACTCTCTCTATCTTTCGAGCTATAGTTTGGGATATCGAAGTCCTCAAATATTTATTGCATCAGTTGTTACATCAGGTGTTGCCAAGGTGTTGCTACCAAGTGAAGAGGAGGTCGAAGTTGGTTTTTTTTAATTTTGTTGCTTTGAGAAGTTGTATTTGGCCTAAATCAAAGTATTTGAAGCAAGATCGAAGTCTCTACCTCAAGATTAAAGTCTCAAGAAGCAAGTTCAAAGTTCCAAGTCGAGTAAACTGCATCATAGTGTTGCTACTGTCGTTGTTTCCAGATTCAGGAAGGATCACAAGGAAGGTTGACTTGGTGTGGAGGATGTCTGGGTTAAGGTCTACAGTCTCAAGAATCATTATTGAAGGAAGAATTACTGGCTGGGTTTTCCCCAAAAGTGGGGTTTTTCCTTGGCTTCTGGCCTACATCTAGTGTCCTTGATCTATGTGTGTTTTCTTTGATATTTTCTTGATGAACTGATAAGAATAACATAACACAAACTAAATAAGATCACAAGTAAATATTCAAGAACAAGAGGATCTTTATGCCTTTATGATTCTCTAACGCAACCAAGTTCTCAAAGGAATCTAGAGAAAACTATCTTCACCCTCCAATATTATAGGGAATCCAGATACTACTTTCCTTGCCTACAATCTATTCTTCCACCTCCTAATGTTCAACCGAAGGATGACTCTACTCCCTCCGCTCTGATAGCAGCTACGAGTTTTTCTTCTCTCATTCTAGTTCAATTGTGTGCTTATACATTCTTTGTGTCTCTCCTTATATTAGACTCCTTATTTTTCCATGTGTGAGAGTGATCATTTGTGAATTCTCTCCTCCTTGTAATGCATGGGGTCTCCTTCCCCGAGAATTATTGTATCTCATTATGTCATTGCATCCACTTTTTGGTTGTGTGGGAAAGCATTGTTTTTGTTGTTGGGTATGTGTTATGTTCTTTCCATGACTAGGTGCACACGTGCGGGGGTGGGCCCAAATATGGTGAGTGTACCTACCCATGGTTTTGTGCATCGGTTTTTCACATGGTTTTTGGCATGATGGTTTTATGCCCATGGTATTTTGTAGATCCGGTCAAGGGAACTACAATTATTTTCTAATCTAGGGTTAGTGGATTTGGGTTTATGAATGCTTTAGCATGTATATATATGTATTGTAACATTGAAAGGAATATAATGAAAAATCAATCTGGAAGTTCCGATTTTGGGATCCAAGGGAAAATATTTGTGTATATTTGTTTTATGTTCTCACCATTGTATATTTTTATATTTTAAGAATTCGTTTGTAGGTAATTTATGTACAGGGTTAAAACCTACAGTCACCACTACCTTCTCATCCTTGGTGTTATTCCTGAGTGGTGGTGGGAATGTTGTGTGGTATAACTTCCTTCCTCCCCACCCCCTATTGGTTGACTTATTTGTTCCCGAAGTGCCAATGTAGCATGTTCTCTATTTAAATTTTTCCTTTTTTCCTTATGGATTTATCTAAGGTGGGCATGGTTCTTATCTCCTTCTGTACTACTCAAATAATTTTAAAAACTAGTCCATTTAAGGCACACCTGCTAGACTTGAATGGTTGTCATGAAACAATTTGAGTTCCTTCCTTAAACTCTACATTGTGCGTCACAATTATTAGAACCTTTTAACTATAATCAATATATAGAAAATATTACAATGAAGGGGAATTAGCATGGGGCTATCATAGAAATTACATAACTTGTAGATGGTTTCTTCATGTCTGCAAGTATTTTCATATAGGAACCACAGTTATAGTCCCAAATTTGTACCAAATTGTTTATGAAGATGTACATGGAGCTATGTTACATTGATATAAAAATAATTTTTTCCCTTCCTAGAAACAAAAATAATAATAATTGTTCATACAATAAATTATACTAATGTGCAAACCCTTCTTTGTGATAACACTGAGCTTGTTATACATCCAAATTCTCATTGCGGCTTCTGAGGCGACCAACTTGCATTGATCGCTTACAAATTTTTATCATCGAAGTGTAGCCGCTTGTGATTTATCTCATAAAATATTGCAATACATGCCCTCGATGGTATTATGGTTTGGCATCAACAAAATCATGAGTTGTACAAGAACATATATTACAATCTCTATGCCCATTTCTCACATACAACATTCTCCTTTGATGCCCCAATGGACACAATGGATAAAATCATGGTAGGTATATGTGAATTGAAGTATATATACGCAATATAAATAATACATGGAGTCACTACTAGAAATTTTCACTCAACCTCTTTTCCAAAGTACGAGGCTTATAAATGGTTACCTCTATAATCCCATCCCTTTACCATATGATGAACTTTTAAATTATGAAAATAATATCAACAGAGGACCCTTTGCAATAACTTCTTTTGATCATAGTGTCAAAATCCCCAGTTAGAAGTCAGAACCACTGTCATATGCAAAGAAAGGCAGAGATTCAATAAAACAAGAAGAAACAGATTGTGTAGTTAATAAGATTAATAGAGGTGACATCATGATTGTTTCTTCTTCCCACTCCATCGATGGATCCACCTTATGTGTGAAGCTTCGAATTAGAAAAGAAGACCCCACTTCATTTATTTCGACCAATAATTTTCACATCGTGACAGAAGATCTAGTGTTTCTTCCCTCAACTCAGGGTGTCGCTTGATAATCTCCATAGGAGCCAAGTCTGGATACTATCGTTGAAATGGACGACCTACTTGGAGATTTATGAACATTTAGGTGAATATACTACACGTTATACCAAGAATTATCTTCTTCTATGGTTACAATGAAATATAGTTTTCTTGTATTCATTTGTTTGATAATGTCTATTGTAAAGTTGAATATTAAACGAACTAATCTTTGTAAAAAAACTTCAATGTGCCACTTGTCAATTATGAGAGAGTTGTAGTTGGAGAATCCTTTTAAACCACTTTATATTTTTTCTTATGATATTTGAATAAGATCAAGAATGGACAAAATTTATTTTTCACAAACAAAAATCACAACTTTATTCATAATTGAACAAAATTACATATTGTAGATGCTAAAAGCATATGTAGTATTGACTCAGTCCTTACACGTAGGATTCATACATACTCATCAAAGAGAAAAAAATTATTCTTTTATACCTTTATTTTTTTCCAATTTACACCAACTGCCAATGTTGGGTGTGGATGATACTAAATCCATTTGATTCTATTTTACATTTGCTAGGAACTCTTTATCAAAATTTGATTCTTCGGAGACATGGGTGCGTTTGGATCCACTTACCTCGTTTTCAGGGGTAATTTTTGCATGATGAGCTGAGAGGTTGGAGATAGTGGAACTAGAGCCGAGTTGTGCTCTTTCTCATCCTTCTGTGGAATAATCTTGTCATTTTGAGGACTGTTGTTGTGTCATTTCTTGGTGCTCCTGCATCTTCTGCTTCTGCTTCTGTGATTCTGAAATTTTCCAACCTTTGGCCTTTTGAGGTTGTCTTTTTTTTTTCTATTGAAATCCTTTTTTTATTGTGGGCATGTGCTTTGGAGGTGTCCTGTTTGTATACATGAATGACATCTAAATGTCATATTTTCATAACCAAAATATTGTGATCATTGTTGGTTATTGTAGAAAAATATAATGTGATCAGGTAATCCTTGACTGAGATCAACTTCGACACAAATTCTAGCAAAAGTGAAGATTCCTTTGTGGGTTCATTATAAACCAGTCTTAAGATATTTCCATACTAAATTCCCGATACCTTCTAATACTTTGTGATGCCAGAAATGTAGAGGTAGATTATGTAACCTGATCCAAATCGGCATTTTGGATACCACCATAGCGGTAGCATCGAAATCGTAAAATCGGGGTGTCGTGAAGAGCCTAGCATTGCCCCAAAACCACGGTTCTTCGTTCAATACATATTCCTTGTCTTGTACAATCAAAATGGACAAAATTTTACATAGATATAAGTTTTATTTTTTTCTACATACTCTATAGCACATTTTGGATATATCCAATGCACATATTGGTTATTCATTTACTTCATTTCTTTTAATGTTTCTGCCCATAACTTGGTAAACAATTTATCGAGCGCACACATTGAAAAAATCCACAACAACATGAGTTCTCATTCCTTGTGTCACAGTAGCACTTTCCCAACAATGACGAACTTCATGACTGTTGAACAAGATCAACGATGCTTGGCAGCATGTGTTATTATTGTTGTTGATAACAAATAATGTATAGGAACACTTGTCCCACTACAATTTTTGGACATAGTTGAGTTTGATCTAACATTTTGCATCATCAAATTCCCAATACATCAACACTAATAGCGGTAAGAGCAAGAGAAAAGCTCTCTGAGTATTCATTTTTCTTATCGAAAAGTAGATATTACCGAAAGGAAGGACCTGAGTATCTCAATACAGTGCAACAACCAAGTGGTTGACTATTACGAAATGAGGGTAATGAAAAAAACCAAGTGGTTGATATTAATGAAATCTAATTAGTCATAATTATCAATGGTTTTCAATGTGTGGTGGTTACTATATCCATGGGTTTACTTGCCTGGCTCTCAATTTTATTAATGCAATAAGTACAATAGTTCGGGATGTGTTGGAGCTATGGAAGGTGCAGATGTATCTTCCACATGTTCCTCCCTCTATACACATCCCCACTTTTGCACCTCTGCACACATTCCTCCCTCTACACATTCTTACATTTTATATTTCAATTTATTGTCTTCTATTTTTATTTCTGAATTATTTTATATTTTCATAATTCCTTACATATTAATCAATTAATTAGTAGTTTTGGCTTATTAAAGTGTAAAATAAATGGACTACGTCATATGACTATTACGAAATGAGGGTAATGCATAGAACCAAGTGGCCAATATTAATGGAATCTAATTAGTCCTCTATGGTGGTTACTATATTCATGGTTTTCTTTGTCTTGGTCGCAATTTTATTTATGCAATAGTACAATAAGGTGGGAGGTGTGGAAGGTGTATAAGTGTAGATGTATATTCCACATGTTCCTCCTTTTGCACACATCCCCACTTCCATACCTCTACACTTCCGCACCTCTGCACACATTCTCCCTTTGCACATTCTTACATTTTATATTTTAATTTTATTGTCTTCTATTTTTATTTCTGAATTATATTAAATTTTCATAATTCCTTACATATTAATCAATTAATTAGTAATTTTGGTTTGTAAAAGTGTACAATAAATGGACTAGGTCATATGGTAATAACACGATTTACCAAAAATTTCACGTCCTTGATTGATATGAACAACTGATCTAATTTACCAACAGAGGCAGAAACTATGTTGCTTTTTAGCTAGCCACCTTATTATTGTTATTATTTAATTTAATTGTCTTTTCTTTTTTAATCTTGGCAAGACCACATCTTCATCATCTCCAATATATCACCCTGATTGGGGTGGGGAATTGATCTATTGACTTCACATCAAAAAGTGCCTTAACATAGCACTCGATCACTGTTTATCCAAGACCTTGTGGACTATTTAATTTAGTTTTTTTAATATTTAATTTTGTTAAATTATTTTTCCCATGTGGTGTAGCTCAATCGCTGATTGCCTTATTCTGAAGTCATGTGTAAATAAAGAGATTCAATGTTCAATTCCTCGTGGGTTATACCAACAAAAAAAAAAATTGTTAATTTATTTTTAATTTCATTTTGATTTTTATTAATTTTCTATCCTTCAAATTTATATGTTAAAACTTTTATTTTATTTTTTATTCAATTAATCAAAATTTTATTATATTTATATAATTTGTAACTAAATTGAACTTAGATGGGGGTTAATTTGTCTATTGGATGGAAGAATGATCTACCTGCGGTGAGATTCCATCACCGGGATTGTGTGAAGCTCAATCGAGCTTGGACACCCCTTGGAATAATTTAATTCCCCCAAAAGTGATTGTCATCCTCAACCCCTCCCCATGAAGTTTGAACGTGAGACCTTATGGGGACTAAACCCCACTCTATCCAATTATTCTACACCTTATGGGCTTGTATTTATTTTAATGTTATATGTTTGATTACCATTTTTTCCCTTCTTATGTAATAAGAAAAATATACAATCATTAGAGCTAGAATATTGTGGTTTTTTTCTTAAATAATTAAGATTTTAGACTCATGGTACTTGAGTGAAGACGCGCACAAAAATATAGCCATTATAAGGGTTGGTGTGATCTAAGTGCATTTCCTAAACGAGTTTGACATCTTAAATTGTGGTTTTTACTTAAATAGTTAAGGTTTTAGACTAATAGTACCTGAGTTCAGACACAAAAAAATGTAGCCATTATAAGGGTTGGTGTGATCTAAGTGCATTTCCTAGATGAGTTTAACATCTTAAATATTCCTATGTCACAAATTCTTAAATTACGATATAATGTCACAAATCACACGCACACTAAAAAAAGTTAAATTAATCATATATGAATTAGAAGAACCTTTCATTAATTAGAGAAAAAGTACATGCAGTCTCACCTTTCAAATTCCATAAAATATCGTTTATCTTAGAAGGAATATAAATCTTGGGTTATCAAACAAATATACTAGTAAATCTATTAATCAATAAAAAATTATTAGAGATTGACAATAACAGTATTTATAGCTAAGAACATACTTATCCTTTGAAGATTCATGATGAAAAATTTAGGGATTTTGAGAAGGAGGAAATGCATTCAATATTAGCATGACTTTCACTGAGTTTACTGACTTCCTTTTGGACCAAGGACTTAATGCTCTTATGCCCATTTTTTTATGTCCTTGACCATCTTAGGGGGATTTTTGAAATATTGTGTATTAGCTCCTAAATGGGGATTTGAAGAACTCAAACCAGAATGAGCATTATCCATTTGATGGTCTCACATGGGTTATGGATCTTTATTAAGGAAATTATTTACCAAAGAAATCATGCGTGGAACATCCATATCCATGTCTTATATGAGGTCTTCACTCTTGTCCTCTTTAATTAATGAGCTAGTTGGATCCTTAGGCACAAAATTTTGTAGATTAGCTTCTGGATTATTTTTCTCAAGATATTTTGGGGGTGGCAAAGACTTATGAATACTTCTAGTAGATAACTGGGGGATTGATTAATTAACTTCTTGCATTGGGGTATTCTCAAAAAATGAGAGAGATGAAAACCTATTTTTGGATTTGGGGCTGTGACAGAAATTTGTGGCTCCTTAAGGTCTTAAATTCCTCGTCCTTTGGGGAAATTTTCCAAAACGCTTTTGCTCTATATGAGTTGATTAATATGTTCGTAGCTTGTGACACACTTTTATTAGCCTTTCTCTTTTGTAAATAATTGTAATTATTTTGAAATGGCTATGAGAGGGACACAAATTCCATTGCTTTAGGAGGGAGATTGCTTGAGGTAGTTTATTATTTTAAATATTAGTCATGGGATCACTAGGTGGCTTTAATGGATTCTATTGTGTATTAAAATCAGTTGGAAAAATAATGACAGGCCCATGTCCCTACTTAGCAATGTTGCAAGCAATAAAGAACAAATGTTTAATGAAAAGATATGGGCTATGTTGTTAAGAGGGTTGGACCTGTAGACCATTTGAAAGGATAGAACAATCGTAGCCTAGAAGGAAACATAAATTACAAGGAAGAACAAGGGGAATAGGCATTTTTTGGGGGGGTGCACATTTTTTTCAAACGCGGACCATACACGTATAGAGAAGAGGGGAAAAGAGAATAAAAATTTGAAAGGTCTCTAGGAAAATCACCCATGACTCATACACATAGGCAAGGAAGGGAACAAGAAAAGAGGATGTTGAAGGACTCCTAAGGATCAAGTGCATTGTTGAAGGGGTAGACAAGGTTATGAGGACCAAGGGAATTTAGGAGAAGAGAAGTTATGATGATAGTCTGCAGAGAAAACCATGAGGCCCGTTGACTAATAATTACGGAGCAGTGGTTGTGCCTTATAGGGCTGGTAAATCCACTAGAGGTTATGTTGGTTGATAACCTTTGAAAAAATGGAGGCACCAAGGGCTAGTATGTTTAAAACACCTAATTTAGTTCCATGGATTGGTCTGAGAACACAGGTGGAATATTTCACTAAGTTTTTGGAAAGCGCACTCTTATTCCTTCGAAGGTATCATAGTTGATAAACCCTCCAATTTATTAACTATATCTCTTTCTCTGTATCTGAATTGAAACTCTTTGTGTCCAAATACCTAGAGATATGGGGATGTTGCAAGTCCCTTTATATAACAGACATTGTTTCTTGCCTGATGTGAACTTGTTGAATAGTTGTTGGGTGAAGGTAGGGTAGCCTTGAGACATCTTGTTTCAGCTGGTAATACAGATTAAATATCTCGAGTTGAAGATGGATGTATATCCATGAAATGGTTCATCATGTTTCCTGTTTTTGCTAGCTGGAAGGTTGAGGAGAAGCAACCTTAAGAGACGATGTTTCAACTGAAGTGTTGGTTTGAAACTCCTCGAAGAGAACTCTACCTCAAGCATTGGAATCTGGCTCAGGGGTGATAGCCGCAAGAAAGTCTTGGATGCAGCTTTTCTATGGTTGGGGAAAGATTTGTAGTCCCGATCTTAGTTACCCAAAAATATTCATAAGGTTATAAGTGTTTTTAATGTACTCTCTATGTTAAAGAATGAGCCTTGTCTTGATAGTTTGAATTTTTTTTATTAGCACATGAGACATGGTTTTGTAACTTGTTTACATAATTGACTGGTGTGTTGTGTTATTTTTTTAAAGTCATTGTGATAGTGTGTCAGAATAATAGCTAAGCATGAAATTATTTAGAACGAGCTTTCTTCTTCCTTATTGCAATATTCTGATTAAGATGATTTCAAGCTTACATTACATGGTGGTGTTGCAATGCAGAATATGGAGGATTTCGTCTCCTTTTATTCTTATTAACTTGGTGTTTTATATATGAGGGTCCTCTTCAAGCCTTCATAGTCCTGATGATGAACCACACTGGCTGGTTCGAAACGCGTCGACCACGTTCTTTTGCATGTGATTATTACCGAAAGAATTTCTAAGAATTCGTTGTTGTTGAATTCCCACTAGACTATCATTTTGATGTTACACTTGTGCAGGACTAATTCGGGGTTTCCTGTAATAGATAGGAAATGATGTTTTGATGCATGTTTCCCATAGTTGTGGCTTCACATCAATGATCCTAGGAAGGGGATTTGAATATAAATTCTCATCTTGATATTTTTTGTAAGAAGAATAGTTGATCTTCTTGTGCTCGAAAGCTTTAAATTTTTGAAGCATGTCTTAGGTATTATGGGTCTACAATAGTGTTTCCATACTTCAATTTTAAGTGTAAAAAGCTTGAATTTAATTGATGTTACATGAGGGATGGTTTGTTTCCTTAATTCCATAAGCTTCAAGTTCTAATGACTAGTTATGATTTTATGCATCAAGTTTTCTTGCTTTTCATGCACAAATTTCAGATATATACACACCCATGTTAGTGTAGGGAGAACTGTGTGTTTCTGCCACTCTGTCCCTTGTCTGACTGTATCATGTAAGGTTAGGGAATATATTTATTTACTAGCCTAAGGCTAAATGAACCTCTACATAAACTCAAGAAACTGATGGAGTCGATGATTTACTTTTGTTGTTGATAACACCATGAACACGTTGTGTGCATGACTGTCAATGACATTGTTATGTGCTTAAACTTATATTGAGGAGACTGGTTGAGTCTCCTGAGCCTAGAAAGGGGTGAATACTTTTGAAAACCATCGGATTCAAGAACATATATATAATATTAATTGCAAAATGTTTAGGCTAAACCACCTTGGCTGAGCCATGTTAGTAAACCTTGTAAGTGGCACTGTGGAAGCCATATCGTTAGCCCTATAAACCTTATCATGGTCACGACAGATTGTATGCTCAAATTATGTCGTATCACGAAAGGAATGAGTGTAAGGAAGAATTTCCCTTGGATTTATGATCCCATATGATCTATCTCGAGAGAGTTGAGCTGATGGTATTAGCCAGAAGATCGGATGCCAAGAGTTTTAGACAAGAGAGATGAGCTAGGAGTTTTAGAAAGGAGAGTTGAGTTCAGAGTGTTAGTTAGGAGATCTGAGTTGTGATTTTTAGCTGGGAAAGTTTATCTGAGATTTTTAGCTGAGAGAGCTAAGTTGGTAGTTTAGTTAGGAGAAATGAGTCAGGAGTTTTAGCCATGATAATGGAGGTTTGATCCTGGAAGGTCCACACCAAAGGAGAAAAAAAAGGCACATCGGGAATTTTGGCCAGGAGAGCGGAGTCGGGAGCTTTAGCCAAGCTTCAGAGGTAGGAGATGGAAAATTACCTATTGGTAAGCATTCTGATGGTTTTCCATAAGTTATTCCCTAGATATATGAAGCAAGGTGCATTGAATATTACTCCTTGGATGTATGAAGCGGGGTGCACCAGAATTTATTTCTCGGACGTATAAATCAGGGTGCCTCAAAGATTATTCCTTGGACGTATTAAGCGGGGTGAATCAAAGGGTATTCCAAAAATTTACAAAGCATAGTTTCTCGAATGCATAGCGCGGGGTCATGGAAGTCGAACCCATGAATAGGTCAGAAGCTAATAATTAATTTCCAAGTGGTGCTGGGAGATTAACCAGGTGGGAATAGTTGCATGGTTTCCACGTGGCCAAGATGTTGACGTGGCGCTTCCTAATTCGCTATAATTTTAATGGTCACATCTCTTAATCCGAAGGTCAAATTGAGGTAAAGTTTTATATCACCGAAATTGTATCGACAAGATGAATGCAATGGTGATGTCAAACTTAGGCCTTAAGTGAGTTGAAGAGATCAAAAATTTTACACTCTATTTCCATAATGATACTTTAGAACTTGGGTCAGCATTGTAACTGCCTCCTTTTAATCGATGTTATGGTAAGGATTAGGATGGGGTTGTTACATAGTGGTGTTGAAGCATCCAGGTTCAATACTTGGATCGAATGGCCTCTATCGCAGAGGAAATGAAGATGTAATGCTTGAGACTCTACAGAGAGTCAAGTGATTTGATTATTGCTTTTCGTAGGTGTTGGGTATAGCACTATAATCATAGCTTACATGTTGATTTTTTCTTATGCAAGTGAATGCTCGATGTAACATTTTTATGTGCTAACTTTGGATTGCATACATGTCCTATGATGCATTTTGTAAATGTGAAAAATTGAAGGGTGATAAATGCTAATGTGACATATGGTATTCTAATTAATTTTCTTGAGATTGTATATGCAATGGTTTTTGGAATGGGAAAAGAATTTTCACTGCAAAACCACTAAAATTTAAGCTTTAAATTTTCATATTAAAAGTCTTGATAAAGAGATTTTTATTCGATTGTGTTGTCATTGTTATGTTGGAATTTATGTCAACAAGGTCATGGTCATGATCATACTTGTCATATGCATGTGTGATGGATGTCTACTTGGTGTTCATAATGGTTGGAATTGATGTATTGACAGTGAGATGTAATGTGTTGGCATTGATGTCAACTCTATAGGTCATGCACGTATGTCAACCTCATGATGATGCAAATTGATGGACCATGTTGTGTGTCGATATGTGTTGGCATTGATGGAACTTGATGGTAGCATGATGGTCTTGGAGGAGTTAGCATGTGTTGGAATGTGCATTGATGGACATATGATGATGGTTTGTTGATGTTGCTATAGTTATAGGATGCTACTACATTTTGATCATGCATATATACATGTGAAGGAGATAGTTCATCGCACACTCGTTGAGTTGTAAACCAAGTCTTCATTATGTATTTGTGTCTTTGCCTATGAGGATGATATGTTGCAGTGATGTGATGGCTTAATGATGGTGCTACAAATATGTTTCCAGGTCTCACAGAGGTGTTGCAGCTTGTGGTGAAGATTGATGGAGAGTGGAGGACTTGTTGGCACACTTTCCAACCTTGTTTGTTGGACTTCTAGGACAACTTGACAATGACACTTGGGAGGCATGTTTTATCTAATTGAATAGCTTTCATAGGCCATTTCATAGTTTTAGAGGCATGTACAGGAGCTAGAGGAAAGGATGGAACAGTTGGTAGAGATCCTGAGATGAAGAATAGATGGTTTCCCTTAGTTTTAGCAATAGTTGCATGAACATAAGTATATGGGAGCAACTGGAATCCTATAGTTGCATGGAGATAGTCTCAAGGGAGTTATTATAGTGCCAGTCAATTTCATACAATGTCAAGGGAGCAGCTATGGGATTTCACGAGATTTCCTCCACATTCTTCGTGTTGTTCAGAAGGAAATTAACTTGGAAATTCCCATAGGCTTCCATAATTAGTGAAAAAGGTCACAAATGGTTTTAAAAGTTCCTCTCATTATGTGAAGGACTTTAGTGCACTATTAGTGACCTTAGTGGATTGATTTGGTCCAATTTGTGCACCTTTGATCCTAGCCCCAAGCTCAATTTCACCCTACATGTTTTATATACTTGATATTGGAGCTGAGGACTGAATGATGATGGTAGTGAGTGAGTAAGAAGGTATCATAGAAGGAGATTATGCTTCAGACATATTGGAGAGTCTAGATGCTTCATTCCATTAGTGTTCATGACTGAATAGTGAGCGGATATGAAGCATGTTGCAGAATATATCATAATTGGAGTTGTTGGTGTAGAGTTTGAGTTGGAGAGTTTTGTATGTTGCTGGAGTATATGTTGGTGATCCTATCACACTTGTTTTGTAGGATTTTTTGATGCATGTATCACATAGATATGTGTCTTATTATGTTATATGTAGTATTCGACATTTTATTATTGTGAGGGTATGTTATTCATATTTGTGTGGCCACAATTTCTCTATTAGAGAGCACATATTTTGCGCGCTTGTTTTACATTGATTTGACGGTGAGATCTTGTTGCTAAGAGCATGCATGTAGAGCTAAATTCTAGTTTAGCAGAGTGCCTTGGGATCTAGTTTGAAAATACATTAAAGGAGGTCCACATAGTGGTGAAGGAGCAGTGACTTCATGATAGAGGAGAAGTGATAGTGAAGCTTCAATGAAAGGAACAAGTTTCTCAATCCGATGTGGTGGTTGGACAGTCCAATGGTATTTGGACGAGGATCGACTGTTCATGGTGGCCTTCAGCAATTGGTAGTCAGTAGAGATCCATAGAGAACAAAGTCTTCCGAGTTTATCAGTAGTATCGAGTCTCCTATTCGATCGGTGTTGGCAATATGTATATGAGGTCGAGTCTCCATGTTGATGGGAGTAAACAAGCTATGTAAAAGATAAATTTCTTGACTAATATAAATTTAGAGCATAGCAACAACAACAAGGGTGGCCTTTTTCCCGGTAAAGGGTTTTCCACCAGATATCTTGTGTCTCTTGTGTGGATGTGCTTTTGATGTCTTTATTATTATTGCTCTCATAATTATCTTGTTTTAGTTGCTTATATGATGCATATGCATAGATAATATAATGTGTTTCTAGTGAATAAATGTGTGATTTAGTAAATTTATAAAAGCAAAACTTTGGTAATAAGTTACACTATTGATTCCATCCACCCCCTCCCCTCTCAGTGGTGCTCAAAGGTTTCATTGTTCGCCTTCGTAAGGAGGTTGATTGTAATTAATTTTGATGGTTGGTAAGAATCTAATTTCTAAACCTGTGTAGGCATGATTATAAATGGATTGATATGCCCATGTGCATGAAAATTTTAATATTGGAAAGATTTTTTTGAGAAATAAGGATGATTTATTATGGAACAAGTGAGATATGTGTGCAGTTGCATGATAGCATGCTTGGCTTAGCATGGAAATATGATAACTGGTATAACTAATATATTCATTTAAAACACTGAAAATTGAGTGTATGTGGTAGCATTGCATGACTCAGTGGCATTAAAAGAATCTTGTAAGTGGCATGGTGCAATAGGCATGAATGGTTGGAAATTGCATGAGATTTTATTCATGAACCATTGGGAACACCATAACTCATGGGGATTGAGTTGTTATGCAATGAATATCTTATGTTTTGTGTTCCTTGATGGATTCACACTTAAATTTTCCCTTTTATTTTTGTATTGCACATGGCCATGCTATTTTGTTGTGTGATTTTATGATTTTGTCATGAATTTATTCATTTTTATTGTTGTCCTCTTTTTATTTGGACTTTGCCTTTCTTTATTAATTCTTTGTAAGCCTTGTGGGCATTGGTTGGGTATGACAGGAAGGCCAAGAGGCTTTGGTAAAATATCCTAGGAGGCCCTATGCATAAATAAAGAACTTGAATGAATAAGAAAGGTTGAGCTTGAGCAGTGGGTCGGGAAGGACCATCACTAGTGTATATCAGAGCATTGCTCCTAGATATGACAACAATACAAGGGGATATCTAAACTCTGATTTTAATTGACATATGGTCATCCATGAATAATTGAATTGCGTTATGACGGTCAAAGTGATTGATCTTGTCCATGATTATAATGGATAGCAATATGGCAGCCATGAAAATGGCTCAAAAATGAGATTCTCTTGACTTTGACTCTAATTACAAATGCAAATGTATGTTCATGATCATGATGATATGTATGCATAAATGTCAGTGTGTCTAACATTGTCTTTTCATGAATAATTCTTATGGAAAAATTATTATATAAACTTTATTTAATGAAAATATAAATGGCTATATGGGGAGGACATGATTAGTTGCCCCATGAGATTCCTGGTTGAAAGAGGTATTGATGCGGTCAGGAAGCCCTGGATGACCAATTATTTTAAATAAGAATATGATGGTATGATAATGTTGTGTCATGTCAATGACAAGGTAATGTTGATGGTTATGGAAACATGTCTACTAACTAATAATCAAAATCCTTGATTACAGAATTGGATATGAATTGCACTAAGCGTCGTGTTGATGCCAGAAGAGAGTTCGATGGAGTAGAGAAACTTTGATGATACCATAGTTGATAAACCCATCAGCCTTGTTGGATGATAATCACAAAGCATAACTCTGATGACAACATAACTGAGAAACTTGTAATTCTTGTTCGTTGATAATCACAGAAAGGCTCTTATGATAGTACAACTAAGAAACCCATTAGGCTTGTTGGCTAATATTCACAAAGTAAGCTGTTATGAAACCAGCTCACAAAATAGATGAAACGATAGATCAACAACTTGGAAATCATCCTCTTCGAGGGGGCAACCTCCTTTACATTACATAAATGAACAATTATTGGATGACACAAATGACAAAATATCCTTTCTATAAATATGAGTCCATGGGGGCACAATATAATCATGGCCGAATTAACAATAATAATGTAACGGCACAACAATAACAATAATGGGCTATTATGGGGCATAATAATAACAATATGGGGGACTAGAGGGGTACAACAATAATAATAAGGGGGCTACACTAACAAAAATAAAGGAATACACTAGTAATATAGGGCCCTAACATGCCCCTCTCCATCAAAAAAGTGTTGTCCTCAACACTTGAGTAGTTATGGATTCTTCTGTATAAAATTCTCATCCTCCCATGTGGAATATTCAGTGGGTAAGTTCTTCCATTTGATGAGATACTCTGAAATCGATAGATTTCGTAGTTGTCAAGTTATTGTTTCTGTCACTGCTTCAGGTTCCAATATGATTTTTCCTTCCTCATTAAGTTCTCGCAATATTGTTTGAACTAGAAGTTTGTCACCTATAACCTTCTTTAAGCATGAAACATGGAAAACTAGGTGCACTATGGAAGATCTAGCAAGATCCAATTTGTATGCCATAGTACCAATCTTTTGCAACACCTTGTAAGGACTAGAGTACTTTGGCAATAATTTATTATCCTTCTTAGCTTGCTTGAGGGACATTTTCTTGTATGGTTGTAGCCATAAAAATACCCATTCGCCAATATCAAAACTTCTCTCGCTGCGATGTTGATCTACCTGTTATTTCATTTGATTCTGTGCCAAATTTAGGTTATCCTTTAAGAGTTGGAGAACTTGTTGTTGATGCTCGATGTGATCTTCCACTGCATGAACCTTATAATTTTCTCTTAAATATGATGTGCTGGACAGTGGATGATATCCATAAAGTGCCATAAATGGGGTAATTTTTGCTGCAGTGTGGAAGGAAGTGTTATACCACCATTTCTGCAATTGTTTTCCATATTAAAAAATGAAAAGAGGTTATGTCCTAAAATAATAATGAATGGACCAGAAGAAAGAAAAGATCAAAAAGAAATAATATTATGAGCCCCACCAAAAAGAAATTGAAAAGTGATGCTCATTTAAATGCCACTTCTATATAAAATGCTCTAAATTTCATATGAAAAACATAAAGAAAATTGTGTGCATCTTGTTCAGAATGCCACAATTCATGATGATCATGCAATCTAATATTGATCATTCGTGCCTTTAAATTTTATTTTATGATAGTTAGTGAATAAAGATCTGACCAAACCATTCAATCTTGGGAGATCAATAGGTAGGTAGAGAATAAAAATGAGCTCATAAGTTTAATCTAAGCCATTGGAAGATATAAGGTTAGAAATACGTTAATTTTCTTATCCAAAGAAAATAAAAGGGACAACAGACTCAAATGCACCCAATAAAGGAAAGGAAAAATATTAGCATGAATAAAAGGGTAGGTATAATACTTTCAAAAAGTTATATAAGCATCATTATGCTTATCCCTTATCAAAAATATCTTTCTAAACCCCTTCCCCTTGCTAAAATCCATTTTCCCTCTTCATTCCCCCTTATGCTATCCCTTTTCCCCTCTTGGAAACCAATTTCCCCTTCCCAGTTCTAAAAAATCCCCATCCCTTCGCCTTTTCCCTTCCTAAAAACCCAAAAACATCTTTCTAACCCTTTACCCTTGCTAAAACCCCTTTTCCCCTTTGAAATCCCCTTTTCCCCTTTAAAATCCCCCTTCCCCTTGCTAAATCCCTTTATCCCCTTTGAAAACCCCCTTAAAAAACTTTATGTCTCCATAAAAAACACAAAAAACCCACTTTTCAAAGTCTAAAGCGCAAAAATCATTGCCCGACCCCACTTTGATTTAAACCCTCCGCATAATGTTTTACCCGACCCCACTTTGATTTAACCCCTCCACCTAAATTTCACCCGGCCCCACCTCCTTTGAAAGCACTTAACTTCGCCTATCGTTCGATCATCGCCAGACAGATCAGATGCCTCATGATCCATTTTTCAATCCCCCGATGTTCTATGTTTAATTTCGATGGGGGGTGAGAAATGGGTGGTTTTATTAACCCACTCCCCTGCCACGCGACGTCTCCTATTGTTATCGCACCCCCTCCTTCCCAAACCATCAAACTACCTCGCGGACATGCAATAAACCATCAATTTCCAAATATAAAACCCCACTATCCCATTCGTTTCCCTATCTTTATTGACTTGCGGAAAATATTGAAGCCACCATCGCCAACTTGATTAAAGCCTCGCTTCTGCCTAAACCCTTTCCAAAACCTAAACTTCGGTGCTCCAGGTAATTATGAGTACCCACCACCATCAATTAAGCATATTAATTAAATAATTGAATCAAATAAATGGCTTCTAGAAATTTCCAAACAGTGAACCCTCTGCAACCACCCTAGCTAGATTTCGACCATACTCCATTGGTCGATAAGGACTTTAAAATAATTGACATTTTTACTGACAAGAATCTCTTAGAGCTCCATTGTTGGAGCCATGACAAGTTTTATGATCAGACTGATGATATAAATCTTTGGAATTCTAACCTGCCAAAATACACAGTTCCACAGACCCACCAGTTCCCTCAAGTCATTAGACTTTTCCAACTCAGTTATTTTCCAAATGAAAGAGCCATAGTCACCCCTGACCAAGAAATTCTAATTACTATCACTACCCAATACATTAACCAATTGCTCCAGATTCCATCACAACCAGAGGGAGTGCCTTTCTCCATTGAGACCCTCACTGAGCTTTACCTAAAGCTCGATTTTCCTAAGAGGTCTCAAATATTTGAGACTTTCCTCCCTAAATTAGTGCAAATTTCTAAAAAAAAACCACCATAATCTGCTACCATGTTCCCAGAACAAACCAAAAAAATTGTGACCATGTTGTCCTGTATCCTAGGATATTTTATTGATGAGTGTGTAGATGAATCCATCCTTGGTTTCCTCTCTACCTTTTGGCAAGGCCAACCTCCAGCTATACTTTTCAACTTTGCTCAATTCTTGGTAGATTCCATGCATGATCAACTGATCAAATTGGTAGAAGAAGGAGTGTTCAAATACTCAGTATTATTTCATTTGTTCATATATTTTCAGTCAGAAATGTTTATAGTCAACCTACAAAAACTGGACACAAAGGGTAATCCCCAATATGTAATATTTTGGACATCCTTGATCAAAAAGGATTCCAATGAATTTAGTTTCAAAGACTTTATTGATTATTTTGTATACCCAGTGGTTAATATGCTTAGCAACAGATTCAACCCAGAATCAGTGATGAAATCAGAAAATTTCTACAGTTATCTGACCAGAGCAAGACAAGAGACTGGTATTTATACTAGAATCACATAGAGATCAGAGTATATGGACGCCAACTAGTCCCTTGCAAGCTTCCCAAGTACCTCCTAATGAGGATATTTGCCTTAGAATACATTAAACAGATCTTGAATTCTAATGAGGTAAACTTCCTTTTAGCCAAAAAGAAAACCCAGTTCAATATAATAATTAAAAAAACCAACTAGGGCCCTTTGTATGCAACAGTAGGAATGCTGGAAAGGAAGCAGACAAATGCCTACAAGAGTTAAATTTCCACAACATTTTCAAATGGTCATATGACCCCTTGGGTGTCATAAGAAAATTAAGAGTTAAATCTAAAATCACCCCTTTTATCCATGAATCTAAGCCTGAGATTGAGAAATATTCCAATGAGTCAGATTGGTTGTAAAATACTCTACAGGAGGTGTAGGAGCAACTTGATACTAGTCCCATCCTACTTACTCCAGACCCATAGGATAGGAATTCGAAAAGGTCTAGAGAAGAAGGCTCTTACCCAATAGAAGCTAAATCTACTAATAAATTCAAGATTATGTACAGAAAGAAAGCAAAGTTGAACCCAGTAATAGAGCAGAAAGAGACAATTCAAACAGAGAAAGAGATTGTTATCAGGGATGATACACCTACACCTCATACAGAATAAATACCTCTGCCATCATCTTCCAGCGTAGAAATCATTCAAAAGAAAAATAGTGTAGAGATTTCAACATCCAGTAAACCAGCTGAGAAGGAAAAGGATATTATTGAGAAATATAAAGAGATGGAAATTAAAATTGAAACACTGAAGGTAGTTACATATACACAATATTGGAATAAAATTCCTAGTGATCAGAGTAGGTTTCTTTCAGGTTTTGACCTCAAGACGAAGAAAATGCAGATGACATTCCTACAGCTGAAGGTACAAACCCCCAAAACTTCAGGAGACTATAATAAAAAAGGCTTTGAATTTCCTGCCAAGGACGTGCATCCAATTGACCAAATTAAATTCCACAAGCAGGCAGGAGATATGATATATTCAACCATGACACATTAAGCTCTAAGTGTCCAGAAGTGCAGAACTCCCTAGCAAATGTACAGTCACAGTTTAAGCGAGAGAGAGCCTCATCACTAGCAAAAGACAACAGGATTAAGTCACTGGAAGATTTGGTAATTGAGATTTGCTATAATCCAACTAACATCAAGGCAGCAGAAGAACTTATAAAGAAGAAAAATGTAGGCATGGTTGCATTGAAAAAACAGCTAAAACTACGAACTATTGAGCATCCACAAACCAAGGAGGTTTTGGAGACAAACAATCATAAGGATGAGATGATGAAATAAATCATCTAGTTGACAGCTCAACTAAGGAAATGGAGACAGAGATGGATAACATTGTACGGTAAAAAAAAGCTAGCATGGTTACTTAGGAAGCAGTTCCCATTAATGCTATCCCCACAGTATCTACACCAGCATCAGAAATACCAACAACCCATCCCACTGATGAGGCCAGCAGATTAATCAAAGTAATGGAAGATATGTCCATTCAGAATACAAATTTTAATAAACTCAATGAACAGGTAAAGAGCTTAGAGGATGAAAAGAAATTGGAAGAATAAATGCATCAAGCTGAAGTACAGAAAGCCAATAGACTTATTGACAGAATCCACAAGCTAGAGAAGGAGTTGTCATGAACAGAGCCTTTAGCCCAAGAAAAACAGCAATTGTGGCCCAATATCATTAACTCAGTTAATGATATTTGGCCTTCTATACAGATTATATTTGAGTAGAATGGCTTGGAGAAGAAATTCGGTGAGGAAATTCAGAAATTCAAAGCCAACCTTGGAGAGAAACCAGAGGAATCCTCTGAACTAATCAAATTCCTGAATTCTAAAAATAAGTATTAATTGGAAGAGCTCGGGATAGCTGAAAGAACAAAGACTATCCTAGAAGTAAAGAAAGTGATTTCCAAAATAAATCCAATGCTACAGCTTGAGGAGAAATGTCAAACCTTAGAACTCACAATGAACAGGTTTTTAAATAAGTTTGATGTATTAAGACAGAAGGCTCTGCCTAGTCCTCTAGTGATAAATGACAAACTCATGAAACATGAAGATTATGTTAAGAAGTTAAGGGAAGTAGCCAAATAAACTTCCCACATTTCCTCAATGAAGGGCATTCCCACAGGCAAAGTGCTCCTTCAAACTCTAGAAAACTTCTTTTACCTCCAACATAAGGTAAATCACATTTTCATAAATAAGCCTACATTTGCCATAAATTCAAAGGCAAATGAGATTTATCGCAGGATGATGAAAATAAAAATCCCAGATGAAGAAACATGGGAGAAGTGGTGTGATTTACTCGAAAGGGTGAAAGAAAACACAGATGAAGGAAAAGACAGATAACATCAAGCAAAGAATTAGGGCCAGATATTAGCTAATTAAAAGGTGTCTCTATCTTTTTGTGTAAAGATATTTTATTTTCCTAGAATAAATCCTAGTTGGTTGATAAGATATTTTTGTAATAAATTGTATAAATAGTCTCTTCTAAAGAGTAAAGAGTGTGGATTTCTGAATATTTCATTAGCTAAGTGATCTCTTACCTGAGGGTTATTGTACCAATTTCCAATCGACAGACTGAACAAGTTATAAAGAGACTTATTTAGAGGATTCATGTGTTGAGCTATGTCAATGAAGTATAAAATTTCAATTGTTTATGTTTTCTTTCTAAGTATTCCATAAAATTACATGTGTTCTAAATCTGAATGTTATAACAGGAGCATTACTGTAGAATTTGCTTAAAAATTACACTCTACTTTTAACTGTTATACGTTTCTATGTTCTCTTCTGATATTCGGTTTAGAGAATTCTTAATTTCCCTCTGATCCCGATTGACTTCTTCACCCTTCTTCATTATCTGGTTTAAGGAATTCTTAATTGCTCCTTCATCCCAATTGAAATATCACTTCACCATTCAGCCTTGAGATCTGATATTGTTCACCCATCTTGCCTTGTAACACTTTCTTCATAATTTGATTTTGTTCTATTTCAAATCATATCGACTCCATATCGCAACGGAAAATGGAAAAGCACCTATTCATCTAATTCATTAATTCCACTAACCAATCAAAACTAATCCAATTATGCATACATAACTAGCCTAATATCCATTAAATAAACAAATTTAAATCATATAGAGAGAGCCCTCTATGAGTTTACGAAGGCTAGATCCTAAGCTCCAAAGTAGGTTTGTAGTTACCTCTGATGTTTCTCTTTTAACGCTAAAAAAACCTTTGGAAATTTCAGAGTGATAACATAGTGGCGACCATACTGGTGCTGGCAATATGATGCAATGTGTTTTCCTCGATGGCAACCTACTTGATGAAGTTGATGGCAACCTACTTGATGAAGTTGTCCTTGATGGAAACTGACTTGATGAGTTTATTAATGATGTAAATCTGATGTATTTACAGAGCAGCTCAGAAGTAATAGTGAAAGAAATTCCAGTAAGTTCCAGAATAATGATAAAAATGGTATGTCACAAAGCAAATGCGGGTTTGTAAAGGCAGAGTAGCGTATGTACACGGAAAAGTACGTACCAAGTAGCGTATGCCTATTTGCGCTCTAAATTTATAAAACCAGGGGACATTACCATGGTATTGGCCTATAGTATTGAGCGTTGGATTATCTATTTGATCCCGTCCAGGAATACCATCGGCGATTGAATGGTTTTGACTCATGGTATTGATAAAGGCTAAAACTATATAAGGAGAAGAGGATCATAGTGCAAGAGTGCAGGTGCAAGGGTTGCTGATGAATAAATTCCTCTAAGGAATATCTGTATGGATGAACTCTGGTCTTAATTGTTAGATCTGAATCTATGATGCACCTATAGATATGATGAAGGTTCAAGATCTCTAGATCTAGAAATGATGAATCTCTAGGATGATCTGAAAAGAAATGATGAAGACCTGGCGCAATTCTGATGAAGAAATTGAAGAAATCTGGGTAAGTTTATAGATCTGGTCTGTTCTGCACAGTTTATCTTTTATAGATCTATACGCTAGTTTGTCTCAGTAAAAGCGCATATGGCAGTTAGGGTTTCTGAAGAATAAAATGCACTGAAGTATACGCTGGTTTGTCTCTGTGAAAGCGCGTATATACGCAGGTTCAGTGAAGTAAAAGCGCATATGGAATCTAGGGTTTTGCTTAAATGTGTGGAATGAAATGTCTGATCTGTTATGTTGTTTCACTGCTATCTGTCAAGGATGTATTCATACAGATCTGGGTTGTTTGAATGTTGATTGTGCTGCTAATTATGTTGATTAAAGATTAAGTTGTTGGTTTATGATTCATTGAAGGAAGAATGACTGTCTAAACAGTTCTGCATGGTTGATAGATTGTCTGAACAGAAATTTGATTTCAATCTCAGTGTGATCACATTCTGAAAATCAGTGTTCTCAGAAGTATACGCAGGTTGATACGAAGAGAAGCATGTATACACACGTCTTCAGTGAAGAGAAGTAGCGTATGCATTTCATGTTATGCACAGAGGCATACACAGGTTGATAAGCAGGGAAGCGCGTATACACGCGGTTTCAGTAAAGAGAAGTAACGTATGATATTTGATTCAATGAATGTTCAGGGTTGATTTTACATCTACACATCTATTCTGAATTCTGGGTTATTTCTGATATTCTAGTTACAATGGTCTCACTGTTCTGTTTGAAGTATTGGGCAAAGTATGTTTGTTGATGTTAAGTGAAGGGTTGTGTTGAAGCTATTTGATCCAGTATGAAAATTGATGAAACATGGTCTGCAGTAGTGTTGAGGGTCGAAGCCTTCAGTGAGGGGGTAGTAGCTCCCTTCCAGTGGTAGCTGGTAAACGAGAGCAGGGGGTAGTAGCTCCCTTCCAGGAGAGGCTGGTAAACGAGAGCAGGGGGTTGTAGCTCCCTTCCAGGAGAGGCTGGTAAATGAGAAAATGTTGTAGCCTTCTGCAGGTAGGTGCCTGCATGCTGGTATGAGTCTGCGCCAGTACAATGTTGTAAGAAGTTTTCTTTATAATAAATATTGAAGACTGAGACGACGGCAGCGGTGGTTTTCTCCCGAATTGGGTTTCCACCTTAAATCCTAGTGTTCATGTGTGATGCTTATGTGTGATGATTTATTCTGTTCTTACCGCACATGTTTACTGCTTACTAAACATCTAATGAATGAATGATGCAATGATCTAAGTAAATAATTATCTGCATAATGAGATCTTTGGTAATACACAAGTTTTGTTAAGAATCTCTGCGTGTATATGCGAGTTGGGTTCAGTAAAGTAGTGTATGGGTTTTAGAAAAAGAAAAACTAAAAAGTTTTCAGTCAGATCTAGATACTGATTCACCCCCCCCCCCCCTCTCAGTATTTTTCCCAACAATTGGTTTCAGAGCAGGTCCTTCTGAAAAAGCTTAACCGCTAGAAGGAAGATAAAGCAAGATGAGCAATCAAGATGGAATAGCATCTATCAAGCCTCCGCTCTTTAACAGAAACAATTTAATCTTCTGGAAAACAAGGATGATATCCTATCTTCAGTCTCTGGGAGCATATGTATGGGCTATTGTTGAAGGAGGATATCAATATCCAGCCGCAGTACCAACAAATCGGACGGAAAAGAAGGATTATGAAACAAATGAAAAAGCGGTCAATGCTCTATTGGGAAGTCTAACTGAATCAGAATTTTTCAAAGTCATGCAGCTGAATATAGCAAAGGCAATATGGGATAAAAACATTCTAAGTTATGAAGGTGATGCAAAGGTAAAAAGTGTTAAACTCCAAACTCTCTGAATTCAATATGAGAATCTAAAAATGGATAATGAGGAGAGCATTGCCAAATTATTTTTACGTCTTGATGATATTGTAAATCATATGAGAAATATGGGAGAAACAATAACCGAATCTACTTTGGTTGAGAAAATTTTAAGATCACTAACGGCAAAATTTGAGTCAAAAGTTTCTGCTCTTGAAGAAAAGCAGGATCTTCAAAATCTTACTGTGGTGCAGCGTCATGGCATTCTAACTGCATATGAAATGATAAGAGGAGGACCATCTGAAGTCAAAGAAGTCGTCTTTAGAGCTTCTACAAAATGGAAAGAAGTACAAGAAGCAGAAGGATCAGGATATATCTCAGAAGAAGATGAGGTAAATTTTGTAAAGAAACTTCAACTTGGCACAGGATGGTTTAGAGGTAAGCTTCCTTTCAAATGTTTTGATTGTGGAAGAGTTGGTCATTATGCTGCTAAGTGTCCTCATAAATAAACACATGCAACAGGGAAGGAAGTCGCAAGAAGGAATAAGAACCGGTCTAGCACTAGAAAAAGTTACTATACTCATGAAGACAGTGATGGGTTATCTGATAGTGAGGAAGAATGTGAACAAGATCTTAGACTTCTCATGGCATTTGAAAAAGAATCTAGAGAAGAAAAGGATACTTTTATGGATGCTCTAGAGGACAATGATTTTCTTGATGAAAACAATCAACTCAAAATATGCTTAGAAGAAAGTAAAATAATCATAGAGACTCCGAAAAATCAGATTGAAGAAGAGAAGAAACACAATGAGAAATTAGAATGTGAAGTGGTAAGTCTAAGAAAATAACTTGAGAAAGTAAAGACTCTGAATCTTAGATTTGCTAAAGGATATGAAACCTTAGATGAGATTATCAAGGTACAACATTCTCCTCTTATAAAGACAGGTCTTGGATATATCAGAGAATCTTCTCAGGCTTCAGCACCAAATTATCTAAAAGCAGCTACAGCTGGTTTACAACATTCTGCCACTCAGCAAGGGAATAAATAATCTTTACAGGTAAAGCATGATCATCTCAATTCAAAGAACACTAACAGGAATATATTTCAAAGAAACACCAATCAACAGGTAAATTCAAGTAGAAGATTTCATGATCGCTGAAATTTCTTCTTCAATGAACAATGTTTCTCATGTCACAATTTTGGTCATAAAGTTGTTCAATGTGTTGCATATAAAACCATCATGACAAGAGAAGCAAGAAAGAAAATGATTGATATTGAAACAAAGAAGAATACCTATAACAAATTTTCTCCTCTTCTAAATGAAGTTGAATGTGCTTATTGCAATAACTTTGGCCATGAAGAATCTGAATGCAGCAGTAAAGTTCAGCCAAAAGAGCATTTTCCTTCAAGCTCCAAAGTATGGAAAAAGAAGGAATTACAGGTTGAAAATTGTGGCATAGTGTTATTTGCAGAAGGTGAATAAAATCAATGGTACATTGATAGTGGATGCTCAAGACACATGACAGGTGACAAAAACAAACTTCTTGCATATAGTGCTTAGAAAAAGAAAAGAATGTTACATTTGGAAATGATACTCCTGCGGTAATTAAGGGAAAAGGGTATGTGTTTCTAAAAGAAAAGGTGAAAGCTAATGATGTCATGTATGTGGATGGATTAAAGCATAACCTGTTAAGTGTAAGTCAAATGTGTGATCAAGGAACTGAAGTTGTCTTTAGTTCAAAATAATGTGTGGTATGTGATCTTGATACAAGTAAAACAATTATAAAAGGAAAAAGAACTCCAAGCAACCTGTATGTATTGAATAACTGCAAAGAACAATGTTACTTGAGTAAATCTTCAGAAAACTAGCTATGGCATAGAAGGTTGGGGCATTTGAGTTTCTCTCATATCAACAGATCAAGCAGACTTAAAGATGTCCGTGATCTTCCCAATATTACTCTACTCAAAAATATCATATGCAAGTCTTGCCAATTTGGTAAGCAAACCAGAGTACAGTTTAATGACAAGGAAGGATCATCAAGTAAGCCTCTTGAACTCATTCATACTGACATATGTGGACCTGTGAGAAAAAATTCACCACATGGTGAACAATATTATATCTTTTTTATTGATGATTTCTCTAGGATGTGTTGGATTGGGTTGCTTAAACACAAAGATGAAGCATTTGAGAAATTTCAGATCTTCAAAGCACTGGTTGAAAATGAATTAGATCTAAAAATCAAGTGTCTTAGATATGATCGAGGAGGAGAATATACTTCAGATGAATTCCTTGAATTTTGTGAACAACATGGCATAAAAAGACAGTTTACTGTAGCGGGCATTCCACAACAAAATGGTGTAGCAGAAAGAATGAATAGAACAGTTCAACAAATGGCTAGAGCTATGCTTGATGATTCCAGAACACCTGACACATTTTGGGGAGAAGCAGCACATACAGCGGTAAACATTCTTAACAAGGCACATGTTCATGTAAATAGCGATAAAACTCCATATGAACTCTGGTATGGTAATCCTCCCACTGTGAAGCATTTTAGAGTTTTTGGAAGCAAATGCTTTATCAAAAATAATGATGAAAAACTTGGCAAGTTTGAACCCAGAGCAGATGAAGGAATAATTCTTGGTTACTCCTCTAGGAGTAGAGCATATAAATGCTACAATAAAAGACTTCAGAAGATTGTTGAATGTATTGATGTTGTTATTGATGAGTCTCCTGCAGCTCCAAAAGAAGAAAAACAAACAAAAGATGAAGACGATGGTGACATATATCCTTCTACATAAAATAGAAATGATATAGACAGTGAACCCAATGAAGAACCTGAAGATGATTTATCTGAAAAAGCTCCATCCAGATTTGTTCAAAAGAATCATCCAGAATCTCAAATTTTGGGAGAAAAGGGATCAGGTGTACAAACAAGGAGGACTCTTGTGGGATCTTCTAGCTATCTGGCATTTCTATCCACTATTGAACCACTCAATGTCAATCAGGCTAGCAAAGATGAATGTTGGATTCAAGCCATGAATGAAGACCTTGATCAAATTGAAAAGAATCACACTTGGGAATTAGTACCAAGACCTCATGAAAAAAATGTCATTGGAACTAAATGGATATTCAAAAACAAGTTAAATGAGAATGGGGATGTTATAAGAAATAAAGCTAGACTTGTTTGCAAGGGGTATGCTCAACAAGAAGGTATAGACTTTGAAGAAACTTTTGCTCCCGTAGCTAGACTTGAAGCCATAAGAATGTTTCTTGCTTTTTCAAGCTTCCAACAAATCAAAGTTTATCAAATGGATGTTAAATCTGCGTTTCTCAATGGTGATCTAGAAGAAGAAGTTTATATAGAACAACCAGAAGGATTCATTTTGGGAAATGATGAAAAACTTGTTTTTAGACTTAAAAAGGCTCTATATGGTCTCAAACAAGCTCCAAGGGCATGGTATTATCGTCTTGACAAATATCTTCATCAACAAGGATTTTCAAAGGGGTCTCCTGATAGCAACTTATACACAAAAACTGAAAATGATAAACTATTGATTGTGGTTGTATATGTTGATGATATCATTTTTGGAAGTAATGAAGAGTCTATGAGTCAGAAATTTGCTTCTGTTATGCAGCAAGAATTTTAAATGTCTTTACTTGGGGAACTAACATTCTTTCTTGGCTTGCAAGTGCATCAAACAACAGATGGCATATTCTTATCAAAAGCAAAATACCTTAAGCAAATTCTGAAGAAGTATGGCATGGAAGAGTGAAAACCTGTAAGTGCACCAATGATAACCGAATGTAATCTCAGTTCTCATGATGATTCTCCCATGGTGAATCAACCAGAATACAGATCTATGATAGGCATTCTACTTTATCTCACTGGGACTAAACCAGACATTATGCATGCAGTTGGGATTGTTGGACGATTCCAAGCTAATCCAAAAGAGTCTCACCTTCAGGCTGTCAAAAGAATATTCAAATATCTACAAGGAACTCAAGACTTTGGACTGTGGTATCCAAAGAATGCTGATCTCACTCTTCATGCTTACACTGATGCAGATTGGGCTAGAAATGTTGATGATCGGAAAAGCACTAGTGGTGGTGCATTCTTTATGGGGCCCCGGTTAGTATCTTGGTTCAGCAAGAAGCAAAGCTCTATTACCTTATATACAATAGAAGCAGAATATGTGGTTGTCGCATCATGTTGCACTCAAATTCTTTGGATGATGCAAACCTTACAAGACATTCAAATCAAATGTTCACCTCCTATCTCCATTATGTGTGATAATACAAGTTCCATCAGTATCTCAAAGAACCATGTTATTCATTCCAAGACCAAGCACATTCCCATCAAGTATCACTTTTTATGTGAACAAGTGCTTGAACAAAAGGTGAAGTTGGAGTATGTTCCCTCCAAAGAACAAGTTTCTGATATATTTGCCAAACCTTTACCCGGGGAAGCGTTCAAATATCTCAGACAGAAGCTGGGAGTTGTCTCTGCCTCTCAGAAGATCAGATCTGCTTAAATTCAGAAGATTAAATTGGATACGCAGATTTCCTGAAATACAGTCGTGTATATACGCGAGTTTATACACATAAAACCGCGTATGGGTGTTTGCTGACAGTATTTTTCTGGGTCAGCAGTTTTTAGCACAACTGCAGTACTGTTTGGTATTTTTGGTGGTGTTCCAGTTCTCATAGTTCTGTTTCATTCTCTGATGTTTTTGACGAAGATGCATTGATGTTTTGCTGTTGAAAGCGGTCAGGATGCACAAGCTAAGGGGGAGCATTAGCCTTGCTGAGAATAATGCATTGTTGGCATTATGATGGTTCTGAAATATGATCTCTCTCTTGAGGTCTTTTTGGTATTTAAGGTCATATTTGTAATTTTATGAAAAGGTCGTGGTGAGACCTATGATATAAAATTATAATATTCAGTCATGTAAGGAAATTGATCAAATTTGTAAACCCACTTGGTTGGGTAGTTGAGTCAAAATGTGTAAACCCACTTGGTTGGGTACTTGAGTCATATATGTAAATCCACTTGGTTGGATCCTTGATGTAAGTATGAGTCCTTGGTGATAGGAAAGGTCATAGAGTCATGTACTTCATTGAAAAATATGTTTGAAAATTCAGCATGAACTCAAGGGGAGCATGGTAACTTCAGTGCACATCAGAACTACAGAGCTCTTCTTTCTACATGAGAAGACAAACCTTGTCTTGGTTTTGATTCGCCCTTTGCCCTTGATGTCAAAGGGGGAGAGTATCATGGTGTTTGAATAGGGGGAGAGTATCATGGTGTTTGCATAATGGTTGTAGTGATCAAACACCATCATGGTTGCCATCAAGTCCAAAGGGGGATATTATTGGCAATATGATGCAATGTGTTGTCCTTGATGGAAACCTACTTGATGAAGTTGATGGAAACCTACTTGATGAAGTTGTCCTTGATGGAAACTGACTTGATGAGTTTATTAATTATGTAAATCTGATTCATTTACAGAGCAGCTCAGAAGTAACAAAGAAAAAAATTCCAGTAAGTCCTAGAATAATGATAAAAAGGGTATGTCACAAAGCATACGTGGGTTTGTAAAGGCGGAGTAGCGTATGTACGCGGAAAAGTACGTACCAAGTAGTGTATGCCTATTTGCGCTCTAAATTTATAAAACCAGAGGACATTACCATGGTATTGGCCTATAGTATTGAGCGTTGGATTATCTATTTGATCCCGTCCAGGAATACCATCAGCGGTTGAATGGTTTTGAATCATGGTATTGATAAAGGCTAAAACTATATAAGGAGAAGAGGATCATAGTGCAAGAGTGCAGGTGCAAGGGTTGCTGATGAATAAATTCCTCTAAGGAATATCTGTATGGATGAACTCTGGTCTTAATTGTTAGATCTGAATCTATGATGCACTTATAGATATGATGAAGGTTCAAGATCTCTAGATCTAGAAATGAAGAATCTCTAGGATGATCTGAAAAGAAATGATGAAGACCTGGCGCAAGTCTGATGAAGAAATTGAAGAAATCTGGGTAATTTTATAGATCTGGTCTGTTCTGCACAGTTTATCTTTTATAGATCTATACGCTAGTTTGTCTCGGTAAAAGCGCGTATATACGCGGGTCTGCTTAAATAAAAGCGCGTATGGCAGTTAGGGTTTCTGAAGAATAAAATGCACTGAAGTATACGCAGGTTTGTCTCTGTGAAAGCGCGTATATACGTAGGTTCAGTGAAGTAAAAGCGTGTATGGAATCTAGGGTTTTGCTGAAATGTGTGGAATGAAATGTGTGATCTTTTATGTTGTTTTACTGCTATCTGTCAAGGATGTATTCATACATATCTGGGTTGTTTGAATGTTGATTGTGCTGCTAATTAAGTTGATTAAAGATCAAGTTGTTGGTTGATGATTCAATGAAGGAAGAATGACTGTCTAAACAGTTCTGCATGGTTGATAGATTGTCTAAAAAGAAATCTGATTTCAATCTGAGTGTGATCACATTCTGAAAATAAATGTTCTCAGAAGTATACGTAGGTTGATACGAAGAGAAGCACGTATACACGCGTCTTCAATGAAGAGAAGTAGCGTATGCATTTCATGTTATGCACAGAGGCATACGCAGGTTGATAAGCAGGGAAGCGCGTATACACGCGGTTTCAGTAAAGAGAAGTAGCGTATGATATTTGATTCAATGAATTTTCAGGGTTGAGTTTACATCTACATATCTATTCTGAAGTCTGGGTTATTTCTGATATTCTGGTTACAGTGGTCTCACTATTCTGTTTGAAGTATTGGGCAAAGTATGTTTGTTGATGTTAAGTGAAGGGTTGTGTTGAAGTTGTTTGATCCAGTATGAAAATTGATGAAACGTGGTCTGCAATAGTGTTGAGGGTCGAAGCCTTCAGTGAGGGGGTAGTAGCTCCCTTCCAGTTGTAGCTGGTAAACGAGAGTAGGGGGTAGTAGCTCCCTTCCAGAAGAGGCTGGTAAACGAGAGCAGGGGGTTGTAGCTCCCTTCCAGGAGAGGCTGGTAAATGAGAGAAGGTTGTAGCCTTCTGCAGATGGGTGCTTGCATGCTGGTATGAGTCTATGCCAGTACAATGTTGTAAGAAGTTTTCTTTATAATAAATATTGAAGACTGAGACAACGGCAGCGGTGGTTTTCTCCCGAATTGGGTTTCCACCTTAAATCCTGGTGTTCATGTGTGATGCTTATGTGTGATGATTTATTTTGTTCTTACTGCACATGTTTACTGCTTACTAAACATCTAATGAATGAATGATGCAATGATCTAAGTAAAGAATTATCTGCATAATGAGATCTCTGGTAATACGCAAGTTTTGTTAAGAATATCTGCGTGTATACGCGAGTTGGGTTCAGTAAAGTAGCGTATGGGTTTTAGAAAAAGAAAAACTAACAAGTTTTCAGTCATATCTAAATACTGATTCACCCCCCCCCCCCCCACCCCTCTCAATATTTTTCCCAACAACTGGGGAAAAATCAGTCCCTAGTTAAAATAAATATTAAAGGAAACAATTTTCCTCATTTTTTACATTAAGGTTTTAAAAAAAAGGTTGTTTGAATTTATCATAGTAAGTTAAAAGTTTGGCTTATAAAAGAACCTATTATACAAGGGCTCATCCTGATCCACAACCTACTACAATTGTTGATGATCCTAACAGAATTTTAAGAAAACCTAAAATAGCAGAGAGTCAAGGAAGCATTAGTGAGTTAATCAAAGAAAATTCACTCCCTAAGGAGTTATCAAGCATACGGGATATTCAATTTGATTTATCATTTGAGCATTCTATATTTCATACCAAATTTGAAAACTTGGTCCATAATATTGTAATAGACCCCAATTTTATTCAATTTATTGAATCAAAGAAGGATGCTATACAACCTGATTTAGATCAACTAGTTCTAGATACTTTTGACAAACTTGATGTTTTAACCTCAACTTTTATAAAAGACATAGATGAAGCCTAATTTCAACAGTGTGTTGAACTAGCTGCCCTAACTACTGCTACCCCTACGCTCTATACAGTATCTTCAGAAACTGTAAATACATCTTCATTCAGTTCTACCTCACCTGCAATATCCACCACAGTTCATTCCCCAAAACCATTCATACCTCAACTTCCTATCCAACCTAACGTTTTGAGTCCATCTCCAAGCACCACTTCTTTACTTCCCAATCAAGCTAAAATATTAGCCATGGCAGCCAGATTTTCCCCTTTGACCTTATAGACCCCTTTACATGCTATGCCACAAGATTACTAGAGTAAAAATTTCAGTTCGATGGTATAGGTTAGGATCCACCTCACTCTTGGAGAATCCAAGTCCGGTGAAATAACTGTCTATCCGTGTGTACCAAGCATGAGGTGCTTGTTTCAACCCATACAACACTCTCTTGAGCCTACACACATGCAACTCGCTGCTGAAGATCTTGAAACCTTCGGGCTGCTCTATGTACACCTCCTCCTCAATGACTCTATTGAGGAACGCAGTCTTCACATCCATCTGATGAAAAGGTCTCCTCATAATCGATCCCCTCAATCTGTGAAAAGCCTCGGGCAACAAATCTTGCCTTATACTTCTCCACACTCCCGTCAGCTGCCTGCTTCACTTTGTAGATCCATCTCGAACCCACCACTAATTTCCCTTCCGGCCTCGGGACAATCTCCCATGCACTATTTCTGACAATCGAATCATACTCTTCCACCATGGCATCTACCCATGTGGGATCCTCCACAGCTTCCTCGAAAGAGGATGGCTCTGTCACGATACACTTGCTCACAAGAGCCATGTATCCAGTATACCGGTCAGGTGACTATCTCTCTCTGCGCTGTGATGTAGGTGCTCCTACAACCTTCTTTGCATCTTGAGCCAGTTGCTCAGCTTTTGTAGTGCGCTTCCGCCCTCTGATGGTTGGCGCTGCCTGAGTGGTCTCTTCCACTCCATGAACCTCATCTTGTGGCTGATCCACATCCTGAGACTCATCCTTAGGAACTAATAGCTCCTCATCTACATGCAAGTGTAGCTCCCTCTCAAGCGAACACTTCATGGCTTTCTCCTCATGAAATTTTATATCCTGTCGCACAACAGTCTTGCGACTGTCTAGAAAATACACACGATAGTTGTGGGGCGTATCAGTGTACCCCACAAATATCCCAACCTCTGCGGTCGGCGCCAGCTTCTTCCTGGCTTCCTTCGTCACATGAATGTAAACATGTGAACCAAAAATCCTCAAATGGGAAATATCAAGCTTCTTACTAGAAAACGCCTCCTCGGGTGTACTCATGCCAAGTATCCTGTGAGGAAAACGGTTCTGCACATATACTGCAGTATTGTATTCCTCCACCCACAAGTGAATGGTAGGCCCTGATCATGCAACATCGCCCATGCAGCACCCACGATCGTTCTGTTCTTCTGCTCAGCAACCCCGTTCTGCTATGGGTTATGAGGTGCTATGAGCTCTCTTCGAATTCCTTTTGCGCTACAAAAGTCCTTGAATTCGCCAGAGATGAATTCACCACCATTGTCGCTCCTTAGAGCCTTCACCTGCTTCCCCGATTCTTTCTCAACCAGTGCCTTGAACTCACAGAACTCGCCATCATCCCAGCTCACCACTCCTTCTGCCTTGCCTACCATTGCTACGTAGCCATCTACCTGCAATTGATAAAGGTTCTTAACTCGAACCCCTATCCTTCGGGTCTCACCAGTTGCCTTACTACACAGGAAAGCCTTTCCCTCGCTAAAGACAACATCATATCCCTTGTCTTCTAACATCGCCACAGAGATAAGATTCTTCTTCAATCCTGGAACATGCATCACTTCCTTCAATACGAAGGGTTTACCAGACTCCCTCTCAAAGGAAATGGCACCGATACTAGTCACACTGTATCTACCATCATCGCCCATCTCGATGTGCACTCCAAGATCTTTCTCATCTAGATCAGTAAACAAATCTCGATCTCCTGTCATGTGAAAAGACGCACCACTGTCAAGAAACCACATTGATCCCGTCACACTTGAGACCAACCATGCGATCAGCGAAAAATCCAGCTCAAACTGCAAGGCTAAGGCCTCTCTAGCTGAAATCCCAGCAGCCTGCTTATTTTTCTTCTTCTGTGGACAATTAGTGGCGTAATGTCTGTGTTGGTGACAGTGAAAGCACTTCACCTTGGACATGTCCTGCTTCTTGCCTTTCGCACCGAAATGAGAAGCCTTTTTGCTCTTCCCCTTCTTTGCTTTGGCAGCCAAAGCGCAATTCTCTTCATCAGAGTTCTTTGATGAAGATTCATCCCTGATACTCCGCCTTATCTCCTCTTGCACAAGACCCGACCAAAGTCGCTCCCATCCTGGAAATTTCTCCCGACCATTGACAGAGTCCTGATAGGAATGCAAACTCTTCGGAAGCCCAAGGAGAGCCAATCTCACCAAGTCCTCATCATCAACAATAATCCCCACACTTCCCAGCTCATCCCTACATTGGATGAACTTCGTGAGGTACTTGGGCATACTATCGCCTTTCTCCATCTTTATGTTCCTGAGTTTATCCTTGAGCGCCAACTTCCTCTGGTCTCTCTTGCTTTGGAATAAATCTATCAAAGCTTTCCACATCAAGAATGGAGAAGCCTTACCATGAAGTCTGGACACTATGTGATCCTTCACGCCCTCCAACAGAATCCTTCGACACTTTGCTGTCTTCTTTTGCCATGCGTCAAGTACGGCAGCATCACTACAAGTAGGCTTTGGAATTTCTGCATCTATGAACTCCTTCAACCCATTATCATCCAGCACCACCTCCATCCTGTCCTTCCATGCAATATAATTCGAGATGCCCTCAAGGGCATACTCCAATCGCAATCCGTTGAAAGACATCTCAACTTCGACACCAAGAAAACACTGCTGCAAATTCGAATTCCACCAGCACAAAAACTCAACCGCTTCAATGTTTTGCAATTGCTCCGATGATCAATATCGCTTTGATACCATGTAGAAATTTGAATAATTGATATATTATTCACCGAGATTTTCCTGATCACACACTATTTTAACTTCATGCACAATACAGAATCTCTTCTGCCATTGATCATTACATGCGGAAATAAAATCAATTGCATGCACACATTAAAACCACAAACAATCACACATATGAACACAGTATTTAATGGGAAAGCTTAAAGCTGAAAACCCCAACTATCTGTATATTATATGTCATGGATATCATGTAACAATCATAGTACAAAGCTCCTCACAAGCTCTCATGCACACCCTCAATTTCTACACACTATCAAGCTAGATCTAGCAAAACACATGCTCCAATATTTTGCCACTTGATAGCCAGCCTCTATTGCGTTATCAATGCTATGGGATGGCTTCATTAAATAGATAAACCACCTGGCTTGTACTGCGCAATCCTCATGGGCTTCTCCACCTATCTGTGTGTTGAAAATAGCAACAGTATAGTCACAACTGATAGTTAACCTGCTCTTTCACCTATCTCTGCACTGGTCTCCACTGAAACTGTCCATGCACTGAAGTTAACTGATGTATTATTTAGTTGAATAATGAGTTTATAATTAGTGAATTAATTAATAATTAATTCACACCACTCTCACTAATTGTATCAATCAGTTAAACTAGATACAAATAGCTCAACTATGTTTAGATTAGTTAAACTGAATACAACTCCACTAACTTCCTCAATAAACTCCACCAAACTCTGTCACATGAGTTCTAACTGAAGTATCCATGCAATAGCTCCACATAACCCTCAAGAATAGCGTAATTCCTTCTGTCAGCTCTTGTGCCACATCTATGCACTTAACTGAAGTGCTCCAAGAGAATAAGATAATGTTTAGAGTCTAAATATTATTAAGAGCTAATAATATTCGACATATCTATTTTTAGACTGGCAATCTAAAAATAGATTCCGCCCAGTATGTCTAAAAATAGAATTCCATCTATTTTTCCCGACTTTACCAACCATCCACAAATAGCATCCTGCAACTCATAGAACATGATCCATATGTCTAAAAATAGACATAGTCTAAAAATAGACTTTGCGCCAAAAATAGCTTGCGGGCCCACTTAGTGAAGGTGACTCTTTTCACTAAGCTCATCATCTTGTTGCAATCTCAACAAAAAGAATAATCAAAGGACCAGAAGAAAGAAAAGATCAAAAAGAAAGAAGATTATGAACCCCACCAAAAAGAAAATAAAAAGTGATGCTCATTTAAATGCTACTTCTATATAAAATACTCTCAATTTCATATGAAAAAAATAAAGAAAATTATGTGCAGCTTGTTCAAAATGCCACAATTCATGATGATCATGCAATCTAATCTAATCATTCATGCCTTTAAATTTTATGTTATGATAGTTAGTGAATAAAGATCTAACCAAACCATTCAATCTTGGTAGATCAATAGTTAGGTAGAGAATTAAAATGAGCTTATATGTTTAATCTGAGCCATTATAAGATATAAGGTTAGAAATAAGTTAGTTTTCTTATCAAAAGAAAATAAAAGGGTCAGCAAGCTCAAATGCACCCAATAAAGGAAAGGGAAAATATTAGCATGAATACAAGGGTAGGTAGAATACTTTCAAAAAGTTCTATAAGCATCATTATGCTTATCCCTTATCAAAAATATCTTTCTAAACCCCTTCCCCTTGCTAAAATCCATTTTCCCTCTTCATTCCCCCTTATCCTAACCCTTTTCCCCTCTTGGAAACCAATTTCCCCTTCCCAGTTCTAAAAAAGCCCCATCCCTTCACCTTTTCCCTTCCTAAAAACTCAAAAATATCTTTCTATCCCCTTCCCCATACTAAAACCCCTTTTCCCCTTTGAAAACCCCCTTTTCCCCTTTAAAAACCCCCTTCCCCTTGCTAAATCCTTTTTTCCCCTTACAAAACCCCCTTACCCCCTTATAAAACTCTATGTTTCCATAAAAAACACAACAAAACCCACTTTTCAAAGTCTAAAGCGCAAAAATCATTTCCCAACCCCACTTTGATTTAAACCCTCCCCATAATTTTTTACCCAACCCCACTTTGATTTAACTCCCCCACCTAAATTTTACCCGACCCCACCTCCTTTGAAAGTACTTAACTCCGCCTGTCGTTCGATCATCACTAGACAGATCGGACGCCTCACGGTCCATTTCACAATCCCCTGACATTCTATGTTTAATGCCGATGGTGGGGTGCGAAATGGGTGGTTTTATCCGTCCACTCCCCTGCCACGTGGTTTCTCATGGTGTTATCGCACCACCTCCTTCCCAAACCACCCCACGAGCATGCGATAAACCATCAATTTCCAACTATAAAACCCCACTATCCCATTCATTTTTCTCTATCTCTGTCGACTTGCGGAAAATACTGAAGCCACCATCACCAACCTGATTGAAGCCCCGCTGCCGCCTGGACCCCTTCCACAACCTAAACTTCGGTACTCCAGGTAATTCTGAGTACCCACCACCATCAATTAAGCATATTAATTAAATAATTAAATCAAATAAATGGCTTCTAAAAATTTCCAAACAGTGAACCCTCTACAACCACCCTTGCTAGATGTAGACCATACTCCACTGGTTGATAAGGACTTTAAAATAATCGACACTGTTACTAACAACAATCTCTTGGAGCTCCATTGTTGGCGCCATGACAAGTTTTCTGATCAGGCTGATGATATAAATATTTGGAATTCTAATTTGCCAAAAAACATAGTTCCACAAACCCACTAGTTCCTCGAAGTCATTAGACTTTTCCAACTTAGTTATTTTCCAAATGAAAGAGCCATATTCACCCCTAACCAAGAAATTATAATTACTATCACTTCCCAATCCATTAACCAAAAACTACAGATTCCATCACAACCAGAGGGAGTGCCTTTCTCTATTGAGATCCTCACTGAGCTTTACCTAAAGGTAGATTTTCCTAAGAGGTCTCAAATCTTTGATAATTTCCTCCCTGAATCAGTGCAAATTCCTAAAAACAACCCACCATACTCTGCCACCATCTTCCCAAATCAAACCAAACAAATTGTGACCGTGATGTCCTGTATCCTAGGATATTTTACTGATGAGTGTGTAGATGAATCCATCCTTGGTTTCCTCTCTACCTTTTTCCCAGGCCAGCCTCCAGCTATAATTTTTAACTTTGCCCAATTCCTGGTAGATGCCATGCATGATCAACTGAAAAAACTGCCAGAAGACAGAGTGTTCAAATACTCCTCAGTATTATTTCATTTGTTCATATATTTTTAGTCAGAAAGGTTTACATTCAACCTACAAAAATTGGACACAGAGGGTAATCCCCAGTCTGTAATATTTTGTACATCCTTGATCAGAAAGGATTCCAATGAATTTAGTTTCAAAGACTTTATTGGTTCTTTTGTATAGCCAGTGGTTAATATGCTTAGCAACAACATTTAACCTAAAATCAATGATGAAATCAGAAAATTTCTACAGGTATCTGACCAGAGCAAGACAGGAGACTAGTATTTATACCAGAATCACACAGAGATCAGAGTATATGGAAGCCAACTAGTCTCTTATAAGCTTCCCAAATACCTCCCAATGAGGATATTTTCCTTAAAGTACATTAGATAGATCTTGAATTCTGATGAGGTAAACTTCCTTTCAGCCAAAAAGAAAACCCAGTTCAATATTTAAAAAAAAAACAACTAGGGCCCTTTGTATGCAACATTAGGAGTGTTGGAAAGGAAGAAAACAGATGCCTATAGGAGTTAAATTTTAGCAACAGTTTCAAATGGTCATATGACCCCTTGGGTGTCATAAGAAAATTAAGAATTAAGTCTAAACTCGCCCATTTTATCCATGAATCTAAGCCTAAGATTGAGAAATATTCCAACCAGTCAGAGTGGTTGGAAAAAACTCTACAGGAGGTGGAGGAGTAGCTTGATACTAGTCCCATCCTGCTTACTCCAGACCCATAGGATAGGAATTCAAAAAGGTCTAGAGAAGAAGGCTCTTACTCGGCAGAAGCTACATCTGCCAATAAATTCAAGATTATGTACAGAAAGAAAGCAAAGTTGAACCCAGTAATAGAGCATAAAGAGACAATTGAAATAGAGAAAGAGATTATTATTAGGGATGATACAAATACACCTCATAGAGAAGAAACGCCTCTGCCATCATCTTCCAGTGCATAAATCATTCAAAATAAAAATAGTGCAAAGATTTCAACATCTAGTAAACCAGTTGAGAAGGAAAAGGATATCATTGAGAAATATAAAGAGATGAAAACTAAAAATGAAACACTGAAGGTAGTTACATATACACAATACTGGAAGCAAACTCCCAGTGATCAGATTAGGTTGCTTTCAGGTTTTTACCTCGGGACGAAGAAAATGCATATGACATTCCTACAGCCGAAGGTCAGGCCCCCAAAACTTCAGGAGACTATAACAAAACAATACTTGAATTTCCTGCCAAGGACATGCATTCAATTGTCCAAATGGAATTCCACAAGCACGCAGGAGAGATGATATATTCAACCATGACAAATTAAGCTCTAAGTTTCCAAAAGTTTTAAAACTCCCTAGCAAATGTACAGTCACAGTTTAAGCTAGAGAGAACCTCATCACTAGCAAAAGACAACAGGATTAAGTCACTGGAATATTTGGTAATTGATATTGGCTATAATCCAACTGACGTCAAGGCAGCAAAAGAACTTATAAAGAAGGAAAATGCAGAAATAGTTGCACTGAAAAACAGTTAAAACTACCAACTACTAAGCATCCACAAACCAGGGAGGTTTTGGAGATAGACAATTAAAAGGATGAGATGATGAAATTAATCATCCAGTTGACAGCTCAACTAAAGTAAATGGAGACATATATGTATAATCTTGTATAGTAAAAACAAGCTAGCATGGTTACTCTGGAAGTAGTTCCCATTACTGTTATCCCCACAGTATCTACACCAGCATCAACAATACCAGCATCCCAGCCCACTAATGAGGCCAACTGATTAATTAAAGCAATGGAATATATGTCCATTCAGACTATAGAGATTAATAAACTCAAGGAACATGTAAATAGCTAAGAGGATGAAAATAAATTGGCAGAAGTAATGCATCAAGCTGAAGTACAGAAAGCCAATAGAATGACTGACAGAATCCATAAGCTAGAGAAGGAGTTGTCATTAACAGAGCCTTTAGCCCAAGCAAAACAGCAATTGTGGGCCAATATCATTAACTTAGTTAATGATATTTTTCCTTCTATACATATTATATTTGAGTAGAATGACTTGGTGAAGAAAGCCGGTGAGGAAATTCATAAATTCAAAGCCAACCTTGGAGAGAAACTAGAGGAAGCCTCTGAACTAATCAAATTCTTGAATTCTAAAAATAAGTATGAATTATAAGAGCTCGGGATATCTGAAAGAATAGAGACTATCGTAGAAGTAAATAAAGTGATTCCAAAAGAAATCTAATGCTACAACTTGAGGAGAAATGTCAAACCTTGGAATTCGCAGTGAACAGATTTTTCAACAAGTTTGATGTATTAAGACAGAAGGGTCTGCCTATTCCTCTAGTGATAAATGAAAAACTCGTGAAACATGAAGATTATGTTAAGAAGTTAAAGGAAGTAGCCAAATAAACTTCCCACATTTCCTCAATGAAGGGCATTCCCACAGGAAAACTGCTCCTTCAAACTCTAGAAAACTTCTTTTACCTCCAACATGAGGTAAATCACATTTTCGTAAATAATCCTACATTTTCCAGATATTCAGAGGCAGATGAGATTTACCACAAGATGATTAAAATCAAAATCCCAGATTAAGAAACATGGGAGAAGTGGTGTGATTTACTGTAAAGGGTGAAAGAAAAGAGTAAAGAGTAAAGAGTGATTTAATAAATTGTATAAATACTCCCTTCTAAAAAGTAAAGAGTGTGGATTTATGAATATTTCATTAGCTGAATAATCTCTTACCTGAGGGTTATTGTACCAATTTCTAGTCAACAGACTGAACAATTTATAAAGAGACTTCTTTACAGGATTCATGTGTTGAGCTATCTCAGTGAAGTATAAAAGTTCAATTTTTCATGTTTTCTTTCTAAGTATTCCATAAACTTATATGTGTTCTAAATATGAATGTTATAACAGGAGTATTACTGTAGAATTTTCTTAAAAATTGTACTCTTCTTTTAACTGTTATACGTTTCTATGTTTTCTTCTGATATCCGGTTTAGAAAATTCTTAATTGCCCTTTGATCCTGATTGACTTCTTCACCCTTCTTCATTATCTGGTTTAAGGAATTATTAATTTCTCCTTGATCCCGATTGAAAGATCACTTCACCATTAAGCCTTGACATATGATATTGCTCACCTATCTTGCCCTGTAACATTTTCTTCATAATTTTATTTTGTTCTATTTCAAATCATATTGACTCCATAGCCCAATGGAAAATATAAAAGCACCTATTCATCTAATTCATTAATTCCACCAACCAATCAAAACCAATCCTATTAAGCATACATAACAAGCCCAATATCCATTAAATAAACAAAGTTAAATCATATAGAGAGAGCCCTATCTGAGTTTAGGAAGGCTAGATCCTAAGCTCCAAAGTCGGTTTGTAGTTACCTCTGATATTTCTCTTTTAATGCTAAAAGACCCTTTGGAAATTTTGGAGTGATAACACCTTCCGAAATTTTTTTGAAGAAATTTCTTGAAAATTAAAAGCTACTGTCCCCAAAGATTGTAGCCATTGTAATCCTAGTAGAACAATAGAACCACCCATTGGAATGGAAAGCATTGGACTATTAAATACATATTTCCCCATGGTTAGCTTTATATTATGGCACTTTCCAGGGCAGTGTATAGTTCCTCCATTTTCCACCATCACTTGACATTATGGCGTTGGGTATAGGAAGCAATTCGATTCCTTGGCTACCTTAAAATGAATAAAATTATGGGTACTACCCGAATCAAAAAGCACCGTTAAATACATATTTCCTTCTATCTTGAGAGTTTGATCAATGGTAATTCCATCCAATGCATTACAGGATATGATCGGATTAATTTATTCTTCCTTTACGGTTGGTTCTTAGTGTATATCCTCTTCTTTTGAAGTTTGTTGTTCCTTTTGTTCCTCCTCTTCACAATATATGTAAAATAATTTCTTCTGAGCACACTTATGACCTTTAGTGTATTTTCTATCACAACTATAGCAAAGCCTTTTTGCTCTTTTTTCTTCCAATTGTTGTGGTCTCAACATTGTAGGTTGTGGAATTCTAGGAATAGCAACACTTCCATCTTTATAGTTGTGAGTGATAGGCTTCCTTGTCTCCATAATTTTGCTTTCAAATTTTCTTTCCAACCTGAATGCCTTCTCCAATGTATTAGGTTCCCAAAGGAAAACCTCATGTTGGATGTTATCCTTTAGATCCCCTATGAAGACATCAATCCTATGTTCCTCTGGAATATTATTTACCCTTATATTTAATTTTTGGAAGTCCTAAATGTGCTCCATCATTGAACCCTTTTGTTTGATATTTATCAATTGGCTAAAGAAGGTGTTGCTCTTTGTATCCTCATAATGAGCTATCATTTCCTCCATAAAAATTGACCAAGTGGCCTGTGGTTTATGAGAAAAAATCCATCAATACCATACAAATTGATTTTGTTCTAAATGTAAAGTTTCAATGCGTACCTTTTATGTGTTTTACGTATTATGGACCTCAAATTATTGCTGCATTTGTAGTATCCAAGTTATCATATCCTTGGCATCAAACTTCCTCATATCTATCTATGAAATCCAACATTAGAGTCTATGAAATCATGATTAACATTTCTTTTGCTCTCATCATGAGTTTCCTCTACTAACTTTTTTCCATTAGGAATATTTTCATGTAAACCTTCCTTCAAACCTTCCATGTCTTTCTTCAAATCTTCCATGTTGCCTTATATACCATCCATCTTAGCTTCCACACCATCCATATTAGCTTCCATGCCATTCTTCAAACCATACGATCTAGGTGGATAATGGTGGCCACCTGCCTATTCCATTTGGACCCCCACCATTGTTTCTTTCAGTTTTTTAGTTTCCTTAATTGTAGCACAATTTACTATTTTTGGCAGTTTTTGGGGTCATGAACTTCCGGAGCTGTTTTGAGGCCCTAAATGACATTTTTTGGGCATCAAACCTTCGGAGAATATCAGTCTATTACAAAATTAACATTCATTATTAGAATTTTTATTCCTCGGATATATATTTCTAACGATGTATCATGTGCGTTAAACAGAGATATTATTCCAAAGTTACGACCCCGGGAAATTGATGTACCAATTTACCCCGACGGGGCCCATATTCTAGTGTTTCATCTCCTAGGGTTAGGTCTTTGAATGTTTAGGTTTTTTCATTGTTTCTCAATAATATATAGACCTTATAGCCTCATTGTAACATAGAGTTCAGAGGCCTATAGCCGCCACATCTCTTCTCAAAGATAAGCTACCAACTCCCTAGCTAGTTTATTTCCATTCTATCTGTAAACAAATTTCAGTTATTTGATATTAAAGAAATGAAGTGTTATTTTTGTTGCATATTTATATTTATGGTTATATGTGTATTCTGTTTCGTTCTTGCAAAAATTTGAATCAGTAATATCAGATTAGTCTGCTCTTTCTCGATCCTTCTTTGCATGTCCCCAACGAGGTCGAGGTATAAGGAGTTAGGGCTCGATCTGGTTGAACCTTTATAATATTAGCCTCGCAAAACCCCAACAGCTACCCATGGGGGACAAAAATAAAGATGAGGGAGCAGGAGATCCTATCAAAATATTGCTCGAGGAGGCCCTTTAAAAACAAAGGAACTCGATGATGGATAACTTCGCCCAGATCCTTCAACGATTACCCACTTATGGCGCATCTACATCGAGCAACCACTCTGGAGGTGCAACCCCTTTTAAGGTACAAGTAAACTTTGAAATTCCCATATTTGATGACCAAATATATGTAGATGTCATATATAGGTGCTTAAATCTATTAGAAGTATATTTCTCGGTTCATGACTTTTCCAACCGGGAGAAGATTATTTTTTCACTACTTAAAGTCGGCCCCAATGTCAAGGACTAGTGGGAAACCTACTGTGAGAAAAAGGACGAGGGGGAACCCTCTTTGTTCTTGGCATTACCCACTTGGAATTCTTTTCGAGACGCCATCAAGGAACAATATTATCCCGTGGGGAGCTACGAGGAAAAGTACATACAATGGACTACACTACGGTAGCAAAGGGATCAAGATGTGCATGAGTTGACAAATCTGTTCCATACCCTACGCACAAATTTGGGTATCAAATATTCAAAGAAACATTTGGTGCTGAAGTACCATAGTTGTCTACACAAACACATTTAAGAGGAGATGGATTTCCTCTACATCTCCTCGTTTGGTACGGCATACCGATATGCTGCCAAGATTGAGCAGAAATTCAAACAGAAGAAGCGAGACTTTGGATATGTGAATCAAAAGAAAGAGAAAAATGCCCCCAAACTGCAAAACAAAGGAAAAATCCAAGGCATGGTAGCCCAAGACAACCTCCCAAAGCCACAAGAAAAGATCAACACCGCGAAGCTGAAGAAGGACATGGGAAAGTGGTGTGAGCTCCATAAGAGCTCAACTAACAGCACAAGTGAGTGTCAGGCCAAGCAGTCACTGGTGGCCGAGATGAAGGCTTCTGAATCAGATGCATGCTCTGACATTGAATCAAAACCTGAGAAGGGGAATGACAGAGGGAAGCATATTATCAATGCAAAGCTGAATTCCACAATTTCCACCTAGGAGATCCAAAAGGAAGAACCGGAAGATCCAGAGGAGGAGGAGCGTCTCTTCCACTCCCATATGTGGGTAACCCCCTACATTTCATTGTCAACAGTGGGAGCCAAAAGAGCCTCATTTCAATAGAGGTCGTGAAGCAATTGGGCTTGCCACCATACCACACCTACAGTCGTACACCATCGGTGGCTTCACCAAGGACGGGATCTCCGCGTCAGCCAGCAGCATCGCCTTCCCTACATTGTCAAGCCCTTCACCGATGACGTATTATGTGACATTTCTCCTCTGGATGTTTGTGATGTATTATTAGGCCAACCATACTTGTGGAAGTGACATGTTGTGTTTGATTCACGGCCTCGTGTTGTTATTGTTACTTTGGGAAATAAGTTGTACGGGATACCAAAGATAAGACTACCTGTTGCTATCTCTTTGGTTACTGCAAAATAATGTAGTAATATCATTTCCAAAACTAGGAAATTTTGTTTCCTGATGATTCGCCCTTAGGGAAAGAATAATATTGTGGCCACGACCTCCATACAAAGCTCCTTCACATGAAAATGACAAATGGATAAGGTCATGGAGGAGTACCAGGACATCTTCACCTCACCTAAAAGGGTGCCTCTACACTGTCAGGTCAAGAACCCCATCAATCTGACCCCAGGTGCGCCACTGCCTAATGAACCGATCTATCAACACTATTTTGGAGAACCATGAAATCAAGAGGCAGATTCGGGAGCTCCTGCAGAAAGGTCACATCTGGAAAATTTCATCGCCCTGTGGGAGCCCGATCGTGTTGATGCAGAAGAAGGATGGGACTTGGAGACTCTATATTGACTATTGGGTTCTGAACAAGATCATTGTCTGGAATAGGTACTTGATCCCATGGATTGATGACCTTCTGGACCAACTCAAAGGGGAAAAATATTTCAGCAAGATCGACTTAACGTCCAAGTATGACCAAGTACCAATCGAATCGTCCAATGTGTGGAAGACTACCTTCACAGCAAAGGAGGGCCTTTTCGAATGGTTGGTCATGCCTTTCGGGTTGACGAATTCTCCTGCAACCTTCATGAGGCTGATGGATGACATCTTGTGGCCATTCACCAACTCATTTGTAGTAGTGTACTTGGACGACATCCTAAACTTCAGCCAGACTTGGGAAGAGCACCTCCACCACATCCGACAGGTCCTCCAAACACTACGGAAACATAAGTTGTGTGCAAATTTGGAGAAGTGAACTTTTGAAATGACCCAGGTTCAATAACTTGGATACATTATTGATGAGCGGGGGGTGTGTGTGGATCAAACCAAGATCCAAGTCATTCGGGATTGGCCAGCCCCAACCACTCTAACAAAGCTTCGTATCTTTATAGGTCTTGCTAATTTCTACCGTAGGTTCATGTTGGGATTCTCTCATATCACTTGGCCCTTGAGTCAAGTCACCAAGGGAGGAGAAAAAGAAAATTATTTTGGTCGAAATCCCAACAGAAGGTGTTCGTAGAATTGAAACATCGCCTCTGATGTGCCCCGGTGCTCACATTACCATACTTGCAACAATCATTTGAGATCGAGACAAATACCTCTGACTATGCTATTGGGGCATTTCTTACTCAACAGGGGCACCCAGTGGTATATCACATTGAGACATTGTCCGACATAGTCTGAAAGTATCCCACTTATGACAAAGAGATGTATTCCATTGTGCAAGCTTGATGACAATGGAAGCATTATATTTTGGGGTCGGTGGTATGTGTGGATGATCGCCATCACAAGTGGTCCACATGTCTACAATAGTTTCATTTGAACATCAATTACAAGAAGCATCATGATCAACAACATCGGGTGCAACACAACTTCTAGGTGGGCGACAAAGTGTGGCTACATTTGCAGAAGGAGCGCCTCGCTAGACGCCACCACAAGCTTCGTCCACACCGATATGGGCCATACACCATCACCAAGGCTATAGGGGACGTCGAGATCAATATTCCACCATTATTTGTTATGCACCTAGTTTTCAATGTCGAATGCCTTCAGCCCTACTTTCCGCCTCTACTGGACACATCCGACATGGCAGAAGAACTCACGCCAACAGAGTTAAACCCAGACTACATGGAAAAAGCCACAAATGATCGAATTATGGACACATAGAACAAGGACACCCACCATCAGAGGATCTAGCTATGTCGAGTTGTCAAAGCAAGCCCACCCCTTCACCAGGGCAAGTGGCTCACCAAGGAGCAAGTTCAGCAGAAGTTTCCTCATCTCATGGAGGAACTCAACGCAATGGGGACCATTGCTTCCTAAGGGGGGAGGAATGATCCAGGTGGATATTGGTGGCCACTCGCATATTCCCCTTGGACACCCACCATTGTTTATTTCAGCTTTTCAGTTTTTTTAATTGCAGCACAATTTACTATTTTTGGCATTTTGAGGCCTTAAACAATGTTTTTTGGGCATCAAACCTCCGGCAAAAATGAGTTTGTTTTAAACTTCATATTTGATGTCAATAGTTGTAGTCATCGGTTAGAATCTTTCTAACGATGTATCATGTGCATCAAACGGAGATAGTATGCCAAAGTTACGACCCTGAGAAATTGATGTACCAATTTACCCCGACGAGGCCCATATTCTGGTGTTTCATATCTTAGGGTTATGTTTTTGGATGTTTAGGGTTTTCCATTGTTTCTCAATAATATATAGGACTTCTAGCCTCATTGTAACACAAATTTCAGAGGCTTGTAGCTGTCATCTCTCTTCTCAGAGATAAGCTACCATCGTTTTAGCTATTTTATTTCCATTCTGTTTGTTAACAAATTTCAGTTGTTTGATATTAATGAAATGAAGTGTTATTTTCGCTACATCTTTGTATTAATGGTTATATGTGTATTATGTTGCATTGATGCATAAATTTGGATCACCATCCATTTTAGCTTCCATGCCTTTCTTCAAACCATCCATCTTAGCTTCCACGCCTTTCTTCAAACCATCCATATTAGCTTCCATTTCATTTTTTGTTACTCTTTGCGAGAGCGAAATTTGTTGCACTTGGTCTTGTAATTTTGATATATCATGTTGCATTTCTTCCTCTTCATGAGCTATAGTAGAGCCTTCTGAGGGCTTAATGGGCGTTGAATTCTTTTTAGGGGGGATTTTAGAACCCAACACTGATATCTACGCTTCAATATTCCCTTGGAATCAGTTCAAATTGATTTTGCAAACAAGACTTACGAAATTAAAAAAAAAAAACTACACACTTTTTTCTTGCTTTTGAGGAGCTCGATATTGAAACTGATGCATCTCTATAATTTTGGATCCCCAAGATTTTATCTTTAGTCCTTTAGTATCCCTCTAAATCTTCTTTCCAATTCCAAAGGTCTGACCTGATTTGGGTTCTTTAAGACAAATTTATGCCCAATCTCCCACAATGACCTAATTATGGACTAGTTCAGTAGAGAGAATTTGTATGGTGTTCCACGTGTCACTATTTCTTCCTTCAGCTCTGAAATCGATGCACGGGAAACTGCAGTCCATGTAATTTCCCCCACATTTTACAGAATTCCAATCCAATGCTCAGAGAGCGAGTTATGATGCTTTTCCCAAGGTCACCTCTTTAAGATGAAATTCAGGAGCTTGCAAAAACCCTAATTTCCACAGATCATATCTCTAAAAATATTGTGAACAAAGATCTGAAATTTTTCCACGAAGTTCCTCCGGATTTTGGTGCAAATGGGTTTTTTTTTTAGCTACTGAACCTTCGTAGAAAAAAAATTGTAGTGAAAATTCCACAATGGCTTGTTTGAAGCAGCGAAACCCTAGAATCCAAAGCTCTAATACCAAATGTTATGAAACCAATGCACAAATAGATGAAAAGATAGATAAACTACTTGGAAATCATCCTCTTCAAGGTGAAAACATCCTTTACATTACATAAATGAACAATTCTTGGAAGACACAAATGAAAAAACCTTCTTTCTATATATAGGAGTCCATGGGGTCACAATATAATCCTAGCCAACCTAACAATAATAATGTAAGATCACAACAATAACAATAGTGCGCTATTATGGGGAACAACAATAACAATATGGGGACTACAGGGGTACAAAAATAACAATAAGGGGGCTACACTAACAAAAATAAGGGTCTACAGTAGTAATATAGGGCCCTAACATAAGCTTTGATGATGGCACTGATGAGAAACCCGCAAGGATTGCTAGATGATAATCGTTGAGAAATGGTTGTGCTTTACAAGGCTAATAAATCCACTGGAGACTATATCAGTTGATAACTTATGAGCGGTGGAGTCACATAGGGCTTGTGGACTAATAACACCTGATGGTTGTTCCATGAACTTGGGATGAGAACATAGGTGGAAGTTTCACTAAGCTACTGGAGTGTACTCTCATTCCTTAAGGAATAACTCAGCTAATAAAACACCCTTACTAATAATTATATATCTCTCTCTCTCAAAGTCTGAGCTGATACCCTTTGTGCTCTAGATGAAACATTGCGTTGAACTATAGCCACTGTGTTGGAACAATGGGGAGTTGTTGTGAACACCTGATAAATGGGCTTATTAATAACCGATTTGTAGCCACTATGGTGTAACAACGAGGATGTGTTGAGAACACCTAATAAATGGGCTTGTTAATAACCAATTTGTAGCCATTGTGGTGTAATAGCGAGGAGTTGTTGAGAACACTTGATAAATGGGCTTGTTAATAACCAGGAGTTGTTGAGAACACCTAATAAATGGGCTTGTTAGTAACTGAATTGTAACCACTATTGTGTAACAACGAGGAGTTGTTGAGAACACTTGATAAATGGGCTTGTTAATAACTAGTTTGTAGCCACATTGGTGTAACAACAAGGATTTTTTGAGAACACATGATTAGTGGGCTTTGTTAAAGATATGTGTGTGAATGGTTTAACAACCATTCAAAGGACATGGTAAGAGGTATAATATAATTTTTTGGAATTATTCTATGATGAATCTCATGAGAGATTGTATGCCATACTACAAGAAAGCATGGAAATCTTCTAGAAGGAGTGAATGAAGCTGACTAGAAAAGAGGATTGCAATAGTTTGAAGATATCAAAGTTCACAACAAAGGCACCGAGAAAACTGCAAAGATCCATTAAAGGACGGTCGAGTATATGTCTGTGTGTGTGTGTGTGTATTAGTTGTTGGACAGGCGACTGAGTATGCGAGTTGTAAATGTTTTGGATATACAACTCCATACCAACTATGTTTGTTTTGTAAATAGTTATTGAACACCGAGGATGGTGTTCCCCTCAATGGGGAGGGGATTATGACACCCCTTGGTTAAACTTTCTTTTTTTTAATTTTTTTCATTATTTTTAAATGGATGAGAGAGGGACACGTATTCCATTGCTTGAGGAGGAATATTGCTACAGGTAGTTTATTGTTTTAAATACCAGTCATAAGTTGACTAAGTGGTTTTAATGGAGCTTACTGTGTATTAAAATCAGTTGGACAGTTAAGGATGTCATATAAGGGTTTGCAAGCAAGAAAGGAAAAACATTTAATGAAAAGGAATGGGTCGCGTTGTCAAGAGGGTTGGACCCGTAGATGATTCAGAAGTATATAACCTTCATAGCCAAGAAGGAAACATAGGTTACAAGGAAGAAATAGGGGAAGAGGAATTTTTTGGGAGGGTGCACATTGTTTCCATGCACGGAAGGGAGACTCGACACACACAAAGAAGAGGGGAAAAGAGAAGAACAAGCTGAAAGTTCTGTGGGAAAATCATGCACAACTCATACACATATGCAGAGAGGGGAACATGAAAAGAGGATGTCAAAGGACTACTGAGGTTCAAGTGAAATATTGATGGGGGAAATAAGGTTATGAGGACTAAGAGAATTCATGAGAAGAGAAGTTATGATGATAGTGAGCTGAGAAAACCATGAGGCTTTTTTACTGATAATCACAAAGTAGTGGTTGTGCCTTATAGGGTTGATAAAACCATTGGAGGATATGTTGGTTGCTAACCTTTGAAAAAATGGAGGCACCTAGGGCTAGTGGGTTGATAACACCTTATGTAGTTCCATAGATTGGGCTGAGAACACAAGTGGAAGATTCCACTAAGCTGTTGGAGAGTGCACTCTTATTCCTTCAAAGGTAACATAATTGATAAATCGTCCAAGCTATTAACTATATCTCTTTCTCCACATCTAAATTGAAACTCTTTATGTCAAAATACCTAGAGATATGGGTATGCTACAAGTCCCTTTGTATAACATATTTTTTTCCCTGCCTGATGCGAACTTGTTGAATAGTCGGTGGGTGAAGGTAGGGTAGCCCATAGACATCTTGTTTCAGTTCGTAATACTGATTAAATCTCTCGAGTAGAATATGGATGTATATCCATGAAATGGTTCATCGTGTTTCTGGGTTTCTAGGTTTTTCTAGCTGGAGGGTGGAGGAGAAGCAGCGTCGAGACACCCTATTTCAGTTGAAGTGTCGATTTGAAACTCCTCGGAGAAAACTCTACCTCATGCATTGGAATCTGGATCGAGGGTGCCAACTGCAAGAAAGACTTCACTGCAACTTTTCTATGGCTGGGAAGAGAGTTGTAGTCCCAAAGTCAATTTCCCAAACAGATTCATAAGATAAGTGTTTCAAATGTACTCTCTATGTTAAAGAATGAGCCTTATATTGCTAGTTTCAAATGTTTTTACTAGCACAATAGCCATGGTTTTGTAACTCTTATTTACAGAATTGACTAGTGTGTTGTGTTATTGTTTTAAATGCGTTGTGATAGCATGTGAGAATAATATCTAAGCATGAAATTATTTAGCATGAGATTTCGTATTCCTTATTGCAATATGTTGACTAAGTTGATTTCAAGTTTGCATTGCATGGTGGTGTTGCAATGTGGAATACGGAGGATCTTGTATCCTTTTATTTTTATTGACTTGGAGTTTTATATATGAGGATCCTCTTCAAGCCTTCAGTAATGTGCTCCTTTTTGTTGAATTCTCACTGGACTATCAGGTCGATGTGGCACTTGTGCAAGATTGGTTCACATTTTCTTGTAATAGAGGGGAAATGATGTTTTGATTCATGCTACCCATAGTTGTTGTTTTACATCGATGATTTCAGAAGTGGCATTTGAATATAAATGCTCATATTGATATTATTTATAAGAATAATGGTTGATCTTGTTGTGCTCGAAAGCTTTAAAGTCTTGAAGCATGTCCATAGTACTGAGGGTCTGCAGTAGTGTTTCCATACTTCAATTTTAACTGTAACAAGCCCGACTTTAATTGATGTTGCATGAGGGATGGTTTGTTTCCCTGAGTTCACGAGCTCCACATTCTAATGAATAGTTATGATTTTATGCATCAATTTTTCATGTTTTTCATGCATTGATTTTAGATATAGACACACCCATGTGAGCGCAGTGAGAACTTGAAAGAGAAATATGTGTTTTGGACACTTCATCCCTTGTGTGATTATATAAGAATAATGCAATTCTATGTATGCTATGAAGGTAGGGAATATAGTGATTTCTTTCCCTAAGGCTAAATGAACCTCTGCATAAGCTTGAGAGATTAATGGATTCAGTGATTGACTTGTGTTGTTGATAACACCATGAACATGTTGTGTGCATGTCTATCAATGGCACTGTTATATGCTTATATTTCTATTGAGGAGACTGGTTGAGTCTCCTTAGCCTAGAAAGGGGAAAATCCTTCTAAAAACCACCAGATTCAAGAACAAACATATATATATATATATATATATATATATATATATATATTGACACAAGGTTTAGGCCATGGTCGTAAACCCTGCAAGTGGTGCAGCAAAAGCCATATCCTTAGCCTTGTAAGCCTTATTTATGGTTTTAGCAGGTTAAATGCTCAAATTATGTTGTGACGCAAAAGGAACAAGTGGAAGGATGAAGTGACCCAAGAGTTATAATCCTGTAAGATCTATCCTGAGAGAGATGAGTTGGGAGTATTAGGTGGGAGAGATGAGTTGGGAGTATTAGGCAGAAGAGCTAAGACAATATATATATATATATATATATATATATATATATATATATATATGTATATATATATATATATATATATATATATATATATATATATATATATATATATCCTCACACATGTTGACACGGAGTTCGGGCTAAACCCGCGTGGCGAGGCCATGGTGGCGCTGAGCCGCAGAAGTGGTGCAGCGAAAGCCATATCCTTAGCCTTGTAAGCCTTATTCATGGTTTTAGTAGGTTGAATGCTCAGATTATGTTGTGACAAAAAAGGAATAAGTGGAAGGATGAAGTGCCCCAAGATTTATAGTCCTGTAAGATCTATCCCAAGAGAGATGAGTTGGGAGTATTAGGTAGGAGAGATAAGCCAATCTATATATATATATATATATATATATATATATATATATATTGACACAAGATTCCTGCTAAACCACTGTGGTAGAGCCATGGTCTTAAACCTTTCAAGTGGTGCAGTGAAAGCCATATCCTTAGCCTTGTAAGCCTTATTCAAAGTTTTAGCAGGCTAAACGCTCAGATTATGTTGTGACGCAAAAGGAACAAGTGGAAGGATGAAGTGCCCCAAGAGTTATAATCCTGTAAGATCTATACCAAGAGAGATGTAGAAATTATATAATTGATATGTTATAAATCCGAGATTCTCCTGATCACACACTATTTGACTTCATGCACAATACAGAATCTCTTCTACCATTGATCATTAATTGCGGAAATAAAATCAATTGCATGCACACATTAAAACCATAAAAATTCACACATATGAACACAGTATTTTATGGGAAAGATTCAAGATGAAAACCCCCAACTATCTATATATTATATGTCATAGAGATCATGTAACAATCATCATACAAAGCTCCTCACAAGCTCTCAGTACAATCTCCAATTGCTACACGCTAATCAGGTCCGATCTAGCAAATATCATGCATCGATCTCTACCACCTACTAGCTTGCCTCTATTGCGCAATCACTGTTGAAGAATGGCTCTGAATGAACTCGAATTGGTCCAGCCTTGCTCACACAATCATGATTGGCATCTCCAATCACTGTGTGTTGCAAAACATGCAACACTATAGTCACAACTGATAGTCACACTGCTCTTTCACCTACCTCTTCACTGGTCTCCACTGAAACTGTCCATGCACTGTAGTTAACTGATGTATTATTTAGTTGATTAATGAGTTAAAAATTAGTGAATTAATTAATAATTAATTCACACCACTCATCACTAGTGTATTTATCAGTTAGACTAAATACAACTAGTTCAACTAAGTTAAACCGAACACAAATCCATCAACTGTCTCATCAACTCCACCAAACTCTGCCACATGAGTTCTAACTGAATTCAACCATGCAACAGCTCAACTAAACCCTAGGAATAGCGTAATTCCTTCTGTCAGCTGCATGTGTCACATCCGTAGCTCGAACTGAAGTGCTGCAAGAGGATAAGATAATGTTTATAATCCAAATATTATTAAGAGCTAATAATATTCGACATATATATTTTTAGACTGGCAATCTAAAAATAGATTCCGCCCAGTATGTCTAAAAATATAAGTCCATCTATTTTTCTCGACTTGACCAACCATCCACAAATAGCATCCGCAACTCAATTTTTATTATCGACATGTCTAAAAATAGACTTGCGCCAAAAATAGCCTGCGGGCCCACTTAGTGAAGGTGACTCTTTTCACTAAGCTCATCATCTTGTTGCAATATCAACACTCCCTCTCAACAAGATAGGGATTATCTACCACCCCGATCCTGCCTCTATGGTATTCGAATTTGCTCCTGGTGAGCGCCTTCGTCAAGATATCAGCATCCCGATCCTCCATAGGAATGTAAGAAAGTAACATGATCTTCCGCTGCACACAATCTCTGATATGATGATACTGGATGTCAATTTGTTTAGATCTATCATGAAATATTGGATTAACCGAGAGTTTAATGCAACTCTGATTATCACAATATATCATAGTAGGATCTAAGTGTGAACCGAACAACCCAACCAGGATCTTCCTCATCCATATAGCCTTGCATGCAGCCAAACTTGCTACCATATAATCGGCCTCCGCCGAACCGAGTGCCACGGATATCCGGCTCGTTGTACCAAGAAATCGTTGTCGACCCCCGTTGTACCTTAAGTGACAATTCTCACCGTGAAAAGGATTGTGCTTGGGACATTATCTCGTTTGTGTCACAAGTGATTATATGTATGCCTCCTATTTTTATAAACCCCGAACGGATTATGTAACACCAAAGTATCGAAATCAATAAACGTTCGCAATGCTATTTATCACTTATGCTGAATTGAAAACGGAAGAAAATAGAAGAGAATTTCAATCTGATATGCTGTCAAGAACATAATCTATCATTTTAAAATCCTGAAGAATTAGAATAGGATAAATTTAAAACAGAGGAGCGCCTATTAAGGTTTGTTTAACTCTTAAATACATTTGTAAAAAGATACCTGTAACTCGTACTCCATTTTAGTCATAGAAAGGAAAACATCATGTAAACAGGAAAACCTTTCAACATAAACAAATGGTAGAAACTTGCATACTTCTTCATTAATTTTTCATTCTTGAGTACAAAATTTTGGCTTCAAGGTTCAAAAACTCGGAACCTTCATCTTTCTTGAAATTGTTTTTAAATACAATATCACAAGATAGTTTTCAGCAATGAAACTGATTCTAACTTCCCTAACTAATCCTAACTACTTAAACTACTGACTGTTACGGAGGCACATGCCTCAAAAAAGGTTCTATTACATTACATGATTTTGAGAAATAACATAATGAGAATTTGAAAGTCTCTAATCTATGAGAACAGCTGCTCCTGAAGCGGTTGTTGAATCAACGGCTACTTTTTGTTGAGTCGTTGGGACCTCTGTTGTTTATTCTATTGAAAATTTATTGCACTTCTTCCATAGCTCATTTTGAATTGTCGAGCAATTTTTGAAACTCTGATATTCTATCCTGAACGCCACAATTTGACTGTGTGTAGGTTTTCATGTAAATAAAGTCTTCACCATCCATAGCAAGTTGAAATGCCTATGCAAGAATTTAAACACAATTTCTCCTTTTAAGATCTGTGTCTTTTCATGCCTATTATCTACCTTACTTTTTGCTAATGTTAACTGATCTTCATAAAACTTCCATGACATGATATTTCCTTTCTCAGTCCAGCATGAAGGCAAACCTGTTCTGGTCAATTTTTCAAATGATATATCAAACTTCTTTACTGTCTCCTTGATTCCCAGTAACCTTTTCTCTGCAACCTTCCGAAGATCATTCTTAATTATCATCTTATTAACTTCCTCAGCATAAAAATATCTGTCTTATATTCCAATTTCTTCTAATTCTTCGTCTGATTTGGAATTGATAAAATTTATAAAATTCCTAGCCCAATTTCTCTTTTAATGGTCGTCTTCTTTTCAGATAATATCTCCTCCTCATGTTCTGAGATGAGGCTTTTCTCTTTAGCAACTATATTCAGGGAATTCCAATTTGACTTCATCTCTATAATAATCTCACACCAAATGATATCTTTAGCTTTTATCAGTGAGATATTACCTTTTAACTTCTCCTTGAGATCTTTAATTTCATCTCCAGCCTTCTGTAATTTCTGCTTATTCTCATCTGCTTTATCTTCTAGTGCCTGCATGATCTTGGTGACCGTTTCTAACTCTGATTGAGCCCGCTTTCGATCTCATTCTGCCATCTTCAATTCTGTGCTGAGCTGAACAATCTGTGCTTGCGGATCTGCATCACCTGTTGGAAAAACAAATGTACAAGTATGATTTTCAATATGGTTTTGTAATGAAATATCAGTTTTCTTTACTTTAGTCAATTCTTCATCTTTCTTCAACAATTGCTGACGCAATTCTTCTTTCTCTTTTTCCACCTCTGCTACTTCTGCAGCCATTGAATGTTCTGCAGCAGATAACTTCATCTTTCTTCTTAGGGTGGATATCTCTATTTCTTCACTCTTCATGAGCTTCTACACTGCAGCCTTGTCATTCGGATCCACACCAATCTTCATGATAATATTTTTTAACTCTTCGTTTTGAACTGATAAGGCCCTTGAATTTGCCTTCTCCATCCTGAACTGTTTGATAACTTTCGCAAGCATGTTTTCAGCTTTAACAGTTGTGGCATTAGTCTTGGTTAAATCATTAACAATTAACTGTCCAGTCTGCATATGAAGGTTCATCTTATCCCATAGTGGGATCTTTTTAACATCAATAGTTATATTTACCTCATTGAAACTGCTTGAAGATCCAAAGGACATCCCTGTTGGATGTGTTAGAGCCATTCTGAATTGATTCTTTTCAAGGTCCATTACAGTCAACAACCTAGTCTAATCAGCAGCTATATGATGCTTCGCCCGAGCCTCTACATTAGCTTTTATTATCTGATTTCTTTCTTCAATCTATGTAAATATTTGTTTGACTAAAGGCATATTCTCTGAGTAAAGCGCATGGCCTCTAGGAGAAGAGGGGACATTTTGTTCTTCATTGATATGGAAGGTAAAACCAGGTGAGTTTGAAGAATGATCTTCAGCCAATTTAGTTCTCTTTTCCTCTCTCGGTTCTTCATCATCTACTTCAACAACATCATCCCTACCTCTTTTATTTTCCCTTTCGGTTATAACAGGTGTTTGAATACTTGTTTTGGATGTATTTGATTCGCCTGGGTTTGCCAGCTTCTCCTGATCAGGTCTGCTTACGTGAGAAAACACAAAATATCCATTCTCAATTCTTCTCTGGGAAATCGCTCCATGCGGATCATATGACCATTTTTCTCCTAGTAGCAAATGTGTCTCTTCCAACATTTTAGAAACTTCATCAAATTCTTGCCTCATATTGACCACGAAAGGTCCCACACTCATAGGCAATTTATACATAAAACCTTTCTTCTTGGGAAGAAAGTTCACCTGATCCACATTAAGGCTCTGTTTTATGAATTCCAAGGTGAAAATTTGCATAGGTACAAAATTCGGGAGCCTATAAGGATCAATACTAGCCCCATACAATCTTACCTCTAAATATTCTTCAAACACAAACCAATCTCTGAATCTGCAACTAGGTCCTAACTGTAGGAACTCCCAGGCTTTTGGTAGAAAACATGGAGGAGGAACTCCATTCAAAATTTATGTTAACAATATATAATGATTCATAAAACTCAAATACCGTTTGCTTTCCTCTTTTTCTAGTCATGTCGTCCAAAACAACCGATTGCTTTTGCTTGTTAACATCAACTAGTATTCAACCCCAAACTCCTAAATTATTCGACATTTTGATATAAAAATAAATACGCAATCAATGACGGGAAAGGAATTTAAAGAAACTCGTAAGAGGAAAAGGTCATCAACTGACTATTTACAATCTCCTCGCTAGGGGAAAAAGATGGAATGTCGAGAACAACCCCTGGTTTCATCATCAGCGCGTACATTCCCAATACTGATTTATCAACTGTATGGTCACTGTCTTTTCCCAAAATCTCTGCAATGCAGCTCAGAATAGGTCTATACTCAGCATCGAACACTTCCAAACTAAATTCTTCTCCTTCTAGTCGAGCTTCCTTTGAATTTGATCTCAAGTAGGACATACATCGATCAAATTATTCATTTGAAAGGTTCTCAAAATAACGAGCCAATGAATCTTCATAGAATTGCAGTGGTGACTCGTTTTCAGGAAAGCATAATGCTTGGCGAATTAACTACGTCGATACCTGCAAAATGTTTTCTCCCTGCGAGTTCATTATCAAGCACTTACCAGGATACATTGAAGAGACCAGCCATGAGATAAACTCGGGAAAGAAATGGGCTTTTGGGATACAGGCGAACAGTATACCGGAATTCTTCATTGCGGAAAAAACTAGGGATTTATCAGCGTTTAGGGTCACTTTATGATACAATTAGGGATGATTTATAGAAGACATGGTATCCTGGACGTATTTTTCACTGTCCATGAGAGAATTGAGGCTTGATGAACCAGATAGAGAGACTCTTTTTTCCATGGCTTAACGGACAACGGATGGCGAACGGAAAGGTGACGGCGACACAGCTCAAAAGGAAAAGGACTGCAAGTGATTTGAAAACGGGATACGAAATTATTTAATAGCTGCAGAAAACCAATATTAAATGACCAAGATGACGTGTAAAGCCGCTGACGTGGGGTACAGCTGTCTTCCACCTTGCCTTATGACATCACTGCGGGGGCTCCTGGAGTACGACAGCAAATTTTTGGTTGCCCCCCCCCGCAATGCATCCACGCTGTTGATCAAATTTTACCCATGGTCAAACGGGTCAACTGCAGGGGCAGCTGATCCATTAACTCACGAAATCTTCACACCTTCGCAATTCATCTCTGCTCATAATCTTCAAGGCTTGTTGCTTCCGTCTTAAAACTTGCTCGATTTTTAAACATCAAACGATAACACGAATCCAAATAAAGTTTAATAATAAACTTAATTGGTAACGAAATTCGAAAATATTTCTTTTTCATGCTCAAGTATACATTATACCATAACATATACTCTCTCTTTTTTAATTCAGATTTTTTTGCTATTTTTCGATTTTCAAAAATAGAAAAGAAAAGGATATGCAGATGATCCACAACATCTGGCTCCACCTGGGGATAGTGTTTTTTCCACGAAACACTAAGAACCTGCAGATTAGTGCCTTCACTTCGGGCATGGAGTCAAAAGTTGCTTGATGGAAAATGTACAATGATCACACCGGATATATACAATGATGATGAAACAGCTCTTAATGCCGAAAATAATGCTTTAAATATTGCCCATTCACAAGCATATCTAGTACTTCTCCTTCAAGATTTTGCAGCATGAAAGTATTATTCAACCTGACTTCATTGAATTTGAACGGACCATACCACAAGGGATCAAATTTGCCGTGTTTCCCTTTGTCTTCCCTTCGGGTATCCCACCTCAATACCAGGTATCCCTTCTGAAACATGATTTCTTTTGCTTTCCTGTCAAATATTGTCTTCATCTTTTGCTGATAAGTAAGCAAATTCTCCCGAACTTTATTTCTATTTTCATTTAGCTCCATTACATTATTCATTCTTCTAATCATGGCATTAGGTTCTGCTTGAGCATCTTGAAGGAAAGAAATCACAAGTTTCACCAACTAGGTGGGAAACAAAGCTTGAGTACCATATACAAGTTCATAAGGTGACTTACCAGTGGATCTCCTAGTGGTCATCCTTGTTGCCCATAGAGAAAAAACTAGCTTTGTATCCCAAGTCTTCTAATTTTCATTTATTGTCTTCTTCAAAATTTTTACTAATGTTTTGTTGGAAGATTCTGCCAATCCATTTCCCTGTGGATGATAAGCTGTAGAATGAGACAATATCACACTATAAGTCTGACAAAAATTAATAAATCTGAGTGAGCTGAAAACTTGGGCATTATCTGTCACAATCTTTACTGGACATCCAAACCTGTTAAAGATATTTTCTTCTAGAAACTTCATAACGACCAAATCATTTGCCTTCCTGGTGGGGATTTCCTCCACCCACTTTGTAAAATAATATGTGGCAGTAAGGATCCACTTAAATTGCCCACTAGATGGTGGATTGATTTCTCCAATAAAATCCAATCCCCATTGTCTGAAAGGTTCTTCAATAAAAACAGGGAGAAGAGGTAAAGGGGCTAACCTTTTCTTTTCTGCAAACACCTGGCATTTTTGACAACTTCTGACTGCTTTATATACATCAGCAAACACAGATGGCCAATAGAAACTTGATTTAAAAACTTTATGAGCAGTTACCTTCCAACTGTAGTGACCTCTGCACAAGCATTCATGATATTCTTTGATTACTTCTGGAACTTCCTCCTCTGTCAAACATAGCAATAACACACCAGCAGGATCCTTCCAATATAGTTTTGCTTCAATTATGACATAAGGCTAAGCCTTAAGTTTTAAAGCTCTGTATTTAGTTCTATCTATTGAAGGAGGGCAAGAAAGGAAGCATAAATAATGAACAATTTCCTTGTACCAATCTGAGCAGAGGAATTTATACTTAATTGTTGACTTTGACTGAATATCACTTGTTCATCCATCTACCTCTTCTACAGGTGCCAATAAGTTAATTCCCAGTGCTTGGAAATTTGACTCTGTCAATAATTTAGCCAGTCCCAATCCTTTAATCAATTTTGTTGGCTTAATATCCAGGTCGTATTCTTGGATTTTAGCAATCCATTTACCTCTTTTTCCTTCTACATCACTTTGCACCAAAACATCCTTTACAACGGAATTAGGAACATATGCTAAGATTTGAGAATGAAGGATATAAGTTCTGAATGCTTTCAATGCTTTTACCAGAGCATATACTTGTTTCTCCAATATGTTGTATTTTAATTCTGCATCTCGGAGCACCTTACTAAAATATGCTACAGGTTGTTCACATTTTTCTTCATTTCTCTGTAATAACACAGCTGCAATCGTTGAGGGAGATGCAAATGAGAAAATATGAAATGGCTTCAAATAATCAGGACTAATTAGAACAGGTGCTTCCTTTAAAGCTTCTTTAATCCTTTGAAAAGACTCCCTCGCTTCTTTATCCCACTTCACCTCAGCATCCTTTTTCAACATGTTTGTTATCTTCTTGACGATCTCTGCATAATTAGGAACAAACCTTCTTAGAAAATTAATTTTTCAAAGAAATCTTTGAATATATTTCTTACTTTGGGGGAGTGGAATTGACTGTATTGCTTCGACCCTTGCTGGATCAATCTTCACTCCTTGTTTGGAAACAATATGACTCAGCAGTTTACCTTCTTCTAAAGAAAACAACGATTTTCTAGGATTCAGTGATAATCCATACTTCCGACACTTCGAGAAGGCTTTTTGCAAATGTTGTAGATGCTCCTCATCAGAGTTTGAAAAATTTGTGACATCATCCAGATAAACAACCACAAACTCATCTCCCACAAATGCAATATCCATCGCTCTTTGGAATGTGGCCCCTGCATTCATCAGGCCAAACGGCATCCTGGCATACATGAACGTTCCCCAGGGTGTAGTGAAAGCAGTTTTCTTTTGATCTCCCTTCTCCACAGCAACCTGATTATACCCCGAAAAACCATCCACCATAGATAATCTACAAGCTCCAGTTACCTTTTGTAAGACAAAATCCATCTTCGGCAAAGGATAATTATCTTTTAATGAGGCCCTATTCAGGTTCCTGAAATCTACGCACAGCCTTATCTCGCCATTTTTCTTTCTGACTCGTACAAGATTGGAAACCCAATCTGAATATCGGAGAGGAACAATTATTTTGGCTTGCAGTAATTTCTTTACCTCCTTTTCGATCGGAGCCAACAATAATGGATTGATTTGTCTAAGCTTCTGTTTATGCGGCTTGACTCCATCTTTCAGTGGGATTTTATGATGTATAATACTCTTATCATACGTCTTCAGCTCATCATAAGACCAAGAAAATACATCTTTGAATTCTTTAAACAAATCTATGTACCTTTCTTTATAGTCCTTCAGGACTCCTTTGAACAATTTGATCATTTTAGGCTCCTGTTGAGTCCCTAAATTACAATCTTCTACATTCTCATCTTGGTTTGCTTTCTTCTGATTTACTGCCATGTCATTTGCATCAAACAGTCTTTCGAGAGGCACCAAACCTCTTGGCAAAACATTGTCTTTCAACTGAATAATTTCCTGACCACCAATCTTCTTTTTCAGAGTCTTACTAGCAAAATCATTTTCATCAGTTTCCAAATCAATCTGATGATCTTCAAAATCTTCAATCATCAACAAAAATTGCTTAATCTGTTCATCATCCTCAAAAACCTGCCAATGTTTGATATTGTCAGGGATTGAAGGTCTATATCTCATCTCAATTTCATATCTTAGTCTCAGATTGATCGGAGGCTTGAATGTACTGGCTGCAACTGCTAAAGAATCAGCCATCCTATTCTCTTCCCTTGGGACAAACTGTAAGTTGAAAGCTTCAAAGTAGTTTTCAACTAAATCCCAGACCTCATTCCTATATGCTCTTAATCTGGGATGTTTAGTTTGACACAAATTCTTTACTTGTCTTATGATTAATTCAGAATCCCCAAACACGGTCATAGACTGAATTCCCATTTGCTTAGCTGTCTGCAGACTAATGATTAACGCTTCATATTCCGCTACATTATTAGTGGACTCAAACTCCAATTTGAAAGAAAAAGGCATAAGGTTACCTTCTGGAGATACAAAAATGAAACCAGCTCCAGTGCCTTTTTTAGAAAACGCACCATCAAAATAACACTTCCAAAGCTTGTTGGAATGCAGCTCCTTATGTACAATGGCTGAAGGGAGCTACCCTTGTGACTCTTCAGCAAATTCTGCATCTTCATGCAGCATGAAACAGGAGAGATCCTCCTTCTCTTGCCCATAAATAGGTGAATAACATGCATCTTTCTTGGTAGCAGTTTTTTGAAACCTAGTTTCTCTATACAACCTTCTTTCTTCCCCATTAAAAACAGGAATTATAGCATATGTAAAATCTAGCTTCAAAACTCCTCCAAGCTTTGCCCCCCACGATCTAGATAATAGCATACCAAATCTGGCTGGAATATCTGCAACTACCACATCCATCATAATGCTCTTGGCTGGGATTTGAGCCAATGTAACAACCATATCCTTAATAAGACCCACACACTTCACCCTTTTTGAATCAAAAGAATAAAGGTATCGGTATGGCTTAGTGATTTGCAAATTCAACTCTTTCATCACACATAATGGCATCAAATTGTGGGATGCGCCAGAATCTAACATACAATTATGCAAAACAAAATCATGTAACAGAAGTGATATATAAAAAGGAGGGACAGATGAATCTACCTCTTCAACATGAGGCCCAAAAGTAACCACTAGTTTTTCTTCTTGCAGATTTATGATATCACCCACTTCATCACACTGAGATAAATTGATAAATTTTGCAATCTCCTTCTTGTAACCGGGTGTTTTGATTAATTCAAGAAGAGGTATTTGAATTTTCACTTTCTCCAACTCTTTCGACAAACTGAAAGTTTGATTTTGTTTTGTCAACTTTTCAGGTTCTTCTTGATCTTTCTTGGAATTTAGAGCTTGATTAGAAACAGTAACAACTTTCTCCAAAATATTAGGATCTTTAATCCTTGTTTGAGAAGCCTCAACTTGATGTTTTTCCTTTTCTTTTTCTTCATTCATGGGCTGCTTCCCCTTATCTGATTTCTTAATCTGATTTTTTTGTAGTGGAGTCACCATTGGAGCAGGTACTGATTCAGGTTCTTTTTCCTCACTGTCTTGAGTTCTTAGCCTCTTTTTCGACCTCAAATCATATTTTTTATGCAACTCAGATTGCATGAAGTCCGTGAACTGTCTGCAGTAATCATCCATCTCTTCTTGATCAAATGAAAGATCATTTTCTTCCACTCCTTCTTCCTCAGATTCTTCTTCTGTTTCATCGTCTTCCATGTAGACATCAGAAATTCGAACATCATCCTCTTTCTCATCATCATCATCTGCTGAACAAGAGGGAGCTGCCTCTATATACAAAGGTGCTTGCACCTGGTCTTGATCTTTTCTTTCTCTTTGTAAAATCTGCAAGGGCTATTTTTTAAATTGGGGATTAAAAACCCCTCTGTTTTGTTTTGCAGGCTTATTACTATCTATTTCCAACTTCACTAATTTGTTAGACAAATTTTTTATGACTTTAGTCATATCATCAATTCTCTGATCTTGTGATGAAGCTTCTTCTTTGGCCTTTCCTTTATCCCCAACTTTACCAGTAGCAGACATATTAGCCTCAATTTCTAGAGCATCAGTTTGAATCTGCTCCAAAGTAGGGGACCTTCTTTCTCTCAATGTAAAACTGAAATCTGGTTCAAAAGCACTAGCAAAAACAACCCTTGCTCCAATAGGAGGGGGTTTCATTTCCAAAGGCAAACTATTATACAATTTGTTAAATCTTTTCACGAAATCATTCATATTTTCATCAGGTTTCTTCTTTATTGCATTGAATTCGGTTAAAGAATAACCATGATCCCTTTTTTCGCCCCATCTCTCGATGAAACGTCTTTCTATTCCATCCCAATCATTTATGGAACCATTGGGAAATCCTTTAAACCATTTCCTTGCCTCTCCACTTAGAGACTGAACAAAAAGTCTCATTACAACGTCCAAATGTTCAACATTTAAATTCTCAGCAAATGTGCAAAACAGGGGCAAGTGCTGCTCTGCAGTTATTTCATCTTCACCAGTAAATCTAGGGAGTAACTTGAGATACTCCTGAGGCATATCATGTAGTGGTTGGGGTAGATTTAATGGTGCATATCTATTCATCAAGAAAACAGGGGCTTCCATGTTTATGCCCGGATTAACTGCTCCTTGAGCGGGGGTAAAATGAATACCAGTTGTAGGTGGGGATGAATGAGGTGGAACAATTGATATAGGAGTTGGAGTATGAACGATTGCAGAAGAGCTAGCAGCTGTATGGGGTTGAGTTTTTGTAAAAGGGAAAGACGCAAACTCCAAAGATTTCTCTTCTAACGCAGGTTCTTGAAAATGAATGGATGAAGGTGATGATTCTCCTTCCGAGAAAATGAGTTTCTTGGAAACTTTCTTGGACAAGAAAGTGCGTGAACTGCTGCCTAGTGCAAGCAGTGTAACTTCTGGTGTGTCAACTATTTTTGGTTTCTGGCTCTTCTTTGAGACGAGCTTCTCAGGATCAGACAAAATATGAAATTTTTTCTGAGAGGTATCCGACCTCGTGTGAGGTTTCATAGGAGCCAGAGCTATTTTAAAACAAACAAAGCTTACTATTTCCTCCTCTCTGAACAACCAGAGGAAATGTAAAACAAAACCCAGAGAAAATCTTCGAATCTTCATCCCCGGAAATGGTGCCAATTAATGTTGTACCTTAAGTGACAATTCCTTAGCTGTGAAAAGGATTGTGCTTAAGACATTATCTGTTTGTGTCACAAGTGATTATATGTATGCCTCTGTCTTATAAACCCTGAACGGTGATTATGTAACACCCAAGTATCAAATCAATGAACGTTCTGTAATGCTATTTATCACTTATGCTGAATTGAAAACGGAAGAAAATAGAAGAGAATTTCAATCTGATATGCTGTCAAGAACAGAATCTATCATTTTAAAATCCTGAAGGATTATAAAAAGATAAAGTTAAAACAGAGGAGCGCCTGTTAAGGTTTGTTTAACTCTTAAATACATATGTATAAAGAGACCTGCAGCTCGTACTCCATTTTAGTCATAGAAAGGAAAACATCATGTAAATAGGAAAACTTTTCAACATAAACAAATGGTAGAAACTTGCATACTTCTTCATTAATTTTTCATTCTTGAGTACAAAATTTTGGGTTCAAGGTTCAAAAACTCCGAACCTTCATCTTTCTTGAAATTGTCTTTAAATACAGTATCACAAGACAGTTTCCAGTAATGAAATTGATTCTAACTGCCCTAACTAATTCTAACTGCTTAAACTACTGACTGTTACGGAGGCACATGCCTCAAAAAGGTTCTATTACATTTACATGATTTTGAGAAATAACATAATGAGAATTTGAAAGCTTCTAATCTATGAGAACAGCTGCTCCTGAAGTGGTTGTTGAATCAACGACTACTTTTGGTTGAGCCGTTGGGACCTCTTTTGTTGAGTCCATTGAAAATTTCTTGCACTTCTTCCATAGCTCATTTTGAGTTGTCGAGGAATTTTTGAAACTTTGATATTCTATCCTGAATGCCACAATTTGACTGTGTGTAGGTTTTCCTGTAAAGAGAGTCTTCACCATCCATAGCAAATTGAAATGCCTATGCAAGAAGTTAAACACAGTTTCCCCTTTTAAGATCTGTGTCTTTTCATGTCTATTATCTGCCTTACTTTTTGCTAATGTTAACTGATCTTCATAAAACTTCCATGACATGATATTTCCTTTCTCAGTCCAGCATGAAGGTAAACCTGTTCTGGTCAATTTGTCAAATGATATATCAAACTTCTTTACTGTCTCCTTGATTCCCAGTAACCTTTTCTCTGCAACCTTCCGAAGATCATTCTTAATTATCATCTTATTAACTTCCTCAGCATAAAAGTATCTGTCTTGTATTCCAATATCTTCTAATTCTTCGTTTGATTTGGAATTGATAAAATTTATAAACTTCCTAGCCCAATTTGCTCTTTTAATGGCCGTCTGTTTTTCAGACAATATCTCCTCTTCATGTTCTGAGATGAGGCTTTTCTCTTTAGCAACTATATTCAGGGAATTCCAATTTGACTTCATTTCTGAAATAATCTCACCCCAAATGATATCTTTAGCTTTATTAAGCGAGATATTACCTTTTAACTTCTCCTTGAGATCCTTAATTTCATCTTCAGCCTTCTATAATTTCTGCTTATTCTCATCCGCTTTATCTTCTAGTGCCCGCATGATCTTGGTGGTCGTTTCTAGCTCTGATTGAGCCTGCTTTCGATCTCGTTCTGCCATCTTCAATTCTGTGCTGAGCTGAACAATCTGTGCTTGAGGGTCTGCATTACCTGTAGGAAAAACAAATGTACAAGTATGATTTTCAATATGGTTTTGTAATGAAATAGCAGTTTGTTTTACTTTAGTTAACTCTTCATCTTTCTTCAACAATTGCTGACGCAATTCTTCTTTCTCTTTTTCCACCTCTGCTACTTCTGCAGCCATTGAATGTTCTGCAGTAGGTAACTTCAGCTTTCTTCTTAGGGTGGATATCTCTATTTCTGCACTCTTCATGAGCTTCTGCACTGCAGCCTTGTCATTCGGATCCACACCAATCTTCATGATAATCTTTTTTAACTCTTCGTTTTGAACTGATAAGGCCCTTGAATTGGCCTTCTCCATCCTGAACTGTTTGATAACTTTTGCAAGCATGTTTTCCGCTTTAAGCGTTGTGGCATTGGTCTTGGTTAAATCATTAACAATTAACTGTCCAGTTTGCATATGAAGGTTCATCTTATCCCACAGTGGGATCTTCTTAACATCCATAGTTATATTTACCTCATTGAAACTACTTGAAGATCCAAGGGACATCCCTGTTGGATGTGTTAGAGCCATTCTGAATTGATCCTTTTCAAGGTCCATTACAGTCAACAACCTAGTCTGATCAGCAGCTATATGATGCTCCACCTGAGCCTCTACATTAGCTTTTATTCTCTGATTTCTTTCTTCAATCTGTGTAAATATTTTTTTGAATGAAGGCATCTTCTCCGAGTGAAGATCATGGCCTCTGGGAGAAGAGGGGACATTTTGTTCTTCATTGATATGGAAGGTAAAACCAGGTGAGTTTGAAGAATGATCTTCAGCCAATTTAGTTCTCTTTTCCTCTCTCGGCTCTTCATCATCTACTTCAACAACATCATCCCTACCTCTTTTATTTTCCCTTTCAGTTATAACATGTGTTTGAATACTCGTTTTTGATGTATTTGATTCACTTGGGTTTGCCAACTTCTCCTGATCAGGTCTGCTTACGTGAGAAAACGCAGAATATCCATTCTCAATTCTTCTCTGGGAAATCACTCCATGCGGATCATATGACCATTTTTCTCCTAGTAGCAAATGTGTCTCTTCCAACATTTTAGAAACTTCATCAAAAGCTTGCCTCATATTGACCACGAAAGGTCCCACACTCATAGGCAATTTATACATAAAACCTTTCTTCTTGGGAAGAAAGTGCACCTAATCCACATTAAGGCTCTCTCTTATGAATTCCAAGGTGAAAATCCGCATAGGTACAAAATTCAGGAGCCTATAAGGCTCAATACTAGCTCCATACAAACTTATCTCTGAATATTCTTCAAACACAAACCAATCTCCGAATCTGCAACTAGGTCCTAACTGTAGAAACTCCCGGGCTTTTGGTAAAAAACATGGAGGAGGAACTCCATTCAAAATTCTATAAGCAATACACATATAATGACTAGCAAACTCAAATAATCCTGCTTCATTTCCTTCTTTTCTAGTCATGTCAGTCCAAAATAAAACTGATTGCTTTTGCTTGTTAACATCAACTATATTGAACCCCAAACTCATAAATTCTTCGACATTTTGATATAAAAATAAATACACAATCAATGACGTGAATTTAAAGAAACCTGTAAGAGGAAAGGTCATCAACTGAGAATTTACAATCTCCTGCCAGAAAGATGGAATGTCGAGAACAACCCCTGGTTTCATCATTAGCGCGTACATTCCCAATACTGATTTATCAACTGTATGGTCATTGTCTTTGCCCAAAATCTATGTAATGCAGCTCAAAATTGGTCTATACTCAGCATCGAACACATCCAAACTAAATTCTTCTCCTTCTAGTCGAGCTTCCTTTGAATTTGATCTCAAGTAGGACATACATTGATCAAATTCTTTATTTGAAAGGTCCTCAAAATAACGAGCCAATGAATCTTCAGAGAATTGCAGTGGTGACTCATTTTCAGGAAAGAATAATGCTTGGCGAATTAACTGCGTCGATACCTGCAAAACGTTTTCTCCCTGCGAATTCATTATGAAGCACTTACCAGGATACATTGAAGAGACCAGCCATGAGATAAACTCGGGAAAGAAATGGGCTTTTGGGATATAGGCGGACAGTATACCGGAATTCTTCATGGCAGAAAAAACTGGGGATTTCTCAGCGTTAAGGGTCACTTGATGATACAATAAGGGATGATTTACAGAAGACATGGTATCTTGGACGTATTTTTCACTGTCCATGAGGGAATTGAGGCTTGACGAACCAGATAGAGAGACTCGTTTTTCCATGGCTTAACGGACAACGGATGGCGAACAGAAAGGTGACGGTGACACGGCTCAAAAGGAAAAGGACTGCAAGTGATTTGAAAACGGGATACGAATTTATTTAATAGCTGCGGAAAACCCATATTAAATGACCAAGATGTCGTGTAAAGCCGCTGACGTGGGGTACAGCTATCTTCCACCTCGCTTTATGACATCACTGCGGGGGCTCCTGCAGTATGGCGGAAAATTTTTGGTTGCCCCCCCCCCGCAATGCATCCATGTCGTCGATCAACTTTTACCCGTGGTCAAACGGGTCAACTACGGGGGCAGCTGATCCATTAACTCACGAAATGTTCACACCTCCGCAATTCATCTCCGCTCATAGTCTTAAAGGCTTGTTGCTTCTGCCTTAAAACTTGCTCGATTTTTAAACATCAAACGATAACACGAATCCAAATAAAGTTTAATAATAAACTTAATTGGTAACGAAATTCGAAAATATTTCTTTTTCATGCTAAATTATACATTATACCATAACATATACTCTCTCTTTTTTTAAATTCAGATTTTTTTGCTATTTTTCGATTTTCAAAAATAGAAAAGAAAAGGATATGCAGATGATCCACAACATCTGGCTCCACCTGGGGATAGTGTTTTTGCCACGAAACACTAAGAACCTGCAGATTAGTGCCTTCACTTCGGGCATGGAGTCAAAAGTTGCTTGATGGAAAATGTACAATGATCACACCGGAGATATACAATGATGGTGAAACAGCTCTTAATGCCGGAAATAATGCTTTAGATATTGCCCATTCACAGGCATATCTAGTACTTCTCCTTCAAGATTTTCCAGCATGAAAGTATTATTCAACCTAACTTCATTGATTTTGAACGGACCATACCACAAAGGATCAAATTTTCCGTGTTTCCCTTTGTCTTCCCTTCGGGTATCCCACCTCAATACCAGGTCTCCCTTCTGAAACATGATTTCTTTTTCTTTCCTGTCAAATATTGTCTTCACTTTTTGCTGATAAGTAAGCAAATTCTTTCGAACTTTATTTCTGTTTTCATTTAGCTCCATTACATTATTCATTCTTCTAATCATGGCATTAGGTTCCACTTGAGCATCTTGAAGGAAAGAAATCACAGGTTTCACCAACTGGGTGGGAAACAAAGCTTGGGTACCATATACAAGTTCATAAGGTGACTTACCAGTGGATCTCCTAGTGGTCATCCTTGTTGCCCATAGAGCAAAAACTAGCTTTGTATCCCAATTCTTATGATTTTCATTTATTGTCTTCTTCAAAAATTTTACTAATGTTTTGTTGGAAGATTCTGCCAATCCATTTCCCTGTGGATGATAATCTGTAGAATGAGACAATATCACACTATAAGTCTGACAAAAATTAATAAATCTGAGTGAGCTGAAAACTTGGGCATTATCTGTCACAATCTTTACTGGACATCCAAACCTGCTAAAGATATTTTCTTCTAGAAACTTCATAACAACCAAATCATTTTCCTTCCTGGTGGGGATTTCCTCCACCCACTTTGTAAAATAATTTGTGGCAGTAAGGATCCACTTAAATTGCCCACTACATGGTTGATTGATTTCTCCAATAAAATCCAATCCCCATTGTCTGAAAGGTTCTTCAATAAAAACAGGGAGAAGAGGTAAAGGGGCTAACCTTTTCTTTTCTGCAAACACGTGGCATTTTTGACAACTTATGACTGCTTTATATACATCAGCAAACACAGATGGCCAATAGAAACCTGATTTAAAAACTTTATGAGCAGTTACCTTCCAACTGTAGTGACCTCCGCACAAGCATTCATGATATTCTTTGATTACTTCTGGAACTTCCTCCTCTGTCAAACATAGCAATAAATTCCGTCAGCTGCTTGCTTCACTTTGTAGATCCATCTCAAACCTACCACTAATTTCCCTTCCAGCCTTGGGACAATCTCCCATGCACTTTTTCTAACAATCGAATCATACTCTTCCACCATGGCATCTACCCATGCAAGGTCCTCCACATCTTCCTCGAAAGAGGATGGCTCTATCATGATACACTTGCTCATAAGAGCCATGTATCCAGTATACCGGTCAGGTGATTGTCTCTATATGCACTGTGATGTAGGTGCTCCTACAATCTTCTCTGCATCTTGATTCATTCGCTCAGCTTCTGTAGTGCGCTTCCGCCCTCTGATGGTTGGCGCTGCATGAGTGGTCTCTTCCACTCCATGAACCTCCCCTTGTGGGTGATCCACATCCTGAGGCTCATCCTTAGGAACTAATAGCTCTTCATCTGCATGCAAGTGTGGCTCCCTCTCAGGTGAACACTTCATGGCTTTCTCCTCATGAAATTTGATATCCCATCGCACAATAGTCTTCTGACTGTCTGGAAAATACACACGATAGTTGTGGGGTGTATCAGTGTACCCCAAAAATATCCCAACCTCTACAGTCAGCTCCAACGTCTTCCTGGCATCCTTCATCACATGAATGTAAACAAGTGAACCAAAAATCCTCAAATGAGAAATATCAGGCTTCTTACCAGAAAACACCTCCTCGAGTGTACTCATGCCAAGTATCCTATGAGGACAACGATTTTGCACATAAACCGCAGTATTGCATGCCTCAGCCCACAAGTGTATGGGAAGGCCCTGATCATGCAACATCTCTTGTGCAGCACGCACGATCGTTCTGTTCTTTCACTCCGCGACCCCATTCTGTTGTGGGTTATGAGGCGCTATGAGCTCTCTTCGAATTCCTTCTGCACTGAAAAAGTCTTTGAATTCACCTGAGATGAATTCACCACCATTTTCACTCCTAAGAGCCTTCACCTTCTTCCCCGATTCTTTCTCAACCAGTGCCTTGAACTCACAGAACTTTGATTATGTCTCACTCTTCTTCTGCATGAAGAAGATCGAGCACTTACGAGAAAAATCATCAACAAATATCACATAATATTTGTGCTTTGCTGTCGAAGCTACTGAGAAAGGTCCACACACGTCTATGTGAATTCTCTCAAGGATCGTCGTGGCGCGACTATCCTTCTCGTGAAAGGTGGCTTTCACAAATTTTCCCAAAGTATATCCCTTGCACTGATCTGACTGAGCAAGTGTACCTTTGCGAAGCCCGGTAGAAATCTGCTGCAAAATTTTCAAAGCACCATGGTGAAGATGGCCCAATCTCCTGTGCCATAGCTCGCCCTCATCCCAGCTCACCACTCCTTCTGCCTTGCCTGCCATTTTTGCACAACCATCTACCTGCAATTGATAAAGGTTCTTAACTCGAACCCCTATCCTCCGGGTTTCACCAGTTTCCTTACTACGCAGGAAAGCCTTTCCCTCGCTAAAGACAACATCATATCCCTTGTCTTCTAACATAGCCACAGAGATAAGATTCTTTTTCAATCCTGGAACATGCATCACTTCCTTCAATACGAAGGGTTTACCAGACTCCCTCTCAAAGGAAATGGTCCCGATACCGGTCGCACTGTATCTACCAGCATCGCCCATCTCGATGTGCACTCCAAGATCCTTCTCATCCAGATCAATGAACAAATATTTGTCTCCGGTCATATGAAAAGACGCACCACTGTCAAGAAACCACACTGAACCCATCACACTTGAGACCAAGCATGCGATCAGTGAAAAATCCAGCTCAAAATGCGAGGCTACGGCCTCTCCAACTTCAGATCCAGCAACTTGCTTATTTTTCTTCTTCTGTGGACAATTAGTGGCGTAATGTCCGTGTTGGTGACACTGAAAGCACTTCACCTTGGACATGTCCTGCTTCTTTCCTTTTGCACCGGATTGAGAAGCATTCTTCTTGCTCTTCCCCTTCCTTGCTTTGGCAGCCAAAGTGAAATTTTCTTCATCTACATTCTTCGATGAATATCCATCCCTGGTGCTCTGCCTTATCTCCTCTTGCACAAGATCCGACCAAAGTCGCTCCCATCCTGGCAATTTCTCCCGGCCATTGACAGAGTCCTGATAGGAATGACAACTCTTCGGAAGAGCAAGGAGAGCCAAGCTCACCAAGTCCTCATCATCTACAGTAACCCCCACACTTCCCAGCTCATCCCTGCACTAGAAAAACTTTGTGAGGTACTTGGGTATACTGTCGCCTTTCTCTATTTTTATGTTCCTGAGTTTATCCTTGAGTGCCAACTTCCTCTGGTCGCTCTTGCTTTCGAATAAATCTTTCAAAGCTTTCCACATCAAGAATGTAGAAGATTTACCATGAAGGCTGGACACTATGTGATCCTTCACACCTTCCAACATAATCCTTCGACACTTTGTTGTCTTCTTTTGCCATGCGTCAAGTGCGGCAGCATCGCTAGAAGCAGGTTTTGGAATTTCTGCATCTATGAACTCCTTCAACCCATTGTCATCCAGCACCGCCTCCATCCTTTCCTTCCATGCAATATAATTTGAGCTGCCCTCAAGGGCATACTCCAATCGCAATTCGTTGAAAGACATCTCAACTTCGACACCAAGAAAACATTGTTGCAAATTCAAATTCCACCAGCACAAAACTCAACCGCTTCAATGTTTTGCAATTGCTCCAATGATCAATATCGCTCTGATACCATGTAGAAATTATATAACTGATATGTTATACATCCGAGATTCTCCTGATCACACACTATTTGACTTCATGCACAATACAGAATCTCTTCTACCATTGATCATTAATTGCGGAAATAAAATCAATTGCATGCACACATTACAACCATAAAAAATCACACATATGAACACAACATTTTATGGGAAAGCTTAAAGCTGAAAACCCCCAACTATCTGTAAATTATATGTCATAGATATCATGTAGAAATCATCATACAAAGCTCCTCACAAGCTCTCAGTACAATCTCCAGCTGCTACACACTAATTAGGTCCGATCTAGAAAATCCCATGCACCGATCTCTGCCACCTGCTAGCCCGCCTCTACTGCGCAATCAATGTTGAAGAACGGCTCTGAATGAACTCGAAAATGTCTAGCCTTGCTCATGCAATCCTCATTGGCATCTCCAACCACTATGTGTTGCAAAACATGCAACACTATAGTCACAACTGATAGTCACACTGCTCTTTCACCTACCTCTTCACTGGTCTCCACTGAAACTGTCCATGCACTGTAGTTAACTGATGTATTCTTTAGTTGATTAATGAGTTAATAATTATCGAATTAATTAATAATTAATTCACACCACTCTCACTAGTGTATCAATCAGTTAGACTAGATACAACTAGCTCAACTATGTCTAATTGAGTTAAACTGAACACAACTCCACCACCTACTTCTACAACTCCACCAAACTCTGTCACATGAGTTCTAACTGAAGTCTCCATGCAATAGCTCCACTTAACCCTCAGGAATAGATTAATTCCTTCTGTCAGCTGTTGTGCCACATCTGTACACTTAACTGAAGTGCTCCAAGAGAATAAGATAATGTTTATAGTCCAAATTATTATTAAGAGCTAATAATATTCGACATATCTATTTTTAGACTGGAAATCTAAAAATAGATTCCACCCAATATGTATAAATATAGAAGTCCATCTATTTTTCCAACTTGACCAACCATCCACAAATAGCATCCTGCAACTCATAGAATATGATCGACATGTCTAAAAATAGACATAGTCTAAAAATAGACTTGCGCCAAAAATAGCCTGCGAGCCCACTTAGTGAAGGCAACTCTTTTCACTAAGCTCATCATCTTGTTGCAATCTCAACAAGAGATGATTTGGGAGTATTAGGCGGGAGTGATGAGTTGGGAGTATTAGGCAGGAGAGCTAAGCTGAGAGTTTTATCTAGGAGAGTTGAGCTAGGATTTTTAGCCGGGAAAGCTAAGCTGAGAGTTTTAGCTAGGAGGGTTGAGCCAAGAGTTTTACCCATGAGAGTTGAGTTGGGAGTTTAGGTGGTGAAACTGAGCCGAGAGTTTCAGCTAGGATAAAGGAGGTTTTATCCTTGAAGGTCCATCCTTGAGGGGAAAGCAAAGGCATGTTGGGAGTTTTGGTCGGGAGAATAGAGTCGAGAGCTATAGTCGTGCTTCAAATTCGGGAGACGAAAACATTCCCATCGGTAAGTGTTCTGACATTTGACAGTTTCATGAAATTTATTCCTTGGACGTATGAAGTGGGGTGCATTGGAGATTACTCCCTAGACATATGAGACAGGGTGCACTGTAAGTTATTTCCTAAACATATGAAGTGGGGTGCACCAAAGGCTATTCCCCATACGTATGAAGTGGGGTGCACAATAGGTTATTCCCCAGAAGTACAAAGCAGAGTTGCCCATATGCATAGTGCGGGGTCGTGGAACCCAAACCCTTGAACGGGTCGATGCCCAATAATTGATTACTAAGTGGCGTTAGGAGATTAACTAGGTGGGATTAGCTCTTGGTTGCCCTGTGGCCAAGATGTTGACATGGTGCTCCCTAATTTGCTAGAATTTTAATGGTCACATCTCTTGATCTGAAGGTTAGATTGAGGTAAAGTCTTATATCACTAGAATCGTCTCAATGAGAGGAACACAATGGTGATGTCAAAGTCAGGCCTTAAGTGAGTTGAAGAGACTAAAATTTTTAGACCCCATTTCCATAATGACACCTTGTTTATTTGGTTAGCATAGTAGTTTTATCCTCTTAATCAGTGGTATGGTAAGGATAAGGATGGGGTTGTTACATATATCCTTTAAAACCATATGAAAATCTCTAAAAAATGCCCATATTCATGATAATTTTTGCATCTAAATGGGGCATTTTCATAATCTAGTGTATGTTTCCAAAGATTATCCTCACAATAAATTTCTATTGAAGCTCGAAGAAGCTGCGAAATATTCATATATATAAAAATCCTTGCATAGGATGTGTATTCCCTTCTCTTATTTGCCTTAGAAACCTTGATAAAGTTATCAATGCCATTACCAATGACTTCAAGGATTTCCTCCTCCCAATATTCCTTTGGAAGAGAAAAGAGTCAAGCCCATACTATGGCAACAAGGAAGTATTCCTTCTTAGGATTGTAACACTCTTTCCAAAATCACATGAAGAGGCTGAAATTATTGAAAAAGTAAGGCCCTCCTTCAAAAACCCTCATTCTATCTTCCAAGCTGGAAAAATAAAAAAGCAATGTTATGACCCTTTTTCTAGTAGCTCCAGATCTATTTGTCCCTGGAGGTACAATTTTTTTTGGATCCAACTAATCAAGGACTTTTAAAGGGTCATAATTCGATGAACTTGCAGATCATATCTTGATCCAAGATATATTGTATGTATTTTACAATCTTGTTAGATTTGACCTCATACTTTGGATCTTGCACTGCTTTTGACAAGCAACACCCTTGGATTTTATTTTGTCAAAATGATCCTTGTAATGGTTTATCTAAGTGACCAAAATCTCCATTACCCCCAGCTAAGCTCTGAAAAGGGCGTGAATGATGAGGATTTTGCAAGGGATTGTCAGTCGATCCAACATTCCTACGAATTCCCGATACGATATAACTCAAGGAGGGGGCCTATGCTTCCCCTCCGCTGAAAAAGCCATGGACACTATATAGAATAAACTCTAATAAAAAAGCATCAAAGCATCTATAAAAACTCTCCACCGTTTTTTGAAAAAAAAATAAAAATTAAAATTAAAACATGAATGTGAGCTTTGATCCACTTATATATAACTAATCATATAATATTACAACATAACTAAAATATATATATATATTTTAAAAACTTATAATACGTGTATAATTGTAATTTTTTTACACAATTGTCTTACAAATGCATTACATAAACAAGTTAATTGTCGATGAGTTTCGAACCATCTAATGTGGTTCATTATCACGACGATTAGATTTGATAAAGAGAATTTGATCCAACTGAGTTTAAAAAAAGAAAAAAATATAATTTAAAAATATATATATCTTTAGAAAATAAAGTAAATTTAATAAGTATAAGAAAATAACAGTTTAACAAATAATAAATTTAATAAAAGTCAAAAAAATTACCACTAAAAAAATAATAAATATAAAAAAAATTAAGAATAATAATAATAATATAATAATATTAAGTATTAATATAATAATATTTTATTATGAATAAATAAACCTCCTAAATAATAGTTTATATAAAACTAAAGATTATAAGAGTAATAAAAGTAGGACTAAATATATAAAATAAAAGAGAAAAATTAAAAGCGTATAATTCAATAGAGAATATAAATAGTTTTAATGTAATTAAATATTAATAAAAATAATAATACTCTAACCATATAAATTATAAATTATAAATAAATATAAATAGTTGTAATCTAATTAGATAATAATAAATATTAATATTCAAAACTTAAATAATATATTATATAAAAATAATAAAAGTAATAGAAATAGAATTCAATATAAATTTTAAAAAATCATTAAATAAATATAAACTAAATCAAAAGAAATTAAGGGTAATAATAACAGTGATAGAATAGGTTAAATTATAAATAAAAAAATTTAATTAATATATTAAAAAAAAAAAAATTGGACTCAATATAAATTTAAAAAAATCATTAAATAAATATAAACTAAATCAAAAGAAATTAAGGGTAATAATAATAATAATAATAAAATCAAAATTTTTAATTTTAGAAAATTAAAAATAAAAGTACATATAAATAATATAAATAAATAAAATCAAATGAGATATAAATATTAATAGTAAAATAAAAGTATACATAAATAATATAAATAAATAAAGTTAAATGAGATATAAACATTAATAATAATATTGTTAGAGATGAATTATTATTATTAATCAAAAGTACATTAATAACAATATTAGTAAAGAGTAAAATAAATTAATCAAAGGCTAAAGGAAAAAAAAAAGAATAAAAATAAATAAGCATTACCAAAATTAGAAATAAAAATAAAAGACAAATTAAAATTGAGAAGAAGAATCACTAAGGAGAGGGTGGAGATCCAATTTCTATTGATACTCCAACCATCATCCCTATTAAGATTTTTGGCAAGCCACTTCTTTATGTCGATGGCCTCATGAAAATTCTTGTGATGATAATGAAAGATCTAGAAAAGATATGAGCATCTTCAACACAAATGTGATGCTTAGTCTTTGCAAAATGCTCAGCAAGAGCGAAAAAAGAGAGATTGATTCTGCTTAATGCTTGCATCATGCTCATGAATTCTACGCTTGATAGAACGACATGTCTCACCTATATAAGGCTTCTCACATGAACAAGGGATCATGTAAACACCTTTAGAGTTAGAGTGGTCAATCAGGTCTTAGACAAAACTAAGGGAAGATCAAATCGTGTTAAGTGGCTTGAAGGTGGCAGAGATATTGTTCTCTTAAGAATACGAGTCAACTTATCGATAATTACATGAATAAAAAGAATATGAATAGTGGCAATAGGATTGTTGGGATCAATCTTAACTCTTGGTCCTTTTTCTGTTTTTTTGAAGGCTTTTAAGCTTTTGGGCTTTATATAACCATTGTTCATGAAAACCTCCAAAATATGAGCTTTCTCATCATTAATATGAAGACCATAAAAAATCCACAGGGCTTTGGTAGTAAGGGTGTTCAAAACACTGAATTTTGGGTCGAGTGATGGTGGGAATTGACATGGAGATATTGCTCCGTGTGAGTCTTCTTGCAAAAAATATGATGGGAGATGAAATTTATGAGAAAACTTGTGGAGTTGCTAAGCGCTCCCCTTTCTCCCCTATTGTGGAAAATCTTTTCATGGAGGATTTTAAGAATAAAGCCCTTGCTTATGCCCCTTTCCTCCCTAAGACTTGGAAAAAAATTGTTGATGATACCTTTGTCATTTGGCCCCATGGTCGAAAAAAGCTTGAAATATTTAAGCATCATCTTAATAGCCTTTATGAATTTATTAAATTCTGATCCAGGAGGATCTTGTTCATTACAGTTCGGCAGAAAAGTTCCGTCAGCTACAGCAGTTCGAAGTCTAGTTCAGTCTCAAATCTACCAGTTCCGTCAGTATCGTCAATGGTTCAGTGTTAGGTTCATGGCATGTATTGATGTGTTATGGTCGTCATGTGATTCAAATTTGAGATGTAAAAGATGTACAAGTTGTAAACCTAGTGCTAAAGTCTAATCCTAGCACTATGCATCTAAATCCTATGTAAAATCTAAAACCTAAAACCTAAACATAAACCTTAAGCGCAAAATAAAATCATATATTAAACCTACTTTTGGACCCAAAACTATGTTATAAACCTTATTATAAGGTTCAGGTCATAGTATGGCTTAAACCATATTAAAAAAACAATGATATAAACCTTATTCTAAGGTTCGGACTTTAAAGAAAATGTTGGGTTAATATATACTATAAAACTATATAAATAAACCCACAGTGCTAAGTCTAAACCGCAGGCATTAACTGCCAAGTCAACCGTGTCGGAAGTTATGTGACAGGTCTAGACCGCGGCGGAGTCAAAGATGACAGTTGTAAAATGCGCAGAAACCGTTGGGTTTAAAAAACATGTGAACGCGGTGGCGGATAAGTCAAGCCCTAACCGTCAGGAAACTATAACTGTAGGTGCTAATCTTGTCGGCCTCGCTGATCACATGCCGCGTATATCTTCTTCCGTCCGGTTAGCATGTTGCCCGGTTAAGGAATTTCTCATATAGTTTATTTTTGGGTTTTTGAATTGAATTCAGCGCTAAGGAATATCATTCTTATCTCCTAGGTTTATGTGAATGATAGGGTTTGAGACCTTTATCACCAAAAAGGCTCAACCATCTTCTAAATTTGGTATTCAGAGGTTCGAAAGCCACCTTATTTAAGCCATGAAAAATTCAATCAAGGGGACATGGTGTATTTTTGAGTTTAGTTTCAGCAGGACATAGGCAGTTTTGTTTGCAGCATTGCTCAGTCGTCGGGTGTTGGAATTGAGCACAGAGACAGGCGTCGGAAAGGCGAGAGAGAGTAATTTATGTTTATAGAGTCTAGAAGTTCTTGAGAGCACATTCATTCTGATTCATTTATGTGTAAATAAATTCCTCAAGATCAATCCTAATAAAGCGGACCCGAAGATGTAGTCCACCAGGGACGAACTCTGTAATCAAATGTTTGCTTCTTCTTCTCTATGTTCTATGCTGTGATTTAATCATTTATTTTCTATTGTTTTATTTCCTCTTTCATTTAAAAGCTTTCTTCAGTTAACAATCAATCTAAAGGACAAACTATTCAAACTACCTCAACACTTTAATCAATCACATTCAGATCATATTTGGTATCACAGCATGTTGTGTTTTGTAGTTTGTTTGTCAGTGGATGTTAACCAGGTTGTGATTGCAACATGGAAAATGCGAGCTTGAGGAATTCGATCCAGATATCGGAAAGCGAAAAGTCGATCATCAATAACGATGACAAGGACTGAGACCGTTGAGACTCCTGAAGCTACTGAAAAGAAACCCATGGATTAGAATCAAATCCAGCAGATGTTTCTAAACATGCCGCAAATGTTGGCAGAATTATATGAAGACAAGAAGACAAAAGATGCAGCCTCATCATCGAAGGCATCAAATAAGGACAAGGGTAAAGGTAAGGCAGATAAATCTCCTTCTCCTCCATCATCTCCATCATCTTCTTCTTCCTCTTCTACTTCTAGTTCTGAATCAGAAAAAGAAAAGAAACTTAAGAGTCCACTTTTGAAACTTGATGTTAAGTTAAAATTACCTGTGTATGATGGTGAAACAAACCCTGAGAAACTAGATAATTGGGTAAAACAGTTAGAAGTCTATTGTCGTATTCAAGATATTACTGATGATAAGACAAAGATCCAATTATCTACTCTTAGAATGGGGGGTATTGCTTTGATCTGGTGGGAAAGTAAAACGCAGATAGATTTAAAGTGTAAAGGAAAATTTATCACTGCGTGGACTAAGTTTATAAAATATTTAAAGAAATAATTATATCCGTTGGGTCACACACAACAAGCTGTAATTGATTGGTAGCGCTTGCGACAAGGTAAGGGACAGAATGTTGAAGAGTTCACATAGGAATTCAGAAAGAAAGCATTAGCACTTGGTATTTCTTTGGACACAAAATAAACTTTGTTGAAGTATATTGGCATTTTTCATTCATATTTGCAGCATAAATTATTAATGTTCAATCCTAATGATTTTGATGAAGTTTGTGTTCAAGCTATTCATGTCGAATCAGGTGGTAGACCTTTCAAGTTTACACCAAATATATCCAAGCATATGGAAACTAAAGTCAGAAAAAAGAAGGGCAAGTCAAAGGGAAAGAAGACTTCCACACCTTAGAAGGAAGATGAAAGACCTACATGTACACATTGCCAAAGGATCGGCCATGATGAAGCTAGGTGTTGGAAACTTCATCCAGAACTAAAGCCAAAGAAATTCCAAACGAAGAAGGGTGAAAAGAAGGCTGAAACAACAATCCAACAAGGCTTGGACTTGGGATCTGATTCAAGTGATGAAGGCAAAATCACTGTTATGGTTACAACAGGTAAAATTTCTAAAGCTAGTACTTCTACTTCTTCTAATATCACACAATTGAATGAAGGAAAAAGAATCGAGTTATTTCATATAAGGGTAACTTCAAAGCATACTAAGATAGATACATTGTTCGATACGAGATCACAAGCAAATTTGATTTCTGAGTCATTGGTTAAACAATTGGGTTTGAAATCACATAATCATCCAAAACCATATCCTTTAGGCTGGTTAAAGGAACAATCTCAAATTCATGTTACCAAACAGTGTCGGTTAAAATTTGCAATCACATATAACTATATCAACGAAGTGGATCTAGATGTGATACCGTTAGACATATGTGGAATTGTCTTCGGAAGCCCTTATCTCTATGACCGTGATGCAGCATTTTATAGGAAGGAACATATGTATCATCCCATGAAAGATGGGATTAATTACATCGTTCGGGCACATAAAACTCAAAATCACTTGAACTTAATCAATGCTAATCAAATGAAGCGCTTAATTAGTTCAAGTAAGAGATACATACTCATGTTGATAAAAGAGCAACATAAGGATCTTAATGATACTTGTTCAAGTTGTGAATTTCAGTATGAAGGTAATTTGGTTAAAAAGATAGATTCATTTCAAGATCTAGTTAAAGAACCAAAACATCTACTTCATAAAAAGGAAATATTACGTGAGATGCAGTTGATGTCTGATGCCCCTAATAATGGTATGTGTTATGAGTCAGTTATAGAGTGTAAAGAAATAAAGAAACAAATTCCAAGGATGGAATCCATGCAACCCAATTCATCTCCATACAGTTCACACCTAATTTTGGCTCATAAGCAAAACGGGACATGGGGAATGTGTGTCAATTTTAAAGTTTTAAAATCAGTTAAGCAGGAAATATTCACAACATCAATATCAGTTTTGTTAGATCATCGACAACCATTTGAAATAGATGCTAGTGGAAATTCAAAGGGTGAAGTGATTCATATATATCATCAGCCACTTCAATACATTTAGTCAAAATATAAGTTGCAACAATCTCGCCACTACAGTTGGATGAGATTTATTCAACAAATTCACTTAGAAATTGAGAACAAGAAGGGTGTGATAAATGAAGTAGTTGATATGATCAATAAACTGTCTTTGATTGCTTCAGTAGTACTGTAGAGTAGTTCATTGAAATATTAATTCTATGTGGAACAGTATAGAACTGATGATAATTTCAAAGAAATTTATGAATCGCTGACTCATGATACTTATATAAAAGAAAACAATTATCATATTGATGACAAGTTGTTATATTAATTGGGTAAGTTGTGTATACTGCAGAAAGGAAAAGCACAATTTATTCAGAGAGGTCATTCTTCTCGAATACAACAGATACATAGGGCAGTATGGAATCAGTTGAAAAAGAGTCAGGCCAAGTCCAAATTGCGCCACAAAAAGCATCAAGTCGATCATCATTTTCAGGTCGACAAACAGGTATGGTTGTATATCAGCAAAGACAAGTTAAAATGGGAAGGTAAGAAACTAAAGTTAATCAGGTATGGTCCCTTAAAATTTGTTGAGAAGATTGGAAATAATGCATTCCGATTAGATTTACCACCTTATATGCATATTTACTCAGTTGTGAATGTTGAAAGTCTGAAGTTGTATGAACCTCCGATGATTGTTGATTCTGAGGATGATACACAAATCCCTTCTATTGATGACTTGTCACCTGAGTACATGACAGAGTTACAGAAAGATACCATCTTGGACAGAAGAGTTCGTGCTTCCAAACGACGAGATGTATAATATCTTTGAGTGGGACTCAAGGGCATAAATCTGAGTAAGGTGAAGAGGATTGAGATCGGAAAAGTAAGGGAGTTGTATCCTCACTTATTGTCTGCTTAAAATCAAGCTTTTGTGGTCCAGAATCTTTCAAGTGGAGAGGATTGATCCAGCAGGATCTTGTTCATTACAGTTTGGCAGAAAAGTTCCGTCAGCTCCAGCAGTTCGAAGTCCAGTTCAATCCCAAATCCGCCAGTTCTGTTAGTATCGTCCATGGTTTAGTGTTAGGTTCATGGCATGTATTGATGTGTTATGGTCTTCATGTGATTCAAATTTGGGATGTAAAAGATGTACAATTTGTAAACCTAGTGCTAAATTCTAATCCTAGCACTATGCATCTAAATCCTATGTAAAATCTAAAACCTAAAACCTAAACATAAACCTTAAGCACAAAATAAAATCATATATTAAACCTACTTTCAGACCCAAAACTATGTTATAAACCTTATTATAAGGTTCGGGTCATAGTATGGTTTAAACCATATTAAAAGAACTATGATATAAACCTTATTCTAAGGTTCGGACTTTAAAGCAAATGTTGGGTTAATATACATTATAAAACTATATAAATAAACCCACAATGCTAAGTCTAAACTGCAGGCATTAACTGCCAATTCGACCACATCGGAAGTTATGTGACAGGTCTAGATCACGGTGGAGTCAAAGATGACAGTTGTAAAACGCGCAGAACCCGTCGGGTTTAAAAAAAATGTGAACGCGGTGGCGGATAAGTCAAGCCGTGACCGTCGGGAAACCATAACTGTCGGTGCTAATCCTGTCCGCTGCGCTGATCACATGCCGCGTATATTTTCTTCCGCCTGGTTAGCAAGCCGTCCGGTTAAGGAATTTATCATATAGTTTATTTTTGGGTTTTTGAATCGAATTTAGTGCTAAGGAATATCATTCTTATCTCCTAAGTTTATGTGAATGATAGGGTTCGAGACCTTTATCACCAAAAAGGCTCAACCGTCTTCTAAATTTGGTATTCAAAGGTTAGAAAGCCACCTTATTTAAGCCATGACAAATTCAATCAAGGGAACATGGTGTATTTTGGAGTTTAGTTTCAACAGGACATAGGCAGTTTTTTTTGCAGCATTGCTCTGTCGTCGGGTGTCGGAATTGAGCATAGATACAGGCGTCGGAAAGGCGAGAGAGAGTACTTTCTATTTACAAAGTCTAGAAGTGCCTGCAAGCACATTCATTCTGATTCATTTTTGTGTAATTAAATTCTTCAAGATCAATCCTAATAAAGCAGACTCCCACTTGAAAGCGAACCTGGAGATGTAGTCCACCAGGGACGAACTCCGTAATCAATTGTTTGCTTCTTCTTCTCTCTGTTCTATGCTATGATTTAATCATTTATGTACTTCTATTTTATGTCGTCTTTCATTTAAAAGCTTTCTTCAGTTAACAATCAATCTAAAGGACAAACTACGCAAACTACCTCAGCTCTTTAATCGATCCTAAGGGCTCCACTTTAATGGTGGGAATTGACATGGAGATATTGCTCCGTGTGAGTCTTCTTGCAGAAAATATGATGGGAGATGAAATTTATGAGAAAACCTGTGGAGTTTCTAAGGGCTCCCCTCTCTCCCCTATTGTGGAAAATATTTTCATGGAGGATTTTAATAATAAAGCCCTTTCTTGTGCCCCTTTCCTCCCTAAGACTTGGAAAAAAAATTGTCGATGATACCTTTGTCATTTGGCCCCTTTCCTCCCTTAATCCTGTCAAAGAATAGATTAACCCCTTTAAATCTAAAGTTGTTTCAATTATCCCTTGTTCATGTGGGAAGCCTTATCAAGAGCACATTATAGACATTAAGCATAATCGATCTCGCTCCTTAACTCTTGCCGAGAATTTTGCAAAGAATAAGCATCACATTTGTATTGAAGATATGTGCATCCTTGCTAAGATCTCTCATTATCATCACAAGAAGTTCCAAGAATCCGTACACATAGAGAAGTGGTCCGTAAACAATTTTAATAGGGATGATGGTTGGAGAATCGATAGAAATTGGATCCCCACCCTCTCCTTAAGTCATTCTTCTTTTTTATATTAATCATTTTTTTTTGTTTTTCAAGTTGCCTGAGTTCTCCAGAGATTACTTAAGGCTTGAACTGTGGCTTGAAAAACCGCAACCCAAGGGTATCTAAGCCGTCAAAATCACCTGGGGATTGCACCCGACATGGGACACACTAGTGCTTAACATGACTAGATTTTTTCCCACAGAGTTTCGAACCAGTGACCTTCACATCACAGAGTGACTTAATAGTACAACCCATCATTGTATTTTCTACGACATGTGGAAAATCTATCTCTTATTTTTATTTCTAACTTTATTAGTACCGATTTATTTTTATTCCCCTCCTTCTCCTTTTACCATTGATTAATTTATTTTACTTTTTACTAATATTGCTAATAAAAATAATAATAATTCATTTATAACAATATTTTTATTGATACCTATATCTCATTTGTCTTTATTTATTTAATTATGTATTTTTTATTTTTTATTTTCTAAAATTAATAATTTTGATTTCATTTGATTTTGTTATTTAAACTATTATATATTTATTTGACCCTTAATTACTTTTGACTTATTTTATATTTATTTAATGAATTTTTAAATTTATATTTAATCATATTTCTACCACCTTTATTATTTTTATATAATCTAGTATTCATAAAGTTTGAATATTAATATTTTTTTATTATCCCACTCGATCTGAGTGTCCTGAACGACCCTACCACTTACCTACAGTCTGAATGATGATGCCATCCACTTTGCGTCCTTCATCCTTGGCATGTCTAACAATGCCAACGCCTCCCTTTATTACCTGTCTCTCACAATGTCTCCACATTCCTGGAATCAATGTATGCTTAGACAACACCCTCGACATATTTACTCATCTCATCATGCTCACAATTTGGAATTCTCCTCCTCCTCTTTTGACTTCTTGTTCAACGCCTAGCCTCACCCACTCATCTGCTTAGCCCCTACAACCATAGACACCCATGTGCCTCATGTAATTCCTGCAAATATTTATTGCACCACCATGATCCATGAATGAGAAAGATTCAGTTGTGTTAGTCATGCAAGGGGAAGAGGTCACTCTCCTACTGCCCTTGTTGCTGACAAATACTGGGCTTTGTATGACAATGTTATTTCTGCTCACATGTGGCACCAAGTACTCGAATTGGAGGCCGAGGAGGTTCGCCATGGGCAAAATGCACTTTAGGCGCTCTGCAACCTTCTCGTGCATCGTCTCCTCACTCAAGAATGATAAAAATCCAAGGAAACTTGTTGGATTATTGAACTATTTTCCAACAACAACCACATTACCCCATCCCTCCACCACCTCTCCCGTGACCTAGGCATTATTTCCCTCCCGACGTTCCCTCGTCCTCCCATGGCCCTTAGACCTTTGTCCTTGTTCCTCTTTTCTCCTCATCACCTTCTACCATATTTGCAAATGAGGTTTGTCCCTCTCCAGCTCGCAGACAACAAGATGCATCAGTTCCTCTGGAGGATGTGCAGCCGATGGCTTCCAAACTCTCCCCTCCTCACCCCAATCCGCCTAGTTTCTACATCATAGAAGAATTGTAGGCATAAGTTGTCTATGCCAACCCTTTCAACAAAGTACGTGCTCCACAACAACAAGTTAACATTTTTCTTAGTCTCCATGGCGCCAACTAAGTTCAAACAAGTTTCCTCTCACACAGTCAGTTTTGAAATTTTTTCTATTCTCCAAATGTTAGTTGAACAATGGCCTTGTTCCACAATAGTTTCTTTGTCTTTAGTTTTTCTTTTCTCATGCATTGTAATGGTTGTGAACTGTAAACTTTCAAAAGGTTTTTCCAATTTCCCCTACCAGGGGCAGATAATCTCATCTAGATACCTTGCCAAGATACCCCATGGACGATGGCTCCCCAAGTTTGTTTGCATGTACTCTATGTATTTTTCTTTGTTAATATAATGTGATCTATTTGCCAACAAAACAAATTAAAAATTATCATCTAATTATATTAAAACTATTTATAATTTTTTTGTAAGCTTGGTAGGACCTTTTCATTCATTTTATTTCAAAAAGGGCAAGTTACAACCATAAATCAAATGTTTAGGTGGCCTCAACCTGCCCAGAGGGAAACTAGATCGATTTTCCACCTAAATACATGATATGTCACCCAAAAACATAATAATATAAGCCTATCAAGCAGTGCTAAATGTGTCTGACTGTACTTATAATTCGTGTATTGTAAATGACTTAAAACATAATGTAAAATTTGTAGTTGTTGCATATATCAAAAGTCAAAACAGAGATGAAATCATTGTGCTACTAATTGTCAGATGAATACACGGGAGTTGGATCCTTCGCACTAGATCCCGGAAGCTTAGTTTGCGGGATGTAGGGAATGTGTTGTTCAATGTGACTGTGGCGGCCATTCTGTTGTTGAAGTTGAAACTGAATCTGATGAAATTCCTTGCGAAAATCTAGGAATTCCTAAGTGTTTTTGGTTGAATCTGAGGGGAGAAGCACTAGCGCTTTGGCTATTATATTTTTCATCAACCAATACAAATAAATAGTTTACTTGTATTGAGAGGATCGGCCACAAAAGTGATCGGGATCAAGCGCCAAGTCTTGCCAGTCTCCCATATCAATTTCTGTATCTACAACTTGTTGATTTAGTTTGTATTCCCACCCAGGGATGAGCTTCCCTCATGGTAAGCATTGGAGACATCTCTCATAATGCGAGAGGTTATTTTCCGACCTTTGCTTCTTCCTGAATGAGAGTGGGCTTGGCTTCCCTCACGATTTTGTGTTGGTTTCTTGCCATGGTTGTGGGTACCTCAAGCTTCATGCCCTTCACTAAGGCAACATGATCCATGAGACATTAAAAACTTAAACCTCTGGCAATATCAACTAGAGACCACAACGACAGACCCTTAGTTGAACAATGTACTTCAAACTTGCAATTCCAAAAACTACACCAGACAGGAGAACCCGTCAAGTTATCAAGACGGGAGGGTAGAAAACAGTAAGTTAACTGATGACTTACCTTACAGTGAGCAGCAAAAATGGATTGGAGAGAAAATAGAAGAGCCAAAAACAATACCACCAACCCTGCCATGAGCGACGTTGGGTGTAGGTTTGAAACTAGCAATAAATGAGCTAGAATCATATAAACCCAAAAAAATGACAAAATACAACCAAATAAATACCAGTGCCATCGCCCCGGGGAACCAGAGAAAGAGAATACAATGTTTGTCTTAGCTTCCCCTCCAATGGTATTCACATGTGTGAAAGAAAAATACCATAGTAAACAGAGACAAGAATGAAAAATACAGACAAACCATCATAGATATCATCAATTTCCATCCAAAAACCATAATGAGAATTCCTTCGAACTTATAACACCAGAACATAGCCATTCCTCAATGAAACAAGAAAAACTATGTGGCTAGCCATGGATGCGAGGCAACAGAAACTTAAATAATGAACATACCCGAAGAGAGCGACCGGAGCAAACTAAAGTCGACAACCACCTGATGGAGAACCATGAGGAGTGCCACCTCAAAGTCACAAGATTCCGCGAACCAAATTGTATCCAATTTTCCTTTATGATCATAAGAATTACTTACCACTACAACATAAAAGTCAAAGAACCTCGACGTTATGCTCTCCCTACCACCTTCCTTAATTGCATTAAATGACTGCACGCAAGAGGCCACCTATTAATTTTTCATAGGGCTATATTGTTCATTGCATTGATAATTTCATTTCTTCATTACACAATAAGTTCACCCCTTAACATCATGACATTATTCATATTTTCATCATTCTTCATCAGCGTATGAAATTATGTAGAAATAAAAATATCATCATCATCAATGCAACGAAATATAAAGGAACAACAAAATAAAATCATGCACACATAGAGACACCAGGATTGGTCAAAGACCAGGGCAAAATCCATTATGGGGAAAACCCTTGTAAATTCCTCTTCTAATACACTGTCATCAAATGATTCAACAAAAGAGAATACAATGATCCATATTTTCATAACAACTAGAACATCCATGAAATTCATCTAAACATCCAAACCCTGATTTTGAGGATTGTAATGTACTATCATAATCTGTGGCCTACTACTGAACATTGTTGTCACTGAGCAGAATCTATGGAGTACTAAAATTTCATCTTTGAGTGTCAGATGCATTGAGGAGGAGTTGTGTGAGCATCTATGACAATCCTAGAAGCTCCCTGGTGTAATTTGTGTGTGCATCCGGGGACAAATACACTCAAATCTGCCTTGAACCCCTGGACGCACCCTTCAAGCTATTGTGTGTGTGTCTCAGGCTCCCTAGACACACTCTAGTCCACTCTGTGCGTGCGTCCAGGGACCAAAATTCTCGATCTACCTCAGAAGCCCTAGACACTCCCTTCAAGCTATTGTGTGTGCGTCCAAGGCTTCTTGTACGCACCTTTTCCCACTTTAAGCGTGCATCCAGGGACGAAATTTCCCAGTTATGTGCTAGGATATAAGAAACAGAAACCCCAGATTCGTGCGAGCTTCGACCCTGTAGTTTCATACCCTTGTGCGAACTTCCTCCGTTGGATCTATGACGGCCAAGACAAATAGAAAAGGAGAAGAGATTATGTGATGTGAGTGTCCAAATGAGCTTGAGGTATCTTCTATTTATAGGCTTCCATGAGGTCCACTTAATGTTGAGGTCGACCTGTCCATTCGTACATGTGCATAGGGCCGACCTAATCCAATATACATGGTGAGTACAAAAATTTAAAAACCAACTTCTACTTGTGCAAATGAGGTGATATTTAGGTCAATTTTGGTCCTCTCGAAAATAAAAATTCAATACAATCATCATCTTTGTCATCTGAGTTATCCAAGGTGGAATTTGACTGCAGTTTCATAATTTTAACACTCCCTCTCAACTAGGGAGAATTCCACCTTCCAATATTTGATCATCGCTCAACATGACATACGTCCCATCTCAAGTATATCATCATCTTGAATCATCAATGTACATCTCTTGTTAATTCTTGCTTATATCTTGATTGTTCCTGCTCATATGTTGAAAATTCTCGAATCTAAAATAAGAAGAATATGTTGTCAGAGGGGAGCTTAAGCTACCACCCTCTATTCATCGAGATACAACCCGAAATCTCTATCAACAGGCTACTACCAGGAATATCTGTCAACGGGATGCTACCCGAAATATCGGTCAACGAGATACTACCCGAAATATCGGTGGTGAGTCAGATCTACAACTTGTATCATCCTCAGAGTGCATATCATCAAGGAGCATATCTCAAATTGGAACCACATCGGGGAGCTACTACTCAACCCTGTTGAACCATGAAGTAATAATGAAGCAGAATTGATCAAGATTGAGTCACAAGACCTTGCCACTCTCCACTGACACAAGTCAGTCTAGAGGTAGAACCTCAATTGATCCCAGATCAGGTTGTTGAACACCATGCATCCTATTCATAGGGATTATGGTAGTACATGATGCATCCATCGGTAGTGTTATGGTACCTAACCATGTTTTCTAACTCATTGGCCAGATGAGAGGTACATCCCATGTGTCCCAGACTACATGGGTAGGATGATGCAAAAACACCAACAGGGAAAGAATATATCACATCCTGCTCACAACCATACGTAGGAAAAGGAGAAACCACATCCTACAAACACATATCATAACCACATGTAGGGAAAGGTTGAACTGTTAAAATTTCGAGTCTGGAATCCTAATACAGCCAATTGAAGTTACTTCTCCTACTTGTTATTAAAAATGAACAAGTTATTTACTGATTTCATCTGTAAACACTGAAGTAATTACTGCTACAACCTTCACTTAATTAATTAAGATGTGGAAACAAGAAACTGGGCAAAATAAAATAATATCAGACATGACACTATTGTTTTTGGACAAATGTCCTCGGAAAAACCCAATGCGGAAAAACCGATGCAAAAAGTATGAGCGTCTTATTATTAAGCAACAATTATATCTGAATACAATATTTGGATGCCTTTCTGGCTATCAAGTACAGAGAATATCACTCAGCAGAAGAAAATTGTGAGATTACCTCACTCTGCAAGTCCTGGTTGATTTGGTAGTTGAACTAATGAAACCCCGACACCCTTTGTGCTGCCTCTATGTAGTAATTGCGTAGGCCTACGTGGGGACCTCTGAAGGACTACATCACCTCCTCTGTTGAATCTTTCAACCCTTAGAAATATCGATTCCAACCCTCTCGACACATAATTTCAATCTCCCAGCTAAATTTCAGACTACTACTTGGAAACACTACGTTGCCTCTATGTGTGGCCTTCATGCCCTTACATCACAGCCTATGGGTGTTGCGACACCCTCTCTGGGTGATGCGTCACCCTCTTTGAGAATTGCGTTGCCTCCTCTGCATCTTTCTCTACCTTTGTGCTGAGTATTCTTGGCCCCGGAGAAGATCCTCCGACCAAAACTGTCTCTACCCCTCAATTGCATGAGAATCTCTCGATCAAATTTTTCCTCTAAGCACTGCTCCTTCAGAAAATTTGTCCTCTTGATCTCTCGGCGTGTCTTTCCAAATGACCCTTAAGCCTTATTTATAGCCTTCTCATGGAGACTTCAACGATCGAGGTTAGATCTCCAATCAACGACTAAGATTACATTTTGACTTGATCTTATTTTTCTAGAACATTCACACCCATATTCTATTAATTCACTTTAGTTATTTTATTTTCCTAAGTTTAGACTTTGGGTCACTTGAAAATAATTGATTTTATTAATAAAATACAATTTGGGTGGAATTTCCCCAAATAATTTATGGGTTATCTGGAATACATGTGTCTAAGACTCTCCACAAAGTTTGAGACTTAGAGCACATCTGATGCTACCACAAAACAACACTTCCTCTTAGTGAGGAATGTGCTCTAGCAAATATGCCTTGCTGCACACTACTCTGACTCTGAAGCATCCTGTATTTTTGATGTCTGACATGTTGTCCACCAACCACTGCACTGCTTCTAACCATGCCACAATCAACACTACATCTGTACTGCAACTCCCTCTCAAATGTTGCATCTGTTGCTAGCACTGCCACTGCTAACTCTGTAATGAAACTCAATTTTTGAGAGAAGCAACTGAAAAATATCCAAAAATACGAACAAGTGTTAAGGATGCATCTCGATTCTAAAACTTTGACTGTTTCTAGTCCCATGTTGTCTCTCTGAATCATTGCGTTGATGCTGCTCTACATTGCGTCCCTCTACATTGTCACAACTCTGCACTGCATTGCTCAAATTATGGTGCTACTAAATACTGGATCTATCACTCCAACACTCATTTTCACCAATTGAAACTCATCCAGCCTACTACTATTGATCTTGGGAACCCATAGCAAGGTCATGATCCAAGAGGTGGACTCCTCAAGGATCTTGCCCAGCTGAATTTATTGTGAACTTAAAATTCAATATCACCCCATTTCCCTTCTAGATATGTGTGGGCACTCATGGCATACTCATCCTCCTTGATCTTTGCGGACGCAACCTTCATATCGTGCTTCTCATCCTTGTCCTTTTTCTTCAAAGGAAACTAGGTAGCGTAGTGACCAAGTTCAACACACCTTAAGCACTTTATCTTCAAGACATCCTTCTTCCGTCTTCATTGCTCCTGATGCCTCTTGGATGCAAGGGATATATTTTCCTCCTCCTCCTTCGTCTTCCACCCACTACTACTGTTGTTGTCAAGTTTTCACTTGACTAGGTCCCTCTTTAGCTCTTCTTGCTAAAGAGAAACCCACATCTCTTCCAAGCCTAGCAAGGTTGCTATGCCCATAATACTCTGGATAAAAACCTTCCATTATTTTGTGACTGCGTTAAGAACCAGTCTCACCATTGTTGTAGGAGAAGGAGTGGAACCCACGGCTACTAGTTGATCATGAGTTTCTTGAAGCCTAGATAGGAATGGAACAATATGCTCCCCCTTTTGCATCTACACCATCCTCAATTTATGCTCTAAGTACACCTTCTGCTGCTCGAAATATCCTTCATACGGTGCTGCCAAATATTCCCACATCTGCCTAGTTGTTTCCTTGTCGTCTATGTGGGATACAATGTGATATTTGACTCCATATAGGAGAAACCTTCTAGCCTTCGCCATATCAGCCTTATACTTCTTCAATAGATTTGGATTTGCAAGGACAAATACCATACTTGTCACAAAAATCTTGAGATCGTATTCATTTAGAAGGCATGTAATTTTATCCTTCCAAATTACATAGTTGGAGGCTCCCTCCATCCGGTCCTGATCTCGAAGCCCGTGAGCTGCCATTTCGCCGAAAATAAATGTCGAATTTGATCCCTCTCTTCTCCCTCTGCACAACACTGGACTGGCTTACGCACTCCTTGCTGGAGATTGTAGATCTACCACCCAGATCTGCTGCTAAGATCTCAAAAAATAGAATTTCCCGACTAGGAACTCTATGAGGAAGAAAATTCCCTCACTGTGCTTCTTTATTTTCTGACAACTTTCTTCTCAACTAATTGCTTACAGAAAAATTTCTTCCCACTAGCTCTACGTTATTCCCTCTTCCACGATAAATTTTTGATATGGAATCCCTTCCTCTCTGTCGACTCACTCAAAGAGAGACTTTCCATGAAACTTCAACCATCCAACCCTGGACTGCGCAACCCCTCTGGGGATTTGAACTGCTGCTTTCTGCAATTATTCGACCTCCTTCTCATCATTGGATTTTCTCTTCCTGTTTCACCTGCAATGCTCAACAAGCTCTGAAACCATGAGAAAATTCCAAGTCAGGAATCCTATTACAGCCAACTAAAGTTACTTCTCATACTTGTTATTAAAAATGAACAAGTTATTTATTGATTTCTTCTATAAACACTGAAGTAATTACTGTTATAACCTTCAATTAATTAATTAATATGTAGAAACAAGAAATTGATAAAAATAAAATAATATCACACGGGACATCGTTGTTTCTAGACAAATGTCCCGGAAAAAACCAATGCGGGAAAAACGGTGCAACAGACTTGAGGGTCTTATTATTAAGCAACGATTATATATGAATACAATATTTGGATGCCTTGTTGGCTATCTAGTATAGATAATATCACCCGGAATAAGAAAAATTTTGAGATTACCTCACTCTGAAAGTCTCGGCTGGTCTGGTAGCTGAATTGATGAAACCCCAGCACCCTCTGCGCAGTAATTTCATAGGCTTGCATGGGGACTTCTGAAGGAATGTGTCACCTCCTCTATTGAATCATTTAGCCCTCAAAAATCTCGATTCCATCCCTCTCGACTCAAAATTTTGATCTACCAGTTGAATATCAGACTATTGCTCGAAAACAATGTGTTGCCTCTACGTGTGGCCTTCGTGGCCCCGCGTCACCCTCTCTGGGCACTGCGCTACCTCATCTGCATCTTTCTATGCCTCCTTGTTGATTTTTCTTGGCCTCAAAGAATATGCTTCAACCAAAACTGTCTATGCCCCTCAACTGCATGAGAATCTCTTGATCAACATTTTCCTCTAAGAAAAGCTCCTTCAGAAAATTTGATCTCTCAGTGTGTCTTTCCAAATGACCCTCAAGCCTTCTTTATAGTCTTCTCATTAAGACTTCAACGGTAGAGATTAGATCTCCAATCAATGACTAATATTACATTTTGACTTAATCTGATTTTTCTAGAACATTCACACCCATATTTTATTAATTCACTTTAATTATTTTATTTTCTTAAGTTTAGACTTAGGGTCACTTTAAAATAATTAAATTTCTTAATAAAATACAATTCGGGTGGAATTTATCTAAACAATTTCTGGGTCATCTGGAATACATGTGTCTAAGCCTCTCCACAAATTTTGATACTTAGATCACATCCGATGCTACCCCAAATCATCATGAACCACATCCTACACATATGAAAACCACTGAGAGTAGGGAAAGGATGAACGACGTCCTACTTGCATGCCAACCAATAAATCGTAGGAAGGATCCTACTCATGGGGAAAGGATGAACCACATCCCACTGACATGTCAACCATCAATTGTAGGGAATGAGCATCCTACATGTGGGGAAAGGGTGAACCACATCCCACTGACATGTCTAGACGCAGATTCCTGAATGCATCTCTCATTGGGGGATCTGCACAAGAAGGTGAACCACGCATCCTATGTGTATGTCATCAACAATAGGGGAAGGTGAACCACTCACCCTACATACATGTGTTTGCAATCATAGGGGAAGGTGAACAACTCACCCTACACACATGACAACCATCACAGGGTATCATAAGGGAAGGTGAACCACTCACCTTGTATATAACACACCATTAGGGGAATGTGAACCACTCACCCTATGGTCGCTCATAGCTCCAATAATTACCCCAAGCTGCCAAGAGCTCCCATAGCTCAGTTTCCATCTCATGTGATTCTCTCATCACACTTATATCATCGTACTTGTATCAAGAAATCATCATGTATCATTAGCAGTTGTCTCCTGTTCATACAGGACATCAAATCAAATATCATGTTTAAACATAAATAATCATATAAATCGCAAAAGGATACCATAATCATCTTCCCTCATAAGGAGGTGTCAAACACAAGCCAAGGCTTGTCTCATACAGCTGCACTGTCTCAACATATGAAAGTATATTAGTACCAACTATATATGGGATTATCCGCCTTTCTATGTCATCTCAAAATATCCATGTCATATTCAGTACTCTCTCAAACATCTCTTCAAACACTTCTTCATCTTGCTTCATAGCTAGCTATGCTAGCAACATCGTACTCAACCTCAGTCGTGCTATGGAAATCTCATCAAGACATATCTCATACTAAGGCAACACTCATATGTCCCAATCAACATATCCAGAAAGTCATATATCATAGGAATAATATCTCAGACCCAGAATAGATCATTGCATGCAAACATCTCTAAGGATTATTGGTGACAACTTCAATGTGTATGAAGCGGCTCTATCATGAAATGCTTCAATCAATTTTCGGTTGCCAATTTAATCAGAGTGTCTAAGGATTTGCATTTCCTCTTCCCAATTTTAGAAATCATGTCATGATTTCTTATTTCGAGCTTCAGAAGCCATCTCCCTTTTACTTAGATCATTAGAATCTCATCACCTGTCAAGAGTAGACCATCAATTTATAAAACCAAAACCAAATTCATACCTTGGAACATTTTTGAAGTAGAGGTTTGGATCAACACATCATCGCGCCTTCACCAGATAACAATCAATGTGGACTCAGGGATCTTGCTTCATGCAATGCTCTCTGCAAACATACATTTTACCAAACCAACTTGTTCAGTTTTTCATAAATCAATGTAGATAAAAAATCATCAATATCACAATATCAAGTTCTTTAGACCAGGTGACAGGTAGAGCTCATATCAAGTCTTGACTTCATCTATTATCATGCAGTATCAAACTTCATTAAGTAATTCTCATGATCATAATACAAGTCATTTTTTCTATTAGATACAAATTCATATACCAAGGATAGATCATGCAAGTTGCAATCATACAATTATCAATACTTCAAGAAATGTACTAAGAACGAGAAGGCCAATACAAAACCATTATGAAATACCAATATAAGTCATGTCAGAACTCCCAACGCTGCTCATCTATATCAATCAACAAAATCATGTCAAACTCTTGAAATAAAAACTTCAAACATAATGATGTATCTGTATCTTAGTCACCTAAAAAGACAAGTTCAGTCTACATATTCATATTATAGTAAACATTCAAACTTCCCTGCTCTCATATATTTATGATATCCACTACAGATCTGTAGAAATGACATCCTTCGGGTGAACATTTGATTTTATGCACAAAACTTCATTTTTTTGTGTCCATCAGCCATAGTCGCACCCATAGGCCTTCCTTTGTGCAACTGAGGCTTGAGAGTAGTATACAACCATCTTACCTTACTTTAGACCTTTGTTGTAGATCAACAATGTCATATACCCATAAATCATACTTCGATAGTACAAAATATACACATAATGCAAATGGTAATATGAGTAAGAATCTTGAGGAGAGATTTTACCTCTAAATGGGAATCCACTTCATTCATCTTCTTTCATGTCATTAACCTGTATATACTAGATTCGTGAAACAACAGATCTATTAGGTCATAAAATCAAACATATATCCATCACGGTCATCAACATCATGACATAAATCCTTCATCGGGTGATTAGAGTCGAGTGATTAGGCTATCAGACAAATGTAACAATATCAATTCAATCCATCAAGTTAAGACAATCAGTTTTACCATATGCCATAATTACTCATCACATCAATACATGACCGTAGTTAGTAAAAAAATCTAGAGTATCAACCTCATAGTTATACTTCTATCATCAAGGTTACCATGCTTATCATTATCAATATGTTCAAGAAAAGATCATTCAATCAAAACAACAAGAGTTTCAACTCCTTTTCCCATACTTTCATCATGTTCATAACAAGAATTATAAAGAGTCAAGGAGTTATCCTTCTATGTGAAATGCATGATAAGTATCAAGAGTATCAGCTACAGAATCAAGATCTCCAAAAAAAACAATAGATGTTAGACAAACATCAAGTTATACCATTATATCTGTTAGGGTCCCATGATTTGGCTGATTGGCAAGCCAAATGACAGTGTAACATCAAACCAATCTTTGGAGTCCAAGGACATAGCCCTCCTAGACTCAAAGAGGGCTCTCTCTATATGTGTAAGGGATATCTGTGTGTTTTGCTTATTGTGTTCTGGTTTTAGGCTAGTTATGAAGTAGGTTTTTTGGTTTTGGTTTTTAGGTTGTGAGGGATGAAACTGATCAAAGATATAAGATAGGTAAAAAGATGTCAGATCAATTGGGCTATGGGGTCGAAAAGGTCTAGAAAGCTATCAGATGGTGATACAAGGTTGTTAAAGGGCCGATTTGATTCGAGGTAGAAAGGATCTTTGGGAAAAATGGAATAAAATGAACATCAAGTTTGGGAACAACAAAGCATTTCAAGCATAACTAGTTTAATAGCTGACATAAACATGGTAGGGAAAACCATTAATCATGAGAAATGTAACTATAAGCTAATCAATACATAGAAATAAACATTCAAGCCATGCCTAGAGATATATAAGTCTCTAACTTTGGGAAATGGCTATCGGACTTTGGGGAAAAACACTTAAGACAGACAAACAACTCAAATCACTATGCTGGAACGCCTAAACACAGTACTTCAAGTTATTGGGCACTTTGAAAACAAGATTGCATAGTCTTAGGCAAAGGGCAAGATCGGAACAAGACCTCCTTGGTTCAACAACTGACAATCTAATCAGTCAAAGAGAAATTTCATGGATGGAGCTATGGCTAGCCATGAGTAAGCAGGGTGTACCGTAAATCATACTTAGCATGCATAAAACCATGAATGAAATAAGCAACAATATCCTTAAGTTATTAAAGAGCAATCAAGAATTATTTAATGTGACTAAGGATGAAGAAAACAGGGAAGCTATGAAGAAACAAGAAATTTGAGGTGCCTCCAAGGGCATGTCTCAAATTTTTTCTCTACTGATCTATAGCAAGCAAGAAACATGGATTCATGAATGAAAACTAGAAAACAAAACAAAGAAAGAGACACTATACCATTCTACCAAGTCATGGAATCCAACAACAATCCTCTTTCATCATCCAAGAACATCCAAGAGACTATCCAAGAGCATGAGACAAGTATTTCTTCCAAAGATTATATGACCATATATTGCTTCTATCATCAAGTTCAGCCTTGTTTACAATGAAAGCCTTTGGAATATATAGGCTCAAGTGAGGAAAACCTCTTAGTTCAATTTGCACTCTCATTGGCCTATCCAAAATATCTAAACTTGTCATTGAGGCTTTGCAAAGCCCAAGGCACAAAATATCTCATAAAATATCTAAAAAATGCTAAAAGAGGGAAATAAATTGACTTTTCATAACTTCTCATGTGCAAAAATAGCTAAACGCACATGAGGAAAAAGCAGTTTTAAAGGTTCAATTTTTACAAAAATACTCAAAAATTATATCAGCAAAAGGTCCCCTGACTTTCCAGCAACCTTTGGTAGCCTTCCCGATGTCGAAACGAGGCCCGTGATAGTTCGTTTGAAAGCTATGAGTGTCTACTTTCTGGAGCAACTGGAATTTTCCAAATATGATGCCTGGAAGTCCTCCAAAAATAGGCCTATGTGTAAAAAAACCAAAAAATAAGGCTTGCTGATAGACCGGGCAGAGTGTAGAAAAAGCGGCATTTTTCGCCATTTTGGGGAAGAAAATGATCTTCAAATGTCCTGAAAATCGCTGAGTGTGTGCTCCTGAAATTATGGCATCCAATGATACCATTCTCCTCCTTTTTTGATCCCCCAAACTGAAATGGCGAAGCTTATGAGTTTTGACCAAAAACTCAAAAATGCCAAAAAACCAAAATATGTCGAAAAACGGCCAAAATTGGTGAGCATGACCCTCAAGGGTTCTCAACAACATGTTGTGAAGCAGAGGCCAAAATCTGAAGTCTTGATATGTCTTTCCTCACTTTCCGTGCCGAGCGCCTCCCTTTAGCCTCCTTGAGCTTTTCTTGAGCAGCCTTCAACTTGCGCCGAGAAAACTGATTTAACATTTTGTAATGCCTCGCCATTCTCCTTTGAAGGTCTAAATCCCTGTTTTCCTTCTCCAATTTCGTTTCCAAGTGGTCATTGACTCTCTCAAGCCATGGCTCCTTATTGTTCTCTATCTCCTGTTCAAACAATGCAGTGAGAGGGGTAGATTGGAGAAGGGCATTTTCCTCTTCTTTTTGCTTCTCAAGGGCCTTTTTAAGCCCCATGGTTCTAGGCCTCTTTCGCTTAGGCTGATCTTCGCCTTCACTTTCATCAAACTCGCCCATGAGTTCTTCCAACCTTGCTTGGGCTTTGGAGGCCTCCTTCTTGTACTTAGTCGCCTGTGTCTCGTAAACAGCCATATGGACACTCATTTGCCTATTTTGGATTTGCAGAAATTGATTGAAATTCCTTTCCCTATGAAGATCATCCTTCAATGCATCAATTTGTCCTTCTCTATGGATTAAGAGGTTTTCTAGAATCCGGGCCTCGTTATCACTATCATCGCTTTGGACTTGGATGATGTCGAAGGCACTCTCCTGTTCATGACTTCCTTCTACCTTGCCCTTCCCTTTGCTTTGGGTGGCTATTCTAGTGCTCTTCCTCCTAGGCAAATCAATGATAGGCTTCTTTGGCAATTTTCCTTTACTTTGGAGAGCCCTTGTCACATTTGGAGTGACCACCCTAGGCACTCTCTTCTTTGCTGTCTGGGGCTTGGCCTTTTTAGGAGAAGAGGGCATGGCCCCTTTACCTTTGTCACCTTGCTTGTCATCCTTTTGAGTTTGTTGTTCTTCTTGAGGAGGCTGCTGTTCTTCTTGAGGCTGCCCTTGCTCATCACTGTCATGCCCTTTTTCATCATCTTCATGTTGTTGCTCTGTCTCATAGGGCTGCTGTGTGTCCTCTTTAGGCTGCCCTTGCTCATCACTATCATGCTGCTACCCTGTCTCACCCTCATTGTCATGTTGTTGTTCAGCAATTTCTTCCTCTTTCCCTTGCTACTGTTCATCACCACTGTGATATTGTTGTGTGTCATCATAGGGCTGTTGTTCAGCCTCATCATGAGTCTGCTGCTGCTCACCCTCATCACTGTCATGCTGTTGTTCAGCACTTTCGTCCTCCTGCTCATGTCCTGCTTCCTCTTGCTGGTCACTTTCTTCTTCTTCTTCATGTTCCTTCGCTTGTTCTGTAGTAAACTTGAGTTTTTTAGGAATAGGTCTGCTAGAAGAAGGTGAGGGACGATGAGTAGGAGATGTAGGGGATGTATGGACTGGAGGGACAGTGGAGAAATCCGGATGAGTGATGAAAACATCCCAAGCAACCTCTCTTTTTTCAAGCTGATGAAGAATGATGATTTTGATGAGAGAGTGATGGAAGAGACAGGCTATTTGCTGTGAAGGAGGCTTCTTCTGGACAATGGAGGCCATTTTCTCAATTCTCTTGTGTAAGAAGAAAGGAAGGTTTAGCAATCTGACTCTAGTGAAATGCATGAGCAGTCGAATGTGATATGCATAAATTCGGGAGAATCTTCCCTCACAAGTGAAGTACTTCAGGATAATCTTCATGAGAGGGGCGTAGCTGGCTAAAAGATATGAGAAAGGGAAAATAGAAGGACATGATTCTCTATGCTCAGGCTTTAGGAAGGGTTTGTAATCATCTGAGTCCAAATGGCTTTGCTGAAACCATTTCTCGCCAATATAGAGAATTTTAGTGGCTTTGGAGATGGATCTTGGGGAGAACTTGAAGTCAAGGCCTGCCAATTGGAAATGCTTATCTTGAAACCTCAAAGCGCAAAGGTGTGTCAAAGGAGAAAAACTCTTCACCTCTTGCACCCTTTGGCAAAAATCTAAACACCTGACCTCATGGAAATTGAACAAGACTGATGGGTGTGCATTCACTTCTTCAGTGGAAATAGGTTCATATCTCTTATGCAATCCACTCCTACTATCCTACCTGGGAGGCATCTTGTTATAGATGCTCTCTGCAAAAACAAACTGCCTCAAAAGGTTTTCAAGAACGTGTTCTTCAAACAAAACTCTGCCTTCTCTGTCAATTACTGTTTGATCAAGGTAAATTTGCCTCAAAGCTGTATAAAATGTTTTCTTTGCTATTAGGTCTCTACCCTCTCAGAACACTGCTCTTCTTCTTTTGTATGCCAATCAACAAGTAAATTCAATAACAATCACATAGTCAACTAAAATGCATACACACAGTAAAAGGGTCACTGTGTTTGGGTAAAGTCATCAAGCTCCTTGTTTTTTGGTGTGAGCGCAAACAACCCTGTAGCAGTTAAACAACAAAAACTCCTCTTAACCAAAACTCTGCCCTTGTATTCACTATTCCTCACATAGAGTTTGACAATACCTCCAAATGGCAAGTTACAACTTCATACACTAAAGTTTGTTTTATGGACAAATTAGGCAGCCCTGGCTCTGTTCTTCACCACAAGGAGGACTTCTAGAATAAAAGAGCACTCATATAATGATCATTGTAGCTGAAATTAGGCTCCCTGTTTCATTTGTTCTAATACTGTTTTTCTGCCTTTAAACAGTGCCTCTACCTTTCATCATTGTTTTTAGGGAAGTTATTGGGCTTTTTACATCAATAGAAACGCACCATTCTTACTTTTTCACCTCTAGAAAACATAACCATAGCAAGTCTCGAGTTTTAAACAAAAACACATCTCTCTTTAAACAACTCAAAACTGTGATTCACACCGTGAGTTTCATCCCTTTTCCATCACTTAATAGTTTCGAAAAGAGCAAGGAGGCACATAAAATACCTTTGAAAATGATGATGGCATTTTTTGAGGACTTTGGACCAGCTTCCAGACTTGTTTAGGGTGTTTGGACCATTCAAAGTGTGCGCAGCACGTTTAGCATGAGAGAGCGTCGCGCAAAACAAGTTGTTGGGTCACTTGTCGGGCCGACGTGACCAATGCCTACAGGCGCGCCGCGCGCTGCTACAGGCGCGCCGCGCGCTGCTACAGGCGCGCCGCGCGGTAGTGTAATCCTTTGGAGAAATCCTGCCTGAGCGCGCCGCGCAACTCTACAGGCGCATCGCGTGGTCAAAAACCCTTGAAAACTCTGCAATCTTGCTCGAAATGCCTCTTCTCTGGTCTCGTGAATAGCACAAGGAACGTGGTTTTGCATTTTGAGAAATTTAAAAAGGGTTTGCAATGGTCCTCAACCTCTTTTGAAAACGAACAAGCCAAAGTCCCTTTCGTATTTGATTGGTGAGGGTTTTGTAAGAGAGGTTTGAAAATGCCCTTTTTAAACAAAACTTGAATCCCTTTTCTTTAAAACACAACCTGATACCTTTTTATTTGGAAAAAATGTCATAGTGATAATGACCATTTGTTTTTGTCATTTGAAAAGAGGACACCTGTAGAAGACACTTTTTGTTATATGAGGTTTTCTTTGACACTTTGGAGGAGGTAGCTCTTCCCTTTTGCAACCTAAACTGACATTTTTTGCTCCGGATGCTTTGGATATGGTCATGTCCATTGTGAAAACTAAATGAGATGGCAGGTGCTGCTCTAAGTTTCTTCTTTGACTGTGGGTAAAAATCAACAAGGGATGATGCACTAGAGCTGAAAAGTGAATAAGGGAAGCTGCCCCTTTGTTCTTCTGTGAAGGAGGTCTACAAGAAACCTGGGCTTCACTGTCATCTGTCTATCAAGAGGGCACTTCTTCTGAAAACTTCTTCTTTACTCAAAATGTAACAGCCAAGCACCTTTGACCTATTTTTATAAGGAAACTGCCTTCATTTGTAACAGTGGCATGTAGGTATTGATTTTGAATGTTTATTCCAGAACCTTGAAACTCATGCCATAATCCTTCTTACATTTTGTGAGCTTGTGTGTTTAGTTGCAATGCATTTATGGAAAAACTAAGCTCAAATCACCTTCTGTCCAGTATGATGAGTAATTTTGAAAGAAAATTCTCTATGAATAGGAAGGATGGCACCCTTTGAAAAGCAGTCATCACTCTTAGTGGTTTCCCTTGTACATGATGGCAGGGGTCAATTTGGGACCAAGACACTTTGACTCTTTTGACTATCTGCTTTCATAATCTTTCTTCAATGATGTTGAACCTGTTAGCTTCACATTGTAACTCAAATAATAGTGAACTTATGCAAATTATTTTTAAAACCCACTGCTTTTCCTCTGCATTTAATCATCATTTTACTTCAGAAAACCTTAGTTTTTGTCTCACTGTATCCTAAGTTTGTCCTTACAGTTAATGAAAAGCTTAAAAACGGGCTTTGTCCATTTTCCCTCTGCTTGTAGATGAAGGAGGCGCTCTTAACCCTCTGCTTGTGAAATGAAGGAGGTTCTTCAGTCTTCAAACCCTCTGCTTATGGATGAAGGAGGTTTTTCAGTCATGTCATATCATCAGCCCTTTGACAGTGTTATTTTTTCCTTTCACTGTCCTTTCAGGCTTTGACTGTGATTGCAAGAGCTTAATGAAAAACTCTCTGCTCTGTAGCTGCATCCCAGGTTCAAGATCACATTGAGAAGCATCTGTCTTCTCATGTGGAGCCAAGTATTGTCTTCTAGGATGCTGGTATGCCTCTGTACTTGAAAGATCCATTAAAACATTGTAAAAACACCTAGAATCAGTTTGACTTATGGTCCATGTATTGCTGAGACTTGAGCGTGTATTAGTGGCACGACCTAGGGCTGTAACCAACTTTATTTGCAGAATGGGAAGGTCTGTTATGATTGGTCTATAGCAGATGGAGGTTCTTTGGCTTTAGGATAGTTTTCCAAGGGAGAAATGCCTAAAGCGCCACTTCCTAACTTAGGGGAGACTTTTTGGACAGATTTGGATTGTTTCTTTAGAGCTGATGGGTAGACTAGTATGGCTGAGGCTAGGTAGGATTTGATAATGAGGTTTCATCTCGTCATGGGCGGGCTGAAAAGGTAAGAGGGAAAAAAAAGTTTATGGGTGTTTTCCAGCTGGAAAATTTGACAAATTTTTAGATCAGCTGCTAGAAAACTTGGCTATTACAACTTGTCATCACCAACAAGTGAAAAATACTGATGACTAACAATATCCAAGATCAACAATAAGTAGCCTCATAGAATCAAGAAGATCATCATGATCAAAATGTTCAATACCAAGTGCATCATTTCATCATAAGAACCATGGATCCTCTTCATCCTCATTCTTAGATGAAGACCCATCTCTGGCGTTCCGTCTGAACTCCTCCTGCACCAAATCCGAACATAGTCATTCCCAATCTGGAAATTTTTCCCTTCCATTGACAAAGTCTTGATAACTGTGCCAACTTTTGGGAAGTCTTAGGGGAGCCAAGCTCACCAAATCATCAGCAATTGTTATTCCAACGCTCCCCAGTTCATCTCGACATTGGACAAACTTTGTTAGATATTTTGGAATGGTGTCGCCCTTTTCCATCTTGATCTTCTTGAGTTTATCTTTGAGCGCCAATTTTCTATGGTCGTTGTTGCTTTGGAATAGATCCGTAAAAGCCTTCCACATTGCATATGGTGCGGCTTTCCCATGGAGGCTTAAGACAATGTGGTCTCGTACTCCCTCCAACAGGATCCTCCTCACCTTTTCCACTTTCTTTTGCCATGCATCAAGATTTGCAGCATCTGCCACATCGGGTTTAGGAACACCATTGTCAATGAATTCCTTCAAGCCACTGTCTTCGAGTACTGCGTCCATCCTGTCCTTCCAAGAAATATAGTTTGAGCTGCCCTCGAGTGCATACTCCAAGATCAAGCCATTGAAATCCATTTCGATCTTGAATCAATTGTAGCACCAAGAAATTCTTTCTGCAAATTCAAATTCTATCTAGTCACAAAATCAGCTCCCGCTTCACTTCTGCAATTTCCTGTGCTCTGATACTATGTAGAAATTATATAACATGCATGTATATCTTAGATTCACCCGATCTAACAATGTACTAAAGTTAAATACTGAATCGCTTCTACAAAAATTTTGCGGAATTAAAAACACAATTGCTAATCACATGAACATGAAGAAGAATCAAATCAACCATAACACAGATAATTTCCCGGGGAAAGATTACAACTAAAAACCCCACTATCTTCTGTTGTATATTAAGCATGGATTATGGAAAAATTACATACAAAACAATTCTCACAAGAGCCCTCTAGTACTTAGCTAATTGTCTCACACTTTCATATATAAAACTTACCAACACAGCCAATTATTAGCCTCTAGATAGCCTGCCTTGCTTGCGCAATCCTAGATGAATGCAATCCCTAAAAGATAGGAATTTTGGCCTTCCTTGATTGCGCAAGTATCATGGGCACTCCAACGGGTGTTTGGTTGCATGTTTGCAAGCCAATAATCCTAAAACTAATAGTTAAATTCCCTTTCACCTTGAACTCAACTCAGTCTCCACTAGATCTGACATGCATGCAGCTAATAATAGTAAATCCTCAGTTGCATGTGAGATCACTGATTGTGAATTAATTAATATTTAATTCACTTGATCTCTCACTAGTCTATCTTTAGTTACAACTAGCACAACTAAGTTTAACTCACTTAACGGAGTTAAACTGATTACAACATGCATTAACTAATGCACCACTACACTTCGAACTCTGTAATATTCCAGATTTGGGGCAGCTTAGTAAGCCTGCTAAAATAACGTACTTCTGAGAATACTATGCATGGAAATGATTTTGCAGCTCCTGGATCCCTTAGATCAGCTCATCTAAGATCTAAATCCAAGAGGAGAGCAAAAACAAATTAGACTAAGTGGGTTAAATAGATCTCCCACAAACTAGTTTAGCTAAAAACCATCCAAAGAGAGAGGCTGCAGCTCTATGCAAAGGATTGCTTCAGAAATAACGCAGATCCACTGAAGCACATTAGGAGGCTGATGTAAAGGTTCAGAAATCAGATATATGATAGCAAATCAGATGTTCTTTACATCCCATACAATATACAAGAGATAGAATGAGTTTATACAGCAAAAATCCTCAGAAATGAGGTGCTACAACCATGAGAAAAGACTATATAACCATGAAAGCGTTATTTTTAGGGCTGAAGTAGCAGTTTATTAATTCTTCATATCTAGAGCAGATCTGTACATAAAAATTTAGATCCAATATAGATTTGTGTACAAGAAATGTTGGTCTATACATTCCCCTTGGGGTTTTGCTCAAAACATGAAGCACCAGAAGAAGATTTGAGATCTAAGAATGCAGATTTGCAGAATGATTCAGAAATTTCTGAAATAATACAATGGTACAGCAGATCATATCTGAAACAAACATGGATTGGATGGCCAATCCATGGATCACCACAGTGAAAGGAAGAATCCCAACACCGAAGATCTCTCCTCCAAAATGCAGGAAAAACACCCTGCAGCTGTAGATCTACAAATAACGCTGTCTAGGGAGAGAAACAACGTTGTAGCCTTTGAGAATGGTTTGGCTTGATGCCAAGATGTAGATTTGAAGCACAATCAGCTAATGAACTCTTCCAGGAGGTTAAAAGACACACTCACTGAGAAGAGCCACTGCTATTATCTAGATATGAGCAGATCTAGTCCTCCACTTGCTGCAGCTCACAAGACAGCTCAACCCTCAATAGGAGCAGTGCTGTAAATTTAAGGTGAAGCTTGGCCCAAGCCTGATAGTGGACAAGTTAGAACAATTCTCCTCCAAGAGCTGCTTAAGGAAGGAGGTGGGATTCCTGAACAGGAATGCCCAACAAGGGATGTCTAAGCAGACAATACCTTAAGAAATGATAATCTTCAACAACCCCCTTCTTGTTGCCCTCCTCTTCCTTTTATAAGATAGGAGTCTTGCCAAACCCTAAACCACCTTGAATCACTTAACCCTTTTCACATAAGGTCCTCCTTCTAGAACTGTGTTGTCCCTCGAAGAGGTTCAATGCATCTAGACTGCGCTGTTGACTTGGTCAAAGATGACCCACTCTTGTGATTTAAACCCATTCACACCTACAAGATGTAATTTACATAGCCCAGATATGTCTCTGTTCACATAGGCATTGATTTATTCTTAGTTTTCAAGAGTTTTACATGTCCTCCTTTGCAATTTATTCATCATTCATGAAATGCAAAAATAAACAAGGAAAAATTAATATTCCTATTAGCTGCAGCTAATTTAGGAATATTACAAAATCTGTTACAACTAGAATTACTCTGCATGCCTCACCAACTTCCTCTAACTCAAAATCCACTAGCTAACTGAGTTTATCACTCTCAGTTGACTATTTCAAGTTTACATGAGAATAGATTACAGTTTATTGTCCATCTTAATTAAGGGATAACTAAAATAGATATGCACACAAAAATAGCACTGTGGACCCCACCCTAGTCTGGATGGTTAATGCAACTAGGCATGGGTACTGAAATTTTCTTGTTGAATCTCAACACAGGGAAAAATCCACTATGGGGAAAACCATTGCAAATTCAGCAAAAGGGAGTACAATGATCCATATCTTCACAACAACTAGAACATCCATGAAATGAATCTAAACATCAAAACCTTGATTATGAAGACTGTATTTAAGTATTAAGGGGTTTCTACAGTGCATTATATTAGATATCATTTTTTGGGATTCAACTGTGTTAATTAAATCATTCATCTATGACCATTTCCATGAGAGGTAGTTGCAATTGACTATTTGCTCGTGATTTTTTAATAGTCCACTTAGCACTCATTGCATCGGGTGATGCTCACATGGGTGAAGAAGTGGAATTGAAACTAGTGAAATGAATCACATAGTGTTAATCATCTCTTCCGAGGCTTGTACCCAGTAACCAGGACTTCCCGGGAGGTCACCCATCCCAGATCGCCTATGGCTCAAGCGCGCTTAACTGTGGAGTTTTCCCCACAATCAAGCCCACTTAGCTTGCTACCCCATTTGTAAAACCTTAGCAAGTATTGTTCCTCATGAACCATTCAAGATGAGCTCCCTTCACTCTTTGTATTTAAGTACTGAGGGGTTTATGAAATGCATTATATTATATATCATTTTTTGGGATTCAACTACGTTAAGTAAGTCATTCATCTATGACCATTTCCATGAGAGTTAGTCGTAACTCACTAAATTCTCATGATATTTGAATAATCCACTTAGCACTCATTGCATCGGGTGATGCTCATAGGGGTGAAGAAGTGGGATTGAAAATAGTGAAATGAATAGCATAGCATCAACCATCACTTCTGAGGCTTGCACCCGATAACCAAGACTTCTCAGGAGGTCACCCATCCCAGGTCGCCTTTGGCTCAAGCTCGCTTACCTGTGGATATTTCCCCACAATCAAGCCCACTTAGCTTGCTACCCCGACTGAGCATCCCCAAGACGTGTTGTGCCTCATGAACAATTCAAGATGAGCTCCCTTCACTCTTGAGCTCCCTTCACTTTTGTATTTAAGTAATGAGGGGTTTCGTAGTGCATTATATTCAATATCATTTTTTGGGTGTCAACCTGCGTTACAAGTAATTCATCTATGACCATTTCCATGAGAGGTAGTTGTAACTAACTAATTTCATTATTTTTGAATAGTCCACTAGCACTCAAGTCATTCATCTATGACCATTTCCATGAGAGTTAGTCGTAACTCACTAAATTCTCATGATATTTGAATAATCCACTTAGCACTCATTGCATCGGGTGATGCTCATAGGGGTGAAGAAGTGGGATTGAAAATAGTGAAATGAATAGCATAGCATCAACCATCACTTCTGAGGCTTGCACCCGATAACCAAGACTTCTCAGGAGGTCACCCATCCCAGGTCGCCTTTGGCTCAAGCTCGCTTACCTGTGGATATTTCCCCACAATCAAGCCCACTTAGCTTGCTACCCCATTTGAAAAACCTTAGCACGTGTTGTGCCTCATGAACAATTCAAGATGAGCTCCCTTCACTCTTTGTATTTAAGTATTGAGGGGTTTCTGCAGTGCATTATATTCAATATCATTTTTTGGGATTCAACTGCGTTAAGTAAGTAATTCATCTATGACCATTTCCATGAGAGGTAGTCGTAACTAACTAATTTCTCATTATTTTTTAATAGTCCACTTAGCACTCAAGTCATTCATCTATGACCATTTCCATGAGAGGTAGTCGTAAATAACTAATTTCTCATGATTTTCGAATAGTCCACTTAGCACTCATTACATCAGGTGATGCTCACAAGGGTGAAGAAGTGGGATTGAAACTAGTCAAATGAATGACATAGCGTCAATCATCACTTCTGGGGCTTGTACCTGGTTACCAGGACTTCTTGGGAGGTCACCCATCCCAGATCGCCTCTGGCTCAAGTGCGCTTAACTATGGAGTTTTCCCCAAAATCAAGCCCATGTAGCTTGCTACCCCATTTGCAAAATCTTAGCAAGTATTGTGCCTCATGAACCATTCAAGAAGATCTCCCTTCACTCTTTGTATTTAAGTATTGAGGGGTTTCTGCAGTGCATTATATTAGATATCATTTTTTGGGATTCAACTGCGTTAAGTAAGTCATTCATCTATGACCATTTCTATGAGAGGTAGTCGTAATTGACTCATGATTTTTGAATAGTCCACTTAGCAGTCATTGCATTGAGTGATGTTCACATGGGTGAAGAAGTGGGATTGAAACTAGTGAAATCAATCACATAACGTCAATCATCACTTATGGGGCTTGCATCCCAAGGCGTCCCTTAGACTTAATTAGGATGTATTTTACTTGCATTTTTTAATTTGAAAAAGGTATATTTTATAGATATGTTATTTTATTTACATTATTAAATAAAAGGCAATAGTTTTTATAAATATTTTTAATATGATATATTTTTTATATGTTAAAGAAAAAATTAAACATAAAGTGAATTTAATTATAAAAGGAATATATTTTAAAAACTTAAAATACTTATATAATAATAATTTAAAAATATTTTGAAAAACTATAATGTAATTTATTTGATATATATTATGATTATAGATAATAAAAATTATTATTATTATATATAATAAAAATGGGATTGACATCCTAATTAGGATGTATTTTATTTAATTTTTTGAGATTTTATAATAAAATTTAATTGAAAAAATAAAATATAAAAATGAATTTCATTGTAAAATGAAATATTATTGTATAAGTAAATAATTGTAATATTAAAAATTTATGCTTTTTTTTTTAATTACACATTTATTTTTCGATTAGGGTGAGAGACAATATAATGACCTTGGTGGGATCTGAGCCAAGGACAATGTAATGATGAAGCGTAAGGAGAGGTGGTCGGATGACGACCTTCATTTAACCTCATGTATGCAAAAGGTAGCAATGAATGTGGTAAGATATCTTGGGAGGTGTGGGGGTAGAAGAACAAGATTTGTTTTGCTGTTTTGTTCCAAATTGTTTGTTTGTTCGTCGACCAGGGTTAAGTGCTCCCCCCTAGTTTCAAGAGTAGTAGTGGGAGGGAGACTCCTTTGCGTTTGTGGCTTACAGGAGGCTAGCAATTGGTGCATGTATCTTCCACTACTGGCTAGGTTCAATGGTCCTCTGTGTGGTCTGCATTTCAGTCTAATGGCCTGCCCCTCCTCTCACAACAGGAATTTTGGCTGGGGTGGCCATGCTCAGGGTCGCAGAAGAGGTCGTGGGTGCGGATAAAGGTAGGCTCAACCTCCTCCAACCAGGGGTAGAGGGCATCATGGTATAGTTGGAAAAACTTGGGAAGTTTCTTAGGCTTACCACGGTAACACCCCTCCTCCTGTCCGTCAGTTGATATCAAGTTGGGAAACATAATTGAAAGAGCAAGCTGAAAATAATGATCTTGATATGGAAGAGTGGCTATCTTTAGTGCAGGATCCTGGTCATTCTCGTCGAAAATACAACTAATTCTAGCGATCGGTTTAACTTATATTGGCTTATGAAGAATATAATGGTCAAAGCAATTGGGTCCATTCCAGATGGGCCATCTAAACCAACTTATGATTTTTAGGAAATTCACAAGGAATTTCAATTGATCCAATGTCAAATCCAACTCCTAAATGTTTGTCTCAGCCATATTGAGAATCACATCCCTTGTCTTCCACAAACAGAGCTTTTAGACTCCAACACCAAAGATCCAGTGCCTGTTAATTCTTCGGATGAGTAAGGGACATATTAGCATGGTTGTGTTTTTGTGAAATGTTTGAGTAGTGTTGCGGATGGATTTTAGATGTTTAGTTTTTGTCTTAGATTTCTAGATATTAGGAGTATTAAGGATACTAAGACTTATATTGCACTGCTAGACAATCTGAAAAACATTTAAATTTTGGATGGCTTATCATGCAGTTAGATGACCAAGAGATCTGGCTTCCCAGTGGGCGGGTTGAGGCCATCTAACAATTGTTGGATGTGTATGTATACTTGTCTGCTTTTTGAAACGGAATAGAAAGGACCTTCCAAGCTTACAAAACAAAAATACACATTTATATTAATTTTTTGCCTTTCCTTTACTTTATTTTGTAATAAAGGTACCATATATGAGCAAATAGAAGGTATGACCATGGGTTCCCCTCTTTCTTTGGTCGTTGCTAATGTTTATATGGAACACTTTGAAGCTAGAGCTTCGAAATCTTGGCATCACAAACCAATTTTGGTTTTGATTTGTTGGCGACACCTTTGTCATTTGGCAACACGGTTAGGCTGCAGTCGATGCCTTTCGTTCCCATATTAATATGTTTCCCCTTATATTCAATTCACTATGGTAATCGAATCAAATAATTCCCTTTCGTTCCTTGATGTCCTCGTCACCTGACTCCCCAATGGCTCCCTCTCCCATCAAGTGTACATAAAAAATACTCACATTGACTGTTATCTTCATGCCCTTTCACATCACCACCCATCCCATAAATCAACTATTCTTAAAACCCTCATATCCAAAGCTCTAAAAAATTTTGCCCCCCAATTCCTTTTAGCTAAAAAATCACATTTGTTCCAGGTTTTCAAAGCCAGTGGCTATTCCATTGCTCAAATCTTAAAAATCCTTTCAAGTAGTCTCTCACCCTATGTCCCCCAATCCCATTCTTTCTCCTTTTTGCAGCCAAGTTACTTTTCCATACATTAAAGGAACCACAACTCTTATAACGAAGATCTTGGCCAAGAAAAACATAAGAACTGTTTTGAAGCCCCATAAAACCCTCATGCAATTATTTTGTTCGAATAAAGACAAATCTAATTCCATGCTAGGATCAGGGATCAGATTCCATGTTCACGTGGAAAATCCTATATTGGCCAAACATGTTTCCCTTTCAAATCTCGCCTCAAAGAACACATTGTTGATAGTAACCATAACCATCTATCCAAGTATTCCATCGCTAAGCACTATTTCAAGTCCAAATGTTTGATTTGTTTTGATCAGTCCAAGATCTTAGCCTCTGTCCCTTTTTATAACTCTCGCATTATTCGTGAAGCCCTTGAAATTGAGAAGAACCCTAATAATTTTAATAGAGAAGATGGATATAGGCTTAGGAGATCCTCGAAGCTTGTCATCCACCAACTCTCCCGTTGATTCTCGCCCTTCTTCTTCCTCTCTTTCGTCCCCAACTTGGTTTTGCTTCTTCTCTTCCCCTTCACTTCTTTTTGGTTCATTATCTTTCCTTTATTTCTTCTAATAATACTATCTAATTTATTTTATTCTTTATTTTCATCTAACCCGCTATATCTTTAACTCCCTCTTTAATTTCTATGGACTTGTATTTCCTTATTTGTGTGTGTTCTCAAAATTAGAAGACATCCTAATATCATTCATTAAAAAAAAAATCTAAGTTAATCCATTTTTTTTTATATTCTTATATACAATTTCAAAAATTATGATATCTACCTAATTAAGGAGTTGTCTTTAGTGCAACTTTTTGGAGTTTTAGGTGCTGGAATCCGATGAAAAAAATTGAGGTAAAATCTTAGTTTTTGTTATTTAAACTGGTTTTTTGACTCTATATATGGATTTAGCACCCTCAAAAACCCCTAGGCCACTTCTATTGTGCAAGATTAACAATCAAACTTCTCTTTTGAATGAATTCCTGCGGGATTTTAGAAAAATTACACCAGAAAAAATCACCGTAAAACAATTCAAAAGTCGCACTAAAGACTACTCGCCTAATTAAAAATGTCTTTTATTTTAATTGTATTTTAATTTAGTTTCCTTATCTTTTAATTCCCTCTTAAAATTTAGTCAAAATTTGACTTATTCTTTATCTATTTTATTATTAATTTTAATTTTTTAATCTAATTTATTACATTATTGTTGTTTCTAAAATTATTTATTTGAATTCTTCTTAAACCCTTTCAAATATTAATTTATAATTATTAAATATGGTTTATTATCATGTCTTTATAAAACAATAAAATAAATATTAGTAATATTTGTAATCAATTCTTAATCTTCAAATTTTAATTAATTCTAACTTAAATACTTAAATATCATTTAAGTTAAAATATGATTTGATTATTCAGACTCTTCAAGACAATTACACGTCCAGATCACAAGGGAAAATGGCAGATTCGAGACATTTTGGACAGTTTTCAGAAGTGGTGGAAAACACAAGGAAAATGCACCATCTTCTTTGACGGAGCCTCAAAAGGCAATCCAGGCAGGTCAGGAGCAGGAGGGGCTATTTATTTTCCGAATGGGAAAAAAGAAGACTTCAGTTGGGGACTTGGGATAAAAACCAACAATCAGGCTGAAGTTCTTAGTCTTTTAAAAGCTTGTCAACTGGCCAAGAAAGAGAATCCAAAGGAAATTTTAGTCTTCGGAGATTCAGAGCTGTTGGTAAAATCTCTTATAAACAAGAAAGGGCTCAAATATCCAGTGTTAAATAAACAGCTTGCAAGAGTGAACAGACTCCTGAAAGACTTCCCCTCAGCTCAAATCTTCCACATCCTCAGAGAATTAAACACAGAAGCAGACAGACTGGCAAATATAGGACGCACTCTAGAAAAGAGCATGATCAACATAAATGCAGGAGCAGTGAACATGGCAACTATCCCCTAATTGGACAAGGCGTTCATGTAAAATCAGTGAATTGTAATGCTTGATGCAGTGATCTGTAATGTTTGATTTGGCTTCGGCCAACCCACCCTATCAATAAAATGCTTTCAAATTTAAAAAAAATATATATGATTTGATTATTATCTCTTTATTTAATTATTTAATCAATAATTTATTTCCTAAAATTATTTGTAATTAATTCTGATTTCATAGGTTTTAATATATAGTTATTCTCATTTGTGAATTTGGTCAAATTCAGTTTTTATCTACATTTAATTCAATATTTCATTTATTTAAATATTCATTTAGTCAAAATGCTGTTAATTATTATTTTTATTAATTCTTATTATATTGTCACCATTGAATTTGTTTACTCTCTAATGACTATATGGCTCTTCTCTTCCAGTAAAAAAAATCTCCTAGCACTAGTTCACTCATAAGCTTTTGGTCCCTGATGATGTAATGAGTAACCATCACAAATCTCGAATGGGCTAAATCATTACATAATTCTCTTTCGAAAATCTCCAAAAATATGAACGACTGTGGAAGCCTCCAAAAATATGAATATACTTCTTTCAAAAAGATATGTATACATTGATATTTTCACAACCGGTCTACCATTTCGGAAACTAGACCCGTAACATAAATTCAAAATTTTATGATTGTTCATAATGTTCTCTACCTAAGAGTTTGATAACCAAGATTTGGAACAATTCACAACATAGAAAACTAAAACTATACTTAAAAACATAAAAAAGCAACATGAAATTAAAGTTTTGTTGCACAATGTTGTCTTGCTAGTCTTATTTCTACGGGGGTGTCCTCCAAGGTTAATGGTTGTGGCTCTTTGTTGGGGTCCATGTTTGTTAGGTTCTTGGAAAGGAGCATGACCTTTTGGTTAAGTTTATCTACCTTTTCAAGCAACTCTTCCATGCATATGATTAACTCTTGATATGTGTTTTCCCTATTTGTGAGAGCTCTTCCCATTAAAGTTTTTATGTGGAATACAAATTAACAATTTGCTTGTAGGAGGTTGTTTTGGCCCTCGTAGAATTCCTAATATCTAGTATCTAGTCCCTTGTCTCTTGCATTATATGTCTGTCAGGTATTAATCTTTGAGATTATCTGACCTATTCCTCTAGATCAAAAGGAGACCTTTGGACAATTGCTGGGATTATGTCCTTGTGGTGTTCCATTGATGCTATGACAACTTACTGGCTTGTGTGCAGTGAGAAAAGGATGGACTGAGATCAAAAGTGGGGTTGAGACATCCCCACCTTCCATTACAATGCAACTCTGTAGTTCAACATCTAACCATGGTGTAGGGGATAAGATAGTGGGTGAGTCAATACAAGAAGGCCTCTTAATTAAACAGGGTGGAAAGCTAGAAGGAAAGTTAAGGGAGGATTGAAAGAGAAAAGTGAGAGAGGGAGAATAGGGTAAGATAGTGGGAGAGCTGAGGAGCAATGGGGGAGGGAAAAGATAAAGAACAAAGGAGGAAAGAGGAGTATAAGGGGGTCAACCTAGAGAGGAAGAGAGGAATTAAGGGAACTCTAAGAGGATGATAGTGAGAGGCCAGAAAAGGAGTGAGAAAGAAAAGCAAGGAGAGAGGCATGAAATTAGCTTAGAGGAAAAACAAGTCCCCCTAGGACAATTAAACCCAGAGATGGGATGGAAATCTAGAAGTCCACAAAGCTAGAGATAGACTTTAAACTGTTGACAAGAAAATTTGATAATGAAATAGAATTTCAAATTGTAAAGACAAAATATCCAAACCTGTAATTTTTGGAGGCTTTGCAAGATGGCTTTGAAGCAGGAAAGTTTCATCTGAAGAAGCTTTTTCCAAGGAGAAAGATCAAACCCCAGAGCCTCAAGGGTTCCACAAATCAATTTTGGCAATCCGACAATTCTAACTTTGTTCTCCGCTCTCCATGGCCAATTAAATATATGCATCTAGAGGCATTTGAGCTTTATTAACTAATCCCCATTCCACCACCTCTTAGCATAATTCACTTGATTTTTTCCATTACTTCCCATAATGAGTGACAACCTTCCTCCACAATTCAAGAACCATGTCAAATATATCTTCCCCAAACTTTGCATGATCCAAATCTACTGCACTACAAACTCCTCTAAGTCCCTTCAGTTGCCTTTATCCATGCAGCATACAAGTTTACATGATGGCTGCCAGACAAAGGGAAACCTACTTTATTTTTATTTTTTGTGGCTCTCATCTTGAGTTCGGGCGAGGCACCCCTTCTTTGCACTCTCTGTAGGAAAAATAATTATATATTTTTTAATCCAAAGTAGAAATTTGTAAATTTTTATAATCAAAGCTTTTATCATAATTATCTATACTAAATATCTCTTAATAATTCTTTATGGTGTCCATAACCTTTACTTTTCTAATTTGCTTATGTTAAAAACCCTTCTCTTTTGGATTTCTACAAAGAGAAAGCCTTCTCTAGCAAGTTGCATTGATTCTACTCACACCTAGTATGTGCTTTCGATGCATAACCATCCTAACTTTACGTGCACAATTACCATATCTTCTTGTGGCCACCTATACATCAACTTGACAAGGTCACTTCCATCTCTTGAACACATCCCTTGTAGCATTGACTTAACAAGGTCAATTCTATCTCTTGAACACACCCCTTGCAGCATCAACTTGATAGGGTCAATTCCATCTCTTGAACACATCCCTCGCAACATCAACTTGAGAGAGCCAATTCCATCCTTTTAATAGAGAAAATGGATATAGGCTTAGCAGATCCTAGAAGTTTTTCATCCACCAACTCTCCCATTGATTCTCGCCCTTCTTCTTCCTCTCTTTCGTCCCCAACTTGGTTTTGCTTCTTCTCTTCCTCTTCACTTCTTTTTGGTTCATTATCTTTCCTTTCTTTCTTCTAATAATACTCTCTAATTTATTTTATTATTTATTTTCATCTAACCCACTTTATCTTTAACTTTCTCTTTAGTTTCTATTGACTTGTATTTCTTTGTTCCTGTGTGTTCTCAAAATTAATAAACATCCTAATATCATTCATTTAAAAAAAATAAAAAATCTAAGTTAATCCAATTTTTTATCTTCTTATATACAATTTCAAAAATTATGATATCTACCTAATTAATAATGTCTTTTATTTTAATTGTATTTTAATTTAGTTTCATTTAGCTATTAAAGTTTAGTCAAATTTTGACTTATTCTTTATCTATTTAATTATTAATTTTAATTTTTTCATCTAATTTATTACATTATTGTTGTTTCTAAAATTATTTATTTGAATTCCTCTAAACCCTTTCAAATATTAATTTATAATTATTAAATATGGTTCATTATCATGTCTTAATAAAACAATAAAATAAATATTAGTAATATTTGTAATTAATTCTTAATCTTCAAATTTTATTTAATTCTAACTTATATGACCATTTTAATATTTTAAATACTTAAATATAAATATGATTGGATTATTATTTCATTTAATTATTTAATCAATATTTTATTTCCTAAAATTATTTGTAGTTAATTCTGATTTCATAGGTTTTAATATTTAATTATTCTCATTTGTGAATTTGGTCAAATTCAATTTTGATCTATCAATTAATTCAATATTTCATTTATTTAAATATTAATTTAGACAAAATCTTGTTAATTGTTATTTTTATTAATTCTTATTATATTGTCACCATTGAATTTGTTACCTCGCTCTCCTCTTCCAATAAAAAAAAGCTCTTAGCACTCGTTCACTCATAAGCTTTTGGTCCCTTATGATGGATGGAGTAACCATCATCTCGAATGGACTAAATCATTACACAGTTTTTTTCCGGATATCTCCAACAATATGAAGGACAATGGAAACCTCCAATCACTATATATATAATCACTAATCACTATATATATATTAGAGATTTCCAAAGAGAAATGTGTGTGTGTGTGTGTATAATTCTTTCAAAAAAATATGTATACATTGATATTTTTCGCTACTGGTCTACAATTTCGAAAATTAGACCTGTAACATAAATTCAAAATTTTATGATTATTCATAATGTTCTCTACGAGAGAGTTTGATAACCAAGATTTGGAACAATTCACAACATAGAAAACTAAAACTATTATTAAAAACATTAAAAAAAAAAAAACATGAAATTAAAATTTTCTTGCACAATGTTGTCTTGCTAGTCTTATTTCTACAGGGGTGTCCTCCAAGGTTAATGGTTGTGGCTCTTTGTCGGGGTCCATGTATGTTAGGTTCTTGGCAAGGAGCATGACCTTATGGTTAAGCTTATCTAACTTTTCAAGCAACTCTTCCATGCATATGATTAACTCTTGATGCGTGTTTTCCCTATTTGTGAGAACTCTTCCCATTAAAGTTTTTATGTGGAATACAAATTAACAATTTACTTGTAGGAGGTTGTTTTGGCCCTCGCAGAATTCCTAATATCTAGTATCTAGTCCCTTGTCTCCTGCATTATATGTTTGTCAAGTATTAATCTTTGAGATTGTCTGACCTGTTCCTCCAAATCAAAAAGAGACCTTTGGACAACTGTTGGGATTATGTCCTTGTGGCATTCCATTGATGCTATGAAAATTTATTGGGCTTGTGTTTAGTGAGGAAAGGATGGATTGAGATCAAAAGGGGGGTTGAGACATCCCCACCTGCCATTATAATGCAACTTTGTAGTTCAACATCTAACCATAGTGTAGGGGATAGGATAGCGGGGTGAGTCAATACAAGAAGGCCTCTTAATTAAACAGGGTGGAAAGGAAGAAGGATAGTTGAGGGAGGATTGAAAGAGAAAAGTGAAAGAGGGAGAATACGGTGAGATAGTGGGAGAGCTGAGGAGCAGTGGGGGAGGGAAAAGATAAAGAACAAAGGAGGAAAGAGGAGTATAAGGGGGTCAACCTAGAGAGGAAGAGAGGAATTAAGGGAACTCTAAGAGGATCATAGTGAGAGGGCAGAAAGGGAGTGAGAAAGGAAAGAAAGGAGAGAGGCGTGAAATTAGCTTAGAGGAAAAGCAAGTCCCCCTAGGATAATGAAACCCAGAGATGGGGTGGAAATCTAGAAGTCCACAAAGCTAGAGATAGACTTTAAACTATTGACAAGAAAATTTGATAATGAAATAGAATTTCAAATTGGAATGACAAAAAATCCAAACCTGTAATTGTTGGAGGCTTTGCAAGATGGCTTTGAATTTGGAGAGTTTCGCGTGAACAAGCTTTTGCCAAGGAGAAAGATCAAACCCCAGAGCCTCAAGAGTTCCACAAATCAATTTTGGCAATCTGACAATTCTAACTTTGTTCTTTGCTCTCCATGGCCAATTGAATATATGCATCTAGAGGCATTTGAGCTTTATTAATTGATCCTCATTCCACCACCTCTTAGCATAATTCACTTGATTTTTTCCATTACTTCCCATAATGAGTGACAACCTTCCTCCGCAGTTCAAGAACCATGTCAAATATATCTTCCCCAAACTTTGCATGATCCAAATCTGCTGCACTACAAACTCTTCTAGGTCCCTTTGGTTGCATTTATTCATGCAACATACAAGTTTACATGCAGGCTGCCAGACAAAGGGAAACCTACTTTATTTTTTATTTTTTGTGGCTCTCATCTTGAGTTCGGGCGGGGCACCCCTTCTTTTTTAATTTTTGTAGCTCTCATCTCGAGTTCGGTTGAGGTACCCCTTCTTTGCACTCTCTGTAGAAAAATAAGTATATATATTTTTAATTTAAAGTTAAAATTTGTAAATTTTTATAATCAAAGCTTTTATCATAATCATCTATATTAAATATCTCTTAATATTTCTTTATGGTATCCATAATCTTTATTTTTCTAATTTGCTTATGTTAAAAACCCTTCTCTTTTGGATTTCTATAAATAGAAAGCCTTCTCTAGCAAGTTGCATTGGTTCTACTAACACCTGTTATGTGCTTTCGATGCATAACCATCCTAATCTTTATGTGCACAATTACCATATCTTCTTGTGGCCACCTATACATCAACTTGACAAGGTCACTTCCATCTCTTGAACACATCCCTTATAGCATCAACTTAACAAAGTCAATTCCATCTCTTGAACACATCCCATGCAACATCAACTTGATAGGGTCAATTTCATCTCTTAGAACACATCCCTCACAACATCAACTAAATAAGGCCAATTCCATCCCTCAAACACATCGCTCCCAACACTAACTTGATAGGATCAATTCCATCCATTGAACACATTCCTTAGAATATCAACCTCACATGTTCAATTCCATTAGTTACCAAATCAATGTGTTTCATCATTAAAAATGATTATTAATAATAAAATATTCAAATAAAAACAAAATGAACTTATTATAAAAGCTTTAACTTGATACACATTTTGTATACAAACGAATATGATCACATCAATCCACATCCTTATGCCTAAACCTAATTTCACTCACCTAACAAATCACCACCAACCACCCTTTCGAGCTCTTTCGTTTTGCTTTACTTTTTCTTTAAAAAAATATTTCATTTTGCCTTTTACTGGAACAAATAAATAAATAATACAAAAGGAATTTCCACTTTTTTTCTTGAAGCTTGAAAATATATTATTATATATAATAATACGTAATGACGTCAGCTATTTGCATGCTTTGATGTTCAAACATCATTCGTCCTGTCCGGATGCTGCCTGACTTCCAGGGCATTCAATGTCAGGACATTCATCTCAACAAAGCCTCCCAGCAGTTGATTTCAGGTTTTCTTATTCATTAAAATGGCGAGTAGACATGTGAAGCCTATTGAATTTGGGCATTGAAGAATAGTTTGGTGACGAAATAAAATGAATTCTAGTCATCCGGCCGTGCATCCGGTGGATGTACCTCCCACAGATGTCCAAGCCCTTCCCAGAGTGAGAATGAAAGATTGTCAGGGAATGCCTGGAACGCTGGGGGGCCTTTCACTGAGAATTGGGCAGTTTTTCTTCGCTGTTGCAGCCTTCAGTATCATGCTATCCATTGATGACTTCTCCACTGTCACTGCATTTTGGTGAGTTATTTGGATGCCCATTTCTACAAACCCTAGCGCTGTATGTCTAAACAGTTATTTTAATCAATTCCCAATATCGTTCGACGCTCACTTCCATGAACCCTAGATAAGCGTTTCCAGACAGTTTTTGAAAGAATTCCGAAAATCTCGAGATACCCACTGTCTTAAACCATGGAGTTGCATTCTGAAATAAATGTTTTTAACTATTTCCAAAAACCTTGGAATACCTACTGTCAGAAACATCGTAGGCATTCCTCAATAAATGTGTCAACTAGTTCCAAAAATATTGGAAAAACTGCTTCCACAGACCCTGTAAACACTTCCGAAAGTTTGGGAGCTTCAGTATCATCTTTTTTTGGGTCGGGGGTAGAATATTATAATTATGGAGAACTGGGGAAATGTTTACGGGTAAGATAAATCAAAGCTTTTTCTGATTTTTCTTTTCCTTTTCCCCTAAATTTTAGATCCACTTGCGATGAAGTACATTTGACTACTACCTTCCCAAAATCTTGGTGATAACTGTTTTATTCAATTTTTTAGGGTCATTTATAATTCAATAGGACATAGTGCTATGTCCAAATCATAACTGTTTTATTCAATTTTTTTTGGTCATTTATCATTCGATAGGACATAGTGTTATGTCCAAATCACTGTTAAGGCCTCCGTTATACCCATAAGCCGTTACAGCATTCTGGTCTACAACAGAGCTGGTTTCAGTCTGCTGAGATTACAAATTCATGGGAGAACCACAGTAGCAATCTCCCAGCTTCTTAAATATACCCATGAAACGAGGGAATAAAAAAGAGGAAGAGCTGAGATCATTGTAACTTCTATTATTCCTCGACCTGAGCTGTATCAGCTATGCTTTTCTCGTCATTCCTGCCTTGAAGAGAGGGAATGTCACTGTTCTAACTGGCACCCTCATGGGCTGGGGAACAAACATTTTACTACCTGAACCTGGTATGGATCTGGGAGAATAATTTCACCAACCCATCTAGTCGAATCTCAACTGTGTCCAATCTCTCACAACGGCTTGAATGATAGCTGCATCACTGGTAGTTCTTATCCTCTTGGCTTCAACCATATCCATGGCCTACATCTGGTTCACCCTTCTTCTTGTTTTCTTTCAATTGTCGTTTGACTGTAGCAATCCTCTCAGTTAAATGACTTCTTTGTAGTTCTTTTGTCACCTCTGAGGTCATCAGACTCTTTTTTGTAAAGTGTCTGCACAGATGTCTTGCCATGTAGTAGGCACTGGTCAGAAACTTATCTCTATCCGAAACACCACCAGTCTGAAGTGGAACTGTAGGATGACAAAAAATAAGCCAAACCAAAGGGTAGATGGCCCAATAAATTTTCTGTCTGAGCTGTAATGACAAAGAGGTATAGGATCTCAGAATGGATCTCGGCATGATTGAAGGGTTGAGAGGGCAGGTGGGGATAGTAGAGGGAGGGGAGCAGAGGAGAGGACTGTGCCTTCAGCTGGACGAGAGAGGGGAGAAGGGGCTTAGTCGCTAATAGGGGAAATGATGGCATGCAATAAAGTTTGGAGTGAGGACATAACCATCCTTTTGACCAATGGGGAATGGGACGGGAGTGAAGGAAAGAGGTCAGGCAAAGGGGGGAGGTGGAAAGTATAAGGGCATGGGAAGGGTAGGCGACAGTCATACTCAGATGGGGAGGAGTGTTCATTGATCGACATGATAGCAAGGAGAGTGGATCTTCTGCTCTTCCACAACTTTTGATCGTTGGTTAGCTCTGATCATTTGGGAGTGCTCTTTTGTTTGGTGTGTCCATGGTCTAGGGAGCCATACTCCTTCCTGTCGCATGTGCTATCCTTCTATTCAGACGAGGAGATTGCTCAACAGGATGTTCTCTGTGGCAACAATGCCTTTGAGAATGGATAATTAAAAGTCAGGAATTTCTCGCATAGTCAATTTTGGATGTAATTTCTAATGCAATTTGCAGTCCTTCAAAAATAGTTGTGGCTTTGGAACGGATCTATGGCTAAATAATTGTTTTTGTGCCTTTCAAGCTTTTCTGCATTAATGATTAGTTAGGGCACAGCTTCATTGTTGAAAGCAGAATCACTGTTAGCGTCAAAGACATCCAATTTTCCCATTTTTGTTATGAAATTAAGGTTTGATGCCTCCGTAAGTTATATATCTGGCAAAGTTTTACATTGTACAGTTCGCCTTCTACAGGTCTTTGCATATTCCCAAGTAGGGTTCTTTTCCCTCACCATTTTTAGCTTCTGAAGGTTTTTTTGTGAGTGCTGTAACATGAAAAAACAGGTTACTGTACGACCATTTTAATATTTTAAAGACTTAAATATCATTTAAGTCAAAATATGATTTGATCATTATCTCATAATTCAATTATTTAATAATAATTTAATTCCTAAAATCATTTATAATTAATTCATAGGTTTCAATATTTAGTTATTCTCATTTGTGAATTTGGTTAAATTCAGTCTTTATTTATCATTTAATTTAATCCTTCAATTATTTAAATATCAATTAAATATCAAAATCAAGTCAATTATTATTTTTAATTTTGTTAACTTTGTGAAAGCCTCCAATTATTATATATCTATGTTGCACAAGTTTTTGGTAGGATGGTATTTTTGGTACGATGGACGAGTACCTGGCATTGCTAGCAGTTTCCATAGCTAGCAGTGTCGCCACCCAAATTTAAGGAAACGTTAAGTTGAGAGAGACAATAATATAAATATAATATAGTAAAATTTAATATATATTAATAATAAAAGTAAAATAAATAATTTATTTCTATCTAAAACTTGCCAATCAAATTCCATGTAAAAGATTGAAATTTGAAACACTACTACTACTACAAAAAAAAGAGTCAAAATATTAATCCATCAACAATTTGCCAATCAAATTCCTCCCCAACAAAGAATCATGCATAACTTTGAAAGCCTAAAAAAGAAAAAGTTGTTATTACTAAATTATTAAGTGATTTTATGTAACTCTATATGTTAAGTCACCCATTCAATCCTTGGCCCATGATGTAATCTCAGCACTATTGAACTTATAAATTACATCTAGTTATAATAAAGATAAGAAAAAATAAAATATATATTAATAATAATTAAATATAAAATAAAATAATAGAGTTTAAAACCAATGTTATTTTAAAGAGAGTTTGATAAAATTATAAATTTCTAAGTTAATATATATTTTATACTTAGATAAATATGAAAAATAAATTAAAAAATGTTTTTTAATAATATTTATATTTCATAATTTCAATGCTTGTTTTTTCTTTAGTATTCTTAGTTCTATCTTTTGTCCATTTGGCCACTGACGACAATGATGGTTTTGCCTGTGGCCAACAATCTGCATAAATGCTTTTATATCCATCCGCCATCTGCGTATCTAAGGAGAATGAATAGCTTTCCAATCAAACAGTTCAGGATTGGCAAGGTGCCTCGTCTTCATTTGCATAGAAGAGATTTCCATAAATGGGTTGTTTCGCTTAGTTCTAGACCCATATCCAGAACTAGACCCAACAATACCCTTCCCTTCGCACGGTTCTATCAGTTTAAGTAGTACCCAAGCTGACAGTGTCAAATACACCTAAGTTTGCACGTATTCATTGCAATGAAGCTCCCAAAACGTCAAAAATTTGTTCCAGTGAAGCTCTTGAAAAGCTCCAAAATACCTGTTGAAGCTCCCAATGGTTTTGGAGCGTTTCCTACCAATGCGCAAGCTCCCATGAGTGGGGAAGCTTGGGGTACATGCTCTCCAACGCATGGGAGCACTACTCATGTAACTATGATATATATATATATTCTTTCAAAAAGATAGGTATACATGAAATTTTCGCTACAATTTGCCATTTGGGAAATTAGATTTGTAAAATAAACTCAAAATTTTATGATTGTTCATAATGTTCTCCACCTGAGAGTCCGATAACCAAGATTTGGAACAATTTACAACATAGAAAGCTAAAACTATACTTAAAAACATAAAAAACAACATGAAATTAAAGTGTTGTCACACAATGTTTTCTTGCTAGTCTTCTATCTATAGAGGTGTCCTCTCGGGCTAATGGTTGTGGCTCTTTGTCGGGGTCCATGTTTGTTAGGTTCTTGGCAAGGAGCATGACCTTTTGGTTAAATTTATCTATCTTTTCAAATAACGTTTCCATGTGTATGATTAACTCATGCTATGTGTGTTGCCCTATTTGTGAGAACTCTCCCCATTAAAGTTTTTATGTGCAATACAAATTAACAATTTGCTTGTAAGAGGTTGTTCTGGCCCTAGTAGAATTCCTAATATCTAGTATCCAATGCCTTCTCTTCCGTTCTATATATTTGTTGGGTATGAATCTTTGAGATTGTCTGACCTGTTCCTCCAGATCAAAAAGAGCCCTTTGGACAACTGTTGGGATTATGTCCTTGTGGCATTTCATTGATGCTATGGCAAACTTATTGGACTTGTGTGCAGTGAGCAAAGGATGGATTGAGATCAGAAGGGGGGCCAAGACATCCCCATATGCCATTACAATGCAGCCTTGTAGTTCAACATCTAACCATGGTTTAGGGGATAGGATAGGGGGGCGAGTTAATAGAAGAAGGCCTCTTAATTAAACAAGGCGGAAATGAAGAAGGAAAGAAGAGAAAGTATAAGGAGGATTGAGAGAGAAAAGAAAAAGAGGGAAAATAGGGTAAGATGGCGGGAGAGCTGAGGAGCAGTAGGGGAGGGGAAAGACAAGGAACAAAGGAGGAAAGAGGAGTATATGGGGGTCAACATAGAGAGGAAGAGAGGAATTAAGGGAACTCCAAGAGGACCATAGTGGAAGGCCAGAAAGGGAGTGAGAAAGGAAAACAAGGAGGGAGGCGTGAAATTTGCTTAGAGGAAAAACAAGCCCCCCTAGTACAATAAAACCCAGAGAGAAGGTGGGAATCTAGAAGTCCACAAAGCTAGAGATAGAATTTAAACTGTTGACAAGAAAATTTGATACTGAAATAGAATTCCAAATTGGAATGACAAAAAATCCAAATTTGCAATTGTTGGAGGCTTTGCAAGATGACTCTTAAGCTGGTGAGTTTCACCTTAAGAAGCTTCTGCAAAGGAGAAAGATCAAACACCAGAGCCTCAATAGTTCCACAAATCAATTTTGGCAATCCGACAATTCTAACTTTTTTCTCCGCTCTCCATGGCCAATTGAATATAACACATCCAGAGGCATTTGAGCTTAATTAACTGATCCCCATTCCACCACCTCTTAGCATAATTCACTTGATTTTTCCCATTACTTCCCATACAGAGTGAAAACCTTCCTCCACATTTCAAGAACCATGTCAAATATATCTTCACCAAACTTTGCATGACCCAAATAAGTTGCACAACAAACTCCTCGAGGTTCCTTCGATTGCCTCTATTCATGCAACGTACAAGTTTACATGTAGGCTGACACACGAAGGAAAACCTACATTCCTTTTTATTTTTTATGGTTATCATCCCAAGTTCCGGTGAGGCAACCCTTCTTTGCACTCTCCTTCGGAAAAATAATTATATAAGTTTTAATTTAAAGTAAAATTTGTAAATTTTTATAATCAAAGCTTTTACCATAATTTTTTTTTTGTTGGTCTAACCCACGGGGAATTGAACATTAAAATATCTTGCTTTACACATGACTTCGGAACAGGGCTATCACCAATTGAGCTACACCCCGTGGGAAAAGCTTTTATCATAATTTTTTTTTTTTTTTTTGTCAATTTGGCAGTACCTTGCTATTTTCTATTTATCTTCTTGAAGCAGGTTACCATAGCTTTTATCATAATTATCTATACTAAATATCTCTTAATATTTCTTTATGGTGTCCATAACCTTTATTTTTCTAATTTTCTTATGTTAAAAACCCGTCTATTTTGGATTTCTACAAATAGAAAGCCTTCTCTAGCAAGTTGCATTTGTTCTACTAACACCTATTATGTGCTTTCTATGCATAACCATTCTAATCTTCGAGTGCACAATTACCACATCTTCTTGTGGCCACCTATATGTCAACTTGACAAAGTCACTTCTATCTCTTGAACATATCCCTTGTAGCATCAACTTAACAGGGTTAATTCCATCTCTTGAACACATCCCTCGCAACATCAACTTGATAAGGTCAATTCCATCTCTTGAACACCTCCACTTAAACACATCACTTGCTCACAACACTAACTTACTAGGTTCAATTCATCCGTTAAACATATTCCTCAGAGTATCCTCACATGGTCAATTCCATCTCTTGAACACAACCCTCACATGTCTTGTATGAAATTATTTTAAAAATTATGATTATTATTTATAAATGGTATTTTTCAATTCTTATATATATATATATATAAAATAAGAAGTTTGTAATTTGCAATCCTAATAAATTTGTTTGTGAACTCAAAAAATAAAAATTATAGTGTTAAATATATAAATATCAAGTGTGAATTTTATACAAATTTCTAAATATATTATTTTTGTTTTAATATTTGTTACCAAATCAATGTGTTTCATCATTAAGAATTATTATTAATAATAAAAGATTCAAATAAAAACAAAATGAACTTATTATAAAAGCTTTAACTTGATGGCAAAGCAACGCTTATTTCTATCGGCCCATTAATGCGTGGCAGGTACACTGTCCACCGGTGTATCTGCCATCGCATTACCGGTGTATCTGCGACGCATTAATGGGCCGATAGCATAGAAAATAATGTTCGCCTTAACTTGATAAGATATATAATGAGCTACATAACACTTTTTGTATAAAAACGGATTTGATCACATCAATCCGCATCCTTACGCCTAAACCTAATTTCACTCGCCTAACAAATAACCACCAACCACCATTTCGAGCTCTTTCTTTTTTGCTTTACTTTTTCTTTAAAAAATCTTTCATTTTGCTTTAGTGGCACAAATAAATAAAGGAGTTGTCTTTAATGCGACTTTTTGGAGTTTAAGGTGTTGAATCCTGTGAAAAAATTGAGATAAAATTTTGATTTCTGTTAATTAAACTGATTTTTTTATTACATATATGGATTCAACACCCTAAAAAACTTCTAAGGCACTTAGATTGTGCAACATTACCCATCAAACTACTATTTTCAATAAATTCCTGCCAGAATTTAGAGAAATTATACCAGAAAAAACCACCATAAAAGCCTTCAAAAATAGCACTATAGACTACTCGATAAATAAATAATACAAAATGAATTTCCACTTTTTCTTGAACCTTGAAATTATATTATTATACGTAATGACATCAGCTATTTGCGCGCTCCGACGTTCAAACATCATTCGTCCTTGTCTGATGCCGCCGCCTGACTTCCAGGGTATTCAATGTCAGGACATCCATCTCAACAAAAGCCTCCCAGCAGTTGATTTCAGGTTTTCTTATTCATTAAAATGGCGAGTAGACATGTGAAGCCTATCGAATTTGGGCATTGAAGAATAGTTTGGTGACGAAATAAAATGAATTCTAGTCATACGGCCGTGCATCCGGTGGATGTACCTCCCACAGATGTCCAAGTCCTTCCCAGAGTCAGAATGAAAGAATGGCAGGGAATGCCTGGAACGCTGGGGGGCCTTACACTGAGAATTGGGCAGTTTTTATTCGCTGTTGCAGCCTTCAGTATCATGCTATCCATTGACGACTTCTCCACTGTCACTGCATTTTGGTGAGTTATTTGGATGCCCATTTCAACAAACCCTAGCGCTGTATGTCTAAGCAGTTGTTTTTTTAATCAATTCCCAATATCGTTCGACGCCCACTTCCATGAACCCTAGATAAGCGTTTCCAGACAGTTTTTGAAAGAATTCCGAAAATCTCGAGATACCCACTGTCTTAAACCATGGAGTTGCATTCTGAAATAAAAGTTTTAATTATTTCCAAAAACCTTGGAATACCTACTTTCAGAAACATCGTAGGCATTCCTCAATAAATGTGTTAACTAGTTCCAAAATATTGGAATAACCACTTCCACAGACCCTGTAGACACTTCCGAAAGTTTGGGAGATTCAATTTCAGAAACATCGTAGGCATTCCTCAATAAATGTGTTAACTAGTTCCAAAATATTGGAATAACCACTTCCACAGACCCTGTAGACACTTCCGAAAGTTTGGGAGATTCAATTTCAATTTGTTTTTGGGTTGGGGGTAGAATATTATAATTATGAAGGACTGGGGAAATGTTTATGGGTAAGATAAATCAACGCTTTTTCTGATTTTTCTTTTCCTTTTTCCCTACATTTTAGATCCACTCGCAATGAAGTACATTTGACTACTCCCTTCCCAAAATCTTGGTGATAACTGTTTTATTCAATTTTTTTGGTCATTTATAATTCGATAGGACAGAGTGCTATGTCCAAATCATAACTGTTTTATTCAATTTTTTTTGTTCATTTATCATTCGATAGGACATAGTGTTATGTCGAAATCACTGTTAAGGCCCCGGTTATAACCATACGCCGTTACAACATTCTGGTCTACAACAGAGCTGGTTTCAGTCTGCTGAGATTACAAATTCATGGGAGAACCAAAGTAGCAATCTCCCAGAAACTTAAATATATCCAAGAAACGAGGAATTAAAAAAGAGGAAGAGCTGAGATCATTGTAAATACTATTTTTCCTGGACCTGAGCAGTATCACCTATGTTTTTCAAGGCAATATTCCCAAGAAACGAGGAATTAAAAAAGAGGAAGAGCTGAGATCATTGTAACTTCTATTATTCCTCGACCTGAGCAGTATCAGCTATGCTTTTCTCGTCATTCTGCCTTGAAGAGGGAAAAGAAAGAAAGAAAGAGAGGGAAAAGAGAAAAAGTATTTTTAACGTGTTTTTTTATATGTTTATTGTATTAGGTTTTTTTTTTGTGGAGTTTTACAATAAATGCTTTTAGCTAACAAATTTTTAGTTCAATAGATTATTTGAAAAACTAACGGCCAGTATAGCTGCATAATTTTTCCAACTGTCTTTAAAGGCCTCTTATTCTAAAATGTCACTGTTGCTGACATGTTCTATATGGCACCTTCATGAGTGAAAAACAAGCATTTTCCTACCTGAACCAGGTATGCATCTGGGAGAATAATTGCACCAACCCATCTAGTCGAATCACAACTGTCTCCAATCTCTCACAACGGTTTGAATGATAGCTGCATCACTGGTAGTTCTTATCCTCTTGGCTTCAACTATATCCATGGCCTGCATCTGATTCACCCATCTTCTTTTGTTCTTTCAGTTGTCGTTTGACTCTAGCAATCCTCTCACTTAAATGACTTATTTATAGTTCTTTCGTCACCTCTGAGGTCATCAAACTCTTTTTTGTAAAGTGTCTGCACAGGTGACTTGCCATGTAGTAGGCACTGGTCAGAAACTTATCTCTATCTGAAATGCCACCAGTGTGAAGTGGAACTTTAGGATGACAAAAAATAAGCCAAACCAAAGGGTAGAAGGCCCAATAAAATTTCTTTGTCTGAGCTGTAATGAAAAGAGGCATAGGATCTCAGAATGGATCTCGGCACGATTGAAAGGTTGAGAGGGCAGGTGGGGATAGGAGAGGGAAGGGAGCAGAGGAGAGGACTGTTCCTTCCGCTGGACGAGAGAGGGGAGAAGGGGCTTAGTGGCTAATAGGGGAAATGATGGCATGAAATAAAGTTTGGACTGAGGACAGAAACATCCTTTTGACCAATGGGGAATGGGATGGGAGTGAAGGAAAGAGGTCAGGCACAAGGGGGAGGTGGAAAGTATAAGGGCATGGGAAGGGTAGGCGACAGTCATACTCAGATCGGGAGGAGTGTTCATTGATAGACATGATAGCAATGAGAGGGGATGTTCTGCTCTTCCACAACTTTTGATCGTTGGGAGTGCTCTTTGTTTGGTGTGTCCATGGTCTAGGGAGCCATACTCCTTCCTGTCGCATGTGCTATCCTTCTATACAGATGAGGAGACTGCTCAACAGGACGTTCTCTGTGCCAACAATGCCTTTGAGAATGGATAATTAAATGCCAGGAATCTCTCGCACAGTCAATTTTGGATGTAATTTCTAATACAATTTGCAGTCCTTTAGAAATAGTTCAGTCAATTTTGGATGTAATTTCTAATGCAATTTGCTTTAGAAATACTTGTGGCTTTGGCTATGTTGTTTAGATTTTCAGAAGACTTTAATTTGCCTTTTTTCGTAAAATTATTGGTCATTAATAATAAACTTATTAAGGAACGGGTCTCTGGCTAATAATGTGGTAGTCTAAAAAAATCTAAAATAATCTAGAAATTTGGGCAAGAATATGAAAATTTTTGGTAGAAATTTTTGAAAATCTAGATTATAGTTGTCAAATTGTGTTCTAGGAGTTTTTGATGGTGCTGAATCCATTTCCACCATTAAAAAACAATTCAAAGATTCCAACTATCTGATATATATATATATTTTACCAGATTCCAACAAAAATTTACAAAACTATTCTATAACATCTATAAACAACTCCCTAAATAATAATTTTTTTTTAGACTTTCAATTTTTTCTGCATTAATGATTAGTTAGAGCACAGCTTGAGCACAGCTTCATAGCTGAAAGCAGAATCACTCTTAGCGTCAAAGACATCCAATTTTCCTGTTTTTGTTATGAAATTAAGGTTTGATGCCTCCGTAAGCTATATTTCTGGCAAAATTTTGCATTGTACAGTTCGCCTCCCACGGGTCTTTGCATATTCCCAAGTAGCGTTCTTTTCCCTCACCATTTTCAGCTTCTGAAGGTTTTTTTGTGAGTGGTGTAACATGAATAAACAGCTTACTGTACGACCATTTTAATATTTTAAATACTTATATATCATTTAGCTCAAAATATGATTTGATTATTATCTCATAATTCAATTATTTAATAATATTTTCTTTCCTAAAATTATTTGTAATTGATAGGTTTCAATGTTTAGTTATTTTCATATGTAAATTTGGTCAAATTTCTTTTTTATTTATCATTTAATCAAAATCTAGTAGATTATATTTTTTATTATATTGTCATCATTGATTTTGTTTACTTTCTAATAGTTATTTGGCTGCTTTTTTTTCTTTTTTCTTTTCTTCATCCTCTTTAAAAAAAAAAAGGCTCCTCAACGCTCCACTCATAAGCTTTTGGTCCCTGATGATGGATGGAATAACCATTAGAGATGATGGATGGAGTAACCATTAGAAACTTTGGATGAACTAAATCATTACACAATTTTGATGGATGGAGTAACCATTACAAACTTTGGATAAACTAAATCATTACACAATCTTTTTCAGGAAATCTCCAACAATATGAACAACCGTGGAAGCCTCCAATTACTATATATCTATGTTGCACAAGTTTGTACTTCTGGTAGGGAACGATCAAAATATTAGTCCATGAACACTTTGCCAATCAAATTCCTCCCCAGCAAAGAAACACGATCAAATTCCTCCCCAACAAAGAAACACATAGAACTCCCAAAGCCCAAAAAAGAAAGGTTGTTATTACTAGATTATTAGGTGATTTCATGTAATGCTATATATTAAGTCATGGATTCAATTCCTGGCCCATGATGTAACCTCACCACTATTGAACTTATAAATTACATCTAATTATAATAAAGATAGGAAAAAATAAAATATATATTAATAATAATTAAAAATAAAATAGAATAATAGAGTTTAAAACCAATGTTATTTTAAGGAGAGTTTGTATAATAAAATTATAAATTTCTAAGTTAATATATATTTTATACTTACATAAATATGAAAATTAAATTAAAAAATGTTTTTTTTTAATAATATTTATATTTCATACCGCGAATGCGGGTGACAGTAGAAGTACGAATGATAAGTGCCTCTCCCACGCTCAAGAGGATGAAGATCTGTAGTGCAGGTCTTCACTTGACGTGGAACCTCACCTTGCAATCATTCGCATGAGATGACAGAGATAGGGCATAATGAAGACATGCTTGGACAACATCACCCCCTCAGGGGTACTTCTCTTCTGCAATCGTTTTGAATGATCTCCTGGATTGACATGCCGCTCGGCCATAACTCTTCGCACATGCCTACTGAAGAAAACCGTTACAGCACGCAGCTGCGTGCGAAGCACAATAATGCTCGGCAACTTCGCATGTGTTCCATGCCTATTAAAGGAAAGGACCCTCAGTACAAAGAGATTCACAGTGTGTTCATTCGGGTTATATGTTGTTTCAGTTCTTGCCCTCCTGCGTGCCCAGTCTGTCGCACAACCTCCCCCTTAGTGTTGCACTTCGCAGAATTCCCCAGGCTACGCTTCCCCTTGACTACGCGACTCACCCCAGCTCCATCAGTCTTGCTAGTTTCATAAGCCTAGGTGCTCCCTTAATCCCGCACCCCTTGCCGTGCATTCCCCTTCAACGCACCTCCATGTCCACTAGCACCTTGCTTCGCACCTCCCTTCTTGCCGTGCATTCCCCGTGCTTCGCACTTCCTTTGCTTCAGTTGACCATGGCACCTAGGCTGCGTCAAAGAACCATCAAAGGAGGCCAAAGAGGTGCGCTCTCTGGTCGCTACCACCGGGGCCTGATAATCGCCTGGAATTTGTTGAAGGCTCCTCCTCGGGCAGTCACGCTAGAGAGGCTCCCTAGAGCCCCGAACTTGACCAGGAGGAGGAGGCCCCCTCGCATGTTTTGAGAGAGGCAGATGTGGACCAAGGAAGTCCACTATTGCACACTAGAATCTCCCCCTACCTCGCAAGACCGAGCCTCTCCAGACATAGGATGATGATGGAGATTACACAAATGTTTGGATAATGGACTCAGAAGGTACCTAGACGCGTCCTTGATACCGAGTACCCGATGGCGCCCATCCTATGCGCATCGGTCTCCAAGCCTTCGCGTCTACCCACCACTGAAGAGAAAGATGCCGTGCAGGCGTATGCTTGTCCCATAGTGGAGGAAGATCCAAACAACGATGATGATGCTTAAGACTAATGACTGTGCAACAACTCAACTCTTCCTAGTTTTTTGTCATGCTGGCTATTATCATAGAAATTTCTACTTTCACTGGTGCTACAACACATTTTGTAATTTTCTGTTTCATGTACTTTCCAAGTTGGTTTCCTCCACGAAGGCAGCCCCTTATTTGTGCAACAAAGGTTGGGATTGGTTAAGCGCAGCTTACCAACTTAGCCTGTAGCATATGTATTGTTTCTATTTTCGAAATTAATATAGATTAGCCTCATTTACCAAATATATATATATTTCATAATTTCAATGATTGTTTTTTCTTTAGTATTCTTAGTTCTATCTTTTGTCCATTCGGCCAGCGACGATAATGATGGTTTTCCCTGTGGCCAACGATCTGCCTAAATGATTTTATATCCATCCGCCATTCGTGTATCTGAGGAGAATGAATAGCTTTCCAATCAAATAGATTAGAATTGGCCAGGTGCCTCATCTTTATTTGGATAGAAAGGATTTCCATAAATGGGTTGTTTCGCTTAGTTCCAGATCCATATCCAGATGTAGACCCAACGACATACCCTTCCCTTCGCACGGTTCTATTAGTTTAAGTAGTATCCAAGCTGGTAGCGTCAAATACACCTAAGTTTGCACTTATTCATTGCAGTGAAGCTCCCAAAACGTCAAAAATTTGTTCTAGTGAAGCTCCCAAAACGTCAAAAATTTGTTCCGGTGAAGCTCCCAATGATTTTGGAGCGTTTCCTACCAGCTCGCAAGCTCCCAGGAGTGGGGGAGCGTGGGGTACGTGCTATCCAACACCTGGGAGCAGTACCCGTGTAACTATATATATATTCTTTCAAAAAGATTACATTGATATTTTTCGCTACCGATATGCCATTTGGGAAACTAGACTTGTAACATAAGCTCAAAATTTTATGGTTGTTCATAATGTTCTCTACTCGAGAGTCTAATAACCAATATTTGGAACAATTTACATCATAGAAAGCTAAAACTGTACTTGAAAACATAAAAAACAACATGAAATTAAAGTGTTGTCGCACATTTTTTCTTGCTAGTCTTCTATCTATAGGGGTGTCCTCTGGGGCTAATGGTTGTGGCTCTTTGTCGGGGTCCATGTTTGTTAGGTTCTTGGCAAGGAACATGACCTTTTGGTTAAATTTATCTGCCTTTTCAAGCAATATTTCCATGCATATGATTAACTCATGCTATGTGTGTGCCCTATTTGTGAAAACTCTCCCCATTAAAATTTTTATATGCAATACAAATTAACAATTTGCTTGTAAGAGGTTGTTCTGGCCCTGGTAGAATTCCTAATATCTAGTATCCAGTGCCTTGTCTCCTACTTTATATGTTTGTCAGGTATGAATCTTTGAGATTGTCTGACTTGTTCCTCTAGATCAAAAAGATCCCTTTGGACGATTGTTGGGATTATGTCCTTGTGGCGTTCCATTGCTGCTATGGAAAACTTATTAGACTTGTGTGCAGTGAGCAAATGATGGATTGAGCTCAGAAGAGGGGTCGAGACTTCCCCACATGCCATTACAATGCAACGCTGTAGTTCAACATCTAACCATGGTGTAGGGGATAGGATAGGGGGGCCAGTCAATATAAGAAGGCCTCTTAATTAAACATGGTGCAAAGGAAGAAGGAAAGTAGGGAAAGTATAGGGAGGATTGAGAGAGAAAAGAAAAAGAGGGAGAATAGGGTAAGATGGCGGGAGAGCTAAGGAGCAGTAGGGGAGGGAAAAGACAAAGAACAAAGGAGGAAAGAGGAGTCTAAGGGGGTCAACCTAGAGAGGAAGAGAGGAATTAAGGGAACTCCAAGAGGACCATAGTGGGAGGCCAGAAAAGGAGTGAGAAAGGAAAACAAGGAGAAAGGTGTGAAATTTTCTTAGAGGAAAAACAATTCCCCTAATTACAGTGAAACCCAGAGAGGGGGTGGGAATCTAAAGTCCACAAAGCTAGAGATAAAATTTAAATTGTTGACAAGAAAATTTGATACTGAAATAAAATTCCAAATTGCAATGACAAAGAAACCAAACTTGCAATTGTTGGAGGCTTTGCAAGATGACTCTTAAGCTTGAGAGTTTCACCTTAAGAAGCTTCTACCAAGGAGAAAGATCAAACACCAGAGCCTCAATAGTTCCACAAATCAATTTTGGCAATCCAACAATTCTAAGTTTTTTCTCCACTCTCCATGGCCAATTGATTATAACACATCCAAAGGCGTTTGAGCTTTATTAACTAATCCCAATTCCACCACCTCTTAGCATAATTCACTTGATTTTTCCCATTACTTCCCGTAAAGAGTGAAAACCTTCCTCCGCAGTTCAAGAACCATGTCAAATATATCTTCCCCAAACTTTGCATGATCTAAATCTATTGCAGTGCAAACTCTTAGAGGTTCCTTCGATTGCCTCTATTCATGCAACGTACAACTTTACATGTAGGCTGACAGACGAAGGGAAACCTACATTTATTTTTATTTTTAATGGTTCTCATCCCAAGTTTGGGCGAGGCACCCCTTCTTTACACTCTCCGTAGGTAAAATAATTATATAAGTTTTAATTTAAATTTAAAATTTGTAAATTTTTATAATCAAAGCTTTTATCATAATTTTTTTGTTGGTCTAACCCATGGGGAATTGAACATTAAAATATCTTGCTTTACACATGACTTCCAAACAAGGCGATCACCAATTGAGCTACACCCCATGGGCAAAGCGTTTATCATAATTATCTATACTAAATATCTCCTAATATTTCTTTATGGTATCCATAACCTTTATTTTTCTAATTTGCTAATGTTAAAAACCCTTCTCTTTTGGATTTCTACAAATAGAAAGCCTATTCTAGCAAGTTGCATTTGTTTTACTAACACCTATTGTGTGCTTTCGATGCATAACCATTTTAATCTTCGCGTGCACAATTACCATATCTTCTTGTGGCCATTTATACATCAACTTGACAAAGTCACTTTTATCTCTTAAACATATCCCTTATATCATCAACTTAACATGGTTAATTCCATGTCTTGTACACATCTCTTACAACATCAACTTAATAGGGTCAATTCCAAACACCTTCACTTAAACACATTGCTCGCAACACTAACTTACTAGATTCAATTCCATCCCTTAAACACATTCCTCATAATATCTTCACATGGTCAATTCCATCCCTTGAACATATCCCTCACATGTCTTATATGAAATTATTTTAAAAAATATGATTATTGATAAATAAATGGTATTTTTCAATTCTTTTATATTTTATTTAATTTTAATAAGAAGTTTGTAATTTGCAATCCTAATAAATTTGTTTGTGAACTCAAAAATAAAAATAAAAATCATGATGTTAAATATATAAATACGAAGTATGAATTTTATACAAATTTCTAAATATATTATTTTTGTTTTAAAAATCATATTGTTAAATATATAATTATCAAGTGTGAATTTTATATAAATTTCTAAATATATTATTTTTGTTTTAATATTCGTTACCAAATCAATGTGTTTCATCATTAAAAATGATTATTAATAACAAAAGATTCAAATAAAAACAAAATGAACTTATTATAAAAGATTTAACTTGATAAGATATATAATGAGCTACATAACACGTTTTGTATAAAAGCGGATCTGATCACATCAATCCACATCCTTACGCCTAAACCTAATTTCACTCACCTAACAAATCACCACCAACAACCCTTTCGATCTCTTTCGTTTTGCTTTACTTTTTCTTTAAAAAATTCTTTCATTTTGCTTTACTCGCACTAATAAATAAATAATACAAAATGAAGTTCCATCTTTTCTTGAACCTTGAAAATATATTATTATTATATATAGTGATACGCAATGACATCAGCTATTTGCGTGCTTCGACATTCAAACATCATTCGTTCTTGTCTGATGCCGCCTGACTTCCAGGGTATTCAATGTCAGGACATTCATCTCAACAAAGCCTCCCAGCAGTCGGTTTCAGGTTTTCTTATTGATTAAAATGGCGAGTAGGCATGTGAAGCCGATAGAATTTGGGCATTGAAGAATAGTTCGGTGACGAAATAAAATGAATTCTAGTCATCCGGCCGTGCATCCGGTGGATGTACCTCCCACAGATGTCCAAGTCCTTCCCAGAGTGAGAATGAAAGAATGGCAGGGAATGCCTGGAACGCTGGGGGGGCTTTCACTGAGAATTGGGCAGTTTTTCTTCGCTGTTGCAGCCTTCAGTATCATGCTATCCATTGACGACTTCTCCACTGTCACTGCATTTTGGTGAGTTATTTGGATGCCCATTTCTACATACCCTAGCGCTGTATGTCTAAACAGTTGTTTTTTTCTTCAATTCCCAATATCGTTCGACGCCCACTTCCATGAACCCTAGATAAGCGTTTCCAGACAGTTTTTGAAGGAATTCCGAAAATCTCGAGATACCCACTGTCTTAAACCATGGAGTTGCATTCTGAAATAAATGTTTTAACTATTTCCAAAAGCCTTGGAATATTTAATTTCGGAAACACCGGAGGCATTCCTCAATAAATGCATCAACTTGTTCCAAAAATATTGGAATAACCACTTCCACAGACCCTGTAGACACTTCCGAAAGTTTGGGAGATTCAATTTCAATTTTTTTTTGGGTCGGGGGGGTAGAATTTTATAATTACGGAGGACTGGGGAAATGTTTATGGCTAAGATAAATCAAAGTTTTTCCTGATTTTTCTTTTCCTTTTCCCCTAAATTTTAGATCCATTTGCAATGAAGTTCATTTGACTACTCCCTTCCCAAAATCTTGGTGATAACTGTTCTATTCAAATTTTTTGGGTCATTTATAATTAGATATGACATAGTGCTATGTCCAAATTATAACTGTTTTATTCTATTTTTTTGGTCATATATAATTCGATAGGGCATAGTGTTATGTCCAAATCACTGTTAAGGCCCCGGTTATACCTATAAGCCGTTACAACATTCTGGTCTACAACAGAGATGGTTTCAGTCTGCTGAAGCCTGAGATTACAAATTCATGGGAGAACTAAATTAGCAATCTCCCAGATTCTTAAATATACCCAAGAAACAAGGAATTAAAAAAGAGCAAGAGCTGAGATCGTTGTAACTTATATTATTCCTCGACCTGAGCAGTATCAGCTATGCTTTTCTCGTCATTCCTGCCTTGAAGAGAGGGAATGTCACTGTTCTAACTGGCACCCTCATGGGCTGGGAAACAAGCATTTTCCTACCTGAACCTGGTATGCATCTGGGAGAATAATTCCACCAACCCATCTAGTCGAATCTCAGCTGTATCCAATCTCTCATAACGGCGTAAACGATAGCTGCATCACGGGTAGTTCTTATCCTCTTGGCTTCAACTATATCCATGGCCTGCATCTGGTTTGTCCTTCTTCTTGTGTTCTTTCAGTGGTCGTTTGACTATAGTAATCCTCTCACTTAACTGACTTCTTTATAGTTCTTTTGTCACTTCTGAGGTCATCAAACTCTTTTTTGTAAAGTGTCTGCACAGATGTCTTGCCATGTAGTAGGCACTGGTCAGAAACTTATCTTTATCTGAAACACCACCAGTCTGAAGTGGAACTGTAGGATGACTAAAAATAAGCCAAACCAAAGGGTAGATGGCCCAATAAATTTTCTGTCTGAGCTGTAATGACAAAGAGGTATAGGATCTCAGAATGGATCTCGGCATGATTGAAGGGTTGAGAGGGCAGGTGGGGATAGGAGAGGGAGGGGGGCAGAGGAGAGGACTGTGCCTTCCGCTGGACAAGAGAGGGGAGAAGGGGCTTAGTGGCTAATAGGGGAAATGATGACATGGAATAAAGTTTGGACTGAGGACAGAACCATCCTTTTGACCAATGGGAAATGGGATGGGAGTGAAGGAAGGAGGTCCGGTACAGGGGGGAGGTTGAAAGTATAATGGCATGGGAAGCATAGGCAACAGTCATACTGAGATAGGAAGGAGTGTTCATTGATCGGCATGATAGCAGGGAGAGGGGATCTTCTGCTTTTCCACAACCTTTGATCGATGGTTAGCTCCGATCATTTGGGAGTGCTCTTTGTTTGTTGTATCCATGGTTTAGGGAGCCATACTCCTTCCTGTCACATGTGCTATCCTTCTATTCAGATGAGGAGATTGCTCAACAGGATGTTCTCTGTGGCAACAATGCCTTTGAGAATGGATAATTAAAAGCCAGGAATCTCTCGCACAGTCAATTTTGGATGTAATCAATTTGCAGTCCTTCAAAAATAGTTGTGGCTTTGGCTATGTTGTTTAGATTTTCAGAAGACTTTAATTTGCCTTTTATCGTAAAATTATTGGTCATCACTAATAAGCTTATTAAGGAACGGGTTTATGTCTAAATAATTGTTTTTGTACCTTTCAAGTTTTACTTCATTAATGATTAGTTAGGGCACAGGGTCATTGCTGAAAGAAGAATCACTGTTAGCGTCAAAGACATCCAATTTTCCTGTTTTTGTTATGAAATTAAGGTTTGATGCCTCCGTAAGCTATATTTCTGGCAAAAGTTTGCATTGTACAGTTCGCCTCCTACAGTTCTTTGCATATTCTTAAGTAAGGTTCTTTTCCCTCACCATTTTCAGCTTCTTAAGGTTTTTTGTGAATGGTTTAACATGAAAAAACAGCTTACTGTTTCTCACAAGAAAGATAAATTTTGTAATATCCAAATGGCAAATATGATTCCCAAAAATGTTCAGAAACTTAACAGATCTCCATCAACGAGCAAAGTGAAGCTTCTTCAAAATAATCACCGAAATTCATTCACCACAGCAATTTGCAGCTGGAAACCCACTCTTTTGCTTCAAATCTTGTATATATATATTTTTCTCTTGCATGAAAATGCTTTGTTGGGGCACTTCTAACTCATTTGGAAGTTTTTTCTAGACTTTCGTGAAAAATCCTGAAGAATGAATTAATTTTTCCCTTAATGGCATTTTTTCCATGGTTGAGCTTTTGCCTTGTTTTGACTTTGAGGCAAGTCAAAACTAGTTTTTGGGTATTTTTTTGGTTTTGGTCGCTCTTTTGCACTGTTGAGTATCGCTTGTGAATATCCTGAATTTTTGGCAACTACTATGGTTGAAATTTGTCAGGATCACAACTTTTATCCTGCTATAGAGAATTGGCTTCCCTATTAAGTAATAGGACAAGGCCACCAGGGATGATGTGTCCATATCCCACATGTCAGATGGACACGTGTTCTAAACACGGGACACATGCCAAACACGTGTTGGACATGTGACCTACATGTGTTCTACCTGGTTGACTATAAAAAGTAGTTCTCACTGCAGACTCCTTGTGGGATGACCAAGTGGTTGGCACAATGGGATGTTATCCCTCTGCCTAGTTTCAAATATCATCGAGGGACATCTTTGGCTCATTGTGACAAGGCTTAAGGAGTAGGCTCACCCATCCTTGTGGAGTATCGGTTCTTGCTAAGGCTTACGGGCCGTTGGATATACTCTTGGTGTTATAGTGGCAGCCAGTAAGTTTGATCTTGGGTCTCACCCATCTTACTCCAAGTCACCCATTCACCATGGTATTATAAAAAAGAAAAAAAACAGACAATTCTCTCCAAGGTTACTTGGGAGCAGGAGTTAAAATGAGGAGCGGGAGCGATATTTTCAGAAGCTCTTGGTTTTGGAGCGAATTAGGGAGTAGTTTTTTATATAATATATATATTTTTTATATTTTGATGCATATATGTCAACAAAAGCATGTAGAATGATGAATTAGATATAAAAAAGCATAAAAACCAGTGTTATCGGAACCGAACTAGTTCCTGCAAAATCGATCCGAATTTACCCTCCGAACTGGAAATGATTGGTTCGGTGACCAGTTTTTCTGGTCCGCGGGGCCCACGACTGCACCGCTTGACCACTAAAAAACTCGATTTTTTTTAATTTTTAATTTTTTTTAAATATTTTTCCTAGATTGTAACCCTAATCTAGCCCCCCCTTAAAGCTATTTAAACACTTCCACCCCTTGTATTTCACTCACACTATTCATTTGAGTCTCTTGCAATTCTTAAGCTAAGTTCGGTGAGGAGAATTTTGTAATATTCCCAATTAGCAGCAGCTAATTGGAAATATCAATTTTGATTAATGTTGCCTTATATAGTTAAAATACTACGTTGCACGGGTTCCCGCACCTGGGGGTGGGGTTCTCGAACCCGCACCGGGTTCCCGCACCTAAGTACCGGATTCGGGTATGGGTTCTTCTCAGAAGAACCCAAACGAACCGGGTTCTTCGAAAAAAAAATTCGGGTTCTTTGGGTACGAAGAACCCACGGTTTGGGTACTTAGAACCCGAATTTCGGGTTCGTCGGGTTCTTCATGAATAATTTCCTCAAATTTTTTTATTTTTATTTTTTAAATGATTAAAATTTAAAAATTTTAATTAAATTTTAATAAATATTAAAATTAAATTAAAAATAATTTAATAAATTAGAAATCTAACTATTTTTTAAAACATACAAATTACAATTAAATTTTAAAACTTAAGAGTTAAAACTTAAATGATTCAAATGAATTGGTATGCTATTTGGATGAATTGGTTTGGCATATTTAGAAAGATCAAACCTCAGAAATAAACATGTCTATTTTTTAATGGTAAAGAAGTCTTAGACATTAAAGTTATAGCTCTGTTATAGTAGATGTATAAAATGCTTCCTACAGGTTTATTGGCATGGGCTTGATCGAATACAATCTGGACATACACAGCTTAATTTCCAAGAGGGATTATTTGTTCACACCAAAGGTACTATAGCTACTATGACTATGATGCAAAACTGGACAAATAGCATATCTATCATACTAGGCATGGCTTAGACAGAGTAGTTACTGGTGAAGAAATTTCTGCTGGCTTTGACTTTAAATGTAACAGAAATTTAATCTCTTAACCAGAGGTTTCTTGGATCTTAATTCTGTGAATTTTCTACCTTGGGACTACTATGAAATATTATACAAAACAACAGTGGAAGTGAACAGTATTCCAATTGTAATGTTCTCTTATAATTAAATTGCCCAAGGGAGGACAAAGTAGCCTATCCAACCCCATAGGCTATAGTCAATTATAAAGGGGGAAGTTAAAACTTTAAAAAAAAAAAATTAAACCTTAAAACATACCTACCTATCCATGAATCATAAGTTCATAACTTACCCAGCGAAAGCATAGACTTACCACAAGCATCCATCCTCAAATTGCTATGGATGAGCCAAAGCCTCAAGATGAGAGTGATTCCTACTTGGAGAGCATGCTAAGTGAAGATCTAAGTGATGTTGATGACATGGATGTTGATGATATGGCTTGAGGAAGCCATTGCTCACTATTAGGCTTTAGCTATTTTTATTTTAGTATATCAAAATTTCCTAGTTCATGTTTACAGTTTGCCATTTGGAGATGCCTTGAGGCAAATTTTGAATTTAGTATGACAATGGACATATATTTTGAAATTTTGAATCATGATTCTAATTTCTTATAAGTTATAAATATGTAAACTGAGCTCCAATTTGCACTTGATATCATATATGAATCATGATATTATCAAACTAGAAATTTTGAAATTTCAATGACAAATGTCACATGTGAATGTTGAATGATGTGCATGTTTAAATCTTTTAAGTTTATAAATTATTAGTAATTTACAAATTACTATATTAGTGTCATTAAATTTATAATTTATAAATTATAATTTAGAAAATATAGTATTATATATGATATATTAATTATAATATATATTAATATAAAAATACCGAGGCGAACCCACGCACCTTGTTTTAAAAAAATGCCGTCCTCGTCCCCGAACCCACGTTTCCTGGCAACATAGTTAAAATATAAATAAAGTGGGTAAAAGGAGAATGTGACTCACTTAGAATAAAACACACTCCCTAAAGTCACCTAGGAGACATAACGCTGTGGTCAAGGTGGCCAAGGGGGCCAAGTGACAACGTAGGGGGTGACACACTTAGACAGCGTGGGCCAGCCAGCGTAGATGAGTTGGCAGCAGGGGAGGCTCCCTCATTTCTCTCATGGATGATTATGCATTTTGGAGATTGTCTCTAAACATTGAGCACGCTTGCTGTTTAGCTAGTCTGCACGTACTGTTCAGTATACCGGGTGTCTCCGTGCGGAGATCCCAACCTCAGCCCCGGGAGACTTCGAGTGCTTGCTTGGGTGAGGAGTCCTATCATATTTTGCAGGGAGAGATCAGAGCTTCAGTCGTTGAGGAGCATTCCTTGGAGGGACAGCGCAGTCTTGCAGAGGGAGGACGCAGTTCTAGTTGGGGAAGTTCCAGATTGAGGTGATTTGGGTGGATTCAGATCGGAGGATTAGGGCAGGGATCAACCCTTACCTATTGGAGACATTTTGCAGAGGGAGAGGCCATATTTTGCAATGTTGCCTTCAGGCTCAGCGTTTTTCCCTCGAGGGATAACGTAGTGCCTCAAAGGAGGTATTTTCCGGGGTCAGCCATTCTTGAAAAGCTCTCTGGGCTTTTTTGGGTATTGGGAGAGGAGGCCATTCCCAGAGTTTCAACATTTTCCGAGTTGGGGAGCAGCCCCAAAGACTCATTTCATTCCATCAGTTGCAACAGCACGGTAGCATTTTCCAGCAGCTTGGATATTACGCAGTTGATAGAGGGAGCAGCCATTCCACACATTGTTCTGAGAGTATTTCTACACTTGCCTTGAGCAAGTCAAGGTGCCATCATTCTGATCACCTTTGTACTTTCCTTATTTCTCAGTATTAATAAAATGGCTCAACATTCTCCATATTGTGTATTTTGTCTCGTGGTTTGTCTGTAGTTGCTATGTACCTTGTTTGTGTGCTTTATATTACTGTTTATTTCCCTTCGAGATATTACAGTGGTATTAGAGCCTCATTCTTGGCTTAGCCGTGGGGGATCTTTTCCTATGAACAAAGAGGGTAGGCAGAATCTTACCCACCAAACGCAGTAGAGGTGGAAAATATGTGGGTCTCACAACAGTGTGACCAGCATTTACCAGCCTTCAGTAGGCCAACCAGGATCACGATGCCTACATTCTTACCTCCAACATCGAGTGATCAAGATAGGCGGCATGATCATATACCCATGGGAGATTATTTCTGAGAATGGCAATCCATGGGGGAAAACTTCAGAGCGGCTTTGTCCTTTAGAGAGTACTGCCATCTTAGGTGGGATGAAGAAGGAAGGAACAATGGGGGGTCTAGCACAGAGAGTTCAGAGTTGCAACGTACCATTGGGAGGACACCTTTTCCCTTACATTATGGATCCACCAATTGCACGGTTCGGGATAAGGTGGAAAAGATGGTACCTCTTTCCAGCTTGACCGAATAACGAAGGGGGAAGCCATCAAAATGGCTACCTCGCACTTGGAGGATGAGGGCACACAGGATCATGGGGAGCATGTGGATACACCCAGTATGACGCAGGGGTCACCTGTGTTGGAGACTTCTTTGACCATATCGGTTGACATCTTAGTAGAGAGAGTAGAGCTTACCCCAGTAGTGACATCCATTGAGGTGATGACCGGGGTAGTGTCCGAGTCCTCAGGTGGTAGCAGCACGCGACAGATGGGTGAGGTGCCATGAGATGTATCCACCTTTGATGAGGCACTAGGAGATACAGAGGTATTGGACGATGGTCGCACACAATGGTGTCATCAGCGTCGAGCCGACCTTCTACTTTTGAAAGGGAAGGCCACATCAGTACGAGAGACTATTTTGTTACATAATGAGGAGCTAGAGGGCATGAGAGTGGTTTGTGCCGAGTCAGCAGCCAAGTTGGCCCACATTGGGGAACGGCTGGATTCCCTAATGGTACAGCTCGAGGGCACATTGGAGTGTCAGAGCAGCTCCATTCAGGCATGCATAGACGGGGCTAGCAGCATTTTTGGGTTACCTCTTTCCATTGGAGAGAGAGAGGCGGAGCCACCTAGTCAAATCTCATACGTTGACTTGGTTAGCAGGATGAGACGATCGGAGTTGCACAGGGTGCAACATCCACATTTTAAGGTGGGATGGCGAGAGATTTTGAGTTGGAACTCGGTGGATTGGGTTACGGAGATAGTGGTGGACTCGGGTGTAGTTCAGCAGGAGTTTCCAGGTGCTGGGAATACAGGAACCCCAGACTGGCATTGGGATCTAGGTGGGACTACCTGTCGTTTCCCAGGCAGGTCGGTTGACTGTATCTTCGAGGGTATAGTTGGCCTAGCAGTTGAGCATGCACATTCACAAGGGGAGTTTCGGTCAGCTCCAGTGGCCAACCAGTTTATGGGCAGACTCCCTAGGTTGTCTTGGTATGACACTTATATGCGGGGTCACAGGGTGATCAACATACCTTGGCAGGAGCTTGTCGGAGGAGGTGGCATTGGCAGGCCACCAGATGGTGCTTTATATGGAGTCAAGGATTCTTCACCTTTGTGTGGGGCACAGAGGTCACAACAAAGCCGAGCAGTGGTGATATCACTACTGACACATAGGGAGATTCACTTCTCGGACCCCTCGGGGAGGGTTTGGAGTGATGATCCATTCGTCGGCGGGTATAGCGATGCGACAGTGGAGGTGATGATACCGATTGGGGGTGGTCCAACATGTAGAGACACAACTCTAGGTCATCACATCCAAGGATGTGTGGAAACCTTTAGCATTGAACAGTGGACTACCGGTGGACATGGAGTTGCATGGTGGTGTACCGTAGTGTGTGGGACTGCATTGTGGAGTAGGAGTGTCTTACATCACATTGAGAACACGCGAGGAGTGACCGATGCCTTAACACAGACAAGGCACGAGACAGTACAGGGTGGTACAACAGTAGTAGGGGGTATCCAGCAGTGTATAGGTGTATGCCTCAGTGTGTAGTGGCATGTCGAGGAGTACATGGATGATCGGTGGTATGCGAGGGCGTGCGGTGTTGCACAACAGGGTCTTAGAGTATTGCCTCTAGGGAGACTCACGGACAGGGACATCGGGCTTACCTTTGGGGGTAGTTCACCCAGGATCGATGGGGAGACAGATGAGCAATACTTGATGGTATCTGTGGGGACTCACGCACTTTACCCTCTTCTACATCACTCACGAGCACAATCGATTTTGTTGTTGTCCTTTGGCACTTTGGGCATGAGTGGCAGGGTACGTGAGTCTCACCCAAGATATTTGGATGACACTCAACACACTAGGGGAGAGACTTCTCAGCAGTGGCACTGGGTCGGTGCGCTAGTTGACAGCCACAGGTTAGGGGATGAGATGATCCTCTGCAAGGGTGGCACATCAGTCATCACTGAGCCTACGCTTGGGGAGCGAATCATGAGGGAGACATGAGTCACTCTTTTCTCAGGGCATGTCGAGAACATGCATGAGTAGAGGATACTGGGTACAACAGAGGCAACATCCCAGTATGTGTCTGGGCTCCAGACAATGTATCGACAAATTATCGAGAGGGTGGATGGCAGATCTAGTGGAGATGGTTGGCAGGGACAGGAGGGATCCACATACCTTAAGTCAATGGTGAGTATCAGATATCTATCTATTGATTGCATTCAGGGGGTGGCTATTTGTCACATATGGCTTCCAGCAGTCATTGGTACTACACAGTGGCCGACACAGGGCAGGTTAGCATGCATCATATTTTCCCATGATATATGGACCCTCTATATTGGTCATGAGCAGGGACTAGAGATGAGGCACGAAGGGATTCCCGCAGTTGTCAGAGCTATGGTGCAGTAGGTCCGACTATGGGATGCAGAGATTCAGTTGATTGATAGCCCATTCTGTCTCATGATGGTCAGAGTTAGGACAGAGAGTGATCTAGTTCACTGTTGGGTTGGCACATGGGGGTACACAGAGGCCTTCATCGGATGGCAAGGTAGACTTTCTCTGTTGCTGGATAGATTCAGAGCTGCATTCGAAGGGGTAGGTATTGGCATCATGGTGATTCCTGGTCTGGATGAGCTTGTCTCTAATAGATCTCTTGCCACTAGGTCTCAGGAGAGGAGGATACAGTCTGCGCATGAAAGGGAGTATCTCATGATCAGAGTAGCACAACATCAGCATGGTGGTACCTCTAAGAGATTAGCAGGATACTTGAGTATTACAGCTCTACACAGCTCGATAAACTCTCAGGGTGAGTTGTATACTACACGGGGAGATCATGCATATCTTCCATCGGGCTTTAGCGAGTCATTGATGAAGTGGTGGACTTCATTAGCATGGAAGGATGGTGAGTGGAGCAGGTGGAGCTTCATGTTGGACAGGATGGCTTGGGATCCCGGCATTGAGAGATCCCTCCATATCAGGGTGATACAGAAGACGGTGAAGATTTAGTGGAGCATCTATGACCGAGGCACATTTTACAGTGATGGTGGGGAGCATCAGCTAGAGAGGAGGCTTGTTCAGGCATTACTTGAGGAAAAGCAATTTTTGGCACGGAGGACTGTAATATTCCCAATTAGCAGCAGCTAATTGGAAATATTAATTTTGATTAATTTTGCCTTATATAGTTAAAATATAAATGAAGTGGGTAAAAGGAGAATGTGACTCACTTAGAATAAAACACAGTCCCTAAAGTCACCTAGGAGACATAACGTTGTGGTCAAGGTGGGCCAAGGGGGCCAAGTGACAACGTAGGGGGTGACACACTTAGACAACGTGGGCCAACCAGTGCAGATGAGTTGGCAGCGTGGGCCAAAGAGAGACAGCGTGAACGTGGTGGGGCCAAGGAGAGAGGGAGGCTCACCAAAGATAAATAGAGGGGAGGCTACCTCATTTCTCTCATGGATGATTATGCATTTTGGAGATTGTCTCTAGACATTGAGCATGCTTTCTGTTTAGCTAGTATGCACGTATTGTTCAGTACACCGGGTGTCTTCGTGCGAAGATCCCAACCTCAGCCTTGGGAGACTTCGAGTGCTTGCTCAAGTGAGGAGTCCTATCATATTTTGCGGGGAGAGATCAGAGCTTCAGTCGTTGAGGAGCATTCCTTGGAGGGACAACACAGTCTTGCAGAGGGAGGACGCAATTCTAGTTGGGGAAGTTCTGGATTGAGGTGATTTGGGTGGATTCAGATCGGAGGATTAGGGAAGGGATCAACCCTTACCTATTGGAGACATTTTGCAGAGGGAGAGGCCATATTTTGCAATGTTGCCTTCAGGGTCAGCATTTTCCCTTGAGGGATAGTGTAGTGCCTCAAAGGAGGTATATTCCGAGGTTAGCCATTCTTGAAAAGCTCTTTGGGCTTTTCTGGGTATTGGGAGAGGAGGCCTTTCCCAGAGTTTCAACATTTTCCGAGTTGGGTAGCAGCCCCAAAGACTCATTTCATTCCAGCAGTTGCAGCAGCACGGCAACATTTTCCAGCAGCTTGGATATTACGTAGTTGATAGAGGGAGCAGCCATTCCACACATTGTTCTGAGAGTATTTCTACACTTGCCTTGAGCAAGTCGAGGTGCCATCATTCTGATCATCTTTGTACTTTCCTTATTTCTCAGTATTAATAAAATGGCTCAATGTTCTCCATATTGTGTATTTTGTCTCGTGGTTTGTCTGTAGTTGCTGTGTACCTTGTTTGTGTGCTTTATATTACTATTTATTTCCCTTCGGGATATTACAAATTTGGAGTTTTTTGCAGGGTGGTTATGAGGGAAATTTTTTGCAGATTTGAAGAGCTGATTGGAGTCTTGGAGTGTTGTTGGGTTGGTACATTTTTTTGAGCTACTTCAAGATTTTTCAAAGCAAAAGAAGTTGAGTGACATGGTTTTTGTTTAGTACAACCTTAGGTTGAGGCGCAATCAATTGCTGAATAAAACCCCTGAAACAACCAACATTGTCTTGGGTGAATTTGATCCAACATCAAAATGGGTTGTGGTGAGTCAAGCACCATCATTTGACAATGAAGACCTTTCTCGGTTGGATTTGGACTCACCTACATAGGATGCAGAGGTAGATATATCAGAAGCACCAGTAGCAGCTTCAGGGCAAGGGGAATCAAGCCATAATCCCATTGCATACTTGGATGCTACTCATTCTTCAAATGAGGATGAGGAGGATGATCAGGAATCGGATGATGATTTTGATTATGATTGATGATTTGATCATTGATTTGTTGTAGTTGTAGCTTGTAGTATTGTAGGTTGTAGTATAATACTATGATCTATCATGTTATTTTGGACTATAAAGGCCTTTTAGAGCTTGCTTCTTGATGTTTATAACATTTTTGGTTGAACAATGTTTTGCATTAAGTGCTATTTTGGTTATATGCACTATTACTTGCTATATAAATGAGAATTTTTGCATATTTGTGTATAAATGCTTTGGATTCATACGGATGCACATGAATATATCTGTTTTTTCTTTAAAATATGAATATTTTATGTTTTGGTAAACAATTTTTTTTTTTTTTTTTTGGTTCTTTTTAAAATTATTTTTTGTTTATTTTATTATATATTATTTTCGATTTTTTTCGATTCTGGTCCGGTTCTAACCGGTTCTCGGCCCACAAGGTTTTCTGGTTCAATCACTGGTTTGGTTCCGATAACATTGCTAAAAACATGGATTGAACCATATAACATCAATCATCTAGAAGTTATAATCTTCATCAACCACGTCCAGAAGTTAGTAACATACAACATATTGAGTCTCATGATTCATCAATCTTAAAGTTTCAAGCTTTCAAAATTCAATATAAACATTTATCATCATTGATCATCAAAGTTATACTCGTAAGCTAAGTGTAACCATTACAACAAAGAATATCTAACATGAAATGAAATGTTATAAAATGAAATGAAACAACTTTCAACTTTCACGAAGCATCATATTCATAATTCATTAGCAATGAGTTATAATTGCCAACTAAAAACTTCAAACTTAAATTGTCATATATTTTTTGTTTGTTTGTGAAGTTGTTTGTGATCTTCTAGGCTTGACTTGTGGCTTGAGAAACCGCGACCCAAGGGCATCTAATTTGTCGAAGTCACCCGCGGAACGCACCTAGCCTGGGCCACACCAGCCCTAAGCTGACTGGATTTTTTAGCATGTCTCCTCTCATAGTACATGGCATAACCACCCCCTGTGAGGTTTGTGTTGATTTTTGGGTAGCATTGGATGTGCTCTAGCTCCAAAATTTTGTGGAGGGGCTAGAACACATGAGATATCCAAGACCCAGAAATCGTTTGGAGAAATTCCACTCGGAACTTAAGTTATTCAAATAATTAATTATTTTAAATGGAGCCTAAGTTAAAACTTAGGGAAATAAAATAATTAAAGTGACCTAATTTAAATGTGGGTGAGAATGTTCTAAGTGACGAAGATCAAGTATTTTCTAATCTTAGTCGTCGATTAGAGGTTAGATCACGGTTGTTGATTCATCAACATGCAAGTATAAAGGAAGGCTTGAGGGTCAGTTCGAGAACACACACAATGAGTCAAGAGATTGGATTCTTTTGACGGAGCAGTGCTCGGGTGAAGATAAGATCTTAAGTGATTCAATTGCAGCAAGGGGCAGAAGTAGTTATTGGTCGGAGGACCAAGAGTACATAACAGAGCAAGAGCAGTAGAGACAGTAGAGGAAGCAACGCAACCGTCGGGAGAGGTGACGCAATCCCCAGAGAGGGTGACGTAGGCCCACGCAGGGGTAGCACAAAACATCCGAGAGACGGTCCAGATTTAGCTGAAGATCGGGGTTTCTGAGCCAGGTGGGCTGAAACTCGATTTTCTGAGAGGCAGATCAGCACAGAGAAGGGGTGATGCGGTCCTCAGCCAGACCCACGCAGGTCTACGCATCTACTGTGCAAAGGCAGCTGGGGTGTCACCAGTTTCTGATTTGGATCAGCCAGAACTTGCAATGTGACGTAAAACTCACTATTTCATCAGTCTGCCAAGGTTTTTCTCTGTAGGGTGAGTCGGATTTGGCACTCTAGATGTACTCAGAATACTGTTGCTTAATAATACAAACCCTCAGATCTACTGTGCACCAATTTTCTCGCATTGGGTTTTTCACGGGACATTTGTCCGAAAATTAGTGTCCTTTGTGTGATTGTCTCATTTATTTTTCAATTCTTGATTTGTATATTAGTGTAGGCTGCAGTGTATTTGTATTAGAATTTACTGAATAATTATGTAAATAACTTGTTAAATGCAGAAAACAAGTAGGCAATACAAATCAGTTTTACTACAGTAGGATTTCTGGTTTATATTAAGAAATTTTCACATGGTATCAAAGTTGTTGTAGATTAAGTAGAGGTGAAGCCATCAACGAAAGGATGAAGACAAATTTGTTGCAGGAAAGCAGTTGTCTCGAGTGACAACGCTGAACCAGAAAGAGGCAGAGGAAGGGTGATGCAGTGACCAGAGGGGCTCACACAGAGCCTGCATCAGCCAACTAGGGTGACGTTGTAGCTGTAGCAGAGGCAACGCAGTGTTTGTTGGACCAACGCAGAGGTTTTGAGCCTCGTTCATTCTGGTTGCCGTGGTTGGAGTGGTTCGATTTTCTTCTGGAGATGCTTGTGGGGCATTGTTTCTGTTGTTGTAGAACAATGTCTAGTGGGGCAGTGGCAAAGTAGAGGGAAGCAGTTCCTCAAAAGACTTCTTGCCAAGAAGTCTAGATCCAGTGCTAATCAACAACAAAGAGAGATCATAGAGGAGTGTTTCAACATCAATTGGCAGATGGATTTCCGTGAAGGAAATCAAGATTCAGAGGGAGCTTGTTCTTTAGAGGATTTCTAGCGCCAAAGGAACCCAAATCCGATTTTTGCTGGGGTAGTAGCAAAAGAGGGAGAAAAAACTAGTTCGACATTTTCTTGTTGAGCAGAGATGGCCGCACATGGACTGAGGGATCAAAACAGGTTGGATGGAGCATCCAACTTTGTCATTTGGAAGGCCAAGATCCTGGTAGTTTTGGATGAACATCAATTTAAGGATCATGTCTTGAATGCAGTTGCTGTCCCTGTTGACGTTGATCCTCTCAAGAAGTACGAAGAGGCTCAAGCGAAGGCAAAACACATGATCATGGATGAGGTCAAGGATCATGTGATCGCACATATTGCTGAGAAGAACACAACAAGGGAAATGTGGACTTCCTTGACCAGTATGTACTAGGGAACCTCCATCCAACGGAGGATGTTGCTTGAGAATCAGCTGAGACTGTTTTAGATGCAGAAGGGAGAAGAAATCGACCCCTTCCTTATCAGATTGCGAGCGATTCGAGATCAGCTAGCTTCCGTAGGGGCTACACCAGATGATGAACTTATGGTCAGGACTGCCCTGAATGTAGTCACAGAAGACTGGGAAACCTTTGTCCAAGGTATTTTGGGCAGGGCCGCCCTTCCAAACTGGGAGGAGATGTGGGCAGCTCTTCGACAGGAAGAGATCAGAAGGTTGACCAAGGCCATAAGCAGCTGCACGGGGATCAAAATCAAGGAGGAAGAGGAAAATGCGGCTCTCGCATCTAAGGGACAACATGGGCAGTAGAGAAGGAAGAAGAAGGACCTCTCGAAGGTTAGATGCTTTAGGTGTGGAGAATTGAGACATTTTGCTACACAATGCCCTCTGAAGAAGGGCAAAGAAGAATCTGACTCAAAGGCTGCTGCAGTGAAGGATGATGATGGGGATGATGATGATTGTGCCATGAGTGCTCATGTGCCTCGAGATAAGAGATGGGGCGGCATTGATCTGTAGTTCTTTGAACTGCAGAGAAGGGGCAGGATCCTTGAGGTGCCCAAACTCTTGGATCACATACGACTATGGGAGCCCTTAACGACAATCGCAAAATGATGGGTGTCAGTTGGTGCGAGAGATAATGGAGCGACAGTGGCAGAGCTAGAGTGCCAAAGTCTGAAGCAGCACAGAGCAGAGGCAACAACGAAGTGCACAAAGGTGCAGCGCAGTCCAGAGCAGCAACAACGCAAAGAATCAGAGGGTTAGCGCAAATTAGCAGCAGAGGGAGCTTCATCATCGACATGCATCCATACTGACTTGTATGTCAGGATTTTGGGATGTCTTTTCAATTGCTTAACTCTCAACAACTGAGTTGTAGTGCAACAGTTAGTAGTAGCAGTGCTATGGGCAACATGATGCAACATTTGAGAGGGAGTTGCAGTACAGATGAGGCAGTGACAAGTGGCAATGTCATGGGCAGCAGTACAAAAGGCAACAACGTAGTGGATGAGGGGCAGCAACCGAGCATCAACAGCGCAAAGGACCGATGACGTGACTTGATCTAAGTGACAAATATCAAGTCTTTTCTAATCTTAGGCGTCGATTAGAGATTAGAGCACGGACGTTGATTCATCAACAAGAAAAGTATAAAGGAAGTATTGAGGGTCAGTTGGAGAACACACAGTGAATGAAGAGATTGAATTCTTCTGACGGAGCAATGCTTAGATGAAGATAAGATCTAAGTGATTCAGTTGCAGCGAGGGGCAAAAGCAGTTATTGGTTGGAGGACCAAGAGTACATAGTAGAGCAAGGGCAGCAGAGACAACAGAGGAAGTAGCGCAACCACCAGGAGAGGTGACAGTCCCTAGAGAGGGTGACGAAGGCCCACATAGGGCTCACGCAGGGGCAGCGCAGAGCATCCAAGAGACAGTCCAGATTTAGCTGAAGATCGGGGTTTCTGAGCTGAGAGGGCTGAAAGTTGAAACTCAATTTTCTGAGAGGCAAATCAGCATAGAGAAGGGGTGACACAGTCCTCAGCCAGACCCACACAAGCTTATGCATCTACTGCGCAGAGGCAACTGGGGTTTCACCAGTTTCAGTTCTGGATCAACTAGGACTTGCAGTGTGAGGTAAAACTCACTATTTCATCAGTCTGCCAAGTTTTCTCTCTGTTGGGTGAGCCAGATTTGGCACCCTAGATATACTCATAATACTGTTGCTTAATAATACAAACCCTCAGATTTGTTGCACCGGTTTTCTCGCATTGAGTTTTTCTGGGAACATTTGTCCGAAAATAAGCGTGTCCTTTGTGTGATTGTCTCATTTATTTTTTAGTTCTTGATTTGTATATTTGTGTAGGATGCAGTGTATTTGTATTGGAATTTACTAAATAATTATGCAAATAACTTGTTAAATGAAGATAATAAGTAGGCAATACAAATCAGTTTTACTACAGTAGGATTTTTGGTTTAGATTTAAAATTTTTCACAGTTTGATCCTAGGTCGCCTTGCTAACGAGGCCCATCCTCAACCAGTTGTGCTAGTGGGACTTGACTTAAATTGTCATATATTGTTTATAACAAATATCATAATAAATATGAAAGAGTCAACAGTTATAAAAACTACTAGAAACTAGAAAAGACAAGTAAATCTATTATCTATAGCTAATGCTTGGGCCTCTTGCTGCCATGAGAAATGTCTAATTTTTTAGTCTTATTGGAAAATCAGGATCTTTGTCATTAATATCACTCTCTAAGCATCAAAATCCAATGGAAACATTGCAATCCACCCAATCCCGAAATACTGAAAAACTGATAAGTCAGCTGGATTTTGAATGAGATGTAAAATTTTACTTTCTCCATATGAAATCTAATGAGGTCAGAATCACTCTCAAACATCTTGAGTCATTTCATGGTAATGTTAAAAATTGAAGTAGAAAGATGAAAATGAAAATTAAGGAGAACTTCCCAAACGCATGACACTGGGGTGATGGCCACATGAGGAGGTAGAGCTCAAGCTAACTTGGCTTTTAACTTCAATTCATTCCTTGCCAATATTTTGCATTTTAACATTTGGCACATGCTTTTTTATTCTTTCTTGCAATTGCATCAACCTTTAGGCCATTCAATGCCCCTCCTTCTCATAGGATGAGATAGGTAAGGAACTGGTACAAGCCACTAACAACAACCAACTCAAAAGAAAGGACAACAACAAAAAGGACAAATGGAAAGCGGTAAGTATGGAAGGATATGATTATGGTATCTCTCTCAAGGCCTCCTATTCATGCCCTTTTTGGGTAATGAAAGAAAAGTCCTGAGGTGGTCACACTTGAAGGAATTGATGACGACCAAGGTGAAAGAAGGCAATAAAATAACTTCGATGCGTCGTGATTCATTCTCTAACTTCAACCCATGATCCTTACTCAAATGGCTAATATAAATGTGAACACTTTGTTTGAAACAATGACTAAAGTAACTCATGTATGCTAAACCACCATCATCAAGTGAATATGTTGATCAAGTAAATGATTTGAGTGTAGGAGGCATTTGAGGGGTTGTGGTATATGGAGGATATTGGTCATCATCTCTACAATGATCTCTGTTGTGGAGAAGTGAAAAATTGCAGGTTGGTAATCAACATCATAGGAGAAAGATTTTGTCTTAGGGATTGCCATGTATATGGATGGGTAATAGGTATAACTGACTATCTAAGAATGTACAAACCACTACAAGAGGCAATTGGTATTTTCCTCGTTTATCAAACATTTTCCATATTGCACTTTTATTAAGTGCAACAACTTTAGTCCCAAACAATAAATTTCATAATCATTTTTATAATTTGGGAATTTGGCATCTTTTCAATGTGTTATACTTCTGCTACATAAATATTCTATTGCAATGAGTTGACTTTGAAGTTTGGAGGCATATTACTGCATCGTCACTCTTCTAAAGCATTACAAACTCATACTTCCGCTACATAAATATTCTAATGCAATGAGTTGACTTTGGAGGCATATTATTGCATTGTCACTCTTCTAAAACATTACATCATTGTTTCAAGGAAATCAATTCAGCTTAAGGTAACTACATTGAATATTTCAATTTCCAAGTTTACATGTTTAATTTTTACATCATCATGGGCGATAGTTTGGCCTTGAATCAACAACTGTAAATTGACATTGGCTCTACGTCCATAATAAAGTCTTGTTTTTGATTCCTCTCAATAATTGATGTTTGGGATATACTCGAGGTTTTAAAAATAGGCCCAATCTAAATTGGAACTAGTCAAACCAATCGGTTGGATAGGGATAGGGATCAATCTAGCCATCAACCCGAACCAATGGACTAGGTTGTATTGGTTTTGTACAAAACTAGTACAAACAATTTTGTTCTGGTCAGTCTCGTCATGAGTTGGTTAAACAAGTCATGGACCCTACATCTACGAATTTGAAATGGCTTTTAGGTTGTTTTTTATAAGAAAAGGGATTCAATTTTTCCCTGTAACCTTAGAATTTACTGTAAAGAGAACTCTCCCCCTCCTATTTGCCTCACACTTCTCATTGCGAGCATATCCGAGCTTCCCAAGTTCTACAACAATGTTGAATTTTTTAGTGGTAGTCTAGAGGCAACAAGCTTCGAGTTGGTTTGGAGTTGTCCATTAGAGTTGCCATCTTTGAGAGGAGGTTGCAATCCATTTTTTCATTCTTAGGTACGCTTTCCCTCTTCTAAAATTGCAGATCTGAATGTTGTCATTTTTTCTCTTTCAAGTTAAAATCAACCCTCTTTGTTTCTAAATCTACCTCCTTGTTTGTAAATTTAATAGGGTTTGCACTATAATTCACTGCATGTTCTTTTCTTCAATTTTATATTTTATTTTTTTACTTTCTTTTTCTTTTTCTGTTTAAATTCCATCATCCATGGCCCGAAGAGTCAAAGACTTTGCATGGACCCATTGTGATGTGACTCATTTGGGGAGGGGAGGGAGGGTGGCATGAATTCATAGATTGAAACAACACTTGGATGGTGTAATAGTCCTAATAATTGCATGTGGTGCACCAAAGGAAGTGATAGGGCATATTAGAGTAGAAATGCTTATATAATTTCAAATATTTGAAGAGGAGAAGACTAGGGAAAAGGCAATTAAAGAAGAAGTTGCAAGGAAGAGGCAACATTTACCTATGAGAGCAAGTGGTAGTGGTGAATTTGAACTTGAGGACTCTTCCTCTATCCCTTCCACCAATGTCCATTGCCCTTTTCCATTATGTTCCTCCCCCTCCTGACTACGACAATCAACCTAAAAGGAAGAAGAACATTAAGACTTATTTCACACCTCCCCCCAACTGTGTCTCTCCTAGTACCTTCTACCTAGTTTAACTCAACTCACCTTAGATACCCATTGGAAGAAGCAATGCAAAGAAGTCGCTTTTGAATAATACATTGTCAAATGGTGGTATGATGTGAATATCCTCTTTAATGCCGCTCATGCTTACCTTATTACCAAGTTATGTGGGAATTTGTTTTTTTTTTTTGCAAGAAAGGGCTTCAAAGGCCCTAGTATGCATAACTTGAGGGGATCTCTTTCTTTTGCAAAAAGAGATTATGTCGATAGACGAATACTTGAAGGAGTTTAGAGAGTCATGGGCCACAAGTTATTCCATCATGTTAGATGGATGGATTGATGGAAAAATTGTACTAGCATAAATTTCCTTGTCTCTTGCCTTCAAGGAAATCAGTAGATGCATTTGATATAGTGAAAGATGCAAACTTATTATTTGAGCTTCTGGATGAGATGGTTTAGATAGTGGGCAAGCAAAATGTGGTTCAAGTGATCATAAATAATGCCTCAAACCATGTTCTTGCTGGAAGGATGATAGAGTCCAAATATAGGACCACATTTGTGTTGCACATTGCATGAACACCATGCTTAAGGACATAGGCAAAGTGGATTGGGTAAAGAACACTATAGAGTATGCCAAGTGCATCACAAAATATATCTACAACCACTCATGGGTATTAGATCTAATGAGGAAAAACATAGGGGGCAAGGAGCTTGTTAGGCCTACCATCACAAGATTTGCAATTCACTTCCTCGCATTGCAATCTCTCATTTCTCAAGCACAAAACTTGCGAAAAATGGTTTTTAGTGATGATTGGAATGTATCTCAGTGGGCTTATAGACAAGATGGAAAAGGCACCCAAAATAAAGGTTTTTGACAACACCTTTGGAAAAAAGAATTAGAGATTGAGAAATTTGGTGAGCTCCTTGTTAAGGTGTTGTGGTTGGTGGATGAGGAAAAATTGGCCATGGGATACATTATGAGGCTATGGTTCAAGCAAATGAGTCGATACAAGAAACCTAAGGATAGAGTAGTTAAGTATTGGCCTATTTCAGAGATCATTGATGACAAAAAGAACAATCAACTCCCATCACCCTATACACGCAGCTGGGTATTTCCTAAAACAAAGGTATCATTACAAAGCTTGGTTAGGAGAAGATCACATTGGGATGTCAAAGATGGGTTATACGAATGCTTGGAGCGCAAGGTCCCTGATGAGTTCGAGCAACTGGCAATATACTGATAGATTAGTGCATTCACTAGGGCCACATGTATCTTTGGCAAAAACCTAGCAGAGATTGCAAGAAATGTGGACCAATTGGGTAAGCAATTCCAATTTTTTTTTTTTTGGTTATTCTCTTGTGAAATGTTCAAGTGTTTAAAATTCAAACTATAAATACTTGATTTATCAGCCAAACTTGCAATCTAAATTGATGAATAGTAAACCAACTTTAGTATTTGTCTTCGCAACACATTGGCGGGAGTCATTTGGTAGCTAATGTCCTCAATTGCAAAATTTTGTGGTGCTAGGTGTGAGTGCAATTGGTTTGTTTTTGAACAGATTCACACAAAGAAGAGAAATTGTTTGGAACAAAAACAGTTAAATGATCTCATCTTCATGCAATGCAACCTCTGACTAAAGTCTAAGATACTAGCAATTGCATGACAAAATACCTAATACAGATCCCATACTATCAGATGATATTGATTCGATATTAGAATTGGTAGAGGAGACTCAACCAACAAAGTTTGATACTGATGCCATGGGGTTGGTCTTTTTTTGGCGGGGTGGGGTGGCGGAGGGCTGGGTGGGTAGGTTTTGTGTTTGATCCTAATGCAGATCTAGTAGTTGAATTAGGAGCTAAAAGAAGCTAATCGTCAAGCATAGCACATGCAAACTCTAGTTATGTAGCTTGAGTAACTTGTGCTTCTGGCAAGCCTACTGCTACTATTACTACTGAGATTGCAGTCCCTGAGGAGTTTAAAGACTTTTCCCCATATGATGTTTATGTAGCTCTTTCTGATGATCCCGATTCTAATAGTGGGGATGAGTTTGATGAATGATCATGTTGATCAGTGATATGTAGTAGGCCAATGGCCCAGTAGCTTGTAGCATGGTTTTGGACTGTAAGGTCATTTAAAGTCTCATTGATTATGTAGTTTGTTGTTGATATGTATTGCATTTGGTGCCATTTTCATATATTCACCCTTATATCGTATATAGATTAGCAAACTTTCCATATTTTGTCGCTAATGGTTTGGAATCATGGTTTGAGATCTTAAAAGTAATTTATTTCATTAAAAATTAAGTATTTTATGTATTATTTTAAAAATTGGTTTGTTGAATCTGAGTTGATTTGAGTCCAAGTCGAAACCTGGTTTGGTAGGTGGCCAAGTTGAAGACTAGTTGTATGTTTTAAAACTATGGACATGTCTATAAGGAAGCACTGTCTAGGACTGTTTTCAGTGGGATTGACTTTTCAATTAAGCATAGATCCATGTTAACCTGGATCTATTAAGCATTGAGAGGGATAGTAAAGAAACCAACACACAAACTTCTCAGTGCTAAAAAAATTGGGGTTAGGAAGGATCTGTGGCATAGTTTATTCTATCATTATATATCTTTGTTAACATTATGGTAATTAATGGGCGGTCCTTTTTTTTTAAAACTAGGGATCTCAACTTCTTTTTTCAGTTTATAAGCATTACACACACAGAGACTGGATGAATCTCATCCATACTGGGTTGTAGAGTGCAACTAAGTTTTCTTGGTGCAATGATGGTGCATGTCACAAGGTTGTCCGAATTTGAACCTTGAGATTTGAAATTCAGTGAACCTCAAAAAAATGTCTAGGTTTGCTCAGGCCCCAAGTTCACATTCACCTGGTTTCACTTATACCTTAAGTTGCCCTATTCGTTAGATTTCATTTCTACCTTAAGTTGTTGCATTCATGAGATTTCATTCATGAAGTTTGAAATTTGGTGCCAAATTACCAATGGAATTATTGCGGAAGCTACAAACCCTATCTATGCAAACAAATTAAGAGGTCAATTGACTGCAACTATTGAATGGCTCGTCGATCGTATGCGCATAAATCAATCATTAAATTACCAATTAGGAACACATTAATCTATTTTAATTAATTATTTAATATATTATATAAATATAATATTAATTATGCAAGTTTTTATATTGTACCATAAGCTAAAATAATGCTATATAAAATAAATATGAAATTTAATATATATGAAATTTAATATATAGTTAAAACCAATGTGGAAAAAGTCGAAGTCGGGATTAAATCGGCAAGGGTCCAAAGTTGAAAAACTCGATAAAGTTGGGAGTTTTTTGAAAAAGTCGGCAAAAAGTCGCCAAAACTAAAAAAATACAAAAATATTCATTTTTGGAAAAAATTTAAAAAATTATTAAAGAAACTACCTCACTCAAGATTTTTTGGAATAAGTCGGCAAAAAGTCGGGACTTCGAGGTTAAAATCGCGACTTCGGCAAAAAGTCGGCCGATAAAGTCGGCTCACGGAAAAATTCAGGATTTTTTCAAAAAGTCGGGACTTTTTGCCGACTTTTTCCACATTGGTTAAAACTTAAAAGATATGTGAATTCGATCATCTATAATTATGTAAGTTAAATAATATATCAGCTATATTTATTACATTTGATATTGATTTCATATATATATATATATAGGGTTTATCTCAGGGGGTTGCGAGGAATGATTGTTGTCCTTGCCTCACAGGTTCTTTCTCACTAGTGACATGTTGAGCTCATGATTATGAGCCTTGTTGTTGTATGCGCTTGAGTCCTATGGAATATCTTATCCTTGCCTATGGGGCTGGAGGGTGAGGTGCTGGTGAGCTGCTTCGCTACATGAGAGAAATAAAATACATATGACTGAACTTAATTGCGAACCTCATCCTAACCTTATCAGAAGATTTGAATTCAAATCAAACCTAATCTTTGTCGAATCCAAACTCAAACCTGAACTGTGTGACATAGGACTCTAGAATACTGCTTTATTGGATCATTGCATATACATCATGCACACCCATGTGCCCAAGCATTGCACATAACTTATAGCACCTATATGTATAAAGATTTTTTCCAGAAAGAGTGCTAGCAGAAATCTGAATGTAAATGACCATTTGTTTTGGTTGGAAGTGGGCTACATTTCAAAGTAGTGAGTGGCATGATTCTTAGACTGGGAGAAGTGCTCCATATGATTACTTGTAACTTATTGTTGGATTTGGATATGTGATGTTTGACAAAACCTGTAAGTGAGGTCTTCTATCAATTTTGTGCTTTTAGATAGAATATGCTTTTGAGGTTTAGTCCACTACATCGCTTGTTTTTGTGCCTATTAGTTAGGTCTTCTATTAATTTTGTGGCTTTTACTCTTATGCTTTTGGGGTTTAGTTCAGTGCATCACTCGTTTTTGTGCCTATCTTTTACAGTTATCTTGTGGCAGCGACAGTTTTGCAATGCTTGTGGAGCTTATCACTGGCAATAATTGATGGATATGCATTGCTTGTAAAGCGCAGTTTACGGAATTCTCTTGTTGTCAGTCTTTTTGTTGTGGGTGATGGGGTAAGGAGAAATTTACTGAACCAGGCAGTGGATCCTTTATGCCTGCAGGATTTACTAATACTCTGATCGATAACTCATCTGAAAATTCACTATTGCAGGTTACTGCAACATTGACTTTTGCTGCTGCCTGTGCATCAGCGGGTATTACTGTTCTCATTGGAAATGACTTAAGAGAATGTGCCCAGAACCACTGTGCAAAATATGAAACTGCTACAGCTATGGCATTCTTGAGCTGGTTCATGGTTTCACCATCATTTTTTTTGACATTTTGGATGCTGGCAACGAGGTAATGTTTGGTGTGGCTTGTTGAAGAAGTCCATTCACTGTTAACACCAGAAGTGTGTGCAGCTTGATTTGTCCATGAGAATAAAGTTTTCTGCATCAAGCCAAATACCTTTTCGGGGTAATAATGTCCACTGGAAGTGTTGATATGGAAGACATATTGGAGCTAAGCTAAAAGTTACCTAGATTGTCTAGAGTCCATTTCTATATTATATGCAGCCTTGCTAGTTCACAGAAGTGGAATATTCAGAGCAATGTTATGGCATTCATTTTTAATGAACTATTGACTCAGGTGTGGATGATTCCATTGAAGTGCAAACTACATCTTGACTTTGGAAGTTTATGGCTAGCTATCTGTAAAATAGTTGAAAATAATGTTGTTGTTTTAGAAGTTCCTACTTTTGCTTTCTAGAAGGGTAGAGTTTTCTTAAAGGCCAATGGCCATAGAGATATGTGAAACTAAATCCTCAAAAAGGGGCATAATAACAAAAGGGACCCTCTGGGGAGAGTCACCTCTAAGCAACGTTAGTAACAAAGGTCATCGTACTTTTTCAATCAGCTTGATTGACTTGCGAGTCTTATGACTGGTGTTGTGTTTGGTGCCAAGTTGATTGACCTACCAAATTTGACCATGAATCCATCGACTGTCGAGTTTGGTGGTAAGTTATTTCTTATTATTCCGAGTTATTTTTCGAGTTATTTCTGTTCTGGTATTGATTTAACCAAAGCTGTTGAATCACTTATAAGTGGCTCTCTTTCCAAGTCCAAGTCTGACAAGCTTGTTTAATACTGAAGTGAGGGGGATGCCATCATACCTCAAAGATTTTAGATCATGGTCAAAATTTAAGACAAAACAGAGGCACCTGTGTCCATCTTTGATTCTCCCATGTAGAAGTAATATTAAGCTTATGGCATTCTTAGACTGGATTTTATCCTTAGATTATGGTTCATGTATACATGCAGACTGATTGTTTGAGTTGTTTTGGGATATCCACATTGGATTCTTCATGGCCCAACAAGGCCTTGTGGTGTTACAAACTTTTTTTCTCTAATGATTTGTCAGTTGTCTGATACGATAACAATATTAAACATTGACCTTTTTATGGCCCTAAAACCTAATCCGCTGTCGTAAGTAATGAAATCTCGTATCTATGAAGGATATTTTTTTATTATGGTTTAATCATGTGGGGAATCGCAAGCCCTAAAATCTAATGCGCTGTAGTAAGTAATGAAATGTCGTATCTATGTTTAAAAAAATGAAATCTCGTATCTAAGGAGGACAATTTTTTTATTAAGGTTTATTCACGTGGAGAATTCATGTTGTTTTATGTGCCTTTTGTTAACATCGTGATTCCAAAACCGGAGGTAAACCGAGGGAGAGGGTATATGTTCTGTCAAAACCACCTAGTAAAGTTACACTCCGTAGAACAAACCACCTAAGCTCATTTAACGCCTGATACACTGATACATTTTAAATTAAACGCAACATGGCCACATTAAGATGACATCACGGGCTTACCTAAGCTCATTTAACGCCTGATACACTGATACATTTTAAATTAAACGCAACATGGCCACATTAAGATGACATCACGGGCTTTGGAGGATTGAACTTGGCTTTCTATGAAGAAAGCTCACTTGATTCACCTCTTGAAAGTACCTTGTTTTAATTAAGCTTATTTTAGTTGTTTTTTTTAAAACTATTTTGTTTGGATCATGTTTAGCTTATTTTAGTTGTGGAAAAACCTCTTTTGTTTTCACATGAGGTTTATACTAGTACCAAAATACCCAATGCATGAAGTGATAAATCTGTGTTATAATTAATATTATTTTAGTTATGTAAAAACCTCTTTTGTTTGGTCTCAAAGCACATGTGAATGAGGTTTATACTAATACCAAAATACACAATGCATAAAGTGATAAATCAGAAAAAGCCCATCTTATGGAGGTATTTAAAAAAAATGGGTATAATAAACATCAAGCCATCAAGGCCTTCTGCAATGCTAACAAACCCAAACATAACGATACAAACAAGAATGACAAGGACAACATTGTTGGAAAGGTTAACTTACCTTATACACTAGGTATTACTGATAGGATTGCTAATATTTTAAAAAATAATAAAATTTCTGCCACTTTCAAACCTATGAACACCATTCACAACAACATTAAGTCTGTTAAAGATACCATGGACCCCAAATTTCAAAAAGGAGTTTACTTCATCCCTTTCTCATATGGCAAACCATACATTGGGGAAACTGGCCGTTCCATCAAAACCAGGGTCCATGAACACTTCGCAGACATAAAACATAACCGCTCTAAAACCTCTGCTATAGCTAAACATTCTAACACCACCAAACATCACATCTTTATTGATATAATATTTTTGATTTGAACTAATATCTTGTCGGCTCAAACTTTTTCATCTACCTTCACCTATTTATTCACCTACCATGAGATCAGTCTTTCTCATCTTTTTCATTTATCTTGATGATGAACCTTAGTAGAAGGTTCGAAACATTGATAAGAATTTTAACTCAATGCGATGGATCCGGAAACTACTCCACTACAAAATATAGATCGCAGAAGCTTGAAATCTGAGATTATCTTTTGTTAGAAGCAAACAAAAGTTGTTGCCCACTTAGAGTATATATTATGTGGGGCTTCATCAAAATGGAGGATTGCTATTTGCTACTAGGCTTGAGAAGAGGTTGAAGTGTTTTTAGTTTGATGGGAAAATATTTCACTTTTGTCGATTCTCTTTGAACTCTAAGCCTTTAACATTTTTGTAAAGCAATTTGTTTTGAATTGTGGAGTTGGACATAGCCTAAGACAAATGAAACAATTAATTTTAGAGTTTCATGCTTGTTTGAAAAGGTCCCCCAATTTGTGTTTGTGATTATGATGACTTGGGTGATGGCTTTTATGTCTATGGGATTGTGATAGCTTGGGTGATGGCTCTTATGTATGCAGAAAGAATATGTCACCATTTTCCATTCCCTCTCCAACTCGACTAGAAACTCTTGGACTATATCTTAATTTAAATGTTCAATTGAAATGATGATATACGCCTAAGATCTCATTGCATTACAACCAATATGAGAATTTTCTCATCTTTAAATCAAGCCTACATTGAAGTATATACTTTTTATAGCCTAACTAAATCTCGTTCTCAGATAATGCTTTAAAGCAAGTAGCTTAGACTCTCCTTTTGTTAAGAGAAAATTCAAAAAATATGACATACAAAACAAGTAAATTTGAGGGAAGCCATTGACATTCAATATCCAACACATTAATATAGTATTTTCCATTGTACCTCTCTCTAACTCTGTTAGAAAACAATCTTAATTTAAATGTCCATTTCAATTGAAATGATAATATATGACAAACCCAGGTCACATTGCATCACAAACAATACAAGAATTTTCTAAATTCTAGACCAAACCTGTGTTGAAGAGTATACCTCTAAAGCTTGCCCAAACTTCATTGTTACAATATGCTTTAAAGTGAATAGTTTTAGATTCTTGTTTTTATAATTGAAAGCTTGATTAAGATGAAGCAAAAAGACAAGTAAATACAAGGGAAGTCATTGATATTCGATATGCAATATATAGATATAGTAAACATTAAGCTAATCCATTTCACCTAAAATATCAAACAAAAAGGAAATCAAAGTGACATTTATGAATGAAAACAAAAGTAGGGTAATTTTTTCCTTTAAGACATGGTATTTCAGTAGACTTGGAATTTTCCTCGTTTTAATAAATAATACTAATGAAACTAATAATACCAAAGACCAAAAATATGTTGTTGAATTTTGTAGCTATTGTCGGTCTTCATAATTTATATTTTAGCCCTTATAATGTATAAATAATTTTTAAGACATGTTCTTCATGTCATTTTGACTATTTATCCCTTAAGAATTTATATAAGACATGTTTTTCATGTCAGATTTAAAAGAGAATTTCAAAACTTAAAATTTGAATTTTTTGCTCCAAAATAGTTAAGTCGGCCCTAGTGAAGAGACACACCCATTCATAAAGGAAAAACACTATATAAAGGCATTCGACCTCCTCCACAAAGACACCATTCGACCTCACAGAAGAAAGACAAATTTTAGGCATCCAAGTGAAGGACAAGAAGGACAAAAAGAAGGATGAAGCTCTGATTTGTCTCTAACTTGCATTTCTTTCTCTATACCTCACACGTGTGACTTTCTAGGATGTAGTTTCCGAATAGGTCGAAATTCTGGGTATCATTTTTTGGGCAGAGCTAAATTTTGGGCAGATCTAAGGGCTAAAGTTTGAAGGGCAAAAGTTTGACTTGACTTGATTTGATTAGAGGGTTGCTTGACCAGGTTTGACCATAACTTGTTGGATGTCATAGTTGACTAGCTGCATTAGTTGTATCTCTTGTTGAACTGAATAATTTCTCTAAGAAAAAGGTGGTTAAGATTTTCCCAACGTGGGTTTTTCTAGTGTAAATCTTATGTTCTATTTGTGCATTGTGATCTCTACTGTCTTCATGATTTTATGGTTGAATTTTTTAAATGTAATTGTTTAATGATAAATTAGAATTGTTAAAATAGTTGTCATTATTTAATAAATTAATGCTTGTATCTATTGCACTTAAAAACTCAACATGATATCAGAGCTTTGGTGAATAATTGATCAGGGGCTCACTTTTATGCTCAAAAATCAAAGTTCTCATAATGGCTTGAAACCTGAATGACCGCATAGTGCTCGTCGTTCTGACTCTGACGCACTTTGTTTCGTGCTGGCTGGTATGAGCGGAGGGCACATGGATATAGTCCCAGTGTAAGGCGCACGCCAATTACCCTAATGACTTCTCCATGGTCAAGTATATTAGGTGGGGGTCCCAATCTGCTCAATGCCAAAGTGAGTAGCTCTATCAAATGACTTGAGTGGAAACCTTAGTCTTATAGGCTAGTTGTTGTCCATAGCCATAAGCAACACTCAGTTCCTGATACGCGGTAGCTTATACCCTGCTTGTAGCCAATACCAAGGAGACCGTCATGGACTCGATATGCTCCAGGAAACGAGTTCTGTTTGCTTTTCTAAACATACAAAATTTAAAGAAAAAGGGACATACAGGTGCCCAGTCAACAATCCATACCGCTGACGTGGTATGCTGACTCGGCAAGGTTGATTTTGTCATCTTTCTTCGGCGAATGATGGATTTCCAAGTGGCAGCATGGTATTGACTGAGAAATTTTGGTTATGTGGTAAATTTTTATTGGTTTGAGAGTGGGCCAATTGGTTGAGGACATGTGGTGCAACCTAGGGCCGTCACGTGCCCCCCCATGATGTATGGTGGAGTAAATTTTTTGTTGGAAGTCGGGCAGAGGCGTCGGGGTTCGACCTCGCGACCTCCCAGAAGCCAGCACCACGAGTTACCATCATACCACACAATTAGTTCTTAACCATATATTGCGACATAACTATTTAAGTTTTACCATGTTGTATGGCGGGGAAAGTGGGTGCCAACCCCCGATCCATATGACTTAGCGTGAAGACCACTAGCGGGAGCTAACGGAGAAGCGCGAAGTTTTAATATTAAACCATGTTTAATTACCATAAACATGTATTAACCAGCACCTAAACAAAATTTAATTTGGGATTAGCGTAAGTGTCGGTTTGGCGCTAAGCAGTGCTTAATTAGCACTAACCACACTTACTTAACTTAATGACGATTAAGTTGGCAGACCCCAAATTTCAGCGAAAACAGCCAGTTTAGCTCCAGTTAGCTAAATTTAGGCCTGAAATAGTGGAGAAAATGTAAATGGTCATAAATTTTGGATTTTTCGACCAATTTAGGTGTAGAAAGAGGTTAGATAACCATTTTTGGGCATTCTGGACTTGTTGGTGCAGGTTTCAGGAGAAAAAGAACATTGTAAACATGTCAATTTGTCAATTTGAGCATAATATAAAGGCTCAAGCCATGGAGACTGGACCAAGGAGATGTAGCCCAGGTGGGGTGAACTCTTTTATTAAATACCTATGTTGATGTGTTGTATGGTGATGTAATGTGCTTTATTTGCTATTGTTTAGCCTTTGTTTTTATGTTAAATTGTTCATTAAATTTACATGAAAAACACTCATGAGACTTGATAATTTGCAAGAGAACTTGAACCCTTAAACATACATAAAACATTGAAATCAGAATCTAAAAGAGTAATTAGTACAACAACACTAACATACTCCATTTAAATCAAGAATAGGACATTTAAAACGCCTTTGGAAAGCCTTGGTAAAGGGAAGAGCATTGAAGAAAAATTCATCTAAGATCTATTTGCTTATCTATGACTATGGGTTCCTATATGAATGCAGAAAACAAATTGGAAGGAGCTACAAACTTTAGGGCTTGGAAAACAAGGATTGATCCCCTTCTTGCAAAGAATGATCTTCTAGTTATTTTGAAAGGCAAGGTCACTGAGCCAGAAACAGATGAAAGATTAAAATTTGAGAAGGATTATATTATAGCGAGAAGTATCATTATAGATTCCATCATAGATCATCTGATCCCATATATTGCAAACCTTGACTCTTCAAAGAAGATGTATGATGCCCTAATTGGATTATACACTATCAACAATATTGGTCAAACAATGAGTTTGAAGAATGATCTTCGTGATGTTAGAATGACAAAGAATGATACTATAGCCTCATATTTCATGATGATTTCTCAATTGAGAGATCAACTTCAAGCAATTGATGAAATCATTCTCGAAAAGGAACTAGTGACTACAACACTTAATGGCTTGCTTGAATCACAGGACTCATTTGCATCAAGAATATGTGCTAGAAAATAAGCTCCAAAGTTTGATGAACTATGGACTACATATACTCAAGAAGAATCAAGGCTCATGTCAAGAGGGAAGACTCAAAGATACAAAGAAGGCGAGACTCTCAAGCATATGCAACACATTTTAGGAAGGGTGGAGAAAGAAAGAAGTTTGACTTTCAAAGAAGAAATGGAGGAAAATGAAATGAAGGAGGAAGACTCAGAGAAAGAAGAGATAATATTCAAGGAAATATAGATATGTCAAAGGTTCAATGCTATTATTCTCACAAATTTGGTCACTATAGACACGATTGTCTTGAAAGATTGAATGGTAGAAAGAGAAAGGGAAAGCAACATGCCACCACAACAAATTTTGAAGAACTTCCAAAGATACCCAAGAATGAAGAATCAAGTGACAAGGATTTATTTTATTTCTCTGCTCTTACTGGTTCTATTGCAGATAACGATGATTTGTGGTTGGTATATAGTGGTGCCTCAAGGCACATGACAAGATACTTTGACAACCTCACAAGCTTGATGGAAAGAAGACTATCTCAAAAGGTAGAGCTTGGAGACAACAACAATTATGCATTCAAAGGCATTGCGAAGACTTCTATTGAGCTAGAATCAGGTGAAAACATTCATTTAAGCAACATATTATATGTAGCAGGTTTGAAAAAAAATTGGTTTCTATTTTGTGTTTGGAAGATAGGGGAGATAGAGTAGCATTTGTTGATGGAAAAGTTCTTATATGGTAAAATGGCTCTAACATAGATTCTGCTAGAGTAATTTGAATTCATGAAGGAAGGTTGTATAGACTCTTGAAACAACCTCCACAAGCATTTGTACATAATGATATTAATCCATGTGAGATTTGGCATGGAAGATATGCTCTACTTTGCTTGCTTTAAAAGAAATGGTTTAAGGTATTCTAGAATTGCAGATAGAGCATGAAGTAATATGTAAAGGTTGTGTGCTTGGAAATAATTTTAAGTATCCTTTTCCAAACAGTGAAAGTAGATCTAAGGAAATTTTGGACAATCCATTCTAATGTATGTGGTCCAATGCCAGTGAAATCTCTTGGAGGCTCTTTGTACTATGGAACATTTATTGACGATTTCTCTCGCAAGACATGGACGAAATCTTTGAAAAGTTTCAAGAATTCAGCGCTAAAGTGGAGAACATAAAGGGAAAGAAGATCAAGATCCTAAGATATGATAATGGAGGAGAATATACTTCTAAGGATCTCATTTCCTTTTGCAAAGAAGTTGGGATTAAGAGGGAGTTGATAGTCCCTTACAATCCACAACAAAATGGAGTTTTTGAAAGAAAGAACAAAACCATTGAAGAATCCATAATTATAAAGATTCATGATCAATACTTGTCTATGTTTCTATGGAGTGAAGCATCTATGAAAACTATCTACATTCAAAATAGGAGTCCTCATCGAATTTTAGAAAACAAGACTCCCGAAGAAGCATTCACTAGTTGGTCAATTGAGAATATTTGGTTGTTCTGTTTATATCCATGTACCTAAAGATAATAAAAGGAAGCCAGATCCTTCAAGAAAGAAATGAATATTTGTTGCATATAGTGAGTCATCAAACGCCTATAGAACCTATGTTCCAGGTCAAAGATAGGTTGAAGTTAACAGGGACGTGACCTTTGATGAAAATGTTGCCTATTGGAAATCTAAAGAAGTATCCATGGACTCCGATAATGATGAAGAATGTGAAGCTCCCAAGGAAGAAGCTTCAGGGCCATCCAATCTTGCAGAACATCCCTTATAGCATTAAGAAGAGTTATAAGGGCCTAGCGAGCCAATGGATTTTATCGTTGTTCCTAAAATAAGTAAAAGGCCAACCTGGATTAGATCTACCTTGCAGGATGTAGAGGGACATGCAACACTACCTAGCACCTTCAAGGAGAGCAAGAGACCTAAGAGGTATTCTGGTTATGCAACACTAGTGACTAATCTTATTGATTCTAAACTTTCCACCTTAGAATAAGCGACTAGCGAGCAAGTATGGAAGGATGCAAAGTTGGAAGAATACCAATCAATTATGAAGAATAATGGATGGGAAATTGTGCCTAGACTTAAAGGGAAATATGTGGTGACTTCCAAATGGGTATACAAGATCAAGCATGTAGTGGATGGCAGTATCAACACATACAATGATAATAAAATGAGAGTTAATCACCCCATGTGGGGTGATAAGTGGGTGAGAAGGCATGTGGCCGCTAGCATGAGTCAACTCCCCGCATTAAACGTTGGCGTTCACTCCATCGCAGATGGAGTACCATGCCAAATGCCAACTTTATGGAGATTGCAAATCTAGGATTGCACAACTACACAGAGAATATATGAGCAGATTTGGCCTATCAAGGCCCAACGTGCGAGTGATCAATGTGGCTTGCAATCCAACACTAAGAGTGATCCATATGATTTTATGGAATGTTCCTGTCGCAAGAGGCTCCATATTTGGTAACTACCCTTCGAGGGATGTGCGTTCTGCATCCTTGACTATTTGATTGCTTTGGGACATTGTAGGGTGGAATTTGTGGGGCGTGTTGCTAGTGCAATGGTTACAATTGATTATTCTCATAGCATGAATGGGATACCACAAGAGCAAGGAAAAGGAAACCATGGCTAGGCCACTTCGCAACACTAAGGTTGAGAGAGATGCAATAGTATTATCAATAACATTCCATATCACAGCCTCCTCAAAGCAAAGGTGTTGTCTTCAAGGGCTTGCAAGAAGTACTAGAGTTGTTAAGCAAATAATAAATAAAGGTCAAATGGAGGTAGAGGTTGCAAAGTTTGTCACAAACCTAGACACGTTACGTACATAGGACAACAAATTGCAAAGAGCTAGAGAACTACATTGACATACAAAGGGCTTTGTTGCCTAGATGTTATCATTTCAAGAGGAAGAGCATAGCCACAACAATGCACTACTAGAGTTGCTCAATAGGCAAAATAGGTTCCTCATCTCCCTCGTTTCCTTGTTGGTTAAAAATCAAGGGGGAAGGATTATGTTGCAAGCACCAGAAACTTGCAAAAATTCATTCTCCTATAAATATTTCTGAGAGGTAGAGCACTCTAATAAGGACTAGCCTCCTATTTCATTTATGGGCTTTATTTTTAGGCCTATTTAAGTTTTTATATGTGTGAGCAAGGACTAATTCCAACTTGGTTTCCCTCCAAGCGATGGTTCTATGTAGGTAAACTATTAAAATCCTAGTTTCACATCTTAAGCAAGATACAATATTTTGCATCATTGTTGAATTGTTGGACACTAGGTCTATAGCTTTCTTGGATACTGGTTTTATTTCTAAGAGTGGTAGTACCAATTGCCTAGAAACAGGTAAAACATTAAGAATTGTTAACTTGAATATAAAAAAAAAGGATAAAATAAAAAGAGCTAATAATTTTGAGAGAGAGCTGAAAAAGAAAAAAAATTATGTATTTACAATTATTTGTTTATAATATTATTAAATGTCTTACAATACACATTTAAAGTAAATTACCCATAAATAAATTTTAAAATAATTCTCATCAACTTTGTTGTGAAAGACTGCCTTGGAAAAGACCAAAAAAAGTGTGAGAAGAAAGAGTATGTATTTTTTGCTCTTACTGAAAATTGGAAACATAAAAGCATTTCATTTTAGAATGTGAGACCTTCAAAGACAACAGGGAAAGTTATGCAGATATTTTGGCAGCTAGCTCTTGAGATAATCTATTTAGCTAGAAGTTTGTCAAGAAGATAGGAGAGTTTATAGTGAAACTTCACAGAAAATGACCAAATACAAGAGTGAGATAAAGAAACAATCTGTCTCATAGACTATCTTTAACCTCTTGGACATTAAAATAACAACTATTTTTTTTTTTTTTAAAATTCAAATTAATATTTATTTTATCAAAATAATAACCAAACTCTAAAGAATAGCAACATAATAATATTGCAAATTGTATTCTCACTTTTATCAACAATTTGAAAATTATTTTAAAATAATAATTCGAATTCATTTAAATAGGAGTTTGGAGATGGCAAAGGGTTTGTTTATTGCTCTTGTTTTCAAAAAGTGTGCTAGAGAGTTTGTGAGTTAACATATTGCTGTATAATTTCAGCACTTGGTGGGCTCAAAATGTGGTGTGTGTAATGGAAACGTGGCAAGATAACACACCCTATATAGTTTCCTTTATAGTTTCAACATGTGATGTGCTCCCATTCATCTTCAAGAAATTTGGAATAAAACCCTCTCAAAAGAATCACAGACAATGATAACTCAATTTCTTGAGTTTATTGTAAATTGTTAAAAGTACTTTTACAACACTAATTACATTTACTCGATATATATATATATTTCCATAATACCTTAACAAGTTTTTAAAATGCCATTTCCACATACTCTATATACCTTGCACCTTAAGTTATTCATATCTCCATATTTCATATCTCTATTTTTATAAATTTGTTTTTAATTATACCAGTACCTATATTCCACGCCATAAAAAGTAAAGTTCAAGGTAAACTTTCTCCATTGCAATATCGATTGCTCGGAAAAGCAAATGACGGTCGAATTGGAATGATAAAGACATGGTTTAACCAGTGTAATATGTAACATCGCTCAGTAGTATCAGTTCTTTTTAATGCAAAAAGTAATTGATATTTAAATTAAAGTAAAAATAATAACTAACTAAAATTGCATAAAATAAAAATAATAATTATTAAAATTATATTTAGACTAATATAATTAAATAAATTTTTTTAATAATAATTAAGTAAAAATATTTTTATTTTTATTTTGTATAATAAAAACAATTTAACGATAAAAATTAATAGAAATTATTTAAGATTTATAACTTGTTTAATAGAATTGTGATTGAAATTTTTTGGGGAAAATCACATCAAAATATTATCAAGTAACCCATTTAAATAGATAGTAAAGCTCCAACTAGTCATTTGTAAAATAACAGCTAGTTTGACTAAAAGAGGAAATAAAATCAAAATAATAATAATAATAATTAAATGGGTTACCTGATCAAATTTTCCATCTTGTCCTGATGATGAATCACACTTTGTCAAACGTTGCATACTTGTACATTAATGTAAAGTCATGTAAATTCTAACCCTTGAAAATATTTGTCCCACGTTGCAAACTTGTAAATCATTGTAGAGTCATGTTTATCAAATAAAAACAAAGTGCTGTTTATGAGCATTTAATCTTTGCATGGTTGTGAGTTTTTGGTTGAACCACACTTTGTCAAACGTTGCATACTTGTACATTAATGTAAAGTCATGTAAATTCTAACCCTTGAAAATATTTGTCCCACATTTGCAAACTTGTAAATCATTGCAGAGTCATGTTTATCAAATAAAAACAAAGTGCTGTTTATGAGCATTTAATCTTTGCATGGTTGTGAGTTTTTGGTTGAACCACACTTTGTCAAACGTTGCATACTTGTACATTAATGTAAAGTCATGTAAATTCTAACCCTTGAAAATATTTGTCCCACATTTGCAAACTTGTAAATCATTGCAGAGTCATGTTTATCAAATAAAAACAAAGTGCTGTTTATGAGCATTTAATCTTTGCATGGTTGTGAGTTTTTGGTTGAACCACACTTTGTCAAACGTTGCATACTTGTACATTAATGTAAAGTCATGTAAATTCTAACCCTTGAAAATATTTGTCCCACGTTGCAAACTTGTAAATCATTGCAGAGTCATGTTTATCAAATAAAAACAAAGTGCTGTTTATGAGCATTTAATCTTTGCATGGTTGTGAGTTTTTGGTTTTTTTAGAATTTTTTAAAAGAATTGTTTTTAATACGATTTTTTTAGTTAGAATTCGGAGAAAATTTTGAAGTGAAATCTTGATTTGTGTTATTTAAATTGGTTTTTTGACTACATATATGGATTCAACATTGTGAGAAGTCCTAAAGCACTTCAATTGTGCAAAGTTTCAAATTAATAATTAAAAAATTTACTTATTTTATTATTTAATTTAATCATAATTTAGTTCCAATCTCTTACCAAATTTGAATTAATTCTTGAAATTTCTCCACTCTTTAAAGGTTATATTTATCCCTATATTCTATTTAAAATGGTCTAACACTCTTTATATTATCACTGTGCTTCAAGTCTTTGAAGATGGGTGAAGGGTTCAGCGAAAAAGTTGAGCAACCATATAATTTCGACACAATATTCCAGAAATATTCACCATTAAAATAATTTACCCATCAAACTTGTGATTTCAATAAATTCCTGCTAGATTTTTGACAAATTAAATAATAAAAATAAATCAAATTTTTTTTCAAAAAATCACATTAAAGACTATTTTTTAAATTTTAATAATTAATATAAAATAATGACTTACCAACCTGATATTTTCACCTGATTAGGAGATTTAACTTCAGTATTTAATTATTTTTTTATTCTTTGAATTCCAACTTGTTTCTCCATTCACGCGCTTTGATACGATAGATGTTTACGAGATATGAGGTCTTATAAAAATGAGAGTGAGAAGCTTATTTGATTTATAACCCGTCAGGTCACTTTTCTTTATAATTTCATTGAATTCTGTGATTTTTTTAATGTAAATAATATGAAAGGTATCTTAAAAAGAATATTTCTTTGCTTGTAATAAATTAATATTTATAAATACTTCTCGGACGACACACAAAGCCCTTTGATTTAGCTGACATGCGGAGATTCCGACACCGGAGCGTTTTCTTTTATCCAGAAAACACCTCAAGTTTAGTCACGGTATTATCTATCTCTGAATCACCTCTACATTTATATAGTGTCGAGATGCGCTACGCTCGTCGTTTACGCTGCAATGTCAGGGAAGCTGCAGACGAGGCTCTGAGGGTCTGCAACAGCTGACAGACCTGAGCTACTACATGATTGCAGAGTGCGAGGGAAACGACCGCTGCAATACGTTAAATTTTTGACACCTGACCTGCGTCCATTCATTATTGGTAAACAACCATCAATTAATAAGGAGTAGTCTATAATGCGACTTTTTGGAGAGGATTGGATGTTATCGTGGATAATGATTATGCGATGGCATGGCAAATATTATGGTTTATGAGAATTTGTAGTTATTTTAACTATATTCATTTTCTTAATAATATTAATGGAACAAAAGTTTTTTATTTTTAGTTTTGAAATTGAGATCCAACCACTCTTTTTATATATATATATAATTTTTTTATTTTATTTTATTTTTTAATTTTATTTTTTATTTATGTTTAAAATTAAAATTGAAAATAGATATTCAACAATACTCTGTAATGTTTTTTTTTTATAAATAGATATATTATTATTATTTATTTTATTTTATTTTTTAATTTAGATGAATAATAAAAATAAATTATAATTATTTCATATTATATTTTAATTAAAATACTATATATATACTCATTTTTAATAAGAAAATTTTGTTTTCCTTGATTTTAATAGTTTCTAGAGTTAGTTTAAGTGATCTAGAGTTAGACTTGAATTTATTTTATATTGTTGTTAATTGTTGTTTATCATTATACATCTCTCTAGTTGAGAGATTTTTTATAATATAATATTTATATTATTAAAATCTAATAAGAACTTCTGTAATTGTTATTTTATTAAAACTAATATAGATCTATCCTATATTTAATTTTGGATAAATCTCTCAAAATTCAAATTTAAGATGGATCTATGCTCGTTGTGTGTGTGTATCCTTGATTAGAGTACAAGGAATTTAACATAGTTGGCACTGCTTGGCCTAAATCCATATTAACTTTGGATCTACCAAGCACCACCTGGGATTAATTCTCTTGAGGTACAAATCTCTTTTAGAATTAAAAAAGATTTATTCCTTCTCGGTGCTTGTTAGATTAGGAGTTAGATTGATCTAAGTGAGTTATTTAAATATTTATGATTGGAGTAGTCTATAATGTGACTTTTTGGAGAGGATTGGATGTTGCCATGGATGATGGGCATGTCATAGCATATAAAATATTATGGTTTCTCCAGATTTCTCGGCAGCTACTTTTTCCTATTTCTTTCATGCGACTCCCGTTTACATATATGATGTCTTTCCCCATGTCTGACAACGAACATGACCCGCCTTCACTGTCTTGTCCAGAAAACTCAATTAAAGCATGGAAATATACGGGAATGACTCAATTAAAAAAATTGACAGATATGCACGTAGCACTATTTCAAATTTCAAATATCAGCTTTGAGCGCCCCTCTATTTCAAATTTGAAATTTTAGTTTTGCAACGAGAAAAACAATACATGAATGTCCATGCCTGAGAGGTTGGCTTCCTTGTGCATTTCTTCCATGGTTGTTGGATTACCAATTGCTCCTTTTTTTTTTTGGTGCAGGCATAACTTTCTTAAGTTTTTGAAGCCATGGATGCAAATGTTAGGTGCTTCATCATTTCATGTTGCATGTGGAAAACAATGACACTTTCCCTCGAGTAACTTCGGTCTCTTTGTTTCATCGACCTTCGTTTGGTGTTTGGCGATGATGAAATTGTGAAACATAGCGCCCTTTCAATCAAATTTTCATTAAAGTCATGTTTGGGGATACACTAAGCGGTTGCCTCGATAGCTTATTTGCATTGAAATGATTTGATTTTAAGATGGACGTCCATTGTGATGCATACTATTGGACATTCAAAGGTCGATGAAAATCAGATCTGTTTGGCAATTAGGGTTTGGTTGGTACATCTAGATTTTTTTAAGGCTTCTCTAATTCATGTGATGGAAAATGTAGGAAATGGGTTACATTTCCGGAGCTTTAAGTATTTCATTTTTCTCATTTTTGTAATGTTTCATTAAAGTGTGTAATAATGTGATGGAATTTAATTTCCAATGACAAAATATTTCAAACGCTTGTCATGTGGGCACGATCCTTTACATTGAATGTAAGACTTGAAATATTATGATGCTAAGTTAAAGATATGTTCATTGTAGGCTAACTTCGTGATCCTATGAACTTTAAAATTTGTTCACAGTGTGCATATTTGGTGGGTTTATAAGAGACAATATAGAATGTTCTAACATTGTTAAATGTTACTACTTATAAAATTCAATTTCTCTCCCTCAAGCTTTGGTAAATCGATTAGATTTGTAATATGAGAGATGGAATTGAGTCATGAATCAAGTTATTGTCTTAAAGAAAAGTCATTGAGAATTCTAAGGAAAAGCTATTTGATGTTATTAAGAGAAAAGATAATTAAATTTATTTTAAATCAAAATAAAGACAAATGGATAATAGTTTAAAAAATGTTTAGTTAAATTGATAATATATATATATATATATATATATATATATATTTTTTTTTTTTTTTTTTTGAAGAAATTAAAATTAGGGTAAAAAGCACACTTTCGAACACTTCGAAATTTGAGCTATCACTTAGGTCTTTGATCCAAATCTGATCACAAACTCACATAAGACGGCCATATGACAAATGTGCAAATGATTTTGGGACAATATTATGAAAAAATAATGACATGTATGCAAGATGAAATTAAAATAAGCCAAATAATCAAAACGCTTATCAAAGTGCAAGTGAGAATCTTTCAAATGAAAAAAAATCAAGATCAATGATTCATGATGCAAACAAAAAAGTTGCATTCAACATAAGGATTGTTAAAAAACATAAGTAAAGATTCTTTTACAAGTAAATACTTAACTCCAATGGTTATTTTGGTTGTACCATTAGGTTTAGAATAACATCATACCCCTGTCATGGTTGTCATCACTCTAAAAACAGATCTAGGCTTCCTGATCTGAATGGAATGTATTAGTTTTTTTGTGCTACATATCCAAACAGTAATTAAAATGTGTGCATGTTTATCTGACATTTGCAAGTGAAACCAATGGTTTTAACTTAGTTAAACAGATTTCTGTGTGAGGTTAAAGCATGTAAATTGATTATAAAACATTGTACAACAGTAAATAACAGAGAATTAAACATCACATGTAATGGTACTCGGCAAATTTGATGAAGCAGTTCACACCTCCTGGGCTACATCTGTTGGTCCAACTCCCAATGGCATGTACCTCATATATTAGATAAAAAATGGTAACTACATGTGAAATAAAGCGTCAAATGGTTGTGATCTCTATAAAAACAGCTTCATAATTCTTTAATTAGTCAGGAATGACTATTCATTTGTATAAAACAGAGAATGGATGCTCAATACACTGAAAACACCCTAATGGCCTTGGTGGCTCCTTAACTTTTCCCGAAGCTAAACCTATTGATGATGACCTTTGATGGCTCTGAAACATATGCCAAAGTGTTCAAAATGTTGAGAATACCCAAAATTAACTATCCATGCATGAAAATTGGTCGCAAATCCAAGGAGTTATGGCCAAAACAAGAATTTTCCTAGTGTCCCTTAAAAACTCCACGAAATGTGGAAGAACTTGAGTTAACTAAGGTTAATTAGGAGTTTTCCACCAATTTTGGTGGCGCATCCTCCAAATCTGCCGACGGTTAGTGGATAACATTTAATTTTCAGGGCGAGGTGGTTACATGACCCCCCGCCGGAACTGTCGGAAAAAACCGTGAATTTATCGGTTTCAAAACCGTCGCAATAAACGTTTAAACACTGTTGAACACATGGTGTTATAAACCCGTCGTCACCGTAACCGTCAGTGTATAGTCTTGGTCGCGGGCGATTGGTCTTATGAAGCGGGGACTGGCCCTTAGGGCTGGCTACAGGGGCGTCACACAAATAAACCTCTAACATATCACGTGCGATCATAGCATATTAAAAAATACCCTTAATTTGAGTACATATTAAAAAATACCCTAAAAAGTCACATTATTTTACCCCCTACCAATATATACCCAATACACCTTCCCAATTTAAAAAGCCCATACTTTCACTATATATTGTAGGTATAAATTTTTTTATTAACATTTTTTATACCCCTTTATATTTTTTCATTAACTTTGAGCTCCATTTTTTATACCTGCCAATATAAAAATCCTTTATCCCCTCTATATCCCCCAATATATTATGTCATTCTTTCTTTATTATATATACCCCAATATGAACCCACATGTTATGGTATTGCTCCCGCATTGAATCCCCCGTGGGGCTGGGCCCCTTTGCCATCTCTGTCGTCGTTAGCGCCTGGTTCTACAGTGTAGGTCGTATTATGTTTGTAATATGAGGTCTGGCCCTAAGGGGCTAGCCCCCTTTGTCACCAACCCAAAGTTCAACCAGATTTAAATAAGACGCATTGACCGTAATGGTTAAGTGACACGGTGTCGACGAGTTGGTTGGACGCTCCTCCCCGTGGAGGTGAAGTCCGGGGTTCAAAACCCGTGGACTCATAAAAATTTTAATATTCCAATCCTCCTCAACATGGGGCCACGTGGCAGCCTCCGGGCCTGCCACGTGGCAGCCTCCGGGCTTGCCACATGGCAACCCTTAATTGGCCAAAATTTCCCACAGTCAAACCACCATTTAATTAGAAGCTCCCAAATGTCAGAATTTGATTCGTTCGAATGGAATATTCTGGGGAATATTCCAAGGAATATTTTGAGGAATATTTTGGGAATGTTCTCTTTTAATTTTTTCAAATTTATGAAGTCAAACTTGGTCAAACTCATTTTTTTTTAGTTTACTCGGCTTTTCAAACCTTCATAACTTCTGCATATGACCTCTATTTTGCGAACCGTTTCCTGCGCCAAAATTGCAACAAGAAGACCTTTTCGGTCGCTCAGGTTCCAAACATTTTTTAGCACTTTCATTTTTGAGAATTTTTGAACTATGAACATGATCTCCTGATCACTTGCTTAGACTTGATTCCTTATGTCAGTGCTCTTGAGATTCTCTATGGCACTAACTCCTTCAGAATTATTTTTTATTTCCATGAAACCTCACCTGCTGTCTCCATAACATATCATACCTCCAAGAGTGACTGATCATTTTCTCAAAATGAGCACTAGCTCCCCAATCTAGGCCTCCATCCACTGATGGCCCTAGGCTGCCCAAAACTTTCCTGTGGATCTTCGACCTTTAGAAGTCTTCAAATGTATCTGAAAATACTTTCATTGGATTCAAAATGTCCAAAATAGTCATAATATACTATTCACTTGTAGAAATTGGCCTCTGGCTACTCCGGTTTCACCTCCAACACCTAGTGGCACCCCTTGGCTCTGGGTCAAAGAAAAATTCTTTATGGGTTCTCGACCTCTAGAAGTCCTCCAAAGATTCTGAAAACTCCTTCAATGGATTCAAAAGTATCAAAAAAATCATAAATAACTATTGGTTTGCTGAGAATGGTTACTGGTTGCCTTGGATAGGCCACATTCTCCTCTTGGCACTTACTGGCCCTAGTGGCCCTTGGAACTTCTATAAAGCATATTGGCCTTCAAAATTCTTCTAAAGGCTCTAAAAACCACACCATTAGTTCCAGAATTTCTAAAACATACAAAATTGACTATTGGATTCCTAAATAAGGCCTCTAGCTGCACTGGCTAGGCCTCAAACTGTTGCTGGCCCCTAGTGGCCCTGGTGGCCCCTAGAACTTCTCTGAAGCAAAAAACTACTCCAAAGTCCTCTGATGGCTCTACAACCCTCACCAATGAGCTTGGAATGTCTGAGATAGTCGAAATTGACTATTGGCACTCCAAAATTGGTCGAATATAGCTCAAGATAGAGCCTAAACTCAATTTTTCCAGTGACTCATAAAAAGCTCCACTAAAAGTGGAGGAACTGGACTTAACTCCAGTTATGTTTGGAAAAACTGCAAATTAAGTGGGCGGGCCAAAAGTTCCGCCACTTCTAATCGTGGCATTAAATTCTAACCATCAGTGGATGGGCACATGCCCAAATCTCCGCAGCGTCCCTAACTATCAGCGTAGAACTGTCGAGGTTAACTAGCCATGCGAAGACCGTTTAATGCGAAGGTTGCATGTGACAAGGTTTTAAGCTGTTGGGTTAACAAATAGTCGACGAAAAAACTATGGTATGTGAACAAATCTGGAACAGTTGGTGGATAGGAGTTTTTTTTAACCGCGTGGGTAAGTGCTTAGGTCATGGTCACGGCTCGAAGGCCATGTGGGGAGGGGTTGGCCACTCCAAACCTGCAAACAACAAATTGACCAAATTCAAATATAAGGTGAGCACTCATATGGTTAAGAACCATTGGTAGGGCGAACGGTAACTCGCGGGCCTGGCGGGCATGAGGTCCAGGGTTCGACCCCCGGCTGCCCCAAAAAAATTTTACATGACTGTTCATGGGTCACGCGGCGGCCTCCGGGCCTGCTACGTGGCAACCTCCCATTGGACAATCAAAACATGTACAATCCAATATCCAATTAAACCATGACACTTGTCAACCTGCCATTCACCCAGAAGGAATATTCTAAGGAATATTTTGAGGAATATTCCTTGGAATATTCTCTTTTTTGAATATTCAAAGGCCCATTCAAACTTGGTCAAAAGCCAGAAATTGCAGTTTACTGGAATATTTCAAATCGTGATAACTTCTTCATACGGGGTCGGTTTTTCAAACAATTTGCGGTGCCAGAATCAGGAAGATGAGATCTATCCGATCACATAGGTTCGACATACTTCTGAACACTTTTAAATTTGAGCTATCACTTAGGTCCTTGATCCAAATCTAATCACAAAATCACATAAGACAGCCATATGACAAATGTGCAAATGATTTTGGGAAAATATTATGCAAAACTAATGACATGTATGCAAGATAAAATTAAAATAAGCCAAATAATCAAAATGGTCATCAAAGTGCAAGTGAGAATCTTTCAAATGAAAACAATCAAGATCTATCATGATTCATGGTGCAAATAAAAAAGTTGCATTCAACACAAGGATTGTCAAAACACACACAAAACTAATAGACAAATATAAAATATAAGACATGAATTGCATTTATTATTGAAAATATATACATTTAAAATACATTTTTATGACTCTTGGATTCATATTCGAAGGTGCCTTGGACTCCAATGGTTGTTCAACTTCCACACCATAACACTTAGCAGATTAGGTGTCCAACATTCCCTCCTTAATCTGAAGGGGTATATACGAGTCTAAGAAGAGATATCTAATACAAAAATACAATAATGAATGACAAAAATAAGCTAAATGTGCTCTTTGAGATGATGGCATAATGTGGGAGAACTTGAGGTTTCAACCATCGACAATTTAAGGATGACCACCAAAATTGGAATCCTTAGTGAAATTCCTGGAACTCTTCGAAATCTAGTAAGAAGTTGAAGTATTCTACTAGAGGAAGTTCTCCCAATTTTGTGAAAAGGGAGACCTTTGGGTCTCAACCTAGAACGCTTTGTGCATTTCCTAGAACTCTTCCAAATCTGGTAAGAAGTTGAATTCTTATGCTACATGAAGTACTCCTTAATTCTTTGAAGAGGGATACCATCAATCTGGAAAAGGGAGGTCTTCAACCTATGGAAAAATTGGATAACCTCAACTCAAAAAGGGAGGTCTTAACTTGCAGTGGTTTAAAGGAGGCCACCAACCAAAGGCATGCTTATGAGATTCTTCGTCTCTAGCTACAACTTTGAATCTGGATATGGCTATCTTTGGTTGAAGGATCAGGCAATAGGTTTAGGATATGGCTTAGGCTCGCTTGATTTATCTTTGGAACTTGTAGATGACCATCAATCCTCCCCCCCCACTCCCCACCTGTTAGAGACAAGGTGAGAAGATGGAGAAAATTCAACTGCGAGACTTTTTAATACTCTAGAAGAATTTTTTGCAACTCCCCATTTCTATTACTCAATGTTTTCCAATGTTGGAAAATATAACAAATCCATATGCTTTTACATATGTATACACGCTCACAACAAATGCGATGATGATACGAGGCTGGATAAAGATATTATATACTATATATAGCTGATTAAAGTCCACAAATCTATTGAAAGGTACTCTAGGTGATTTATTGTGTAGACTAATTCTTGGTGGAGACTTTTATATCTCAGTAAAGGATGCAAATAGACACAAACCTATGCACATGAAAAAATTTGTAAACATGTGTTGTGCTCTTTTGAAACCAACTCTAGCTATTGCTTCAAATATCTCCATGATAACTCAACTGAGTAATACATTATAGCCCTAACAAATCATTTCAAAAAGCGCGAACATAACTGTAGTTTCAAAATTCAAACCAATTCTTCATTAGAAACGAACTTCTTTATAAGCTTATGAAGCTGGGTGCCAGACAAATTCTTATCAATAAAGTTGAAACCCAAGTTGGACCTACTAATCTAATAATCCCAAGTCACTGGAGAGCTTGGATTTCATCTATTTCATGGGATACATTTTCTCTTCATAGATCTTCTCGAAGCCTCCACTTAAGATAGTTTTTTATAGCCTTCACTTATGCTCAAAAAATTCTTTTTCCTCAATGGAACCCAAATTCAATACATAAATCATTCAATTGATACCAAAAATAAGGAAAAGAAAATCCAAATTTGTATGAGAAAGTGATTTTCTGTAGACTTCTACATTTGATTCTTGATGATGGGAGATGTCACTTATTCGAATAATAAACCGTCGAGAAGAACATAGAAATTGTACTAGTATTCAAACGAGATGAATGGTCCCTTTCACAAATGCAACACATAAAGCTCACTCCACATTGACGTTAGATTACATTATAATCTATCTTGATATCAGTTGATTTTGTTGTCACTCGCTCTCACAATTGTGTCAATTAGCACCATGAGGAAGCAAACAGAATGCCACCATATCATGATCGAGTTGAAAAAACTAAAGTGAAAGAAAAAATAAGAAATACAAATATATAACCACACACACACACACACACACACATAATCATTTTAACTTCAAATCTAAAATATTATATATATTTTAAAAATATTTTCCATTTCATTACCCTAATTTTAATTTATTAAAAAAAAAAATTATCAATTAACTAAAAAAAATTATACTATTATCCATTTGTTTTTATTTTGATTTAAAATAAAATTAATTATATTTTCTCTTAATAACTTCAAATAAGAAATTTTTTTAAAGCTATTATCCAATTGTTTTTGTTCTTATTTTGATTTAAAATAAAATTAATTATCTTTTCTCTTAGTAACTTCAAATAAATTTTCCTCATAATTTTCAATGACTTTCCTTTAAGACGGTAACTCGATTCATGACTCAATTCCATCTCTCATATTACAAATTCGATCTCTCATATTACAAATCTTATCGATTTACCAAAGCTTGAGGGAGAGAAATTGAATTTTATAAGTAGTAACATTTAACAATGTTAAAGCATTCTATATTGTCTCTTATAAACCCACCAAATATGCACAATGTGAACAAATTTTGAAGTTCATAGGATCACGAAGTTAGCCTCCAATGAACATATCGTTAACTTAGCATCATAATATTTCAAGTCTTACATTCAATGTAAAGGATCGTGCCCACATGACAAGCGTTTGCATTATTCTGTCATTGGAAATTAAATTCCATCACAATGTTACACACTTTAATGAAACATTACAAAAATGAGAAAAATGAAATACTTAAAGCTCCGGATATGTAACCCATTTCCTACATTTTCCATCACATGAGTTGGAGAAGCCTGAAAAAAACTAGATGTACCAACCAAACCCTAACTTCCAAATAGATCTGATTTTCATCGACCTTTGAATGTCCAATAGTATGCATCACAATGGACGTCCATCTTGAAATCAGATCATTTCAATGCAAATAAGCTATGGAGGTAACTGCTTAGTGTATCCCCAAACATGACTTTAATGAAAATTTGTTTGAAAGGGGGCTATGTTTCACAATTTCATCATCACCAAACACCAAACGAAGTTCGATGAAACAAAGAGACCGAAGTTACTCAAGGGAAAGTGTCATTGTTTTCCACATGCAACATGAAATGATGAAGCACCTAAGAGTTGCATCCATGGCTTCAAAAACTTAAGAAAGCTGCGCCTGCACACAAAAAAAGAGCAGTTGGTAATCCAACAGCCATGGAAAAAATGCACAAGTAAGCCAACTTCCCGTGCATGGAAATTCATGTAGTGTTTTGCTCGGTGCAAAACTAAAATTTCAAATTTGAAATAGAACGGTGCTCAAAACTGATATTTGAAATTTGAAATAGTGCTACGTGCACATCTGTCAATGTTTTAATTGAGTCATTCTCATATCTTTCCATACTTTAATTGAGTTGTCTGGACAGGATAGTGAAGGCTGGTCATGTTCGTTGTCAGACATGGGAACGACACCATATATGTAAACAGGCATCGCATGAAAGAAATAGGAAAAAGTAGCTGCCGGGAAATTTGAAGAAACCATAATATTTTCTATGCTATGACATGCCCATCATCCATGGCAACATCCAATCCTCTCCAAAAATTCGCATTATAGACTACTCCAATCATAAATATTTAAATAACTAACTTAGATCCATCTAACTCCTAATCTAACAAGCACCGAGAAGGAATAAATCTCTTTTTATTCTAAAAGAGATTTGTACCTCAAGAGAATTAATCCCAGGTGGTGCTTGGTAGATCCAAAGTTAATATGGATTTAGGCCAAGCAGTGCCAACTATGTTAAATTCCTTGTACTCTAATCAAGGATGCACACACACACAACGAGCATAGATCCATCTTAAATTTGAATTTTGAGAGATTTATCCAAAATTAAAATGAGGATAGATCTATATTAGTTTTAATAAAATAACAATTACAGAAGTTCTTATTAGATTTGAATAATATAAATATTATATTATAAAAAATCTCTCAACTAGAGAGATGTATAATGATAAACAAAAATTAACAACAATATTAAATAAATTCAAGTCTAACTCTAGACCACTTAAACTAACTCAAGAAACTATTGAAATCAAGGAAAACAAAATTTTCTTATTAAAAATGAGTGTGTGTATATATATATATGATTGTATTTTAATTAAAATGTAATATGAAATAATTATAATTTATTTTTATTATTCATCTAAATTAAAAAATAAAAATAAAAAAAATAATAATAATATATCTATTAAAAAAAAAGACATTACAAAGTATTGTTGAATATCTATTTTCAATTTTAATATTAAACATAAAAAAAATTTGTAAAGAGTGGTTGGATCTCAATTTCAAAAATAAAAATAAAAAACTTTTGTTCCATTAATATTAATAAGAAAATGAATATAGTTAAAATAACTACAAATTCTCATGAGTTTTATAATGAAATTAGTTTTGTGTTGCATTAAAAGGGTTGAAAATGAAAGATAAAAAATGAACATTGTTAAAATAATAACAAATTCTCATGAATTTTATAATGAAACTTGTTCTTTATTGAATTAAGAAAGTTGAAGGTGAAAAATACTTTTTATTAAAATCGTCATCCTATACTTAAATTTGATCTACTTTTCAAAATATTTGTAAATAATCTTAAAAAACTTCTTACAATATTTTTCTAGCACATAAATAAAATAATGAATAATTTTGAATATTTTATACTTTCTTAAAATCCTATAAGCCATATTTTTATTAGATACTAATTAATATTTAATATTAATTAAGATATGTCCTAAATATTAACTAAATTTTATTAGATTGCAAAATAATTAATTTATCTTAAATTAGATTTGTGATTTAATTAAATTATTTTTATATTAAATTTCAAAATATTTTTATACAATCGGGTCAACATACTAATGGAGATCACCCAACTAAAAAACTAATTTGTTTAATTGGAATCTGTCATCCAGTGATCTCTTTTTATGGTTGATGTGATAATTATTTCAACCTTATAATAGATGGAATAAATTTAATAAAATGAATTTTTTCGACGGCTTTTTGAGAGTCGAAGAGGATTCGAAAGTGAAGCCTTTTTTTGTGAAACTGAGCAAAGAAGTAAATGGAAGCGGAGAGGGAGCGTATTGAGAACGAAAATAAAATTTGCTGGAAAAAAATTTCGTTGGTAAAATTAATTCTAAAGAAAGATAGCAAGATGCACTAAATTTTAGTGGATTATATTAAAATGCATGGGTAGAGGATTATATTAAAATATATGAACTAGTCTAGGTGAAGTCGGTAAATGATAAGATATGTTTATGGCTTCTTGAATCTGGATTTTTTGAAACTCTTAATCCTCAAACTCGACTACGGTTAATCGATTGCCCAATTCTCCATTTTATTATCCAGATCACACAAATTGGAGCAACATGTTTTCTACAATGGATGCCCAGACACAACATCTCAGTAGTGCTGTTGAAAACCTCATGTCCAACTGACGAAACAACCTAAAGGTGTAGGACAGATATATCCTTCCTCCCCATGAACGCCCACAGAAGTCCGAGATCTAAATCTGAGAGCATTCTTGTAATAGACCTAAAAGACCTGGATGGTCATAACAGAAAAACACTAGTCCACGAAATCCGACGTGCATCCGAAGAGGATGGTTTCTTTCAGGGACACACTTCAATCCCTAACCAACCATTCTCCCTTTCCTAAAATACTGATACTTTTGGTTGATTTTCTGTCACACTTGTAGACCATAGAGTCTATACATCTCTGTTGATATGCTGGAATCAGCAGATAGTGACGCTATTTTTTGTTAATATTAGATAGTGAACCATGGCGTGCCAAAGAATGTCATGAAAATCATGATGGGGATAGCCAAATAGTTCTAGGAAAGCATGCCTCTACTCAGAGGATGTAACTGAACGTGTTATTTCTTTGCATTTGTTATGTACATCCTGCCATGAATGATGAACATGTTATTTCTTTGCATGTTATTTCTTGGCATTGGTTTTCTGTTTAATGAGCCACTAAATCCAGTGAAACTACTCAAAATTCACAGAAATCTGGTGAAAGCCCTCAAAATTCAGAGTCGCTGTTGTCAGTGTGGACAACAATTATCATGCCCTCCATTTCCTCTCTGCTCAGCAGCTTCCCGATGCTGAAGCGACAACGAGTGAAAAAATCTTGGAGATCCAACAAACTGATTTTCTTATCGCTATATTTTTCCAACATGCTGAAGGCCTCCTTCAGCCTTCATGGTTCCTCCGTCTAGGTATTAATTGACAGGCTGAGAGATAAAATTTGATTGAAGAGGGCGCTATGCTTTACAATTGCATTACCCCGAGGGAAAACGTCATTGTTTTCCACATCCAACATGAAATGATGAAGTCGTTGACAGTTGCATCCATGGCTTCAAAAACTTAAGAAAGCTGCACCTGCACCAAAAACAAAAGAGCAGCTGGTTATCCAGCAGTCGTGGAAGGAAATACAACATGAAGCCAAACTCCCAGGCCCGAACATGGACATTAAACTAAAATTTTAAATAGAGGGGTGCCCATTTGAAATTTGAAATAAAAGGGCGCTCAAAACTGGAATTTGAAATTTGAAATTTCAAATGTAGCTACATGCAACAACGTCTCCAAAGTATCTGCCAATGTTTTAATTGAGCCATATCGGTATTTTTTCATGCTTTAATTGAGTCGTGTAGACATGACAGTGAAGGCGGGTCATGTTCGTTGTCAGACCTAGGGAACCACACTATATATGTAAACGGCGCCGAAAAGAGTAACTGTCGTGAAACCCAGATAAACCAGAATATTTGCCATGCCATCAATGATAACATCCAATCCTCTCCAAAAATTCGCATTATAGACTACTCCAATTAATAATGGAGAGTTGTTTTTAGTGAGATTTTTTGGGCTTTCAGGTATGAGAATTCGGCAGAAAAATTTGAGGTGAAATCTTGATTTGTGTTATTTAAACTGGTTGTTTGACTGTATAGATGGATTCAACACTCTGAAACCTGGAGGGCACTTAGATTGTGCAGGGGTTATCCATCAAACTTGTGATTTCGAAAAAGTCATGCCAGATTTTAGAGAAAATAGACCCAAAAAATCCATCTGAAAAACTTCCAAAAAGTCCCACTAAAGACAACTCTCTTAATAATCTTATTTTGTTGAGACATTTGTCATTTGACCATCCATCTATCAATTCCTTTTTAGTCCTATTGTTCATTCCTATTGATCCAACTTTTTTTTTCAAATGTATAAGCATTGTATGAATTTGTTATATAAACAACTAATATAATTACTATCTTAGCACTATTCGATCTTGATGATATATGCCAATGCAATATGATGATAGATGTTGAAGTATTGGTGGGGAAGCTAAATAAGTGTGCCTTCCACATTGAACAGAACACGATGACGAAAAAACAACATAGCATTGACTCTTGCACTCCCTCTGCTACCCCTCTTCTGAAATTTGTTTTCAACGACAAACCGAGAGTTGGCTTCGGGCTTTGACCCTAAGGATAGAAGGGCTCTCCAAGATTTCGCCAAATCTCTACCCGCCTGAAAAAGAACTAGTGACTACAACAATTAATGGTTTACATGAATCGTGGGACTCATTTGCACCAGGAATATGTGCTAGAAAAGAAGATCCAAATTTTGATGAACTATGTAATGCGTGTACTGAAGAAGAGTCAAGGCTCATGTCAAGAGGGAAGATTCAAATATACAAATAAGGTGACTCTCAAACATATGCAACACATTTCGGGAAAGGTGAAGGAAGAAAGAAGTTTGACTTTCAAAGAAGAAATGGAGGAAAAAGAAATAAAGGAAGAAACCCTGAAGAAACAAGACTTGCTCCTCAAGGAAAGAGAGAAATGTCAAAGGTTCAATGTTATTATTGTCACAAATATGTTCACAATAGACACAATTGTCCTGAAAGATTGAAGGGTAGAAAGAGAAAGGGAAAGAAACATGCCATCACAACAAAATTTGAAGAACTTCCAAACAGACCCAAGAATGAAGAATCAAGTGAAAAAGATTTATTTCTTTATCTAATCTTAAATGTCCTATTCCAGATAATGATGATTTGTGGCTGGTAGATAGTGGTCCCTCATGGGTGCCTCAAGGCACATGACAAGAGATCGTGACAACCTCACAAGCTTAATGAAAAGAAGACTATCTCAAAAGGTAGAGCTTGGAGACAACAACAATTATGCAGTCAAAGGAATTGTGAGGACTTCTATTGAGCTAGAATCAGGTGAAAACGTTCATCTAAGAAACATACTATATGTACCAGGTTTAAAAAAGAATTTGGTTTCTATCTCATGTTTGGAAGATATAGGAGATAGAGTAGACTTTGTTGATGGCAAAGTTCTTGAATGGCCAAAGGGCTCTAACATAGATTCTGCTAGAGTAATTGGATTTCGAGAAGGAAGGTTGTATAGACTCTTGAAACACCCTGCACAACAATTTGTACATAATGATATTAATACATGTGAGCTTTGGCATAAAATATGTGCTCACCTTCACTGTAGCACTTTTCTTGGTTTAAAATAAATGGTTTCCGGTATTCTAAAATTGTAGATAGAGCATGAAGAAGTATGAAAAGGTTATGCGCTTAGAAAGAATGTCAACAAGCCTTTTCACAATAGTGAAACTAGATCTAAGGAAATCTTGAACAATCCATTCTACTGTATGTGTTACAATGCCAGTGAAATCTCTTGGAGGCTCTTTGTACTATGGAACATTTATTAATGATTTCCCTCGCAAGACATAGATTTTCTTTATGAAGACAAAGAACAAAATATTTGACAAGTTTCAAGAATTCAAAGTTGAAGTGGAGAATATGAAGGGAATGAATAAAAAGATCTGAACATCTGATAATGGAAAATAATATACTTCTAAGGAGCTCATTGCCTTTTGCAAAGAAGTCGGAATTAAGAGGGAGTTGATAGTCCCTTACAATCCACAACAAAATGGAGTTATTGAAAGAAATAAAAAAACCATCAAAGAATCCATAAAGGTAACGATGCACAATCAAGACTTGTCTATGTTTCTGTGAAATGAAGTGTCTATGACAACTGTCTACATTCAAAATAGGATTCCTCATCAAATTCTAGAAAACATGAATCTTGAAGAAGAATTCACCGGTTTGTCGTTTGAGAATATTTGGTTGTTCTATTTATATCCATGTACCTAAATATAAGAGAAGGAAGCTAGAGCCTTCAAGAAAGAAAGAAATATTTGTTGGATACAGTGAGTCATCAAAGGCCTATAGAATCTATGTTTCAGATCAAAGTTAGGTTGAAGTTAACAGGGATGTTGATCCGGACTTACGCAGGAACACAATAAAATACATAAATACACCTAAACGCAGAGATGCTGCAGAAATATAACTTCATTTCATTAATATCAAATAACTGAAATATGCTTACAAACAATGGAAATAAACTAGCTAGGGCACTCGTAGTTTATCTCTGAGAAGAGATGTGGTGAATACATGCCTCTGAATTGTGTTACAGTGAGGCTTAAGGGCTTTTTATTGTTGAACAATAAGAGAAAGCCCTAAACAACAAAAACCATAACCCGGGGAGATGTAACACCAAAATTTTATGGGCCCTGTTGGGGTTAGTTGGGTAGCCAACTTCCTGGGATCGTAACTTGGTCATATTATCTTCGTTTGGCACGTATGATACTTCATTGGAAATATCTCTGAGGAATACAAGTTTTGTTGTAGTCCCTTGCCATTAGCTATGAGACTACAATGAACCTCAAAAAAATGCCGTTTAGGGGGTTGAAACTACTCCAGAAGTTCATGACGTGAAAAAATGCTAAAAATAGTAAATGGTGCTATAAAAAAATTAATTGATGAAATTGATTAGAGGTCCAGGTGGAATAGGTGGGTTGCCACCAATATCCACATGGATCATTCCACTCCCCTTAGGAAGAAATGGTCCCCATAGCATGTAGAGCCTCCATGAGGTGAGAAAATTTATGTTCGACATGGTTCCTAATGAACCACTTGACCTGGTGAAGAATTTGGCTTGCTTTGAAAACTCGATATAGTTGGATCCTCTGCTGGCGGGGCTTCTTAATCGGTGTGTCCGTGATCCGACCAGTCGTGGCTTGTTCCATGCAGACTGGGTTTAACTCTGTTGGTGTGAGTTGTTCGACCATGTCGAATGTGTCCAGTAGCGGTGGAAAGTAGGGCTGAAGGCGGTCCAATTGAACACTGGGTGCAGACCAAGGAATGGTAGAATACTGAGCTCAAAGGAATTTTCCTCTACAACCTTGGTGATGGTGTATAACCCATATCAGAGTTGGTGAATCTTGTGGTGTGGTCTAGGGAGGCGCTCCTTCTGCAAAAGTAACCACACATTATTGCCCACCTGGAAGTTGTGTGACAACCGATGTTGATCATGTCGCTGCTTGTACTTAGCATTGGCTCTATCCAATATGTCATGAACTTGTTGAAGGATGTGTTGAATGCGTTTAATGAAATTTTTCGCCTTGTTATCTTTAGACTCGACATCAGCCCAATATGTCTAAGTAGCCGCAAATGACATGAATACATCAATGGGACATAGTGGATAGAATCCCAAGCCCACCTGAAAGGGGTTGCTTATCCAGATTTTATGCAAGAATGCAACATAATACACATATAGCCATAGATATAGAGATGCAGCAGAAATAATGCTTCATTTTATTAATAAAAGAAACGACTGAAATAAACATCTACGACACTAGTAGGCGTATCTCTGAGAAGAGATGTGGTGGCTACAGGCCTCTGAACTGTGTTACAATGAGACATGATGTAAATAAGCCGGTGAGGGAAATGGTAGTGTATCCCTGAGAAGAGATGTGACGGCTACATACCTCTCCACTGTGTTCCAGAACTGAAATGGTGGGAACAAGCGAGCTAGGGCACTGGTAGCGCTTATCTCTGAGAAGAGATGTGTCAGCTACCAACCCCTAAACTATGTTACAATGTGGCTTGAAGGCCTATTTATTGTTGAGAAACAATGTAAAATCCGAAATGTCCAAAAACCTAACCCTAGGAGATGAAGCGCCAAAACTATGTGTCCTGTTTGGGTAAATTGGTGTTTCAACTTCCCAGGGGACGTAACTTTGGCATCCGATCTCCGTTTGATGCGTTCAATAGCTTGTTAGAAAGATCTATCCAAGGACTACAACTTTTGAGTGAGCAACATGCTCCCCGTTTTCCCAAAAAGCATCGTTTAGGGCCTCAAAACGGCTCTATTAATAATAATGGCTTACCAACCTAATATTTTCAAAATTTTAATAATTAATATAAAATAATGACTTACCAACCTGATATTTTCACCTGATTAAGAGATTTAACTTCAGTATTTAATTATTTTTTTATTGACTTTGAATTCCAACTTGTTTCTTCATTCACGCGCTTTTATACGATAGATGTTTACGAGACATGAGGTCTTATAAAAATGAGAGTGAGAAGCTTATTTGATTTATAACCCGTCAGGTCACTTTTCTTTATAATTTCGTTGAATTCTGTGATTTTTTTAATGTAAATAATATGAAAGGTATCTTAAAAAGAATATTTCTTTGCTTATAATAAATTAATATTTATAAATACTTCTCGGAGGACACATAAAGCCCTTTGATTTAGCTGACATGTGGAGATTCCGACACCAGAGCGTTTTCTTTTATCTAGAAAACACCTCAAGTTTAGTCAGGGTATTATCTATCTCTGAATCACCTCTACATTTATATAGTGTCGAGATGCGCTATGCTCGTCGTTTACGCTGCAATGTCAGGGAAGCTGCAGACGAGGCTTTGAGGGTCTGCAACAGATGACAGACCTGAGCTACTACATGATTGCAGAGTGCGAGGGAAACGACCTGCTTCTTCCTAAGCCACCGCTGCAATATGTTAAATTTTTGACACCTGACCTGCTTCAATTCATTATTGGCAAACAACAATCAATTAATAATGGAGAGTTGTTTTTAATGCGACTTTTTGGGCTTTCAGGTATGATAATTCGACAGAAAAATTTGAGGTGAAATCTTGATTTGTGTTATTTAAACTGGTTGTTTGACTGTATAGATGGATTCAACACTCTGAAACCCAGAGGGCACTTAGATTTTGCAGGGTTTATCCATCAAACTTGTGATTTCGAAAAAGTCATGCCAGATTTTAGAGAAAATAGACCCGAAAAATCCATCTGAAAAACTTTCGAAAAGTCCCACTAAAGACAACTCTCTTAATAATATTATTTTGTTGAGACATTTTTCATTTGACGATCCATATATCAATTCCTATTCTGTCCTATTGTTCATTCCTATTGATCCAACTTTTTATTTCAAATGTATAGGCATTGTATGAATTTGTTATATAAACAACTAATATAATTACTATCTTAGCACTATTCGATCTTGATGATATATGCCAATGCAATATGATGATAGATGTTGAAGTATTGGTGGGGAAGCTAAATAAGTGTGCCTTCCACATTGAACAAAAAATGATGACGAAAAAACAACATAGCATTGACTCTTGCACTCCCTCTGCTACCCCTGTTCTAAAATTTGTTTTCAACGACAAACCGAGAGTTGGCCTGGGGCTTTGACCCTAAGGATAGAAAGGCTCTCCAAGATTCCGCCAAATATCTACTCGCCTGAAAAAGAACTAGTGACTACAACAATTAATGGTTTACATGAATCGTGGGACTCATTTGCACCAGGAATATGTGCTAGAAAAGAAGATCCAAATTTGGATGAACTATGTAATGCGTGTACTGAAGAAGAGTCAAGGCTCATGTCAAGAGGGAAGATTCAAAGATACAAAGAAGGTGACTCTCAAACATATGCAACACATTTCGGGAAAGGTGAAGGAAGAAAGAAGTTTGACTTTCAAAGAAGAAATGGAGGAAAAAGAAATAAAGGAAGAAGCCCCGAAGAAACAAGACTTGCTCCTCAAGGAAAGAGAGAAATGTCAAAGGTTCAATGTTATTATTGTCACAAATATGTTCACAATAGACACAATTGTCCTGAAATATTGGAAGGTAGAAAGAGAAAGGGAAAGCAACATGCCATCGCAACAAAATTTGAAGAACTTATAAACAGACCCAAGAATGAAGAATCAAGTGAAAAGGATTTATTTTATTTCTCTGCTCTTACATGTCCTATTCCAGATAATGATGATTTGTGGCTGGTAGATAGTGGTCCCTCGTGGGTGCCTTAAGGCACATGACAAGAGATCGTGATAGCCTCACAAGCTTAATGGAAAGAAGACTATCTCAAAAGGTAGATTTAGAGACAACAACAATTATGCAGTCAAAGGCATTGTGAGGACTTCTATTGAGCTAGAATCAGGTGAAAACGTTCATCTAAGAAACATACTATATGTACCAGGTTTGAAAAAGAATTTGGTTTCTATCTCATGTTTGGAAGATATAGGAGATAGAGTAGCCTTTGTTGATGGCAAAGTTCTTGTATGGCCAAAGGGCTCTAACATAGATTTTGCTAGAGTAATTGGAATTTGAGAAGGAAGGTTGTATAGACTCTTGAAACAACCTGCACAACGATTTGTACATAATGATATTAATTCATGTGAGCTTTGACATAAAATATATGCTCACCTTCACTGTAGCACTTTGCTTGGTTTAAAAGAAATGGTTTCCGGTATTCTAAAATTGTAGATAGAGCATGAAGAAGTATGTAAAGGTTATGCGCTTAGAAAGAATGTCAACAAGCCTTTTCACAATAGTGAAACTAGATCTAAGGAAATCTTGAACAATCCATTCTACTGTATGTGTTACAATGCCAATGAAATCTCTTGGAGGCTCTTTGTACTATGGAACATTTATTGATGATTTCGCTCGCAAGACATAGATTTTCTTTATGAAGACAAAGGACAAAATATTTGACAAGTTTCAAGAATTCAAAGTTGAAGTGGAGAATGTGAAGGGAAAGAATAAAAAGATCTGAAGATCTGATAATGTAAAAGAATATACTTCTAAGGAGCTCATTGCCTTTTGCAAAGAAGTCGGAATTAAGAGGGAGTTGATAGTCCCTTACAATCCACAACAAAATGGAGTTATTGAAATAAATAAAGAAACCATCAAAGAATCCATAAAGGTAACGATGCAAAATCATGACCTGTCTATGTTTCTGTGAAATAAAGCGTCTATGACAACTGTCTACATTCAAAATAGGATTCCTCATCAAATTCTAGAAAACAAGAATCCTGAAGAAAAATTCACCGGTTGGTTGTTTGAGAATATTTGGTTGTTCTATTTATATCCATGTACCTAAAGATAAGAGAAGGAAGCTAGAGCCTTCAAGAAAGAAAGAAATATTTGTTGGATACAGTGAGTCATCAAAGGCCTATAGAATCTATGTTTCAGATCAAAGTTAGGTTGAATTTAACAGGGACATTGATCCAGACTTATGCAGGAACATAGTAAAATACATAAATACACTTAAACGCAGAGATGTAGCAGAAATAAAACTTCATTTCATTAATATCAAATAACTGAAATATGCTTACAGACAATGGAAATAAACTAGCTAGGACGCTCGTAGTTTATATCTGAGAAGAGATGTGGTGACTACAAGCCTCTGAATTGTGTTACAGTGAGTCTTAAGGGATTTTTATTGTTGAACAATAAGAGAAAGCCCTAAACAATCAAAACCCTAACCCGGGGAGATGTAACACCAAAATTTTATGGGCCCTGTTGGGGTTAGTTGGGTAGCCAACTTCCCAGGATCGTAACTTAGTCATATTATCTTCGTTTGGCACGTATGATACTTCATTGGAAATATCTCTGAGGAATACAAGTTTTGTCGTAGTCCCTTGCCTTTGGCTATGAGACTACAACGAACCTCAAAAAAATGCCATTTAGGAGGTCAAAACTACTCCAGAAGTTGATGACATGAAAAAATGATAAAAATAGTAAATGGTGCTATAAAAAAATAAATTGATGAAACTGATTGGAGGTCGAGGTGGAATAGGTGGGTGGCCACCAATATCCACATGGATCATTCCACTCTCCTTAGGAAGAAATGGTCCCCATAGCGTGCAGAGCCTCCATGAGGTGAGAAAATTTATGTTCAACATGGTTCCTAGTGAACCACTTGACCTAGTGAAGGAGTTGGCATGCTTTGACAACTCGATATGGTTGGATCCTATGCTAGCGGGGGTTCTTGATCGGTGTGTCCATGATCCGATCAGTCGTGGCTTGTTCCATGCAGACTGGGTATAACTCTATTGGTGTGAGTTTCTCGGCCATGTCGGATGTGTCTAGTAGAGGTGGAAAGTAGGGTTGAAGGCGGTCCACATTGACCACTGGGTGCAGACCAAGAAATGTTAGAATACTGAGCTCAAAGGAATTTTCCCCTACAACCTTGGTGATGGTGTATAACCCATATCAGAGTTAGTGAAGCTTGCGGTGTGGTCCAGGGAGGCGCTCCTTCTGCAAAAGTAACCACACATTATCGCCCACTTGGAAGTTGTGTGACACCCAATGTTGATCATGTCACTACTTGTACTTAGCATTGGCTCTATCCAATATGTCATGAACCTGTTGGAGGATGTGTTGAATGCGTTTAATGAAATTTTTCGCCTTGTTATCTTTAGAATAGACATGAGCCCAATATGTCTTAGTAGCCGCAAATGACATGGCTACGTCAATGGGACATAGTGGATAGAATCCCAAGCCCACCTGAAAGGGGTTTCTGATCCAGATTTTATGTAGGAATGCAAGAGAATACACATATAGCCATAGATACAAAGATGCATCGGAAATAATGCTTCATTTTATTAATAAAAGAAACGACTGAAATAAACACCTAGGGCACTGGTAGGCGTATCTCTAAGAATAGATGTGGTGGCTATAGGCCTCTGAACTGTGTTAAAATGAGACATGATGTAAATAAGCGGGTGAGGGCAATGGTAGTGTATCCCTGAGAAGAGATGTGACAGCTACAGACCTCTCCACTGTGTTACAAAACTGAACTGGTGGGAACAAGCGAGCTAGGGCACTGGTAGTGCTTATCTCTGAGAAGAGATGTGTCGTCTACCAACCCCTAAATTGTGTTACAATGAGGCTCGAAGGCCTATTTATTGTTGAGAAACAATGTAAAATCCGAAACGTCCAAAAACCTAACTCTAGGAGATGAAGCGCTAAAACCGTGTGTCCCATTTGGGTAAATTGGTGTTTCAACTTCCCGGGGACGTAACTTTGGTATCTGATTTCCGTTTGACGCACTCAATAGCTCATTATAAATATCTATCCGAGGACTACCCATGTTGCTATATTTTTTCCCAAAAAGTGTCGTTTAGGGCCTCAAAACGACTCCGGAAGTTTAGGACCCGAAAAAATGCTATAAATAGTAAGTTGCATTGAAACTTACAAACTGAAATAACTGATGTTGGGGGTTCAAATGGACTCGGTGGGTGGCCACCAATATCCACCTGGATCATTAAGTCCCAAAAATGGCTCCGAGAGTTTAGGACCCGAAAAACTGCTAAAAATAGTAAGCTGTGCTGAAGCTAAAAAACTGAAAGAATTGATGTTGCGGGTCCAAATGGAATAGGTGGGTGGCTACCGATATCCACCTGGATCATTCCTCCCTCCTTAGAAATCAATGGTCCCCATTGCGTTAATTTCCTCCATGAGAGGCAAATTCTACTGAACTTGGTATTGGATTTGTCTAGGTTGTCGCGAACTTGTTGGCGGACATGCTGGATGTAGATGTGCCACTGGTGGGTAGTTGTTGAAGGATCTGGACAAAGTTATCCATCATCGCCTTCTTCTGTTTCTCAAGGGCCTCCTCGAGCAAGATTTTTATAGGATCTCCTGCTCCCTCGTCTTTCTTTCCTTCCGCCATGGGGGGTCGTTGGGGTTTGCGAGGCTGATCTTGGAAGGGTGCAACTAGATCGAGCCCGAAATCATTATACCCACGTTGGGGACATGCAAAGAAAAACAGAGAAAGATCAGACCGGCTCTGATACCACTGATCTAGATTTATGCAGGAATGCAACAGAATACACATATAACCATAGATACAGAGATGTAGCAGAAATAATGCTTCGTTTTATTAATAAAAGAAATGACTGAAATAAATAGCTAGGGCGCTGGTAGGCGTATGTCTGAGAAGAGATGTGGGGGCTACAGGCCTATGAGCTGTGTTACAATGAGACATGATGTAAATAAGTGGGTGAGGGAACTGGTAGCGTATCTATGAGAAGAGATGTGACGGCTACAGGCCTCTCCACTGTGTTACAGAACTGAAATGGTGGGAACAAGCGAGCTAGGGCACTGGTAATGCTTATCTCTGAGAAAAGATATGTCGCCTACTAGCCCCTAAACTGTGTTACAATGAGGCTCGAAGGCCTATTTATTGTTGAGAAACAACGTAAAATCCGAAACATCCAAAAACCTAACCCTAGGAGATGAAGCACCAAAACCGTGTGTCCCTTTTGGGTAAATTGGTGTTTCAACTTCCCGAGGACGTAACTTTGGCATCCGATCCCCGTTTGATGCGCTCAATAGCTCGTTAGAAATAAATATCCGAGGACTATAAATTTTGAGTGAGCAACATGGGTTTACACATTTTCCCAAAAAGCGTCGTTTAGGGCCACAAAACGACTCCGAAAGTTTAGGACCCGAAAAACTGCTATAAATAGTAAGTTGTGATGAAACTTACAAACTGAAATAAATGATGTTGGGGGTTCAAATGGACTCGGTGGGTGGCCAAAAATAACCACCTGGATCATTAAGTCCCCAAAACGGCTTTGGGAGTGCAGGACCTGAAAACCTGCTAAAAATAGTAAGCTGTGCTGAAGCTGAAAAACTGAAAGAATTGATGCTGCGAGTCCAAATGGAATAGGTGGGTGGCCACCGATATCCACCTAGATCAGTTGCGGCCAGTTAACCTGTGGAGAGCCCGGTTATAGTTGTTTTGTACATAGGGGAGGCTCTCATCCCATGTGTGTGGATGCTTTGAGTTGTACATGTGCAGAATGTGTACGATCATCATGTTAATGACCTTTGTCTGGCCATCAGTTTGGGGATGGAAAGTTGTGGACTTGGTGTCCAACGTTGACTAGAGGCTGGACCAAAATGTACTGACGTATCTGCTATCCCGATCTGAGATGATAGACTCTGGGATCCCAAAGTGTACCCACACTCGTTCAAAGAAAAGTTTAGTAGTGGATTTTGTTGTGATGTTCTTCTTGCAGGCTACCATAATGGCCATTTTTGAGAATATGTCGACGAAAAAAAAAAAAAATAGTCGTTGCCATGCTTAGTAGAAGGAAGGCTCGACATGTAATCCATGGAGATGGATTTCCAAGGTTGAGTAGGGGTAGAAAGCATGGTATAGAGGCCTTGCTTCTTCATGGTCGGTTTGGCAATGACGCAGGCAGTGCAGGATCTGATGTACTTCCCAACATCCCGTCGAAGCTTCGACCATTAGAAATAATTTTGCAATATTGCCACTAGTTTCTCAACCTTGAAATTCCCAACGACTTGACTGTAGTGCGCTTCCCAAATCATATTTGAATGCTCACTTGAAGGATCAAAAAGGTGGCCCAAGTGACATATCAGTGCATCCTAGAGGTGAAAATATGGAACTCGATTACCCTTCAAGAGCGTCTTGTATGTGTGGTTGAATTCTGGATCGCTTTTGTAGAGAAGCGGCCAATCGGAAGTCTGATGCCCACAAGAGTTGAGCACAGTGGTTAGCACCACAATTGTTGGTCGGTTGAGGCAGTTTGCATCATTATTAGTGTTTTCTTTCTTGTACTTGATTTTCAAATGAAATTGTTGCAGGTATATGGACCACTTCTGAAGGTGATTGTTATGCAACTTTCCTTGTGCCTGTATGAACTACAAGGGTCAGTCGAATGTGTGGATGATCGTTTCCTACCCCAAAATGTAATGCTTCCATTGTCGTCAAGCCTACACAACGAAATACATCTCTTTGTCATAAGTGGGATACTTCCAGACTGTGTCAGAGAGTGTCTCATTGTGATATGCCACTAGATGCCCCTGTTGAGTAAGATCTTCCCCAATAGCATATTCAAAGGTATCTGTCCCGATCTCAAGTCTGGTAATGTAGCCATTGGTGCAAAGAAAAGGTGATGTTTCAACTCTATGAACACCTTATGTTGAGTTTCAGACCAAAATAATTTTTCTTTCGCTCCTCCCTTGGTGACTTGACTTAAGGGCCAAGAATCCCAACACGAACCTACAATAGAAATGGCAAGACCCAAAAAGCTACAGAGCTCTGTTAGAGTGGTTGGGGCTGGCTATTCCCGAATGAATTGGATCTTGGCTAGATCTACATTCACCCACCACTCATCAATAATGTATCCCAGATAGAGAACCTAGGTCATGCCAAAAGTGCACTTCCCCAAATTGGCACACAACTTGTGTTGTCGCAATTTTTGGAGGAGTTGTTGGATGTGGTGGAGGTGTTCTTCCCAAGTCTGGATGAAGATTAGGATGTCATCCAAGCACACCACTACAAATGAGTTGGTGAATGGCTGCAAGATGTCATCCATCAGCCTCATGAAGGTTGTGGAAGCATTCGTTAACCCGTAAGGCATGACCAACCATTCAAAAAGGCCCTCCTTGGATTTGAAGGCAGTCTTCCACACATCGGAGGGTTCGATTGGTACTTGGTGATACATGGACTACAAGCCGATCTTGTTGAACTATTTTTCCCCCTTGACTTGGTCCAGAAGGTCATCCATCTATGGGATCGGGTACCTATTCCGAACAGTGATCTTGTTCAGTGCCCGATAGTCAATACATAGTCTCCTAGTCCCATCCTTCTTCTACACCAACATGATCTAGCTCCCACCTGGCAATGAACTCAGTCGGATGTGACCTTTCTGCAACAAATCCTGAATCCGCTTCTTGATTTCATCATTCTCCAAAATAAAGCGCCGATAAAATGGTCCATTGGGCAGTGACACAGCTGGGGTTAGATCGTTGGAGTGCTTGACCTGACAATGCAGAGGCACCCCTGCGAGTGAGGTGAAGATGTCCTCGTACTCCTCCGCGACCTTGTCCATTTGTTGTTGTTGTGCGAAGGAGCCCTGTTTGGAGTTCATGACCATAATCTTCTTCTTTCCCTGATGGCGGATCATTAGGAAACCAAATTTCCCGGTTTTGGAGATGAGCTTAATGCATAGTTTTACAGTAAACAAAGAGATGGCGGTAGGCGGTGCTACCTCTGGTATCTTGTACAACTTAATGCCCAAAGTAACAATAATAGCGCAAGGCCTAGACTCATACACAACATGTCGCTTCCACAAGTATGGTTGGCCTAATAATAGATCACAAACATCAAGATGAGAAATGTCACATAATACCTCATCCATGAAGGGCTTGATGTTGTAAGGAAGGCGATACTGTTGGCTGACGCGAATATCTCATCCTTGGTGAAGCCACCCGATGGTGTAAGGTTGTGGGTGTGTTGTGCTCGATAAGCCTAGTCACTTCACGACCTTTACTTAAATGAGGTTTTTTTGGCTCCCATTGTCGACAATGAATTGCAGCGGGGAACCCTTTACCCACATCTGGGAATGGAAGAGACACTCCCCCTCCTCTAGATATTCCGATTCCTCCTTCCAAATCTTCGTGGTGAAAATGGTGGTGTTGGGATCCATGTCGATAATATACTTCCATTTTTCAATCCCCTTGTCGGGTTCTGATTCTGAGTCGGAGCATGCATCCGATTTATAAGCCTTCAGTTCAGCCACCAATGATTGCTTGGCCCGACACTCACTTATGTTGTGATTGGAGCTCTTATGGAACTCACGCCACTTTCATATGTCCTTCTTTGGCTTCGCGATGTTGTTCTTTGCGTGCTGTTTTTGTGGGTTGTCCAAGGTCACCCCGCCTTGGCTTTGTCCTTTGTTCTGCGGTTTGGGGGCACGTTTCCCTTGCTTCGAATTTGCATATCCAAAGTATCACTTCTTATGTTTCAATTTCTGCTCAATCTTGGCAGCATACCAGTATCTTGCACCAAGTGAGGAGACATCGAGGAAATCCATTTCCTCCTTAATGTATATGTGCAGACAACTGTGGTACTTCAGCACCAAATGTTTCTTTGAATCTTTGATACCCAACTTTGTGCACAGGGTATGGTACAAATTCGTTAGCTCATGCACACCTTTATTCGTTTGTTGCCGCAGCGTAGTCCGTTGTATGGATTTGTCCTCATAGCTCCCCACGGGATAATATTGTTCCTTGATGGCACCTCGAAAAGAATCCCAAGTGGATACGACCGAGAATAGAGAGGGTTCCCTCTCATCCTTTTGGTCACAGTAGGTTTCCTACCAGTCCTTGACATGGGGGGAATTTGAGGATTGAAAAAGTAATCTTTTCCCGGTTGGAAAAAGTCATGAGCCAAGAAATATTCTTCTAATAGATTCAACCATCTATCCACGACGTTTGCATCTATTTGGCCTTCAAATATGGAAATGTCAAAGTTTACTTGTACCTTAAAAGGAGTGGTGCCTCCTAAGTGTTACAATAAAATTTGTCACCATGACATTTAGATGTCTATATGGGTTCATCATTACCTATATTATGCTCCCTTAGAGGTCCAAAACCATAAAGTTTCTAAATCAAGTCTTGGAATTGGGAAAAATCTTATTAAAATCCTAAAAAGCCTAACTCCGCACTTTTCCTAATTCTTACCTGCGGTACCGCGATTTCTTTCTCTATAACCTATGGGACATCCCACACGTTCTACTTACTAAAACTGCGGACCCCCGTAAAAGGTAAAATAAAATAAAAAGTAAGTTCTAGAAATCCAACTGGTCGAATATTCTCCTAGTTGGAGGCTTCTAGAAGCACTATCTAGTCGAGTTTCGCCCCTTCCATTCATGAATCTTTATCCCTTCATAAATGGAGCTATCCCTTGGTTTTTGGAGCTGAAATCCCATTATGAGAGGGCTTTATCCCTTCCTTTTTGGAACTAAAACTACTTCCCTTTTGCTATAAATTGAGACCATGTTTCAGTCTCAAGGGTACGTAGACTGTAGCTTGTAGAAGAGAATTGTTGAAGAAATTATACTCTCCACATTTTGCATCATTGGCATGAGAGAGATTACATACTCATAGCCATAGTATTATGCCGATTTAGAGAGTTGGAGTCTTTTCAAACTGAGGAAAACGACCGTTCGGGACCCCGGAAGAACCTATAAAAACATCAAGGCGTTAAGATTGTAAGGTTTCTTCTTTTTATTCAAAGTTAATACAAATGGATTCTATTTTCTCATTGAGTTGTTCATCTATCTTTTGAATAATTTAATTCTTGGTTTCCTTGATCACTAAGATAGATTATTGCTTTTGAATTATCATATCTTGCAGATGCTTTTGATCTTGTTTTCTTGTCTTTGATTGCAGATCTTATATGCTGGATCGATACCTTCTGGAACGACTGGATTGAAGACCGAGTAAGCGTTGGACTTCAGGTGGGAGCATCTCTCCATATTTAATTAGTAATTCTCAAACAAAATAATCTAGAGAAAATGGTCTACATCTGTCTGTTTGTTTCTAGATATCCTTAGGATACTAGGGAGGTCGCTCTTGTCCGCAAGAGGGATTAATCCGCATAAAACTAAGTGATTGCTGGATGTTGCATCTGTCTCTTGAGCATATGCTTGCTACTAGTCACTGCATTATCCACTGAAGAATTTGCATTGCTACTGATTATGTATTGTGCCACCCTGCACTGTTGTCAACATTGTGTCTGCACTCCTCAGCAACTGACTGCTTCTAGACTGCAATTTCCACTCTAAAACTTGACTGTATCATCTGACATTGATCCATCCTAATACTAAATATTGTGGGCCTCCGTAGCAAGGTAATGATCTATGAGAAATACAACTCAATGGACCTTGCCCAAACCTCTGCGCTAATATGGGTCTATTACTCCATATCGCCCCACCTCACTCTTAGAGGTATAGCTACAAACATGGTGAAATCTTCCTCCAATTTGGAGGACAATTTTCCTATCTCTGCAGATACTTACACTTAATATTTATTCTCCTAGTTTCCCTTCTTCCTTTGAGGAAACCGATTACTACAGTGGCCAAACTTTCCATACCTGAAGCACTCAACCTTATATAGGTCCTTCTTCTTCTTCTTCTTCTCCCCCTATCCCTGACTAGAACACTTTGATTTAAGGGCCACATTTTCCTCCTCCTTCTCATCCTTAGAACCCTTACTTTTTTTTACACTGATGGAGGTCTTCACAAGTGCTCGCCTCATTACTTCCTACTGAGTGTTTGACCACATCATGTCCCACCTAGGTAGGGTATCTCGTCCTAAAATGCCTTGAACAAATATTTCCCAATCCTCTAAGATATTGTTCAGTTCCAAAAATTCAAGCTCTGTGTCCTGAGGTGCCTCCCCAACTTTTTCAAGTTGATATTGTATTTCTTGAATTATGGTGAGAAAGGGATCAATGCCTTCACCCTTATACATCCTGAGGTTTCTCAAATTTTCCTTTAGGAACATATTTCGTTGCTCGAAGGATTTTGATATAGCTTAGCGAAAGCATACCACATTTCCTTGGAAGTATTCTATCCAGATATATGTGAAACTATATGGTCCCGGACTTCATCCAGGATCATCTGCTTCGCTTTATCCATCTCTTTCATATACTCTTGAAGCTTAAATAAATCATTCGTTACTGCCAAAACATTCTTTGCATAGGTCTTTAGGTCGAATTCATCTAGTAGGAAGGACATGCTGGCCTTCCAGATGATATATTTGGATCCCCTCTCCAACTTATTGTGATCTCGAAGCCCTATTGTGCCCATCTTTGAAACTAAAATGGAAAACTCTCTCTTTTACTTGCTCGACAGCTGAATTTTATATTTGCACTCTCTTATTGAGTGATAAATCTACTTGCACCTACTGCTGACTACAACTAGAAATTTGAATTGATATGCTAGAAACCATCTAAGTGTAATTTCCCTCTATGTGTGCACTTTCTCTTCCACCCGACGCTTGATTTTGCTCTAAAATCTGCTACAAAACCCTTATGTTCCCAAACACGGAATCTTCCCAGTGAAAATTTGAGTTTCTCACCTCTGTGTGTGCATGCACTCACAACTTTTCTATCTGTACTCACGTGCCTCATGACTATACAGAGAACTCATGTGCGGTTCGTGCGGCTGTCGTAGGTGATCTTGCGGGAATCTCGCGACTTGACTAAGCGAACCTGCACAACCCTCCGAAAATTATTTCTACGGCTCCATCTGAGCCACAAATTTTTTCTTTCACTTCTGAGATTCCCTCTCTGATCAAATACTCTCTGATACCATGTGAAAATTTCACCACTGAAAATTTATTACAACAACTAGAATTAATTCTTCTAACTATTAATTAATTACGCAATTTATTCTTACGATAACAAAAAATTAATCGCACTTCAATATTTACAAATAAAATACTACGGAAAATATAATCACTCAAAACTAAGAAATGCTGGCGCACACACATAAAAATGGCACCGTTATTTCAGACAAAAGTCCACGGAAAAACCCAATTTGGGAAAACAGGTGCAACAACTAAGGGTTTTTATTATTAAGCAACGGTGAGAAAATTATGAGTACAAATAGATGCCCAAATTGGTGATCCACTATAGGAAAACTGCCCACAAAAATTAGTGAGATAATTTTTGTCTCACCCGACATTGATCCAGTTCCGAAACTGGCACAAAATGGGCTCCACGAAACATCTACATCAGCCTCTGCATTAAATCTACACAGACACTTGTATGCTCTTCTTGGAACTGCAACTGATCAAACCGTCTGCCCAATCCAACCTCTGAGAATGATTTGTTGGCCCCTTCTGGATATTCTCCTGGCCTCCATCATTGAATCAACCCTCTGTCTGGATAAATTGAACTCTGCCTCTTAATATTTTGCACCAAAATTGTGCAGCCTCACTGAGGAAACTTGACCCTCGTGTAGTTGACTCTCCATATATGCAAGACTTCCTCCAGACTCATTGTCTTTGCCCTTCTCTGGATCTTCTTCCCTTCTCTGGCTCAAACTCTTCCAGCAATTGTTGTTGCTATATGGAGAAATAGAACTGAGCAAGGAAATCGATCTCAAGTGTGTTTCTCCATCTACCCATTGACTTCTTCTTATAATCTCATTGTGGGACTCCAACGACCAAGAATAAATCTTAATCAATGACGAAGATTATTTCGTAGTCGTTACGTGTGAGTTTCTAGAGAAATCTCACCTTCCTCAATTAATTCCTGTTAATTAATCATTTTCCCTAAGTTAGACTCAAGAAAAAATTAATTACTGATTAATTAACTTAATTAAGGCTTCTCTAGGTGGATTTTCTAGAAGCCTTTTATGGGTTATGGAGTCCTAGTGTTTCTTAACCTCTATGACATTTTTTGAGACTAGAACACTATCTGATGATGTAAAAACTAATAGAGTGTTGAATTTTGTAGTTATTGTTGATCTTCATAATTTATATTTCAGCCCTTGCAATGTATAAATAATTTTTAATACATGTCCTTCATGTCATTTTGATTTTTTATCCCTTTAAAATTTGTATATAAGACATGTTCTTCATGTCAGAATTAAAAGAGAGAATTTTGAAATTTAAAATATGAATTTTTGGCTCTAAACTAGTCAAAGTTAGCTCTCCCTTAAGTCAGGTTGGCCTCAATGAAGAGACACACCCATTCACGAAGGCATAATATTATATAAAGGCATTTTACCTCCTCCACAGAGACACCATTCAACCTCACACAAGAAAGACAATTTTTGAGCATCCAAGTGAAGGACATGAAGAACAAGAAGGACAAAAAGAAAGATGAAGATCTTATCTCTTTCTCTCTAACTCACATTTCTATCTCTAGACCTCACACATGTGACTTTCTGGGTTGTAGTTTCTAGACAAGCTTAAATTTTGAGATGCATATTTTGGGCTAGTTGAAATTTTGGGCGGATCTGAGAAGGCCGAAGTTTGAAGAGTAGAATTTTGACTTGAATTGACTTGACTAGAGGGATACTTGACTAGATTTAACCATATCTTGTTATATGGCATAGTTGACTAGTTTCATTAGATGTATCTCTTGTTAAAATAAAAAAAAAATTATCTAATAAAAAGGTTGTTGGGATTTCTCCCCAAGTGGGTTTTCCCAGGGTAAATCATGTGTTCTCTTTATGAATTTTGATCTTGCTGCCTTTATGGTTTTATGGTTGAAATACTGAAGTGTAATTGCTTAATGATAAACTCGAATTGTTAAAAGAAGATCTATATCAATTGAAGTAATTATTAGTATTTCACAAATTAGTGCTTGTATCTATTGTACTTAAAAACTCAACATATGTAACCACCATTTTGTTGAGGATAAATTATATCCACTCAATTCAATTTTTATATTCCACCCCACTTGAGATTTGAGTGAAAGCATTCGTTACTTTTATATTTTTTCATAGTAAGAAATATAAGTTCTTGTTAAAAATGAATTGTTATGGTAGAATAAATGCTCATTTAAGCATGTTGAATTGGGGACAAGAAAATCAAAGCTTGGTAACTAAATGCAAAACAATGAAGAGGGAAAAAAACAGAGGAAAACATTAGATTTAACATAATAGGAAACATTTTCAATACCAATTACAAACTTTAGCAAAAAATTATTGAGAACAAACAAAAATAACAAAATGAGAATTTACGAGTGAGAGTATGTCATCATGTTGCAACTGGAGATAATTATTCTATCTTACAAAAGAAGATGACCTACTATTTTTGGTGGAAATATAAGTTGTATATAGAGGGGTAGATCGAAAAATAATTGATGGCAAAATAACTCAAAGGTTGAGTTGTTGGTTGTGTAGGAAATAAATTGTTTTTAAACCCTTTTTGTATAGAATTGAATGGCTAGATAATTTATTAAATCTTCAATTTTAAAGGAATTATTGACAAGTTAACCCTAAGCTACCATTTTTCTTCTTTTTGAATGATGAAAAAATAAAAACCTTTTATACTAGTGATAAAATGTATTCTTATAACATATTTATCAACCCACCACAATGAAATCCAAAACCAAAACATTACTATCTTCAGTAATTGGGGCAAGTTTGAGGAACCAAAATGTTATTGTGTTATCTTACCATTTGAGGGAAATTTGAAGTCTAAAATGAGTTGAAAATAATAAAATGATAGTTGATCACCCCATGTGGGGTGATAAGTGGGCGAGGAGGCATGTGGTCACTAGCATGAGCCAACTCCCCGCGTTAAACTTTGGATTTCACTCCATCACAAATGGAGTACCATGCAAAACGCCACCTTGATGGAGATCGCAAATCTAGACTTGCACAACTACACAAATAAATTATGAGTAGATTTGGCCTATCAAGGCCCAATGTGTGAGTGATCAATGTGGCTTGCAATCCAACACTAAGGGTGATGCATATGATTTTATGGAATTTTTTTGTCAAAAGAGGCTCCATATTTGGTAACTACCCCTCGAGGGATGTGCGTTCTGCATCCTTGGCCATTTGATTGCTTTATGACACTGTAGGGTGGAATTTGTGGGGCTTGTTGCTACTGCAATGGTTATAGTTGATTACTCTCGTAGCATGAATGGGACGCCATAACAACAAGGAAAATGAACCCATAGCCAGGCCACTTCACAACACTAAAGTAGAGAGAGATGCAATAATAGCATCTATAACATTCCATATCACAACCTCCTCGAAGCAAAGGTGTTGTATTCAAGAGCTTGAAATAAGTACTAGAGTTGTTAAGAAAATAACAAAGAAATATGAAAAGGAGGTACAGGTTGCAAATATTGTCACAAACCCAGACACCTTATGTACACGAGACACAAAATTGAAAAGAACTAGAGATCTGCATTAACATGCAAATGGCTTTATTTACTAGAAGTTTTCGTTTCAAGAGGAGGAGCATAAACCTCATTAATGCACTATTGAAGTTTCTCAAGAGGAAAAATAGGTTCCTCATCTCCCTCGTTTCCTTGTTGGTTAAAAAGCAAGGAGGGAGGATTATGTTGCAAGCACCGAGAACTTGCAAAAATTATCCTATAAATAAAGTTGAGAGGTAGAACACTCTAATAAAGACTAGCCTCCCATTTCATTTATGAGATTTATTTTTAGGTCTATTTACGTTTTTATATGTCTGAGCAAGAAGTAATTCCGACTTGGTTTCCCTACAAGGGATAGTTCTATGTCGGTAAACTATTAAAATACTAGTTTCATGTGTTACACATGATACAATATTTTTCATCATTGTTGAAATTTTGGACACTACGTCTATAACTTTCTTAGACATTGGTTTTACTTATAATAGTGGTAGTAATTGTTACACAGTAATTTGTCACCGTCCCTGTACTCCCCATTCCTTGATCCTGGAGGACCCATACAGTGACCCTTGTGTACTTTCCAAGCATGGAATACATACCCCTGAACCACATTTTTTCTGCGAAATCATCTCCCTTTACAAATTTTCTGAAAGTTCCTTGTAAAAACATGGTTTTCAAGGTCGACGCTTTCACTTAGTGTCTGACCCGCGCCGATAACAAAATTTTCATTGATATCCACACTGATCGATGCTCTGTCTTAATGTTGGACACACGCCGATCCTATTTTGGAAAGTTTTTTAAAATAGAAAGGAAGCTTCTGCGACTAGAAGCTTCGTGAGGCAACGAGTTGGAAGTTTGTTATTAGGATATGGTCGAGGAATTCCCCTTTGGGCTTCTTGTTCCTAAGAAATAGGAACTACTCCAAAGGATAAGCTCTTTAGCCATCATTTGAGGGCCTATAACCTCCTCCTCCATTGTTATATAAGGAGACCTCCTTCAACTCTACAACCTTAGTTAGTTAGCTAGCATAGAGAGAAGAAGCAATCATAGCTTTGGGAGAATAGTGTAGTGTGATCGTTTTGTGTTGAGAACATAGTGAGATCTTAGACCTTTGTCTATGAGGGTGTTGCAAACGTGCTTGGATACTGACCTGCCGAAGGAGAGCCTCAACATCAAGGCTTGGTTGTAAACTCCCCTTGTCTTTATCATAATAAAATGCATCTGATGTTTATCTTCCACTCTTGTTTACATTTATAATGAGATTTCTAGCATTCCTTGATCAATTTTATAGGTTGTAATTGTTTTATGTTTGTCATGGTTTTACACTTGTCGTGGTGTCTTGACTGTCTGTACAGGTAATCAAACATTGGTAGCAGCGTGTATCGAGCTTGAGAAGAGAAACAGATCAGGAAGTTTCGATGAAAGACGACAACATAGCATCAGAACAAGGTAGGTCATCTTCTTTGCTCTGAATTTCATTTACAATCTAGGAAGGTAGATGTTAGTATGTTCCTGTAGTTGCTAGACCCACCCTAGAGCTAGAGGGATTGCCTTTTTCCGAAGAGGGGATTTACCTGGACAACAGTAACAATTTCCTAGAAACAAGTAAAACATTAAAAATGGCTAACTTAAATGTAAAAAAGATAAAATAAAAAAGAGTTAATAATTTTGAGGGAAAATTAAAAAAAAAAAAAAATTATTTTTATTGTATTTTTAATTATTTATGTTTAGGATTATTAAATGTATCAATAATTAAAGTTGATAATTTGATGGGAAAATTTGTTTTTTCTTGTATTTTCAATTATTTGTTTATAAGATTATACAACTAATACACATACTACACATTTAAAATAAAATAGCTATAAATCAAATATAAATATGTTGATGTTTATATTTTATCAAAATAATATTACAAAAATTATATGATGACTAAAATCAATAAAAAACCAAACTCAAAAGAATAACCACATAATAATATTTGATGCAGGAGCATCCTGCTTGATTTTCATTAAAATATTGTGTAATTAGGGGGTGACATTTTAATTATTTTATAAATTATTATGCTCATTTTTAATAAATTGAGATAAATATCTGAGTGTGAGGTTTATTGTAAATATTCTCTTAATAAATTGAGGATATGAGTGGAATTTATTTGGGTAGATATTTTAGGGATTAGAAATTCCTTAAATGGAACTTAGTTGAGTCAAAGAAGGGATAAAGATATTTTAGGATTTGGTTGAGATTTGTGTGGAGGAAATCATGGATTCAAATTATTCCATAATTATGTATAAATATGAAGCTTGTGTGAGGATGGAGGACAGAGAGTGATAGAGAGAGATAGAGAGAAATGGTTTGAGAACTTATGTAAAGGGGGCAAGAGCCGAGAGGCCAACAATTGTTATATTCAGCCAAGGAAGGGTTTTCATTTATAAAATTTTAATGTATTTTATGCAAGTATTTTAGTTATTATTCGACTCTCTCTTCATTTATGGTTTTGAGTTGATTCTAAGTATTTTTTATAAAGTTTATAATGAGGAAATCAATTGAGGGTTTCATGTAAAGGGATAATGAAATCTGTTGTATGCACAAGTGTCTGATTTATGCAGAATCTCTGCATCAATTGGTATCAGAGCCTAAGGCTCATCCATGGGTTGTGACATTGACGAGTAAGGAAACGTGTGTGTTTCCAATCAATTGTAAGGTCGATTGTGGAAACTCCTTCGCAGGGTATGAGAAGTTAAGCCCATATAAATTCTGAGCTTGCGCGGCGGTCAACATTAATTGTGTTCGAGTGATGAACTTATTTGCTGTGATATATGTTAATTTTAAATGGTGTAAAATTGAAGATTCTTAAAGTATCATTTAACATTTAAAGATCTGTTGGTCTTTATTTTCCGCGCGCATTCCGGTATGTGGCAGAGCTTTGCATCATTTTTCTGATTAGTTGCAATTCTAAATTTTTTCTGCATATTTATAGAGGATCTGTGAAGGTTTAACGACGTCTAGAGAAAATCGTAATGTTGTTGAATCATTTATATCGTTGCCTAAGAAGAAGCACTCCATGATGAATTTAGCGTCATAGCATTACGAGTTCAAAGCTGGAAGGTTTGAGGATTTTCTGGAGCATAGTAACCCGTGTTGGACAGGAGATAAATTGGAGGATGCAGCGCATTGAAATTTGTTGTAGGCGTTGTGGACTTGTTGCAATATTGGAATCGTGAACCAGTGCAGAGGAGCGATGTGGCAGGTGGCGAAGGATATTGATGCTAGTTTGCGTGGAGGTCGTGGAGGCTATTCCTGAGAGCTATTGGTGTGACTTTAGGTGTAGAAGCATCCAATGTCACACACAAGTGTTTGATCAGTTCGATGTAAGTTAATTTTCATCCCAGCAACGAGATAAGTACATACAATGCTTGCGTAACTTTGGAGCATTTTTGGCATGAATTGACGGCGATATAGCTGTTAGTTTATTTTGGCAAACAATCACAATAAATTTTGCAGAAAAATGAGACTACGAAACTGGGAAAGAGAATTAAATGGAATGAATATGGCTGGAAATGAAATTGAAGAAGTTCGCTTGTACTTAGAAGGGAAGAAGTGCAATCGACTAGCAATCCATCTTCAGCATCTATCGACCTTGCCAAAACTATTGCATAAACAACTATTTGGAGGTTTTCTGCGTAGCATGAGAACGCTTTTTGCGTGTGATAAATGTGATCAAGCGAGCCAGCTAAATTCACAGTTCATGAACTAATATCATCTTTATATCTCAGGGAAGGCACAGAACAGGGTTTCATTTCCTCTGTTCTGCTCCTATCTATCTCATACTCTAATGTCTTCTCTTTTCGCTGCTATATCTTTTTTGTTGCGTTTTGAATGTTGTTGTTTTCCCATTATATCACAGGATGTTTCCATATGCACGGGAGGGATATTTCCCTGAATATGTGGTGGCCAACTCATCATATTGGGCTCTTTCACTCTATAAGGAGCAGATATTATGGCCTTCTATGGGGTTTTCTCATTGTAGCTTTCTCACAGCTGATGAACTTTTTGTCTATGTACTGTTTTATATATAATATAAATCAACGTTTTTTTCCTCTGAAAAAAAAGGTCTACTTAGTGAAGGATCCAACACCGACATTACACATTTCAGGACATCCATTATGCCGAAAGATTGGAGGTTTTTTGTCACTAGATCATCAACGAATCAGTGGTGGACATCTATGTGTCATAAAATGCTCATTTCATTAATGCTACCAGGACATGAGTAAGAATTTCTGATTTTTTTACGTGTGTGTATTTGGCCACTGTTACTGGAAATGTTTATTGCAGATGATCACTCATTGCAAAAAAAAGAGAGCCATGGGATCATTGTAAATCTAGAAAATTGATTTTTGTGATGTAATTACTCATGCGAGGAGGAGATCATTGCAATCTGTCACTAAGATTGTTGAAGTTTTCCACTTGAGGAACCTACACCCGTAGAAGCAGAGATACCGTGCTAGATGGAATCTGCCCTAGCAACTGCATTATGAGTGTGATTTCGCATACAAAAGCGTAAATAAGCCCAAATTAGAAGAGATTTGAAAGCGGAAATTTGAGGTGCGCGTTAGTGTGACCTTCTCCATGCCGAGAAACCTAGCATTGCATTACTTGTGAAAACAAATTTGGTCCTTACTTTTGTCAACCAGCGATTGCTGGATTAGGGGAAGATTGATTTCTTATGGTGGATTCACTGGCGCAGTGGAAGCGTAGCAGTATTCCTTGATCTGCGTGTGGTATCTTAAATGCTGAGATCGTGTGAGATGTTTTTAAAAGAGTTTCGAATCGACTATGTTCTCTTGGTATTTGTTTTCTAGGTTTGAAGGCTTCGAGTATTTTAGAAAAAGAAGATTCGTGTCTAGGGTATCGACAGTTGGCTTGTGGAAACTTTTGTTTTCAAAGTTTTATACCCCAAAGAATTCACTAAGCATTGCTGGTATGAGAAATCATATTGGAAATACGTGAAGATCGGTGGTGATTGCTGAGGGTTGTGTTGGTCGTGTGGAGAACGCAAAGAGACTCCAGAAATTGATGTGCAAATATGGTTCGAGTGTGGTTTGTTTTTGTTGTTGCCGGAGAAATATATTGATGTCACCATATTAAAAGAAAGTTTTGGGAAATTCCTATGAAGGAATTGTTTTGTGCACTAGAGAGAGACGGTGTTGTGTGAGAACCGTCACTACAAAGAAGGAGCTACATGGAAGTGCAGGAAAACTGTCTGCGCTAAGATGATGAGGGTAAGGTATGAAAATTCATTTCCAAAAGGTATTTTAAATGTTGAAAATTAAATGGTTTATTTATTTTCGTCGTAAACTAAATCCTGGAAAAAGTGGATTGCATTTCGATTTAAAGGCTTAAGTGTCATGATAGTAAAAGAAAATGATAATGGGAGATGATGTAATTAGTGACTTATGATATTATCATAAGGATGGAGTATGAAAGAGAATTGGTGGGGTAAAGATTTTACATCATGAAAATGTATTAAGGGTGGATGTTTATTGGTATATTGTATGACTTGAATTAGAGTCAAAATATCCCCTATTGTAATTATTGGGTCAAGCTTTGAAATCACATAAGATGTTAAGGTCAAATGAAGGAATTTGGATAGCTTGAGTCAAGTTAAACCATTGAGTTATTATACAAGAGGGTGTATTTTTTGAAGATTTGATGTAAATTCTGGAGTCAAAGAGTCGTAAGCCAAGTCAAAGGTTTGAATGTAATTGGGTGCATGATCGGCAGAGCTCGACACCCAAAGAGTTTGGTCATTACAATACATGAAATATTGCAGTTGTTGTTTGCAGCAAAGAGGAGCAAGAGAGTTTCCAGAAATGATTCCAAGACAGAGAACTGAAAGAGGTCAAGCGCATGAAGAGAGCTTGTATTGTTGAATAACTAGTATGGAGGTTTTCTGAAAAGGGGATTCGAATGAAATCCACACGTGAACAAATGAAGTTCACAAAGGAGGAGAAGATGACTATTGATATTCATTTCATAGGTTCTGAGAAAGACCGCAACAGAAGAAAGAAGAAGGAAAATGCCAAGGCAAATGGCATATGTAAGCAGTTGACTGATGAAGAGTGTGAGAGGGAGAAAGTTGAGATAACAGTTCACCTTGAGTTATTGATGGCATTGTTGCAGACAAATACGAAAGACCAGAGACATGGTTGGACCATGAGAAAGAAAGTGAAATGGCAGAGGCTACACGCAAAGAGGGAACAACAGGTAAACATACAGTTGACAGAAGAGCTAAGGAAGCTCGAGCAAATGATGAGTGTGCAATTGAGATGTGAAGAACTCAGAGAGGCTGATTTGAAAATGGAAGTTTCCATTTGTGGCCCAGAACAGGGTGAAATTCTGGGTGAAGAGATCAATGAGAAAGATCTCATGGACTATTGGAATAGTTCAGAAGAATTGGAAGATATATTGACAAGAGAAGCAGATGAGGCTATGAAGCCTTGCATTTTTAAATCTCATAGTTTGTGTATGTTTGCAGGATGTGTAGAAGATGATGGACAGTCTGGTGAAACTATCACAGAGAGGAATGAAACTCTTAAGGTGAATTATGATGGAGAATACCTTTTAGAGGAGGAAGGTATCGATTTATTGAAGCATAATGAAATCATAGATGAATTCTTTTTTTGTGTAAGACAACCAGTTGAAGATGTTATGGAGCAGAAGCATAATGAAAATTCCGAAGTGACATTCCAAGGAGGTAAACAAATGAATTTTTTAATGAAATTGATGACAGAATTTTACATGATACAGAAAACATGATAACTCTGGAGGATTGTCAGAAGAATAATGAAACTGAGAATGAAGGTCGTGATGAAATGTTGGAAAGATTTCACATGGAAATAGAGTTTTTGGAAAGATGGCTTAAGGAACCTAAACGGGAGATGAAACTTGCAGAACCTGATAAAGAAGATATTGCAGTTACCGTTCATGATAAGGATGAAATGTTTCTAACATTTATAGAGTTAAGTGAATGCTTTAACTCTTCAAATAATAATGTGGTTGTAGGTACAAAAAACAACATTAATAAATATGATGTTGAAATCAGAGAAATTGAGCAGAAAGTATTTGGAGATGAGATGAAAGATCAGGAGCAGCAAGAAAGTTATGTCCTTAGAAACATAATGAAAACAAAAGTATTGATCCAGCAAGATAAAGATGAAAGCAGCTAGTAATTCAAAACAAGATCTACTAAAATCCAGAAAGTCTATGATGGGAGATTGGTGGTTGAAGCATCAAACGAGGCTGAAAGGTCTTGTATTTTTAAAACTAATAATTTGTTGGTGAATGAAGGTACAACGTCGGATGAGAAATTTGTTACTGTAGGAGAAATCAATGACTATAGTTGTGATCAAGGAGAAGTTCTTGATTATTCTTCATTTCAGGAAGTTGAGTATTTATCACAATTGGAGGCGGAAGCTTCAAACAAAAAGGAATTACTCCGCAGAATTCACAAAAGACATTGTTGGAGAGGCCGATGGAATTCGATTGACAGAGTGAGTGATGTTGGTAATGAATTACAAAAAGGAGTTGATACTTTAAAAGACCAACGACAAAACAGAGTTTGGAATCCTGGAGGGAACAATTCATCGAGACTTGTGGCTGTCGCATTATTACAAAAAAGTGGCAGACCTCATAGACATGAGTCTATGGAAACTTCTCTACATGGGGAGTCTGATGCAGGAGCATCCTGCTTGATTTTCATTAAAATATTGTGTAATTAGGGGGTGATGTCTTTTTAATTATTTTATAAATTATTATGCTCATTTTTAATAAATTGAGAGAAATATCTGAGTGTGAGGTTTATTGTAAATATTCTCTTAATAAATTTAGGATATGAGTGGAATTTGTTTGGGTAGATATTTTAGGGATTAGAAATTCCTTAAATGGAACTTAGTTGAGTCAAAGAAGGGATAAAGATATTTTAGGATTTGGTTGAGATTTGTGCGAAGGAAATCATGGATTCAAATTAATCCATAATTATGTATAAATATGAAGCTTGTGCGAGGATGGAGGAAAGAGAGTGACAGAGAGAGATAGAGAGAAATGGTTTGAGAGCTTATGTAAAGGGGGCGAGAGCCGAGAGGCCAACAATTGTTATATTCGGCCAAAGAAGGGTTTGCATTTATAAATTTCTAATGTATTTTATGCAAGTATTTTAGTTATTATTTGGCTCTCTCTTCATTTTTGGTTTTGAGTTGATTCTAAGTAATTTTTATAAAGTTTATAATGAGGAAATCGATTGAGGGTTTCATGTAAAAAGGAAAATGAAATATGTTGTATGCACAAGTGTCTGATTTATGCAGAATCTTTGCATCAATATTACAAATTATATTCTCACTTTTATCAATTATTTTTAAAAAATTATTTGAATTGTCCACAGAGTTTTGGATAAACATTCAACTCCTCACCCTAAATTTCTAGTTCATAATTCTAATTAATGTTTTGTGGTGACAACTTTATTTGATATTTTTCATCGTAATAGAAGATTATACTTATAATAAATTATAATTTTAAGATGTTGTTTTTGTGGGATTATAATATTTTATAATTTTTATCACGTTTTAATATAAAAATGAATTTAGCATTTTATAAAATTCTTATAATCTCTGCCTTATTTAAATTTAACAATTTCAAAATTATAATTTTTTCAATTTAAAAAGGAAAATTAACTAGAAAACCAAAAAGTCACCCACTACTTCAAAATTTTCAAAATTACAAATTTTCCAATTTTAAAAAGAATATTAATCCAAAATATCTAACTAAAATACCAAAAGTCACCTAGTATTGCAAAGATAAAAATGTTGTAGTCTATCGAGCCTTCAAAGCCTTCAAATTTGCTAAAATGTTGTAGTCTATCAAGCCTTCAAAGCCTTCAAATTTGCTTGGAAAATTATGGAAATTTTAGAAAGATTATTTTTGTAAATCTATGTCATAGCTATAAAACTTCAAGATTTTGGATGTCGTAGGAGTTTTTGATGGTACTAATCCATTTCCACCATTAAAAACTTCCTACTGTAATTTTTAATTTTTTTTTTTTGCCAAATTCCTGCCATTTTTACCATCCCACTAGGTAGATGACACATAAAAATAAAGGAATGGGATAGAATTTGATGTGTTACCCACTCCATCCCTTTTGTCTTTAGTTTTTCCACTGCTGATAGACACTACATGATGGACTTCTCGAACAACACACATCCTTAGTCCACAGACTTGACACACAAAGCCCTTTGATTTAACTGATTCTGACCCACTTACAACCAAAATTGGAAACACCAGAGCATTTTATTATATCTAGAAAACGACTCTAAGTTTAGTCAGGGTATTATCTATCTTTGAATCGCCTCCACATTTATATTAGTATCGAGATGTGGTAAGCTCGTCGTTTACATTGCAATATCAGGGAAGCTGCAGACGAGGCGCTGGGGGTCTGAAACATCTAACAATAACAAAGATTAACAACCAACCACTAAGCCAATCATGATTGGGATTAGTGCATGCATGATGCTGCTACGGTTGTCCGTATGTTATGCATGGTAAAGTATGATCCATAATATCACATACATGATCTCCCTTGCATTACTTGAACTGTTCGACAGACCACTTGTGTCACTAATTTATATGCACAAGCAAGCACCATTAATGCGACAATTCTCATTCACCGAGATGATTTGAATTTCGATTTTTTTGTCCCCATGCCCATTCCAATTTCAAATTTTATTTAGGTGTGTTGATTGGAATTTTTAGTTGTAAGGAATTTAAATTTCAAATTTTCTCTGGGCGGGTCAATTGGAATTTTTAGTTGAATGGAATTCAAACATCCTAAGATGGGATTTTAATTGATTGGCCAAATTCTTCTGCGATTTTCAACATGAAAATAGTTGCAGGAGAGGAATGTGACTTAGACAAGTCGCATAGGCACATTTTGGTTCAGGTCACAATTCTGGTAGCCTTGGAGAATAGTCACAGGAGACAATTGCGACTTAGACAAGTCGCATAGTCACATTTTGGTTCTAGTCACAATTCTGTAGTATACCTAGGGGTGATAATATAGGGTACAAAGGGACCCTATATTATCCCCCCTAGGTATACTACAAATTCTGGTCGTTTTGCCGAGGCTGGCAATTGCAATTATGTGACTTTCATTTGAAGGAGTGACCCAATCTCAAATCAAAGTCTGGAATCGCTATTGTTCGTGCTCAAGTTCCAGAATCACTATGACCCCAAACAACTAAACATCCCTACCGACTTTCATGCATTATAACAGTTGTGCATCCAAATAGTTTTACATATCCACAGAGAAATAGTCGAAGTGGGCCTTCGCCACTGCCTTCAGATCGGAGTTACTGCTCTGAAAGATTCTTGAAAAGCCCTACATGTCGTTGAGATTGTGGTTTTGTTTTATCACGTAAAGGGGTAAATAAAAAGAGAAGTGGGTTATTGGGCAAAGGTTGCATCCTCCTTAAGCCTGGGCATTTTAATAAAAATCAAGCCTTGTCCATGTGAAAGGCCATCCGAATGGAAAAACGCGTAAGAGGGTGGATATTGGCCGTCAACAAGGTTCATAGATCAAAAATACCATATTTTTGTGGCACTACACTATGTAGATAAGTGTGTTAAGAGGTCTTGTACAACTATTTCATAATAAACAGATGCAAAGTTATTTGGGACTGGTTGTTGGTTTTGCTTTTTAGTGTTGCAGTTCACTGCTACGATGTGGGTTTGGGTTGGAGAGAGACACAATTTGAATCTGAGTGGAGGAATTTGGAGTTCGACACTGCAGCAGTAAAGGGGTTGTAGCTTAATTCGTGCAAACATGATAACAAGATAAGAAATTCAGAACCCGTGGAAACAAATGACCTAGGAAAAGTGAAAATTGGCTCATCATCCAAGGCTGGAAAGTGGGTTTGGGTCAATGCCAAACAGTATCAAGGCATTTTAAAATGGAGACTCACGAGGCTAAAATGCAAGCAACCATGGAAAAAATGAACTCAATGGAAAATTACTCGGGCTATTCACAATAAGAAATATTCAAACAAGTCCCCTTTGCAAGCATATGGAGATAGGACCAGAGGAAAAGGAAAAGTCATTGATGATTCTGCCTTGTACAGTCTCACATCCACACCTCTCACCTGGTCATCTAATCTCTATGTGAAAAAATTGTTAAGTGAAAAAAAAAGGTTGGAGTTTCTAGAAGCTAAAGAGCAGGAAAGGGAGCATACAATTCATGTACAACAGTTGAGAACCAGGCTTTAGCATAAAGCAATAAAATTTTGAAGGAGAAAGTGGCATTGCTACAGGAAGCTCTCCTGATAGGGAAGATAGAATGGCAATGGATGAAGGAACATGTGCAAAACATGAAGAAATTTGTAGTGGGGAGTACAGAGGTGGTGAATGTGAAACCATCCCAGGATAAATGGAAATTGGTTTCCCAAATAGACAACCATGAAGAGACAACATGAGAAGAAAGGAAAGAAGGCTCCACAAAATTTTCCAAAACTTGGGTTGAAGTTATTAGCAATTTTGCTAATAGGGTAGGAGAAGAAAACTTTCAGGTCGGCAACATGCAAGATAGAGAAAGTGAGGAAAGACAAGATAGAGCAGCAAACATAATTATTAAAGGGGTGAAAGACTATGGAAACAATGAATCTACTTTTGACCTTGCAAGGGACTTATTGAAAGACAAGTTGTTATGGAAAGGATAAATATTCCAAGCATGGAGGGTAGGAAAGTTTAACGGTGAGAGAGCTAGACACATAAGAGTCATCATGCCTAGTTTGCGCGATAAAGATATCATTCTAAGAAAGAAGCAGCTCTTGAGAGGTTCTTGATTTTTTCTAGAAGAAGATTTAACTGTAAGACAAAAAGAGGAAAGGAGGGTATAAATGTCAAATGTTAGGGCAGCAAGAGATGAGGGAAAAAGAGCATGATTTATAAGGGTAAAGTTGTGATAGCATGATTTGGACCTTCCAAAACATGGTAGCAAGATGATAATAAAGAAGAGACAACAAAATCATTAACAAGAAATCAAGAAGCAAGGTGAGTATGGGAAAACAGGGACAAAGAATCAAATGTGAGTCTTGCATGCCAAAACAAATAGGAATCAAGTCATACCCATATTTCCTTAAGTTTAGTTTGTTGGAACTGCATAGGTTACCCATTGAGTTGAGGACCTGGGTTAGGTCCTATTGCGGAATATAGATACATAATTTGCCTCATAGAAACACATGAGCATGAATGATACAAGACACCTTTGTTTGAAGGATACTGGAATATGGCAGTGTGGAACAAGGCAACATGGAATGGCAAAGGACACGAGGGTATCATGGTATTAGTGAGAGAAAAAGAAGGTTGCATCATTCAGCTAGAAAAAGAAGACTCAAATATACAGTTCATTTGGTTTAAACTATCAGAAAATGGAAATCACAATAGAATTGTTGCATGCTATTTTTTGCCGCAAGTTTCAAAAATCTACAAAAGTCGAGGGCTAGACCACAAAGATCTCTTTGCAACTTTTAAGGAAAATATTGCAACATATTCTCAACTAGGCGAAGTCATTATAGTGGGTGATTTCAATGCTAGGATTGCAAGTAAGAAAGTTAGCGTTCTTTGTTGTAAAGAAGACTGCGATCCTATCTGGCTTACATAAGAGAGTAATCATCAATACGAAAGAGTTGCATAGGACAAGGGCTACAATCTCTTTGTTGAAAAATTTCTTACTCTATGTGGGGCTTTTGATTTAGTCATTTGTAATGGTTTGACTAGATGGGAAAAATCTCATAATATCACCTGTAATACTTACAATGGAGCAAGTGTAGTAGACTATGTAATTTTCTCACATAGTTTGTGTGAGAAAATGGAGAAAGTGTTGATTGGAGATCAGCTTTGGGACTTAAAATCATATCACAAGCCATTTTATTTAAGCTTTTCTTGGACATGAAAGAAGCAGCTAGGGTAAAAAACTCAGTGTGTTCAACAAAATATTCCAAAGGGTAGAATTATTTTGACTCCAGAAAATTGTAATGCATTCAAATTAGCACTAGAGAGGCTCTTCGAGAAGGAGAAAATCCCATTTCACGACCTGCATAGTCACGGATTAACACATTTAATTCAAAGCACACTTGCAGGGTGAAAAAGAGAAAAAAGGTAAGAAGTTTGGAAAAAAATCATTTCCAGTCAATGCTTAGTTTGACAAGGAATGAAAAAAGGAATGGAGAGTGTGGAAAGAGTCAAACAAGGATAACATAAAGATCAAAGCTTACAAGCAGATATTAAGAAAGAAAAAGGTTGACTTCATGGTTTCGAGGAGTGAAGAACTAATCTTACTTGGGAAAAATAACCCCAAATTATTTTGGAAGGAGCTCCAACTGAGAAAGATGTAAAATTAAAACAATATTACAACTTATAAATGGTTTGACCTTGCAAGACAACTTTATGAGCAGGATCAAAAGGTTGACCCTCCTCCCTTGGTCAACACTGATATAAAACTCTTCACGGAGCAAGAGGTAGAGATGGGTATCAAGAAGTTGGGTGTTGGAAAAGCAAAAGACTTAGTTGAACTCCAAGCAGAGTATCTAAAGTGGGCCTTAAAAATTCTTGCACCTCACATTACAAAAAATTTCAATATCGTACAACACGGGTTCCCCACTGATTGGACAACTAGTTTGGCAATAACTCTTTTCAAGGGTGGTAACGCCAATAGTCCCTCCAACTATAGGACCATAATGATAAACTCCTTGTTTGCAAAGTTATTTGGAAGCATGTTAGAAAATAAAAACAGAAAGTAGGCAGAAGGAAGAGATAAACGAGCTAAAGTACAAGCAGTTTTTAGACCTAAACATTTCACAATTGATCATGGTATAACTTTAAGGCACATCATTGAGAAAGTTTAGGAGAAAAAGGAAGAAGTCATTTGTTGCTTTCTTGATTTTATAAAAGCATTTGCAATGGTTCTTAGGGATAAGCTTTGGCACAAAATGGAGGAACTTGGGGTTCCCAGGAATTTGAGATCAGTTGTGCATCGGCTGTACGAAGAGGTGAAAGTCAAAATTAGAACTTCAGCTTAAATTTCTGAAAGTTTTAGAAGCAATATCGGGGTCAAACAAGGTTTCTCATTATCTCCTATCCTCTTTGGTTTATATATTGAAAAACCCGAAGAGTGGCTAAATTCGCAACGGGGTGACAATATACATTTGGGTAAGTTTGTCATAAGGCTTCTTTTGTATGCATATGACCTTATTCTGATTGTTAAATATGCTCTTGGTTTGCAAGAGCAGTTACTTTCCCTTGAGCTTTTTTTGTAGAAATGTGGGGATGCAAGTCAATATCAGCAAAACGAAAGTTGTGGTTTTCTCTAACAAAAGTAAACATAACCATCATATGTTTTACTTTGAAGGCATCATTCTCGAAGAAGTTGTGGATTACAAATACCTCATAATTGACTTCATTAAAAATCTAAGCTGAGATGGATGTAGAAAAAAAAGAACTTTGGGGAGTTGGAAAGAATTTTATGCTTTTCAAAATAGGTGTACAGACGCAGAGTTATGACACTGGAAAACCACTCTAACTCTTTTTGGGGTTTTAGTGATTCTGGTGATTCTCTACGGTTGTGAATTGTGGGCCAATAGTACATCTGACATGCAGTTGCAACAAATTGAGAAAATGCAGAAGCGTTTGATTACAAACAAATTCAAAATTAAAAGCGCAGTTCCTTCTGCTATCTTGTTAAGTGAAACAAGGGCTGCTCCTATTGAAGCAATAACTATGGTGCAGGTCATAAGGTATTTAAAAAAAATTGAGAAAATGGAAGAGGGAAGATGGCCTAAGATTGTGCTTAATGACATATTGTGCACAAGAAAGAAGACTTGGATGCGGAAAAATAACAATTGGTTTAGGAAATGGGGCATTTGCTTGAGCATGTGTCCCACAAATAGTAAAGAGATAAAAACTTTTGTTATGGATATGTTTCACAAATGTACATGGGAGAAGGAGTTAGGGAGAAAGAAAAAGTACTACATCGAAGAGTTTAACCCCACTCATAATCATCAGCAAAAACCGTACATAGGGGCCAAGAAACCAATATTTCTTGGAGATCTAAAATTCTTATTGCTCAATTAAGGACTAATTCTCATCAAATTTGTTGTGAAACAAGGCGCTGGAAAAGGCCAAAAGAAATGTGGGAGGAAAGAGTATGTAGGCCAAGAAACCAATATTTCTTGGAGATCTAAAATTCTTATTGCTCAATTAAGGACTAATTCTCATCAACTTTGTTGTGAAACAGGACGCTGGAAAAGGCCAAAAGAAAGGTGGGAGGAAAGAGTATGTATTTTTTGCTCTTCAGGAAAAGTGGAAACAAAAAAACATTTCATTTTAGAAAGTGAGGCCTTCATAGACAGCATAGAAAATTATGCAGGTATTTTGGCAGCTAGCTCTTGGGATAATCTATTTAGCGAAGAGCTTGTCGAGACGCTGAGAATGCTTATTGTAAAACTCCACAAGAAAAACGCTGAATACAAGAGCGAGATGGAGAATCAATCTATCCCATAAGCTATTTTTAGCCTCATAAACGTTAAAAATACTTTCTTCTTTTCTTTTCTCATGTAGCTGAAAGAATTCATTTCTTATTTAGATTTTTATTATAATAATTTTAAAACGATATTTACATACGTAGCAATAACTAAACTAGATATTGTGTAACGAAATAATTTGAAAACGATATTAAGCCTATGCAGTATGTAACGAAATTAGATATTATGTAAAACGAAAATGGTGAGGACAGATATGAAAGTGTATTATCGATGGTTTTCGTTAAACCTATTTAAATAATGAATTGACCAATAATCATTCCAGCTCAGTGAAAGAAATTGTGGGGACAAAGATCGAAGTCTCTTATACATGGTTCCATTAAGCATATTTTAAATAATGAATTGACCCATAATCATTCCAGCTGAGTGAAAGAAATTGTGGGGACAAGGAACGAAGTCTCTTAAGCATGGTTCCATTAATTTTCTTATCTGGTTTTGAGTTTATTATTGGTGTAGTTGTAATGAAATTATTATATTATAATTATTATTTTAATTAATTAATTTTATATTATAGACGGTTTGGAAATTTATTTCTATAAATAAATGTAGTTTTAAAAATTAAATAAGTTGTAAATATTGATATACATGGGTTTTGATAAATAATTTAATTATTTATTTTTTTTGTTTGGTATGGTTCAAATTAAAAATATATAAAATTTAATTAAATTATAATTTTATTTTAAATTATTATTATTCATTATAAAAACAATATGAATTAAACATATAAATATTTTAAAAATGTAATAAGATTCTTAATTATTTATATATTTTTATTTATTTTTTATTATTATGAAAAATTTTAAATTATAAATAATCTTTGTTTCAATACCATGAGCTATTACAAAACTTATCAATATCACATGCCTAAGAAATTACATGTCATTTCATTCTTAAAATAATGTATCTATAATACAGTGACATGTGGTTTAACGGTAAATTTCGCTGGGTGAAACCCACGAGATGGAGGTTCAAATCTCATTGAGTATATGGCCTGTTGTGTCTTGGCTAGAAGAGTAGGCGACCCCATAGTGGACGTCTCGGCTCCTGTTGAGGCATAAGTTAATTGCTATTGTGTGACTTGCAGGTTGTTGCACCCAGCCTAGGTTTATAGTGGCAGCCAGTAGGATTTGATCCTGGGCCTTGTTCAGGATAACTCTCACCAGTTACCGATTACCCTAGATGAAAAATAATAATAATAATAATAATTTATCTATAATTTCTTTTTATTTATTTTTATAACAATTTCTTAAATTGAAAAGTAAAAAAGCATAATTACCTTATCTCTATATCCTTATTATTATTAAAAATATTTAGTAAATATAATGCAAAGATTAAATATCTACCATTTATCAGTAAACTCTATTCCAAAATAAACACACTTATGACATATAATTATAAAAAATTAATTTACATTTATAAATTTATAAGTAATAATGATCTATATTAAAAATTTAATTATATTATAGTAACTTATTAACTATTAAAAAAATATATAATATTCAATAAATTTGACAAAATACAAAATGAAACTTCATTTTTATTTAAACACCACAATGTAAGACATTATTAGCATATTAAATGATATTGAAGGGTGTATGTTAATTAATTCTACTAGAGGTTGATGGTATATAATGTCACAATCGCATTATTTTAAATAGCAACATAACAATTTATGAAGATTAATTATATTTCGAAAAATAATATTGAATGTGAAAATCAAGAAAATATATATATGATGATGATGATGATGACGACGATGGTTAGCGTCCACTGAGACCAACAATATTTGGTCTATCAGACCTAAAGAAAAGATTTATTTAGTTTGATTTAAGATTTTATTCATATGCTCAAAAGGACACTCATAGGGGTAAAGGACACTCATTTCGAAGAGCACTAGAGGCTTTAAAAAATCTTATTTATCTACCATTTACTGGGTGAGAAATCCAAGAGAAACTTATAAGAAAGGATATCCAAGAAATAAACTCAGAAGTAAAATCATATTTCCACATAACATAAAAAAATAAAATTATTTTTAACCTAATCAAAGATACTAGCCATGTCTAACTTTATAATCATTTTTTTCCCCTGTTGCTTGCTTGAGTGAATGGCTTCTTTTACCAATATCATGTTATCACTCATTTAATACTTCTATATAAATTTTTCATGATTTTTGGAGATTATATTTTCCAAAAGAGGTTTATTCATGTTTGCAATGATCTCTATTATTATGTTGTAGGAGACATTGTAGAGATAAATGAGCCTAAATCTATCAAAGGAGGATGGGTTAACTTCTTTTAGAATTAGGAATAGGAATGTGGAATTGATCTCACCTCCCATATTGAACATTTGTAAACATAAGATACAATTCTAAATAAACACTTATTTATCATCGCCCAACAATGCTTATAAAAATGTGCTAAGAAATCGTCTGAGCTAGGGGATTTATCAAGATCAAAGCAATCTAAAGCTTCCTAAACCTCATTCACTAAATTTTTTTTGTTCAGGTTGTCATTTTATTTTGGAGAGACTAAACATGTCATATGTTCAAGCATATATGATGTTTCATCTACATCCAACATAGGTTTGTTCTCCATAAACATATGTTAGGATATGAATTCCAACAAAAAAAATTTGTGAGGATAATGTCAAAATTACAAGTTGTATCAATGAAACCTTGAGAATGTCAAGCCTTTTGATCTTGAAGCAATGGTAGCCAATGTAGCTAATTTTGAAGTAGAGTTTTCTCTACAAATTAAATAAAGAAAGTAAGTTTACTTAGACGCTAAATTCAATGATGTTGAAGATGTGGAGATTAACATGAGATCGTATGGGATACAACTCAAAACAAGGGATGGAAGGCTCACAAGAGAAGGATTTGTTGGAGGTACAACCTTCTAGAAAATAATAAGTAGAAGGTCATGCATGTAAGATAGGTGGGTGTTGGGTAAGGTATCCCATTAGTTTGTGGAAGCAATCAAATATTTCCATTATGTCTTCTTCGCCGAGCCATAGATAGTTCAAGCTAGAAGTAGAACGAAAAGAGTTGTCTAAGAGATTTTCCATGCCCAAAGTGTGGATACCATTTTTTCTCTCTCTCAAAACTATGTTATCTTTTTATTCATAAGCAAACAACCCACTAGAAGAATCAAAATAAAACATCTTTGTTTGGATTTATCATTGGATTCCAAACACTATTTTATTCAAAACAATCATGTTTTCTACTAGGATTGCAATCTCCTTCCGAAATAGGCTTTGAGAAAAACCATTTATGCATCATGGTTGACTTATACCTATGAAAAGTAGTAACCACACCCCACATATAATCCCTCCTCCAATATCATAGATTTGGACAACCAAGGTTTAAATACTAGGTCGTCAAGAATGAGTCCTTAAATATAGTCCATAATTATCATTTTATCATTTCTTATAGAAAATTTGAATTTGAGATATGTTTGTGGGACTCATATTTTGTTTATGCAATCACAAAAATCATTAGTTCAGTAGATGCCTCATGTAAATAGCCCCAAGGATAAGAATTAGGAAGACTCATCCAATGTTTTACCTGCAAAAAGTATTTATGGATATCACTATAATAGTTGATAATTGAAATAGAGATCATTTTAAACGAAGACTCTTTCCAAGAAAAGAAGGCTTTTATTTCATAAGTCTTTCAAATTCTCTAAATAATATGTGTTCCTAAACTTTAACCCTATAAAGAGTAACCAATAACTTTGGGCATAAATTCCTTGCTAAACATATTTTCCTCATAATAACCAATAACTTAAGCAATATCGAAAAAACAAGTTCTTGGTTTGATTTCCTTTTACCACATAATTATGCACTTAATACAAATATCTTTGTTTGAACTTAGATTTCGTAATAATACCTAGAATCCATATTTATCAACCAAGCCTCTGCCACCTCTTCAGCTTCTCCATTAAATGTAGGTGGTTTTATCTTTCAAAACTCACCTTGAAGCTCCACTTTTTGCTTCTTAATTTCGTGTTGATCTGACACATTACCAGACTTTGCTTCATTATAGTTCTTATTCTTGTTGCTTCGCTGTGAAGGGCTCTTGCCCATTTTTTCCATAGTTTGGTCCTTGTTTTGTCGTTCGTTCTCTTCTTGCATATCCCTTTTGGGACGGGGTTGTAACACCCCTTGATTCTGCTTTTCGGAAAGGATCTTAAGTATCTTTTCCTGCTCCTGCATCAGACGTTCATTGTCACTTCTTACTCGGACCATTTCCTCCTGCAACTTCTGCACAGTACTTAAAAATATGTTGGTCTGGTGTTATTGTTCCTCCAGTAGTCTACTAGTCTGCTGGTGCTGATCTACTCAACTGAATCCACATTTTAGGATTCGTTTCTGGTTGTGTTTGAGGTGTAGGTTCTCTGATATTCCGAGGTGTTTGCTGTGTCTATCCCCTTCTCATTTTGTCCTTTGCAGTACTACTTCTTTTCTGTGCATCAATATACACACATTTTAATTTGTTAGGTGACCCCTAGGGTCCCAGTGTGTGAATGCTGCTCTGATACCACTTGTAACATATAAGATTAAAAAAAAAATTTACTTCTTGCATTAATGTTATTACTTCAAAGATTAATCTCCTATGGCATGCTTACTAATCACAAACATAAGGTTTAGGTTTATATGTAAACTAGTACATATTAAATTTACTCTTCTGAAAACTCACAAAACCCAACCACTACGAAGACTATGGTTTGCACTGGCAGATGTTCATCACATCTTAATAAATGTCTCAAATATTGTTTGTACCATTGTTCTGTTGTCCTGCCTGGCAATTTAACACCGTGACAATTGTGAGATTTCTTTGGATTTGGGTTCAAGTTTTAATGGGCCACCTGCCCCTCTGCACACCGTCCGATCCTTGGAGATCTACGGTGGGTGTATTCGGTGGGAAATGACTAGGTAAAACCCATCAACCCTATCTGATTCCTTCATTTTACACTGCCCATGCGATGATTTTGTTCTGCAACTAGTTAAGGGTTTGATGCCGCAGTCTAGATGCTCTTCCCCGGTTGGTAATGAAGGGAAAAAAATGAATTGAATTTACGAGGGTTGATCTTCCCTTGGGCTGTGGTCTGGAAATGAGTAATTATATGCAGTTATCCATGAGATGGAATCAAGACTGCCTTCTGCACTTCTTTGAGATTTTGGGCAAGTTTTCGGCCTCTGTTGCTAATACAAGTTGTCAGTCCAATCCCGTTCAAACCCTCTCTTCTTGGCATAAGTAATACTCCTTGTTTGGGTTATAACGTTACTTTTCCTCTCTGCTTACCTTATTCGACCCTTACATTATGCAATCAATTTATGATGTTTTAATCTCCCAAAATCTTTGCATGTTCCTCTTTCTCCAGCTTGACGCTTGACAAATCCTGTGGCGAGTTATCATTGTAGGTATTAAGATTTCTGGGTTTCCTATTTTCGGTTGTCCTTCAATTTTTACAGTATTCTCGTTTTATTTCATTATGCCAACATTTACAATTTTCTGTGGCTTATTATTGCAGGCGAGTTCCTTACTCAAATGGCAAGGTCTCCCGTAAGTCTTCCTTCACATTAAGCGTTGGGGTCTGATCTTACTGCTAACGAAAACAACTCTACCTTTCCAGGTACTCATATGTGAATCCGATCAGTATAAAAAAAGGACTCCTTCCTCTTTCTGGTTTATTAGTGAATTCCGCTTGGGTTTTGACACCAGAGTTCGTCCAATCGAGTAGCTTGTTTTTCTAGCTTCGACTTTCTTGCATTTTCTTGTATGGATTCCAGTATTAGTTATATGAATATCCCTTCCTTCGAGTGTATGAAATTATTAGAGGATTTCCCCCGAGCCAGTAATTTTGGGTCTCGGTTTAGTTTCTCATACTTATTTAATGTAATTTCTTAGTTTTGGAAATGTAATTCTTAAGAATTTTTTTCCCTTTTCAAAGCTACTCCGTACAGGGTTTCTCATTTCAGCTCATAAGATGAATTTCTTCATGGGAATTCTTGATTTATTTGGGAAATGTTTTATACGATGCGATATATATAGGGTGAAAATGTGAAGTTGGGTTACACTTTTTGCCCTTTTTGAGAAAAAACATTCATTTTTTTCGGTTCTTCAACTTTCTGCAAACTATAACAATTTTTCTGTTTATAATTTCATTTTGCGATAAAAAAAAAGTTGTCAGAAATTTTGTTAGCTTTCTATTACTTATTTTTTGAAATTTTTTTATGCAGATTTGATATGTCAACTTAGCGTTTCTTTGAGTGTGTGTTTCTTAACAATCAAAGGATTCATAAGAAGTCATGTTAATACGCAATGTTGTATTCATTGAAAATTTGTGATTTTGAGAAAACAAAATGTGTTACAACAATCTAGACAGAGTCTACTTCGGTTTCGTCATATTTACAAAGCCAATGGATGCATATCATAATTACTAGAATTTTTTGAACTGGTCCAATATGAAAAAAATGCATATTTTGGATATGTTTCGCGACGTAACAAATTTCTTAACATATAAGTTATAAACTAAAAATCTAAAAGCTACCCATTAGAGACAACGGACCAATGTAATGCCCCATAATTTTTTCAATTTTTTTTACAATGTATTTTGGGAGATACAAAATTTTGATTTCACTGAATCACAATGACCCTCAGAAATTGTTTGTACCCATTTTATTAGAAAATTAATTAAAATTAGTAAATTTTTATGAAATTCCATAAAAGTTATATTTCCTGAAAGTAGATTCAATTCTGAAAATTCTTGTCTTGGTTCCAATAGTTAATTCAGAATGTTTCATGGATTTTAATCAGTCCAAAGTTGCAGAAACGTCAAGCTGCGTAACTAGTGACGCATTAGTTCGGTCGAACTATTTTTTGTGTCGACGGTCCGTTAAGTCTAACGACTTAATAGTTCGGCCGAACTCTTAATCAAAGTTCGGCCGAACTTTAATCTAATTTTCCGTCGGCCGGAAAATTTTGCGACGCCCCTCCTAAAACACATTTCGCGGCAATATAAATTGCCGTGAAATTCAAAATTTTTGCACATTTCGCACATTTGGTTTGATTTTATAAAAGTCTTGGTTTGGGTTTAAAGACTTTTCTTGGAGGTTTGGGTTTAAGGGCATTTCTTGGAGGCAGACTAATTTTGCAAAGAATTGTTTTGGATTTAAGGACTTTTCTTGGAGGACATTTCTTGGAGATGGTTTGATTTTTCAAAAAATTGTTTTGGGTTTAAGGAATTTCTTGGACGTACATTCAAAGGACATTTCTTGGAGGTATGTGATACTTTTTTTTTTTTTTTTTTTTAAGTATGGATTTGTGCTTAATTTCGAATTCTTGGAGACGGTCTAATTTTGCATACAACTGTTTTGGGTTTAAAGACTTCTCTTGGAGGTGGCCTGATTTTGCAAAGAATTGTTTTGGGTTTAAGGAATTTTCTTGGACGTACATTCAAACGACATTTATTGGAGGTATGTAATACATTTTTTTGGATGTTTTTTGTGCTTCATTTTTTTTGAAAGTATGGAGTTGGGCTTAATTTTGAAAAGAATTTTTTTGGAAGTATTTTTTGAAGTATTTTTTAAAGTGACTTTTTTTTTTAAGTTGGAGGCATTTTTTGAAGTGACATTTTTTTAGAGTACGTGTTTTGAATTGAAGTAAATATTTTGAGTTTCGTTTCATTTTTATAAGACATTTTTTTCTCGAATTTTTTAAAGTAAGTGTTTTGGATTGGAGTATGTATTTTTTGCAAAAAAATTAAAATGACCTTTTTTTTTTTTTTTTTTTTAAATTAAATCTTTTGTAATGCTTTTTCTAATTGAGTTATTGTCTAATTTTTTGAACTATTATCCTGGGAAATCGAAGGACTTGTGGGAGAAAATATGATCGAAAAAGAGACCTTGAGGAATGTAGAGAATAGACGAGACAATCTCGCAAAAGAAAGATAGAAGCCATCTCAAATATTGAAGGGGAAAATAAACCTCAAGCAGAAATTGAAGCAGGTATGTAAATGTAAATATTAGGATCTATTGATATATTTAAAATTTTCCTAGTGTAAAATGTGGAGCTTAATTTTTATTTGATGAACTAATTTGAATTTAAATATTTTGTTTAATGTAAACAGACAGAGATATTCCTCAAAACATTGATGATGAGATACAAAATTTTGAAAGAGAAAGTGAAAGAGATATTGAACCAATGATTGAAGATGGTGAAAATATTGAAAGAAATTCAAATGAAGAAATTGAATCACAAGGTATACATATATATATATATATATTGAACACATGCACGTATTATTGAAATTATACATCTATTTATTAATTTAGTTAAATTTATTATTCATATGTAAACTTATTATGTACTATTTTTTCGAATATGTACAGATGAAATCAGTGTCGATGATGAGATGTTAGAAAATGTTGACACTCACACATATGGAGATAAAAAAACCTGACCATGTTATACGATATCGTGTTAATTGAATTTTTGAAAAGTATTTCTTAAATGAGCGGGTGACAATTCAAGCTCAAATGTCGAAAGGTCTCCTATCATTAAGGAAATTAAAAGAAGCTACGACACTACTGGGTATTCGAAAATCAACCAAAAATTAAAAAAATGAAGGAAGATATGATACAGAATATAAGTAGTGCTATAAATTCAATTAAGAGATCTAGAGAGAAAGATGTTTCAATTGTACATAGAGGAATACATATGTCAATGGTTTCATCAAGTACTAAAGAGAATCATTTGGTAACATCTATGGCACGAGCATTAGGAACCTCGCGAAAAACTTTGCACAAACATCAGAAATTTCGGCTGCAAGTAGATGTAAATGATGAACTCGCTTGTTGGAGAGCTATTTGTAGGCAACCATAGAAAGATAGACTTGGAAAAAATGTTAAAAAAATAATATATGAATATTGGAAGAACAATTCGCGTGTTTCTGTAGAAATTATATAATTAATATGTTATACATCCGATATTCTCCTGATCACACACTATTTGACTTCATGCACAATACATAATCTCTTCTACCATTGATCATTAATTGCGGAAATAAAATCAATTGCATGCACACATTAAAACCATAAAAATTCACACATATGAACACAATAATTTATGGGAAAGCTTAAAGCTGAAAACCCCCAACTATCTGTATATTATATGTCATAGAGTTCATGTAACAATCATCATACAAAGCTCCTCACAAGCTCTCAATACAATCTCCAAATTCTACACACTAATCAGGCCCGATCTTGCAAATCCCATGCACCAATATTTGCCAGCCTTTAGCCTGCCTCTACTGCGCAATCACTGCTGAAGAATGGCTCTGAATGAACTCGAATTGGTCCAGCCTTGCTCATGCAATCCTCATTAGCATCTCCAATCACTGGTTGTTGCAAATCATGCAACAGTATAGTCACAACTGATAGTCACACTGCTCTTTCACCTATCTCTTCACTGGTCTCCACTGAAACTGTCCATGCACTGAAGTTAACTGATGTATTATTTAGTTGATTAATGAGTTTATAATTAGTGAATTAATTATTAATTAATTCACACCACTCTAACTAGTGTATCAATCAGTTAGACTAGATACAACTAGCTCAACTATGTTTAGATTAGTTAAACTGAACACAACTCCATTAACTTCCTCAATCAACTCCACCAAACTCTCTCACATGAGTTCTAACTGAAGTCTTCATGCAATAGCTCCACTTAACCCTCAGGAATAGCGTAATTCCTACTGTCAGCTCCTGTGCCACATCTGTGCACTTAACTGAAGTGCTCCAAGAGAATAAGATAATGTTTATAGTCCAAATATTATTAAGAGCTAATAATATTCGACATATCTATTTTTAGACTGGCAATCTAAAAATAGATTCTGCCTAATATGTCTAAAAATAGAAGTCCATATATTTTTCCAACTTGACCAACCATCCACAAATAGCATCCTGCAACTCATAGAATATGATCGACATGTCTAAAAATAGACTTGCGCCAAAAATAGCCTGCGGGCCCACTTAGTGAAGGCGACTTCTTTCCACTAAGCTCATCATCTTGTTGCAATCTCAACACTCCCTCTCAACAAGATAAAGATTATCTGCCACCCTATCCTGCCTATGTGGTATTCGAATTTGTTCCTAGTGAGCACCTTCGTCAAGATATCAGCATCCTGATCCTCCGTGGGAATGTATGAAAGTAACATGATCTTCCGCTGCACACAATCTTTGATATGATGATACCAGATGTCAATGTGTTTAGATCTATCATGAAATACTGGATTAACCGAGATTTTGATGCAACTCTAATTATCACAATATATCACAGTAGGATCTAAGTGTGAACCTAACAACCCAACTATGATCTTCCTCATCCATATAGCCTCGCATGCAGCCAAAATCGCTGCCATATACTCGACCTCTGCTGAATTGAATGCCACGGATCTCTACTTCCTGCTGTACCAAGAAACTGTTGTTGACCCGATACTGAAAATACCTCCAGATGTGCTCTTTCTGTCCGTCGGGCTCCCTGCCCAATCTGCATCCGTGAAGCCACACAAATTCACCTCATCCAACTGTCTGTACCATAATCCATATCCCAATGTGCCTCTAAGATATCTCAATACATGCTTGCCTGCCTTCCCGTAGAGCTTGGTAGGCTTAACCATAGCTTGTGAAAGATGGTTAACAGCATAGCATATGTCGGGTCGTGTATTGACCAGATACATAAGCGACCCCACCAACTGTCAATAAACAGTGGCATCCACTACCTCTGCCGATGTAGCATCCTCTTTCCTCCATCCACCAAGAAGAGGAGTGTCGATAGGCTTGCAGCCATGCATGTTGAACTTCTCCAGTATCTCCTGGGCATACTTGCCTTGAGACACAAACAATCCATCACTGCACTGCCAAATTCCCAACTCCATCTCAAACTCTTTTGCAAGATCAGCCTTGCATGAGAGTATCAACAGTTCATCACCCGTAAAAATCAAATCATCTACCTAAAGTACAATGATCAGCAACTTACCCTTCACCACAATCTGGTATAGGTTCGGATCCGCCTCACTCTTGGAGAACCCAAGTCTGGTCAAATAACTGTCTATCCGTGTGTACAAAGCACGAGGTGCTTGTTTCAATCCATACAATGCTTTCTTGAGCCTGCACACATGCGACTCACTGCTGAAGATCTCGAAACCTTCGGGCTGCTCTATGTACACCTCCTCCTTAATCACTCCGTTGAGGAACGTAGTCTTCACATCCATTTGATGAATGTGCCACCCCATTTGTGTTGAGAGAGCAAGAATCGTCCGTATGGAAGAATACCTTGCGACTGTTGGGCCGTTAATATGCCATTATTATTATCACTTGTGAACGCTTATTCCACTCATTTCTACCATTCTTCATCACGTCATTTATTATAATTTATTATTTAAATCCATTTTATGATGATTTATGCTTCTATGAATGAATGTTATTTATTCTCCTTTATTTCTAATAAATTGATGATTATGAGTTATTTTATCAATGATAGTTTTAATAAGTTGGTTATAACATTATTCACCATTTTTAGCCTCCAAGATAATTTCCAGATTGAAGATTTGATCATTAAAAGTACCAACTCAGAAATGCGCTGGAATAAGGAGTGACAGTTTTGCGGTTGAGATTCTGAGCAAATGAAGACGAATCTGGAAAATCCGGAACATGGGTTTTGTTCGGAACGGACCCAATTAACTTTAGTAAAGAACGGTTTGCCCAAATTCGGCTTGTACTGAGAGAAACGCAGGGTTCTTTGAGCACGATTTTCTCAGATCTGTGGTTGCGACCGTCCTCCAAATCTCAGCTGCAAAGCCAAATTCGCCTTGTTCTTGTTGATCAAATGGTTAGAAGCAATCCAATTTTGTAATGTAAATCATGCTGTACTTATCTTTATTGTAACTTCTCTCTGATCTCTCTCTATTTAAATGAAAACAGAGATCAGAGATGGGGATGATTGGGGGATGGAGAGACTTTTCTTATTGTAATTTGCAGAATTGTGGATCAGCTCTTGTCAAGAGAGTGTGAGCTGTTTGTAAACATTATTAATGCCTGATTAATAAAGGAGTTCACTGTTGTTCCATTTCTCAAGTGCTGGAGTAAATCACAGCAACGCTTCACCGGTGGTTGAGGGCCCGGCCCTGGTGGAGCGATCCGCTGTTTGTATTTCTATTGGTTTATTTCTGTTGTGTGAAGTTCGTTTATTTATTGAGTTATTGCTAATTGGATCAAATACAGAGTCATTGTTATTCCATTCTTTACAAGAAGCATGATTCATGATTCAATTGTTATAAAATGTTGTTTCTCTGTATCTAATTCCAGTTGTTATTCCTTTTGTTTATGAATTACGATAGTTGATTGTTGCGTGACTGTCGACAGGATTAAAGAGTAGAAATCTAGTTTGCTTGGTTATGAATTGAATTCACTGTTTATTTTACGCTGCTATTCAATTCATGTTCATTGCTTTTAGATTGTTGTTCCTTTCCAGTTTGCGTTTTAGATTTCATTTCCTTTGAGTTGTTTTCACTTACTTTGAGATCTCTAAACTGTAGAGGGCAGAGCTAATCATTCCAGGTCCCCAGATTTGGTCATCTCACATCGATTTCTAGGGCAAATAGTTATTACTACTGCATCCCTAATCGATGTCTAGCAAGGTTGCTGTAGTGTAGTCTTTACATTTCTGTCATTTGTAATTAGATTTCTTTTCAAGAAGATTTCTTTTCAAGCATTTATTATTTCTGCATTTGTATTTCTATACTACATCTTCACAAACATTACTCTTGAGTAAATATCCGCCTCAGACTGAGTACACTCTTGAAACAAAAAGTCGTCCCTGGGTTGACAATTAATGTGAGGTAATTATGAGTTACAAAGACACCTTTTTATCGCTCCACAGCGACAGGTGCAAAGGTCTCCTCATAATCGACCCCCTCAATCTGTGAGAAGCCTCGGGCAACAAATCTTGCCTTGTACTTCTCAAAACTCTCGTCAGCTACTTGCTTCACTTTGTAGATCCATCTCAAACCCACCACTGATTTCCCTTCCAGCCTTGGGACAATCTCCCATGCACTGTTTCTGACAATGGAATCATACTCTTCTGCCATGGCATCTACCCATGTGGGATCCTCCACAGCTTCCTCGAAAGAGGATGGCTATGTCACGATACACTTGCTCATAAGAGCCATGTATCCAGTGTACCGATCAGGTGACTGTCTCTGTCTGCGCTGTGATGTAAGTGCTCCTACAACCTTCTTTGCATCTTGAGCCAGTCGCTCAGCTTCTGTAGTGTGCTTCCGCCCTCTAATGGTTGTCGCTGCATGAGTGGTCTCTTCCACTCCATGAACCTCCTCTTGTGGATGATCCACATCCAGAGACTCATCCTTAGGAACTAATAGCTCCTCATATGCATGCAAGTGTGGCTCCCTCTCAAGCGAACACTTCATGGCTTTCTCCTCATGAAATTTGATATCCGTCGCACAACAGTCTTGCAACTGTCTGGAAAATACACACGATAGTTGTGGGGTGTATCAGTGTACCCCACAAATATCCCAACCTCTGCAATCAGCTCCAGCTTCTTCCTGGCATCCTTAGTCACATGAATGTAAACAGGTGAACCAAAAATCCTCAAATGGGAAATATCAGGCTTCTTACTAGAAAACACCTCCTCGGGTGTACTCATGCCAAGTATCCTGTGAGGACAACGGTTCTGCACATATACTTCATTATTTCATGCCTCAGCCCACAAGTGTATGGGAAGGCCCTAATCATGCAACATTGCACGTGCAGCACCCACGATCGTTCTGTTCTTTCACTCAGCAACCCCATTCTGTTGTGGGTTATGAGGTGCTATGAGCTCTCTTCGAATTCATTCTGCACTGCAAAAGTCCTTGAATTCACCAGAGATGAATTCACCACCATTATTGCTCCTAAGAGCCTTCACCTGCTTCCCCGACTCTTTCTCAACCAGTGCCTTGAACTCATAGAACTTTGAGTATGTATCGCTCTTCTTCTACATGAAGAAGATCCAACACTTCCGAGAAAAATCATCAACAAATATCACATAGTACCCGTGCTTTGCTGTCGAAGCTACTGAGAAAGTTCCACACACGTCTATGTGAATTCTCTCAAGGATCGTCGTGGCGCAACTATCCTTCTCGTGAAAGGTGGCTTTCAAAAATTTTCCCAAGGTACATCCCTTGCACTGATCTGACTGTGCAAGAGTGCCCTTAGGAAGCCCAGTATAAATCTGCTGCAATATCTTCAAAGCTCCATGGTGAAGGTGGCCCAATCTTCGGTGCCACAGCTCGCCATCATCCCCGCTCACCACTCCTTCTACCTTGCCTGCCATTGTTGCGCAACCATCTACCTGCAATTGATAAAGGTTCTTAACTCGAACCCCTATCCTCCGGGTTTCACCAGTTGCCTTACTGTGCAGGAAAGCCTTTCCCTCTCTAAAGACAACATCATATCCCTTGTCTTCTAACATCGCCACAGAGATAAGATTCTTCTTCAATCCTAGAACATGTATCACTTCCTTCAATACGAAGGGTTTACCAGACTCCCTCTCAAAGGAAATGGTACCGATACCGATCGCACTGTATCTACCATCATCGCCCATCTCGATGTGCACTCCAAGATATTTCTCATCCAGATCAGTAAACAAATCTTTATCTCCGATCATATGAAAAGATGCACCACTGTCAAGAAACCACATTGAACCCATCACACTAGAGACCAAGCATGCGATTAGCGAAAAATCCAGCTCAAACTGCGAGGCTAAGGCCTCTCCAGCTGCAGATCCAGCAGCCTGCTTATTTTTCTTCTTCTGTGGACAATTAGTGGTGTAATGTCCGTGTTGGTGACAGTGAAAGCACTTCACCTTGGACATGTCCTGCTTCTTGCCTTTCGCACCGGATTGAGAAGCATGCTTCTTGCTCTTCCCCTTCTTTGCTTTGGCAGCCAAAGCGCAATTTTCTTCATCAGAGTTCTTTGATGAAGATCTGTCCCTAGTACTTCGCCTTATCTCCTCTTGCACAAGATCCGACCAAAGTCGCTCCCATCCTGGAAATTTCTCCCGACCATTGACAGAGTCCTGATAGGAATGCCAACTCTTTGGAAGCCCAAGGAGAGCCAAGCTCACCAAGTCCTCGTCATCTACAGTCACCCCCACACTTCCCAGCTCATCCCTGCATTGGATGAACTTCGTGAGGTACTTGGGCATACTGTCGCCTTTCTCCATTTTTATGTTCCTGAGTTTATCCTTGAGCGCCAACTTCCTCTGGTCGCTCTTGCTTTGGAATAAGTCTGTCAAATCTTTCCACATCAAGAATGGAGAAGATTTACCATGAAGGCTGGACACTATGTGATCCTTCACACCTTCCAACATAATCCTTCGACACCTTGCTACCTTCTTTTGCCATGCGTCAAGTGCGGCAGCATCGCTAGAACCCGGTTTAGGAATATCAGCATCTATGAACTCCTTCAACCCATTGTCATCTAGCACCGCCTCCATCCTATCCTTCCATGAAATATAATTCGAGCTGCCCTCAAGGGCATACTCCAATCGCAATCCGTTGAAAGACATCTCAAACTTCAACACCAAGAAATCACTATAGCAATTTCAAATTCCACCAGCCCAAAACTCAACCGCTTCAATGCTTTACAATTGCTCCAATGATCAATATCGCTCTGATACCATGTAGAAATTATATAACTGATATGTTATACATCCGAGATTCTCCTGATCACACACTATTTGAATTCATGCACAATACAGAATCTCTTCTACCATTGATCATTAATTGTGGAAATAAAATCAATTGCATGCACACATTAAAACCATCAAAATTCACACATATGAACACAGTAATTTATGGGAAAGCTTAAAGTTGAAAACCCCCAACTATATATATATTATATGTCATAGATATCATGTAGCAATCATCATACAAAGCTCCTCACAAGCTCTCAGTATAATCTCCAATTGCTACACACTAATCAGGCCTGATCTTGCAAATCCCATGCACCGATATTTGCCAGCCTTTAGCATGCCTCTACTACGCAATCACTGCTGAAGAATGGATTTGAATGAACTCGAATTGGTCCAGCCTTGCTCACGCAATCCTCATTGGCATCTCCAATCACTGGTTGTTGCAAATCATGCAACAGTATAGTCACAACTGATAGTCACACTGCTCTTTCACCTACCTCTTCATTGGTCTCCACTGAAACTGTCCATGCACTGAAGTTAACTGATGTATTCTTTAGTTGATTAATGAGTTTATAATTAGTGAATTAATTAATAATTAATTCATACCACTCTCACTAGTGTATCAATCAGTTAGACTAGATACAACTAGCTCAACTATGTTTAGATTAGTTAAACTGAACACAACTCCATTAACTTCCTCAATCAACTCCACCAAACTCTCTCACATGAGTTCTAATTGAAGTATCCATGCAATAGCTCCACTTAACCCTTAGGAATAGCGTAATTCCTTCTATCAGCTTCTGTGCCACATCTGTGCACTTAACTGAAGTGCTCCAAGAGAATAAGATAATGTTTATAGTCCAAATATTATTAAGATCTAATAATATTCGACATATCTATTTTTAGACTGGCAATCTAAAAATAGATTCTACCCAATATGTCTAAAAATAGAAGTCCACTTATTTTTCCATCTTGACCAACCATCCACAAATAACATCCTGCAACTCATAGAATATGATCGACATGTCTAAAAATAGACTTGCGCCAAAAATAGCCTGCGAGCCCACTTAGTGAAGGCGACTTCTTTCCACTAAGCTCATCATCTTGTTGCAATCTCAATAGTTTCGCCAACTGCAAGGCATGTGATGCGAAGAAGAATAACAAGAAATCAATATGAAGAGCATGAAAACATTTCTTGGAAACCACTCAGATAGAGTTATTTAACAATTTCAAAGAAGAGAATCGTCAAATTCATGTTTCAATCAGTGCTTTTGTTCAAAAAAAACCATGGTATGTAAAACATATCACCGTACGCGACACTTGTTGTTGCCGTTATCATGTGGAATTTGAGTTATATTATGACACATTCCTTGATTTTGGTAGAACATTATGGAAGGATTCACCTCCTCCTTCCACTATCCGTGATTTCATATCTCAAATTCTATGTGAAAGAGAAAGTGATGAACTATTTTACAAAAATAAATGTGTTGGTGGTAAAAAATTCAATGATTGTGGAAATTTGACTAAATTTCAAAACAAATATCGTACTAATATAAATGATCAATCATTTTCCAACATGAAACTGAAATGGAAGAGATATGAATATATCGATACATCAATTCAAGGTGCAAATAGTGTTAAAAGAATTGAATTACTAGAAGACGAAAATTTTTGTGATAGACTTTTTGAGAAAGTTTGAGGAAGAAATTTACAAATACACCAAGCATTCCCATAGAGCTCGATGGAAAGACTTGCAATTCAAAAAATCTCGTGAAGTTTTTCCACTAGAGACCATTTTATCAGTGATTGATTTTGCAGAAAACTACACATTTTTTCCACAAAAAGAAATTCAGAGTTAATACTATCATTATGACCAAGTCTCCATGCTCGTCCATATTCTATATATACATGCTGAACAAAACATCGATCATATAGAAATCACGAGTGAAAATCGACATATCATTAAATAATATCACTTTTATATCAGTGACGATCGTACACATGATACATATTTTGTACAACATTTTTTTGGAAAAATTTATGATTCCTTGAAAAATCATGGAATAACATTCAATGAACATTGGATATGGTTAGACGGATGCACAGGTCAATTCAAATCTACAATATCATTCTTTTGGTTGTGTTGTCTTCATAATAAAACCTGCATTAAACATTGTTGGAATTTCTTTAAGACTGGCCATGGAAAAGGAGAACACGACAGTGCAGGAGCATGCATAAAATGAACACTTCGAAGATATCAAATGTAACCCCTCTACAAGCTGACTTGTGAACGCTAAAGAAGTTGTTCAATGGTGCATCGCTGCTCTAAGCCATGAGACTAACCCATCAAGGGAAGTGCAAAGGTACATTCAATTTAACTTTTATTGGAAATATAATTTTAAACATTGTACATTTATCGTGCAATGATTATCTTTGATTGTATTTTGATATCATATTTACAAATTCTTCTTTTAATTTTCCATATAAATGTTTTTCTGGCATATTGGGATCGAAGACGTAGATAGATCAATTGGAAATGACGTTGAAACAATAAAAGGGACTCGAAAATTGCATTCAATTAAAACAAAGTCGTCCAGAAATGTGTTTGCATTGGATAAAAGAAAATATTCTTGTTTTTGTGACGTTTGCATAGACAACACAAAATCCAATGACGTTTGTGAAAACAAAATGTATGTAAAAGATTGGAAACATACAAAGCTAAATACAAAGGGAAAAATGTCTGTTGCAATGTTTGAAGAAATGCAATCAGAGGAAACTACAATATCATCCGATGGTGATCGAGTTTCTGATCTTGTTAGAGAAGGTAACATTTGAATTGCTTTCTAATGATTTAAAGATCTAGAAATAAATTTAAATATGTATAATTTTGTTAAGTTTGTTTTATCGTGCAGGAGATGTTTCTGCTATAATTGCACCTATTGACAACGATGAAAATGTTAAGTATTATTTGATGCGTTGCACTGAACAAAAAATGAAATTATTAGAAAACTATAATGATCACGGATTTCAATATGACAGAGGATCTATTATACTGAAAGGTTATTTTTTCAAACAAACTAATCAAAGTGGCGACTTTGTTTACTTTGAAGACTATGAACCTAATTCCATAAGTTTTCAATATAGTCACTTGGTGTGTGCAGCACGCATAAAGTTGATAGAGGTTCAATCAAAGAAAAAAAGAAAATTAAGAAATGGAAAATGTCAAAATCCGATCATGAACGGATTATTGAAGATGGCATTCCATTGGAAATTTTTTGATTGAATTGCCTAACAATTTATTCTCTTTGGATTAAATATGTTTTAGAACTTCCAGTACTCAACTAAAAATTAAGTTGCTTATGTTATTTGTGCAAGTGTTTGCACATTTACAAATTGTTTTGGTACATGCATGTGCTCTAGTATCAACTGAAAGTAGCTTTTCTATACGTGTGCATTGATGAAAAATGTTATATATATATATATGGTCTAGAATGCAATTAATTGTTCAAGTAGTTTTACTATGTGCATTGATGAAAAATGATTCACGTATTCAATATATATGTTCTAGAATGCAATTAACTGGAACTAGTTTTTCTATGTGCATTGATGAAAAAATAGTTGGATTTTCTGGTAAAAAGTATCCACAATGTAAATAAATCATCCGCAGTATACTTTGGTACGAAAATTCCTTTCAGACAAGAGACTCGGAGCACTTCTCCGACTTTTGGTGGGATTTGACCCACATCTCTATTCTTGATTGAAAATCTAGTACAAAATTTGTTTGTCCAATGGTCGGATATGTTCAATGTGCATTGATGAAAAATGTTACTTACATATTGGATATATATGTTCTAGAATGAAATTAATTTTTCAAGTAGTTTTACTATGTGCATTGATGAAAAATGATTTAAATGTACTCAATATATATGTTCTAGAATACAATTTTAACTGAAAGTAGTTTTTCTATGTGCATTGATTAAAAATTGTATTGGATATATACACGAACTGAATGTGCCCAATTTTTCTTGTGATATTTTCTGGTAAAAAGTATCCGTGCAATGTAAATAAATCATCCACAGTATAGTTTTGTAAAAATATTCCTTTCAGACAAGAGACTTGGAGCACTTCTCCGACTTTTGGTGGGATTTGACCCACATTTCTATTCCTAATTGAAAATCTAGTACAAAATTTGTCTGTCCAATGGTCGGATATGTTTTATGTTCTAGAATGCAATTAACTGAATGTCATGAATTTAACAAATTATAAATCAACAATGCTACCTATTTGAGTGCATTAATGACATTGACCCAAATTCAACAAACATATATTTACTTAATTAGAGCTCAATTGATACATTCTTAGTTGCATTGAAAAGCTATGTTCTTCCTATTGGAAACTTTTTCACTCAAACAAGACTATGCAGAGATCAAAAGAAATCTTAAGATGCCAAATGTACTTCAACCATCCAAAACTTGAGTTTTAAAAACTTTTTGATTAAATCAAAACAATACAAGTCACATAGGAGTCTTCTATCTAAGCCAAATGTAGATTGAAACCATCCAAAACTTAGATCAAAACATTTAACATTTAACATTAAATCAAAATTAAATGGATTTACATATAACTACTTCTTTACTCTTTTTGATTAAATCAAAACAATACTTCACATGGGAGTCTTCCATCTAGGCCAAATGTAGATTGAAACCATCCAAAACTTAAATCAAAACATTTAACATGTTATATCTTGAAACATTTAACATTTAACATTAAATCAAAATTAAGGGGATTTACATATAACTACTTTAATCTTTTTGAATATATCAAAACAATACTTCAAATAGGAGTATCTTCCATCTAGGCCAAATGTAGATTGAAACCATCCAAAACTTAGATCAAAACATTTAACATTTAACATTAAATCAAAATTAAAGGGATTTACATATACAACTACTTCTTTACTCTTTTTGATTCAATCAAAACAATACTTCACATGGGAGTCTTCCATCTAGGCCAAATGTAGATTGAAACCATCCAAAACTTAGATCAAAACATTTAACATTATATCAAAACATTTAACATTTAACATTAAATAAAAATTAAAGGATTTGCATATATATAACTGTAATGAACATAATGTACATAGCGAGACCCGTCTCCTAGGTTGCCTAACTAGCCAACACCAGAGGGGGTCTAAATCAAAAAAACAGAAATGGAGCTGCCCATAACCAAGAAAAATCTAAAGAGGACCTGACATCAGGATAGCTATAGATGTGTATAGGAGGATTCTCCTCCACAATTGGAAAACCGTAGTCCTTCGGATCATCATCTACTCCCTTGGAGTGCTAGGAGGAGTTGTCGCTGCTTGCGCCATCACTGCTCGAGCTCGTCGAGCCGGATTTGACTGGAAGAGCTGCCGACTTCCTGGTGTCTTGGGGAAAATGGGTTGGGATGGTGGACTTTCTCCACCACTTCCTGGAACTAGAAGCACCTTCATCTTGCGGCTCCTCCTGAAAAGAGATGGAAATGGTCGCCATAATTCGCGGTCTGACCATAGCGATGGTGAAGTGAAATTGTGCTTCATTGCTTGTTGGAGGAGGGTGGCTACCTGTGTCATGGATGGAAAGAGGAGGGCAAGAGCTAGCACTCCTTCCCCCTCCATCCCTACCCCCACCTCCCCTTCTGAAACGCATCCGTTGTCTACGCATGGGGTCTTCCATAGGCCAAATGTAGATTGAAACCATCAAAAACTTAAATCAAAACATTTAACATTATATCAAAACATTTAAAACATTTAACATTAAATCGAAATTAAAGAGATTTACATTTAAAACATTTAACATTAAATCGAAATTAAAGGAATTTACATTAAATGTAGATTAAAATGGTATCCAAAACTTAATTTTAACAACTTTTTGATTATATCACAACATTACTTGACATGCCATCCAATTGTGGTTCAACTATCCAATAAAAACATTTAATATTATATCACATGTGCCAAATGTAGATTGAAACCATCCAAAACTTAAGTTTTAAAAACTTTTTGATTATATATCATGCAACATTACTTCACATGCCATGCCAATTATAGTTCAAATATCCAATAGAAACATTTAACATTATACCACATGTGCCAAATGTAGATTGAAACCATCCAAAACTTAAGTTTTAAAAACTTTTTGATTATATCATGCAACATTGAAACATTAAAGATCACATGCGAAATGTAGAGTGAAACCATCCAAAACTTGAGTTTTAAAAACTTTTTGATTATATCATACATAACATTACTTCACATGCCATGCCAATTATAGTTCAACTATTCAATAAAAACATTTAACATTATATCACATGCCAAATGTAGATTGAAACCATCCAAAACTTAACTTTTAATTTAACAAAAAATTATAGATCACAACATTACTTCACATGCCAAATGTATTTCAAGCATCCAAAACTTAAATTTTAAAAACAAAACAAATTATAACACATCATTACATAACATGCCAAATGTAGTTCAGAAGCAAAACAAAACTTAAATTTTAAAAACAAAACAAATTATAACACATCATTACGTAACATGCCAAATGTAGTTCAGATGACAACATTAATTTATAGATGACAACCTTACTAGTAGTTCAATTATCCAAAACTTAAAAGTTTTAAAAACCAAACAAATTATATAACAACATTACTTCACATTCACATGCCAAAAGTACTAAAACCATCAAAAATTTAACTTTTTGGAACAAAACAAATTATATTAACACTGTAATAAAATATGTCCAAAAATTATAGATCTCACAAGTATCAAACTGTATCAAGTTATATATATATATATATATATATATATATATATATATATGACAGTGCATCTAGATAATATATAAAAAAGAAAATTTAAGACTATCTAAATCTTGAAATCAAATCTACAAATCATGTCCATCAAATAGAGATGGATCTAGCGTCTTTCCTATCAGGGTCTCAATCCACGCACTATCATGTGAAGCATGGGAAACCTACATACACAATGCACATGTACTTGAATATTAAAATTTGATGTTTTAAAAATGAGTGAGAATATATATAGAACTTCATGTAAAACACAAAATATAACAAAAAAATCATCATGAGGTTCCCTCTCCATTTGATCAACAGGTTTCGCCCCCATAGGAACATCTGCAACGGTAAACTGTACAATAGACATGTACAATTAAATATATATATATATATATATATATATTAAAAAAATTCAAATGAAAATGCATGTGTACATATATAAGCTTATTTTCAATAATATTAAAAAAAAAGTTAGACAACTTTTTCAAATGGTTGAAATGGTGTGGATGTTCCTATCTCCGTCGCTAGAGTCCATGGATTAAAGAAATATTCTATAGAAACCTAAATTCAAAAAATATAAAATAACTCAATATATATATATATATATATATATATATATATCTCAATTTTTTATGGAACTTTTTGAGGTGGAATATATATATATATATATATATATATAACTTAAACATAAATTTTAAAACTGAAAAACTGTCCATACTTGTGGCTCATCTCCTAAGGAAGTAGAAGGTACATCTCCCAAGGAAGAAGAAGGTACCGCCATCCCAAAAACATCGGACGGAATCAGAATCTGTTAAAACATTTTATCATTATATATACATACATGTACATGTGTGCACAATTATTTATTTTAAAAATATCACTTAAAAAACACTAACATTTGCCAACATATCTTGATGGTGAGACCCATCTGCATTGTTTGAACCAGAAGTCCCAAACGTGATATTAACATTTTCGTCATTCATCATGCGTGACAACTGCAAATGGTGTTTTAACATATAATGATACATTTTTGTTAGATTAATGTACATATAAATAAATGTATACATGTACATACACATGTATTTATTACAAATTGTACACATGTATATGTATGTTAAAATAATTTCAAACCCTAAGGTCATTAACACATATCGTTCCCGTTCCCTCTTCCTCATGAAGAATTAGGTCTTGAAAACCATTGCGACAATTTTTTGCATATATTCGAAGATCTTCAACATTCATGTTGTCAAGCTCTTCATCTATACAATACACAAAATTGGCATGTGCATTTTCACGTGCTCTTTTTCGATTTAGACAAACATCGACTCCACCCAATCCACTATAAACATTGTCGATCATGACATCCCTTGCTTCTCGACTTATTTGAGAAGTTGCATCCATCTCTGACCACAGAGTTTCGACCCGAAAAGGTCGACTCACCAATGGCGGCTTAGGGCGAGGCAACTCCACATCTCGCTTAGCGCCCTTACGGTCATACAATCGACCTTTCCCCAGACCAAAAAATTCTAACGGAAGGTCATTGTAGTTGGGTTTCATACCCAAAAAAAAAATTGCATAAAAAAATTGTGCAAAATAAATAGGAACCTCATTGTTCCATGGGAGCCTTCCATAGGCCGCAAGGTGCCTATCATAAAAATAGCAAGCTATATTTGGGTGCTTGAAATATTGCACCTTCAACATTTTTCTTTTTGGCCCTTCCTTGAAATTAAACATTGACTTCGCCATATCTTTTGTAACTCTTTGTTTCACATCCTCCCATTTATCTGGACCCATTACTGTTTCCTTTCTCTTTCTCATCACTTCTACAAATGTATCAGTCGTTGGCCCAAGAGTTTTGTATTTCGAGGCTTTGTTGACTCTCAGCAGGTAGAGTCAAAGCCACGAGATCACTCCGTAATTTTGCATGAATTTTTTCACACCTTTGTAAGGTGCATTGCGCCATGTTTGTTTCCCATGGTATATCAGAAATGTTGATTGGATAAGTTGTGCTGGGTAGACAACCTTCTTCTTGAATGAAGCGTTCTGCTCTGCGTCTATTTTGACCAATATTTGGAACATTTTCGGCCTCTGCATCAATATATATAAAATTTTGTATATTAGAAAAAACACATGTAAAAAAAATTGTACAAATTCAATGAAAAAAAGATTGAAATTGATGGCAACCTTGGCGTGGTTGGTTAGCATCTTCTTCACCATGAAACTGTTGAGACCCAAAACGACCCTGCTAAGAACTAGCACCACCAGCCGTTAATTGGCCTTCGGGGGAATAAATATCACCCCCTTCACACAACCTGCTACCACTCATTGATGGTCCTCTAAGGGGATTTGAACCACCACCAACCTCTTGAGACGAGAGAGAAGCTTCATAAACAAATACGAATTTATAATCAATTGAAAAATACATATACATATTCATTGATTACATTGCGTGAACCATACCACGACTGGGTGAACCATGCGCATGCTCCATAGATGGAGTAGAAACCCTTCTCTTCTTAGCTCCTAAAAATTAAAAAATGAAACTTATTAACAACTAATTTAACTCACAAAGTTAATAAAAAATCAATTCCATATGTACAAAAATATGGAGATTTAAGATTATATTTAAATACCGTGAACATCCCCCGATCCCTGAACCCCCATATGGGATTTGGTTGATCTTCGTTGTTCATCCTCCATGATATATATATTGATTGGTGGAAATTTACACAAAATAGATTTCAGAAAATCAATTTGTAATTTAGTGTACAGAAATTATGTAGAACACAACTTTCAAAGCAATAATTGATGTGTGAAACTCAATTTAAGCAAAAAAGAAATTATAAAAATGATAAGTTCACCAAATTGCGCTTTACATGGTGGTAGCACACTTGGTATAAAATTGAAAAAAACACATGGTCATTAAAAAAGAAGTGAAATTGCATTTAAACAAAAATTTGTTGAAGTCCCCGCATTTTAATTTTTTAAAAATGTGAAGTTCACCAAGTTGCGCTTTACATGGTGTGGTGGGAGCACACTTGGTATATAATTGAAAAAACACATGGTCATTAAAAAAGACGCATTTATAAGTACACAACACACACATATCTAAGATATGTTACAATGTCCATCAATAAATTTTGAAGGAGAGCATCTCAACACTAATTCATCTTTGAGAGATGAATCTTGAATTTTTGAAGAAGAGCATCTCAAAACCAATTCATCTTTGAGAGATGAATCTTGCATTGGCATTGCTCTATATAATTCTAATTCATCTTTGATATATTTATTATGAATTGGCATTGCCCCACGCAATATATCAGCAGACATCTTATTCACATTTGTACAATGCCTTATACTAAAAAATTGAAATTGGCTAACAATATTGTTTTCTATTCCATGTAGTTCTTTTAGCCTCTCCTCCTTAACTTGGCACACGCCATTCATCTGTTTTCACACAAGTTCAAAATTGGTGAAAACTAAAATTCCATTTGATCCATACTCCATCGTTGTTCCCAAGCCTTCTATCAATCCAATATAATATGTCTCGTTGTTTGTTGTTCTTCCCGGTATATTCATTTTCCTTTGGACGACTTTGCTAGTCGCAATATTGGAAAACACATATGTAATCACTGTTTTCCCTGGATTGGGATAGCAAGAAAATTTTATGCATAATTTCCATTTTTCAACCATTTTTAATGGTTTTCTTATTCCTAAAAAAAAAGAAAAAAAAGAAGAAAACAAAAAAAGAAAGAAAAAGAATAAAAGATAAAAGAAAAAGAATAAAAAAAGAATAAAAATAAAAATATATATATTAAATCGACATTTATTGCAAATGCATGAGAGAAATGACACAAGATCATGAGTTAAATGACATGTGCATTGTTTATCTTAATGTTTGACTTAAAAATTTTATGGTAGAGTTCACATCTAAAATTAATGGGAGGAAGCCTTTAGTTTGTGGGAGAAATGACACGTGTACACAGTTTACCTTAAAGTGGTTGTGTTTTATGGATATTAAAATGAAGAAATTCTATTTAGGTCCATTCCAAAGATTGACTGTAAGGGCATTTACTAGATATGTCACCTTTCATAAAAGATGAGATCCAGAGGCTACTTGGCCCTTTACAGACTCTTCCTATAAAACTTGTAGAAGTAAACACTACCTATCCCAATTTTACCGTGTGAAGGGTGTAGAGGACCCATGGAATCACTCAAGGTTGTATTATTAAACCTTTGGTTTAATGATTTTCAACCTTTGGTTGTAGATCCTTCAACCTTTGGTTGATCTTTCCTTAAACCTTTAGGTTAATGATCTTCAACCGTTGGTTGTAGATCCTTCAACCTTTGGTTGGTTGTACTTTCAACCTTTGGTTTTTTCTCCTTAAACCTTTCAACCTTTGGTTGTGCTTTTAAGGTCAAGGGACCTTCATCCTTCAACCTTTGGTTGTTGATCCTTAAACCTTTGGTTTAATGCAAAGGTCCTTGACCTTACTCATTGGGCAAGCCCAACCTTCCTTAAACCTTTGGTTTAATGATCTTCAACTGTTGGTTTTATATCCTTTAGGACGGGTTCCACCCATTCCTTCCTATGGTTGATCCTTCAACCTTTGGTTGTCCTTCATCCTTAAACCTTTGGTTTAATGATCTTCAACCATTGGTTGTATATCCTTTAGGACGGGTTCCACCCATTCCTTCCTATGGTTGATCCTTAATGGCCCTATAAGGGCATAGGGTCCCATACATATGGTTATATGGCCCTATGAGGGCATGAGGTCCCATCAGTAATGGCCCTATAAGGGCATGGGGTCCCATCATATGGGTGATATGACCTGATATAATTGATAATAATCAGATCATATCATCACATTAATCAACTACAAGGACCTTGAATGGCCCTATGAGGGCATAGGCTCCTATCAGTAATGGGAGGGCCTTCCATGACATGCTGAAGGACCTTATAGACCCCCTTAAGGGGGCATAGAGGCTTATTATCCTAATGGTTGGGTGGAACATAGGATCTCTAAGTGTAGCTATAAGGAGGTAATAAGGCCTTCAATTATATGCTAATGGCCCCTCTTCTCAGCGGGGGTGTGCTACACGGAGTCCACTTACCTCCTAAGGGTTGGGCCGTTGAGACCAGTGACCTAACTTGAGGGCATCTCCAATTGTTAAAACGATGGTGACCTCCTGAGGGGCATATCATACTAGATATCTGACCTAACTTGAGGAGTGGAATCAATAGGCTTTTGCCTGAGAGGGCTATAGAGGATCGTTTAAGGCACGTTGGAGGCAATGATGGCAATGTTACCTTCTGAGGGCATCACTGGAATGGTCTCTACAAGATATTAAGGTAAATCTATATATCTATTAAGTGTTTCAATAGAAGTGTAATAATAATTTCAAAAATAAAAAATTCCACTTCCTTCAATCACTATTTACATATCATTAGTGATTTACATATCATCATAAAGTACCACTTCCTCACACAACAAGTCTTTGAGAAAATAATGAAGATGGAATACATACCCACAAAGCCTCTTGTTAGAGAAGCATTTGAATATGTGAGAAACAAATTAGGAATATTTCTTGTAAATTATCTTGTTAGAGAACCATTTGAACATGTGAGAAACAAATTAGGGATAGTTCTTGTAAATTATTGTCACTTATTTGACTTCAAAAAAAGAGCCTATGAAATTGAGTGAAATATCTATGTGGTAGAGTACACAATATCTAAGGGGGAGAATACAATATATTTGACTTCAAAATAAGAGCCTATGAAATTGAGTTCAATATCTATGTGGGAGAGTACACAATATCTAAGGGGGAGAATAGATATAAGGAAGGAATAGAAAGAGTAACAAAAAGCATATGATTGTGTCAATAATTTGAAGTAGTCAAGAAACATAACAAAGGACCATCAAAATTGAGTGCAATATCTATATGATATCTATATTCAATCAAGTGTCAATAATTTGAAGTAAAGAAAGATAACAAAGGAACATCAAAATTGAGTGCAATATATATATGATTATGTCAATAATTTGATAATTTGAAGTAGTCAAGAAAGATAACAAAGGACCATCAAAATTGAGTGCAATATCTATGTGGGAGAGTACACAATATCTAAGGGGGAGAATACAATATAAGGAAGGAATAAAAATAGTGATAAGAAGCATATGATTGTGTCAATAATATGAAGTAGTCAAGAAAGATAACAAAGGACCATCATCAAATTCAAATTGAAAGATCAAGTAGTCTTCTTCATGAAGAATAAGCATTAACTAGGTTCATCATTTAAAGGGTTCATTTTTTAATGAAAAAATTTATGAATAATATGGAATGAATCATTGTACATTATGATAAATCTTGTATTTAAATGACATTTGATCTATGAATAAAAAAGAAAATGGGATCATCTCTTCATATATATATGTGTGTGTGTGTAAGAGAGAAATAAAAAGAAAGGTAATTCCACCAAGCCTAAAGGAGCATGTCCTAATACATTAAATTATGTTTGGTTTCTAGAAGCATTAATGATGAAAGCAAAGGTAATTCCACCAAGCCTAAAGGAGCATGTCCTAATACATTAAATTATGTTTGTTTTCTAGAAGCATTAATCATGAAGAGTCATGAGATCCACATTTCAACCATACTATTTTCAAGTTAAAGGAGCATGTCCTAATACATTATTATGTTTGGTTTCTAGAAGCATTAATCATGACTTTTCTTTGAGATCCACATTTCCATCATACTATTTTCAAGTTCACATTTCCATCATGCTATTTGCAAGTTCTATATGAAAATATGTAGTCTAATAACTAATTAGTTCACATTTCCATCATGCTAAATTTGCAAGTTCTATATGAAGATATGTAGTCTAATAATTGATTAGCAAGGTAAGCAACATAATATCGGAAGTGAAACAATGACACCACTAAACATATGTGAATTTAGATATTAAATTGACATTTATTGCAAATGACATGTGCATGGTTTATCTTAAAGTTTGACTTAAAAATTTTATGGTAGAATTCACATCTAAAATTAATGGGAGGAAGCCTTTAGTTTGTGGGAGAAATGACGTGCATGTAAACAATTTACCTTAAAGTGGTTTTGTTTTATGGATATTAAAATGAAGAACTTCTATTTATATCTATTCCAGAGATTGACTGTAGGGGCATTTACCAGATATGTCACCTTCCATAAAAGATGAGATCCAAAGGCTACCTGGCCCTTTATAGACTCTGTCTATAAAACTTATAAGTTAAGAAATTTACATTAACAAATTTACTTGTGAGAAATTTACATTGACAACATATAGAGATTCAACTAGGCTTGTGAAAAGTACAAGTGGACAATGTATAATTCTACTTAGAAGAGTCTTTGGTTTAATGGTTAAGCAAGAAAGAGTCGTTACTTTTTCTATCTAGAGTAGAAGTGGAATACATAGTAGTTACTTCTTTTTTAGTGTTTTGGATGAAATGGGCTCTACAAGATATTAAGATAAATTTCTTTTTGAGTGAGTAGAAGTGGAATGTACATAGTAGTTACTTCTTTTTGAGTGTTTTGGATGAAATGGGCTCTACAAGATATTAAGGTAAATTTCTTTTTGAGTGAGTAGAAGTGGAATGTACATAGTAGTTACTTCTTTTTGAGTGTTTTGGATGAAATGGGCTCTACAAGATATTAAGGTAAGGTAAATTTATTTTTGAGTGTTTTGGATGAAATGGGCTCTACAAGATATTAAGGCAAGGTAAATTTCTTTGAGTGTTTTGGATGAAATGGGCTCTACAAGATATTAAGGTAAATCTATATATCTATTAAATGTTTCAATAGAAGTGTATTAATAATTTCAAAAATAAAATATTCTACTTCCTTCAATCACTATTTACATATCATCATAAAGTACCACTTCCTCACACAACAAGTCTTTGAGAAAATAGTGAAGATGGAATACATACCCACAAAGTGTCTTGTTAGAGAAGCATTTGAATATATATGTGAGAAACAAATTAGGAATAGTTCTTGTAAATTATCTTTTTAAAGAACCGTTTGAACATGTGAGAAACAAATTAGGGATAGTTCTTGTAAATTATTGTCACTTGTTTGACTTCAAAAAAAGAGCCTATGAAATTGAGTGCAATATCTATGTGGGAGAGTACACAATATCTAAGGGGGAGACTACAATATATTTGACTTCAAAAGAAGAGCCTATGAAATTGAGTGCAATATCTATGTTGGAGAGTACATAATATATAAGGGGGAGAATAGATACAAGGAAGGAATAAAAAGAGTCACAAAAAGAATATGATTGTGTCAATAATTTGAAGTAATCAAAAAAGATAACAAAGGACCATAAAAATTGAGTGCAATATCTATATCATAGAGTGTCAATAATTTGAAGTAGTCAAGAAAGATAACAAAGGACCATCAAAATTGAGTGCAATATCTATATGATATCTATATGATCAAGTGTCAATAATTTGAAGTACATAAAGATAACAAAGGACCATCAAAATTGAGTGCAATATCTATATGATTGTGTCAATACTTTGATAATTTGAAGTAGTCAAGAAAGATAACAAAGGACCATCAAAATTAAGTGAAATATCTATGTGGGAGAGTACACAATATCTAAGGGGGAGAATACAATATAAGGAAGGAATAAAAAGAGTAACAAAAAGCATATGATTGTGTCAATAATTTGAAGTAGTCAAGAAAGATAACAAAGGACCATCATCAAATTAAAATTGAAAGATTAAGTAGTCTTCTTCATGAAGAATAAGCATTAACTAGGTTCATCATTTAAAGGGTTCATTTTTTAATGAAAAAAATTATGAATAATATGGAATGAATCATTGTACATTATGATAAATCTTGTATTTAAATGACATTTGATCTATGAATAAAAAAGAAAATGGGATCATCTCTTCATATATATATGTGTGTGTGTAAGAGAGAAATAAAAAGCAAAGGTAATTCCACCAAGCCTAAAGGAGCATGTCCTAATACATTAAATTATGTTTGGTTTCTAGAAGCATTAATCATGAAGAGTCATGAGATCCACATTTCGAAAATACTATTTGCAAGTTAAATGAGCATGTCCTAATACATTATTATGTTTGGTTTCTAGAAGAATTTATCATGAAGAGTCATGAGATCCACATTTCCATCATACTATTTGCAAGTTCACATTTCCATCATGCTATTTGCAAGTTCTATATGAATATATGTAGTCTAATAACTAATTAGCAAGTTGTGATGTCCTAATAAATTATTATGTTTGGTTTCCATCATACTATTTGCAAGTTCTATATGAAGATATGTAGTCTAATAACTATACAGTCTAGCCCATATAACATATAACAGCCTTTGACAGTATGAGCAAAGAGTAAAAAAACAAAGATGCCTCCCAACAGAGTTCCACCTGTTCATCAAGGTAAGCAACATAATATCGAAAGTGAAACATTGACACCACTAAACATATGTGAATTTAGAATGATTTCAACTCTTTTTTCAAAGGAGAAAAAACCATGTTTCATATATTGATAACAGTTCATATACAAAATCCTCCTGATATACCGATAACAAGTTATGATAAAAGATCATATATTGTCTCATACAGAAATACATTACAACAATATAAAAGACAATATGTATTCACATATAAAAGACAATATGTAGTCACATTACAGAAATACATTATAGCAGTATAAAAGACAATATGTAGGACCACAATACAAAAGATCAGATTCTGTCTCATACAGAAATACATTACAACAGTATAAAAGACAATATGTAGTCACATTACAACAGTAGATCATTCTAGTTCAATCATTCCAGCGTCGAGGAATCGAGAGAAGACTCAGTAACAACATTAGCTTAACAATGGTGGTAAACTTCCATGCACAAGGCGAGAATCAGCTAGAGCGGATGAAATTGATGGATCCACAGGAACAGTAACAAATGCAACAACCGAATGCATATCATACTACCAGAAATTCAACATACACCTTACAGCAAAAGGTAATGAAATTTAAAGCATAAAAAGAGTGCACAGCAGTCCAGTGAGGCTTCTGCTAGCAAGGTGGCAGCCACCAAGTGGTAGAGAACTAGAAGAGGAGACAAAGAAACAGTTGTTCCCTAGAACTTGTGATTCAAGAGAGGTCACAAAGTGGTTATTTTTTCAACAGTGCCCTCAAATATGTGGGACTGACTTAGGCATCCAACGTAAATTCGCGAGAGAAAGGGTGTCGTGTAGTGCTCACGAGGCCTATCAAGTTATCGCTTATTGTTGGGGTTATAATGGGTCTTGCCACCTTAGTTTGGTTATTCATGATCTACGTCTCCCATATCCATAATTGTATAAAAGTTAGTCCTATTCCCCTAGCCTTCCTCATGTAGGAAAGCACTCGAGAAAGAAGTCATAAGTCAATATCAAAGCATTAGTCACGGGCTTCAGACAACACATTCACTAGCTGGATTTACCAGCTCTAAAGATGAAAAAAACGAGTGTTTTACAAGCAGGACCCAACCTTTATAGACAACGAAATGCTCTCTTGAAGCTATTTCATTTGATTGATTACCTAAGCAGTAAAGAAGATCCATGAATCCACTAAATGGGGTCTAGCACTTTCAACTTGCCTTCCTCATGTAGGCAAGCACTCAAGAAATCAAGTCATAAGGCAATATCAAAGCATTAGTCACGGGCTTCAGACAACACATTCACTAGCTGGATTTACCAGCTCTAAAGATGAAAAGAACGAGTGTTTTACAAGCAAGACCCAACCTTTATGGACAACGAAATTCTCTTTGGAAACTGTTTCATTTCATTGATTACCTAAGAAGTAAAGAAGATCCCTGAATCCACTAAATGGGGTCTGGCACTTTCAACTTGCCTTTCTCTTGCCGTAGTGCAGAACATAGAAATCCATTTATATAGGATCTATACATAAGATACTGCATTTCTACGTAGCATAGCACCAACTATAGTAATGGGGTTAATGGGTGAGGTCTAAACCTCTTAAATGAATTTTCTATCACTAAGGCAGTTAAGAAAGAATATCTTGAGGATAATTTACCATCGACAAGTCCACCCACCATAAAGAAAATAATCAAAGCTATAGGGAAGATCCTCCGAGGTAAAATCAAGAATAGGAGAGCAGGAATGGGAGTTACCTTGTAGTTCGCTCGCATGAGGTCGCCGAAGATAATCACCAATAGAGCAGACAGAAGCAGCCCCAAACCACCAGCAGTGCCGCAATAGATCACCGAATAGAACACAAATAGAAAATCGCGAGAAGAAATAGTGAAACACAGACACAGGAAACAAATGAACTTCGCATGCGATATATTTATAAGAAGTGGTTCGGCCGAACTATTTTAAGAGTAAAAGTTCAGCCAAACTTTTGTTGTCGATTTTCCCATCTCCGGCAAAATTTCTATTTGCCCACGCCGTCAGTGTGTTGTCAATCTAAACGGAAGAACAAGTTCGGCCGAACTATTCAATAGTTCAGTCGAACTTTATAAAAAGTTTGGCCAAATTATTGCCAAAAAAAATTTCTGCCCCAAATTCTCACAAAAGTGTAACCCAGCTTCACATATCCACCCATATATATATAAGCTATGTTTTCCATTATGCGTACTTTCTTGTTATCTGGTTACATATTTATGTTCAGAGTCTCTGGCCGTATCTTGAGTCTCGATCTCTAATATATATCTCAGTTTTTTTCAATGTATCCTAGCTTCCATTCCACTTATTTGTTTTAGCTAGGACAAGTTGATTCTGACATAGTTTGTTTTTCATTTCTTTCTTTTAAAATTACCAATACAGGGTTTTGTATCTTTTTCAATTAGGTGACCGGACCATCTCTAATTTATGTCAGAGTATAAATAGTCAGGAGTAGCAATGAGTTCTGGGTTGAGGTTATCTCCTTGTACCCAGAACCAATGGTTCACTCCGCAACATTTTTTAGATGACATATTTTCTATAGTCTGATTACTTACTTTGAGTTTGTACAGTAAATTTGTGAATATATTCAATAACATAATTCGCTTTTTCAAGTATAAATATTTACAGTAACTCATAATATTGTTTTTGGAGAATCTAATAATATTAATTAACAGTAATTTAAAGTACTTATGCAGAAATTCTTAATATTAATTGCAGAAACTCATAATATTAACTTACAATATAACTCATAATAATAATTACATAAACTCATAATAATTGTTGATCTCATGAATAACGTTGCAAACTCATTTCTTTGCTTCCATATATTGGTCCATAATAATATTGATTTCTTGAAGCTAATTAAACACATATCTGTGTGCAAATTTACTATAATAACATTCCTAACTAAATTATCTGAAATGAACAGTTACTTATCTGAATGTGAAATTTGTTGATGATTTCCACCCAACCATCAAGAGAGGTGATTATGTCCTTCTCTTTCTCTCGTGCTCCAAACCTGAGAGGTATAGGTTGACAAAGTTTTCTATTGTGACCTCAGGACCCCAAGTCTAGTCAATACCAGAAATTCTTAGGAACGATGAGTGATTTCCACTGGTCTTTACTAGCTTAGGAAACTCGTCACTCTCTTCCTTAGTTACTAAACAAAACCCATTTTCCTCACTACGATGTACCTTTTATCCTCAGAGGAACAAAAAAACAAAAAATGTTTCAATCTTTTCTTTAAAATAATAACTAAAATGTCATATTGTTAATTAACAACTAATTAATACTTAATTCAGTTGTCACAATAACTAACTAAAATTACATATAATTAAATATATATATATATATATATATATATATATATATATATATATATTTGGTGTTTAATAATAACAATTGAATGATCAAAATTAATAACAATTGTTTAAAGTTTATAATTTGTTTAATAGAAATAAATACTATTACTATAAAACTTTGTAGTAAGGAGATTATTATCTAGAAACTTTTAAATATTTTGATATAAAATTTTCAAATTATATTTTTTATTTTAAAATAAATAAATTATTAAAATTTGTTATTATTTATTAAATTGAATAAAATTGAAAACTTACCATAATCCAATGGCCTTATACTTTATAATTAGGTTGGCTAACACTAAGAGCAAAAAGATAATTAATTCCATGGAAATGAAAACTTTGATATCATTACTCTTCCACTAAATAAAGTTGATTCTTGTCTTAGATGGACTTTTCAACGGCAGGAAACATTTATTTAAACTATATAAAACAAATCAAAAAATTACAATGACATTATTGTTAAATTTTATATGAATTTTATATGATTGTTAAAAGTGAATTGAAAACCTTAACGCTTGAAAATATTTGTCACAACTTGCTTACTTGTACATTAATGTAGAGTCATGTAAATTCTAAAGCTAGAAAATATTTGTGCCACATCGTAAATATTTGTGTTATTTAAATTGGTTTTTTTATTGCATATATGGATTCGATATCCTAAAAAGCCCTAAAACACTTCAGTTGTGCAGAGTTTCAAATTAATAATAATAATAATAAAAATATTCCTTTTATTATTTAATTTAATCATAATTTAGTTCCAATCTCTTGCGAAATTTGAATTAATTCTTGAAGGCATATCATTGAAAATGTTTGGGAAAAAAATGAAGAAGTTTTTTGTTGCTTCGTTGATTTTAGAAAAGCCTTTGACCTGTTTCCTAGGGATAAGCTTTGGGACAGAATGGAGGAACTCGGGGCTCCCAAGCATTTGAGAGCACCTGTGCATACGCTATATGAAGAGGTGAAAGTCAAAATTAGAACTTCAGTAGGCATTTTTGAAAGTTTTAGAAGTGATATCGGGGTCGAGCAAGGTTTCCCATGGTCTCCTACCCTTTTTGGGTTATATATTGACAAGCTTGAAGAGTGCCTAAATTCGCAAGGGGGTGACGGTATCCATTTGGGAAAGTTCGTTATAAGGCTTCTTTTGTACGCAGATGACCTTACATTGATTGCTAAATCGGCTCTTGGTTTGCAAGAGCACTTACGTTCCCTTGAGCATTTTTGTAGAAGGGTGGGGATGCAAGTCAATATTAGCAAAACGAAAGTAGTGGTTTTCTCTAACAAAAGAAAGCATAACCAACATAAGTTCTACTTTGAAGGCAACATTCTGGAAGAAGTTGCAGACTACAAATACCTCGGAATTGACTTCAACAGAAATTTAAGTTAGGATGGTTGTAGAAAGAAAAGAACTTTAGGGGGTTGGAAATCATTTTATGCTTTTCAAAACAGGTGTAGAGAGGCGGAGCTGTGGGACTGGAAATCCACTCTAACTGTTTTTGGGCTTCTAATGATTCCGGTGATTCTCTACGGTTGTGAACTGTGGACCAGCAACACAACCGAAATGCAGTTGAAACAAATTGAGAAAATTTAGAAGCATTTGATTACAAACAAATTCAAAATTAGAAGTGTAGTTCCTTATGCTATTCTATTAAGTGAACCAGGGGTTGTTCCTATTGAAGCAATTGGTATGGTGCGAGTCATAAGGTATTTGAAAAAAATTGAGCAAATGGAAGAGGGTAGATGGCCTAAGGTTGTGTTTAGTGACAGATTGTGCAAAAGAAAGAAGACTGGGATGCGGCAAAATAACAAATGGTTTAGTAAATGGGGTATTTTCTTGAGCATGTGCCGTACAAACAATAAAGAGATAAAAACTTTTGTTATGGATAAGTTCCACAAACGTACTTGGGAGAAGGAGCTAGGGAGAAAGAAGAAGTACTACATTGAAGAGTTTAACCCCACTCATAACCATCAGCAAAAGGCGTACATAGGGGCCAATATTTCTTGGAGATCTAAAATTCTTATTACTTAATTAAAGACTAATTCCCATCAACTTTGTTGTGAAACAGGGCGCTGGAAAAGGCCAAAAGAAATGTGGGAGGAAAGAGTATGTATTTTTTGTTGTTCCGGAAAAGTGGAAACGAAAAAACATTTCATTTTAGAATGCGAGGCCTTCAAAGACAATAGAAAAATTATACATGTATTCTAGCAACTAGTTGTCCCATAAGCTATTTTTAGCCTCACGGACATTAAAAATACTTTCTTTCTTGAAATTTCCCCTCCTTTTAACGGTTATATTTATCCCCATCTTCTATTTAAAATGGTCTACCACTCTTTATATTATCAGATTGCTACAAGCCCCTGAAGATAGGTGAAGATTCACCCTAAAAATTGGGCAATCATATGATTTCAACACAGTTTCCAGAAATTTTCATCATCAACAGAGTTTACCTAATAATTTCAATGAATTCTTATTAGATTTTTGACAAATTAAATAGTAAAAATAAATCATAAAACTTTTCAAAAAATCACATTAAAAGCCACTCTTTTTAAATTTTAAATATCAATAAAAAAATAATAATTTACAAACCTAATATTTTCACCCAATCAAGAGATTTAATTTCAGTGTTTAATTCTCTTTTATTGACTTTGAATTCCAACTTGTTTCTCCATTCACACACTTTGATACGATGGATAATGGATGTTTACGAGACATGAGGCCTTATAAAAATGAGAGTGAGACGCTTATTTCATTTATATACCGTCAGGTCACTTTTCTTTATAATTTCATTGAATTCTATGATTTTTTTAATGTAAATAATATGAAAGGTATCTTAAAAAGGAATATTTCCTTGGTTATGATAATTGTTTACCATTAATCATATCTAAATCCAACTTGCCCTGGATTAGAATAAGAAAGAAAGAAAGAAAGAAAGAATTTTTAATGTCCACGAGGCTAAAAATAGCCTATGGGACAGATTGCTTCTCTATCTGACTCTTGTATTCAGCCCTTTTCCTGTGAAGTTTTACAATGAGCACTCCCAGCTTATCGACAAACTCTTCGCTGAATAGATTATCCCAAGAATTCGCTGCCAGAATACCTGCATAGTTTTCTCTGGTGTCTTTGAAGGCCTCACATTCTAGAATGAAATGTTTTTCTGTTTCCACTTTTCCGGAGGAACAAAAAATACACACTCTTTCTTCCCACATTTCTTTTGGCCTTTTCCAGCGCCCTGTTTTCGCTGAATATTTCCGTACATTCTTGGATACCTTAACCCTTGGATTGATCATAACGTTGTCGAAGAGGAGTTAGCTGTCATACTTCAAGGTGTTATTTAAAAGAATCGGCATAAGTTATGACTATTATTTATTTTTGTGGTATGCAATAAGTAAGTAAATGGTTGACTTTTTATTAATTTAGTACACAATAACACAATAGACTTCTCGGACGACACGCATCCTCAGTCCAGACTTGACACACAAAGCCCTTTGATTTAGCTGACATGCGGAGATTCCGACCCACTGACCGCCAATATTGGAAACACCAGAGCGTTTTATTTTATTTAGAAAACACCTCTACGTTTAGTCAGGGTATTATCTATCTCTCGATCACCTCTACATTTATTATCGAGATGCGCTACGCTCGTCGTTTACGCTGCAATGTCAGGGAAGCTGCAGACGAGGCTCTGAGGGTCTGCAACAGCTGACAGACCTGAGCTACTACATGATTGCAGAGTGCCAGGGAAACGACCGCTGCAATACGTTAATCGTGGGACTCATTTGCACCAGGAATATGTGCTAGAAAAGATGATCCAAATTTTGATGAACTATGCAATGTGTGTATTAAAGAAGAATCAAGGCTCCTGTCAAGAGGGAAGATTCAAAGATACGAAGAAGGAGACTCTCAAGCATATGCAACACGTTTCAGGGAAGTTTCAGGGAAGGTGGAGGAAGAAAGAAGTTTGACTTTCAAAGAAGAAACAGAGGAAAAAGAAATGAAGGAAGAAGCCCCGAAGAAACAAGACTTGCTCCTCAAGGAAAGAGATAAATGTCAAAGGTTCAATGTTATTATTGTTACAAATTTGTTCACAATAGACACAATTGTCCTGAAAGATTGAACGATAGAAAGAGAAAGGGAAAGCAACATGCCATCGCAACAAATTTTGAAGAACTTCCAAACAGACCTAAGAATGAAGAATCAAGTGACAAAGATTTATTTTATTTCTCTACTCTTACATGTCCTATTCCAGATAATGATGATTTGTGGTTGGTAGATAGTGGTCCCTCGTGGGTGCCTCAAGGCACATGACAGGAGATTGTGACAACCTCACAAGCTTAATGGAAAGAAGACTATCTCAAAAGGTAGAGCTTGGAGACAACAACAATTATGCAGTCAAAGGCATTGTGAGGACTTCTATTGAGCTAGAATCAGGTGAAAACATTCATGTAAGCAACATACTATATGTACCAGGTTTGAAAAAGAATTTGGTTTCTATCTCATGTTTGGAAGATATGGGAGATAGAGTAGCCTTTGTTGATGGCAAAGTTCTTGTATGGCCAAAGGGCTCTAACATGGATTTTGTTAGAGTAATTGGAATTCGAGAAGGAAGGTTGTATAGACTCTTGAAACAACCTGCACAACAATTTGTACATAATGATATTAATCCATGTGAGCTTTGGCATAAAATATATGCTCACCATCACTGTAGCACTTTGCTTGGTTGAAAAGAAATGGTTTCAGGTATTCTAAAATTGTAGATAAAGCATGAAGAAGTATGTAAAGGTTATGCGCTTAGAAAGAATGTCAAGAAGCCTTTTCACAATAGTGAAACTAGATCTAAGGAAATCTTGAACAATCCATTCAAATGTATGTGTTACAATGCCAGTGAAATCTCTTGGAGGCGGAACATTTATTGATGATTTCCCTCGCAAGATATAGATTTTCTTTATGAAGACAAAGGACAAAATATTTGACAAGTTTCAAGAATTCAAAGTTGAAGTGGAGAACGTGAAGGGAAAGAAGAAAAAGATCTGAAGATCTGATAATGGAAAATAATATACTTCTAAGGAGCTCATTGCCTTTTGCAAAGAAGTTGGGATTAAGAGGGAGTTGATAGTCCCTTACAATCCATAACAAATGGAGTTATTGAAAGAAAGAAAAAAACCATCAAAGAATCCATAAAGGTAATGATGCATGATCAAGACTTGACTATGTTTATGTGGAATGAAGCATCTATGACAACTGTCTACATTCAAAATACGATTCCTCATCAAATTCTAGAAAACAAGAATCCTGAAGAAGAATTCATCGGTTGGTCGTTTTAGAATATTTGGTTGTTCTATTTATATCCATGTACCTAAAGATAAGAGAAGGAAGCTAGAGCCTTCAAGAAAGAAATATTTGTTGGATACAGTGAGTCATCACAGGCCTATAGAATCTATGTTTAAGATCAAAGTTAGGTTGAAGTTAATAAGGACGTTGATCCGGACTTATGCAGGAACACAATAAAATACATAAATACACCTAAATGTAGAGATGTAGCAGAAATAAAACTTCATTTCATTAATATCAAATAACTAAAATATGCTTACAGACAATGGAAATAAACTAGCTAGGGTGCTCGTAGTTTATCTCTGAGAAGAGATGTGGTGACTACAGGCCTCTAAATTGTGTTACAGTGAGGCTTAAGGGATTTTTATTATTGAACAATAATAGAAAGCCATAAACAACCAAACCCTAACTCGGGAACGGAGATAATATGACCAAGTTACAACCCCGGGAAGTTGCCTACCCAACTAACACCAAGAGTTTATGGGCCTTGTTGGGGTTAGTTGGGTAGCCAACTTCCCGGGGTCGTAACTTGGTCATATTATCTCTGTTTGGTACGTATGATACTTCGTTGGAAATATCTTTGAGGAATACAATTTTTGTCATAGTCCCTTGCCTTTGGCTATAAGACTGCAACAAACCTCAAAAAAAGGCCGTTTAGGGGGTCAAAACTACTCCAGAAGTTCATGACATGAAAAAATGCTAAAAATAATAAATGGTGTTATAAAAAAGAAATTGTTGAAACTGATTGGAGGTCCAGTGGAATAGGTGGGTGGCCACCAATATCCACATGGATCATTCCTCTCCCCTTAGGAAGAAATGGTCCCCATAGCGTGCAGAGCCTCCATGAGGTGAGGAAATTTCTGTTTAACATGGTTCTTAGTGAACCACTTGCCCTGGTGAAGGAGTTGGATTGCTTTGACAACTCGATATAGCTAGATCCTCTGCTGGCGGGGGTTCTTGATCAATGTGTCCATGATCTGATCAGCCGTGGCTTGTTCCATGCATACTGGGTTTAACTTTGTTGGTGTGAGGTGTTCTGCCATGTTGGATGTGTCTAGTAGAGGTGGAAAGTAGGGTTGAAGGCGGTCCACATTGAACATTGGGTGTAGACCAAGGAATGGTCGAATACTAAGCTCAAAGGAATTTTCCCCTACAACCTTGGTGATGGTGTATAACCCATATCAGAGTTGGTAAAGCTTGCAGTGTGGTCTAGGGAGGTGCTCCTTCTGCAAAAGTAACCACACATTTTCACCCACCTGGAAGTTGTGTGACACCCGATGTTGATCATGTCATTGCTTGTACTTAGCATTGGATCTATCCAATATGTCATGAACCTGTTGGAGGATGTGTTGAATGCGTTTAATGAAAATTTTCGCCTTGTTATCTTTAGACTGGACATGAGCCCAATATGCCTAAGTAGCCGCAAATGACATGGCTACATCAATGGGACATTGTGGATGGAATCCCAAGCCCACCTGAAAGGGGTTGCGGCCGGTTGACCTGTGGAGAGCCTGATTATAGTTTTTTTGTACATAGGGGAGGCTCTCATCCCATGTGTGTGGATGTTTTGAGTTGTACATGTGCAGAATGTGTACGATCATCCTGTTGACGACCTCTGTCTGGCCATTAGTTTGGGGATGGAAAGTTGTGGACTTGGTGAGCTTGGTGTCCAACGTCGACTAGAGGCTGGACCAAAATGTACTGAGGAACCTGCTATCCCAATCTAAGATGATAGACTTTGGGATCCCAAAGTGTACCCACACTCGTTCAAATAAAAGTTTAGCAATGGCTTCTGTTGTGATATTCTTCTTGTTGGCTGCTATAATGGAGATTTTCGAGAATCTGTTGACGACCACAAAAACACAGTCGTTGCCATGCTTAGTAGAAGGAAGGCCTGACATGTAATCCATGGAGATGGATTTCCAAGGTCGAGTAGGGGTAGAAAGCGCGGTATAGAGGCCTTGCTTCTTCATGGTCGATTTGGCAATGACGCAGGCAATGCAGGATCTGATGTACTTCCCAACATCCCATCGAAGGTTCGACCAATACAAATACTTTTGTAGTACTGCCACTATTTTCTCGACCTCGAAATTCCCAACGAATTGACTGTAGTGCGCTTCCCAAATCATATTTGCACGCTCACTTGAAGGATCACAAAGGTGTCCCAAGTGACATAGCAGTGCATCTTGGAGGTGAAAATATGGAACTTTATTACCCTTCAAGAGCGTCTTATATGTGTGGTCAAATTCTGGATTGCTTTTGTAGAGAAGCGGCCAATCGGAAGTCTGATGCCCACAAGAGTTGAGCACGGTGGTTAGCGCCACAATTGTTGGTTGGTTGAGGCAGTCTGCATCATTATTGGTGTTTTCCTTCTTGTACTTGATTTTCAAATGAAATTGTTGCAGGTATGTGGACCACTTTTGTTGGTGATTGTTATGCAACTTTCCTTGTGTCTGTATGAACTACAGGGGTCAGTGGTTTGTGTGGATGATCGTTTCCTCCCCAAAAATGTAATGCTTCCATTGTCGGCAAGCCTACATAATGGAATATATCTCTTTGTCATAAGTGGGATACTTCCAGACTTTGTCAGAGAGTGTCTCACTGTGATATGCCACTGGATGCCCCTGTTGAGTAAGAACTGCCCCAATAGCATAGTCAGAGGCATCTGTCTTGATCTCAAGTCTGGTAATGTGAGCATTGGTGCAAAGAAAAGGTGATGTTTCAACTCTATGAACGCCTTATGTTGAGTTTCAGACCAAAATAATTTTTCTTTCGCTCCTCCCTTAGTGACTTGACTCATAGGCCAAGTGATATGAGAGAATCCCAACACGAACCTGCTATAGAAATTGGCAAGACCCAAAAAGCTACGAAGCTCTATTAGAGTGGTTGGGGTTGGCTATTCCCGAATGAATTGGATATTGGCTGGATCCACATTCGCCCCCCACTCATCAATAATGTATCCCAGACACTAAACCTAGGCCATGCCAAAAGTTCACTTCCCCAAATTGGCACACAACTTGTGTTGCCGCAATTTTTGGAGGACTTGTTGGATGTGGTGGAGGTGTTCTATGTTTCTGTGGAATGAAGCGTCTATGACAACTGTCTACATTCAAAATAGGATTGCTCATCAAATTCTAGAAAACAAGAATCCTGAAGAAGAATTCATCGGTTGGTCGTTTGAGAATATTTGGTTGTTCTATTTATATCCATGTACCTAAAGATAAGAGAAGGAAGCTAGAGCCTTCAAGAAAGAAAGGAATATATTTTGGATAGAGTGAGTCATCAAAGGCCTATAAAATCTATGTTTTAGATCAAATTTAGGTTCAAGTTAACAAGAACGTTGGTCCAGACTTATGCAGGAATGCAATAAAATACATAAATACACCTAAACGAAAAGATGCAGCAGAAATAAAACTTCATTTCATTAATATCAAATAACTAAAATATGCTTACAAACAATGGAAATAAACTAGCTAGGGCGCTCGTAGTTGATCTCCGAGAAGAGATGTGGGGACTACAGGCCTCTGAATTGTGTGACAGTGAGGCTTAAGGGCTTTTTATTATTGAACAATAAGATAAAACCCTAAACAACCAAAACCCTAACCCGGTGAGATGTAACACCAAGAGTTTATAGGCCCTGTTGGGGTTAGTTGGGTAGCCAACTTCCCAGGGTTGTAACTTGGTCATATTATCTCCGTTTGGCACGTATGATACTTTGTTGGAAATATCTTTGAGGAGTACAAGTTTTGTCGTAGTCCCTTGCCTTTGGTTATGAGACTGCAATGAACCTCAAAAAAAGGCCATTTAGGGGGTCAAAACTGCTCCAGAAAGTTCATGACGTGAAAAAATGCTAAAAATAGTAAATGGTGCTATAAAAAAAAAATTTGATGAAACTAATTGGAGGTCCAGGTGGAATAGGTGGGTGGCAACCAATATCCACATGGATCATTCCTTTCCCCTTAGGAAGAAATGGTCCCCATAACACGTAGAGCCTCCATGAGGTGAGGAAATTTCTGTTTAACATGGTTCCTAGTGAACCACTTGCCCTGGTGAAGGAGTTGGCTTGCTTTGACAACTCGATATAGCTGGATCCTCTGCTGGCGGGGGTTCTTGATCGGTGTGTCCATGATCTGATCAGTCATGGCTTGTTCCATGCAGACTAGGTTTAACTCTGTTGGTGTGAGTTGTTCTGCCATGTCAGATGTGTCCAATAGAGGTGGAAAGTAGGGCTGAAGGTAGTCCACAGTGAACATTGAGTGCAGGCCAAGGAATGGTCGAGCTCAAAGGAATTTTCCCCTACAACCTTGGTGATTGTGTATAACCCATATCAGAGCTAGTGAAGCTTGCGGTGTGGTCCAGGGAGGCGCTCCTTTTGCAAAAGTAACCACACATTGTCGCCCACCTGGAAGTTGTGTGACACCCGATGTTGATCATGTCGCTGCTTGTACTAAGCATTGGCTCTATCCAATATGTCATGAACCTGTTGGAGGATGTGTTGAATGCGTTTAATGAAATTGTTCTCCTTGTTATATTTAGACTGGACATGAGCCCAATATGCCTGAGTAGCCGCAAATGGCATCATTATGTCAATGGGACATAGTGGATGGAATCCCAAGCCCACCTGAAAGGGGTTGCGGCCGGTTGACCTGTGGAGAGCCCGATTATAGTTTTTTTGTACATTGGGGAGGCTCTCGTCCCATGTGTGTGGATGCTTTGAGTTGTACATGTGCAGAGTGTGTACGATCACCATGTTGATGACCTCTGTCTGGCCATCAATTTGGGGATGGAAAGTTGTGGACTTGGTGAGCTTGGTGTCCAACGTCGACTAGAGGCTGGAACAAAATGTACTGAGGAACCTGCTATCCCGATTTGAGATGATAGACCGTGGGATCCTAAAGTGTACCCACACTCTTTCAAAAAATATTTTAGCAATGGTTTCTGTTGTGATATTCTTCTTGCAGGCTGCCATAATGGCTATTTTCGAGAATCTATCGACGACCACAAAAACACAATCGTTTCCATGCTTAGTAGAAGGAAGGCCCAACATGTAATCCATGGAGATGGATTTCCAAGGTCGAGTAGGGGTAGAAAGCACGGTATAGAGGCCTTGCTTCTTCATGGTTGGTTTGGCAATGACGTATGAAATGCAGGATCTGATGTACTTCCCGACATCCCATCAAAGGTTCGACTAATAGAAATACTTTTGCAGCACTGCCACTATTTTCTCAACACCGAAATGCCCAACGACTTGACTGTAGTGCGCTTCCAAAATCATATTTTCACGTTCACTTGAAGGAACACAAAGGTGTCCCAAGTGACATAGCAGTGCATCTTGGAGGTGAAAATACGGAACTTGATTACCCTTCAAGAGCGTCTTGTATGTGTGGTCGAATTTTGGATCCCTTTTGTAGAGAAGCGGCCAATCGAAAGTCTGGTGCCCACAAGAGTTGAGCACGGTGGTTAGGACCACAATTGTTGGTCGGCTGAGGCAATCTACATCATTATTGGTGTTTTCCTTCTTGTACTTGATTTTCAAATGAAATTGTTGCAGGTATGTGGACCACTTTTGTTGGTGATTGTTATGCAACTTTCCTTGTGTCTGTATGAACTACAGGGGTCAGTGGTTTGTGTGGATGATCGTTTCCTCCCCAAAAATGTAATGCTTCCATTGTCGGCAAGCCTACATAATGGAATATATCTCTTTGTCATAAGTGGGATACTTCCAGACTTTGTCAGAGAGTGTCTCACTGTGATATGCCACTGGATGCCCCTGTTGAGTAAGAACTGCCCCAATAGCATAGTCAGAGGCATTTGTCTTGATCTCAAGTCTGGTAATGTGAGCATTGGTGCAAAGAAAAGGTGATGTTTCAACTCTATGAACGCCTTATGTTGAGTTTCAGACCAAAATAATTTTTCTTTCGCTCCTACCTTGGTGACTTGACTCAAGGGCCAAGTGATATGAGAGCATCCCAACACGAACTTGCGGTAGAAATTGGCAAGACCCAAAAAGCTACAGAGCTCTGTTAGAGTGGTTGGGGTTGGCTATTCCAGAATGACTTAGATCTTGGCTATATCCACATTCACCCCCCACTCATCAATAATGTATCCCAGATACTAAACCTGGGTCATGCCAAAAGTGCACTTCCCCAAATCGACACACAACTTGTGTTGCTGAAATTTTTGGAGCACCCATTGGATGTGGTGGAGGTGTTCTTCCCAAGTCTGGATGAAGATCAGGATGTCATCCGAGTACACCACTACAAATGAGCTGGTGAATGGCCGCAAGATGTCGTCCATGAGACTCATGAAGGTGGTGGAAGCATTCGTAACCCGAAAGGCATGACCAACCATTTGAAAAGGCCATCCTTGGATTTGAAGGCAGTCTTCCACACATCGGAGGGTTTGATTGGTATCTGGTGATACCTGGACTACAAGTCGATCTTGCTGAAATATTTCCCCCCCTTGACTTGGTCCAGAAGGTCATCCATCTGTGGGATCGGGTACCTATTCCGAACAGTGATCTTGTTCAGCGTCTGATAGTCAATACAAAGTGTTCTAGTCCCATCCTTCTTCTGCACCAACATGATCGAGCTCCCACATGGCGATGAACTCGCCCGAATGTGACCTTTCTGCAAAAACTCCTGAATCTGCCTCTTGATTTCTTCGTTCTCCAAAACAGAGCGTTGATAGATTCGTCCATTGGGAAACGACGCACCTAGGGTTAGATCGATGGAGTGCTTGACCTGAAAATGCAGAGGCACCTCTGCAAGTGAGGTGAAGGTGTCCCTATACTCCTCTAAGACCTTGTCCATATGTTGTTGTCATGCGGAGGAGCCCTGTCTAGAGGTCATGGCCATAATCTTCTTCTTTCCCTGATGGCAGATCATTAGGAAAACAAATTTCCCAGTTTTGGAGATGAGCTTACTGCATAGTTTTACAGTAACCAAAGAAATGGTCGTAGGCGGTGCTACCTCTGATATCCTGTACAAATTATTGCCCAAAGTAACAATAATAGCGCGAGGCCTGGACTCATACACAACATGTCGCTTCCACAAGTATGGTTGGCCTAATAATAGATCACAAACACAAGAGGAGCAATGTCACATAATACCTCATCCATGAAGGGCTTGATGTTGTAAGGAAGGCGACACTGTTGGTTGACGCGAAGATCTCATCCTTGGTGAAGCCACCTGATGGTGTAAGGTTGTGGGTGTGTTGTGCTCGACAAGCCTAGTCACTTCACGACCTATGCTGAAATGAGGTTCTTTTGGCTCCCGTTGTCGACAATGAACTACAGCGGGGAACCCTTTACCGAAATATGGGAATGGCAGAGACACTCCCCCTCCTCTGAATATTCTGATTCCTCCTTCCAGATATTCGTGGTGGAAACGGTGGCATTGCGCTCCACATCGGTAATATTCTTCCCCTTTTCAACCCCTTGTCGGGTTCTAATTCTGAGTCGGAGCATGCATCCGATTCAAAAGCCTTCATTTCGGCCACCAATGACTGCTTGGCCTAACACTCACTTGTGTTGTGATTGGAGCTCTTATGGAACTCACACCACTTTCCCGTGCCCTTCTTTGGCTTCGCGGTGTTTTTCTTTGCGTGTGGCTTTTGCAGGTTGTCCTGGGCCACCCCGCCTTGGATTTGTCCTTTGTTCTGCGGTTTGGGGGCACCTTTCCCTTGCTCCAAATTTGAATATCCAAAGTCTCACTTCTTCTGTTTGAATTTCTGCTCAAACTTGGCAAGATATTAGTATGTTGCACCAAGCGAGGAGATATTGAGGAACTCCATTTCCTCCTGAATGTATATGTGCAAACAACTGTGGTACTTCAGCACCAAATGTTTCTTTGAATCTTTGATACCCAACTTTGTGCATAGGGTATGGTACAAATTCGTTAGCTCATGCACATCTTTATCCCTTTGTTGCCGCAGCGTAGTCCGTTGTACGGATTTGTCCTCATAGCTCCCCACGGGATAATATTGTTCGTTGATGGCATCTCGAAAAGAATCGCAAGTGGATATGACCGATAATAGAGAGGGTTACCTCTCATCCTTTTGGTCACAGTAGGTTTCCCACCAGTCCTTGACATGGGGGGCGTTTGAGAAGTGAAAAAGTAATCTTTTCCTGGTTGGAAAAAGTCCTGAACCAAGAAATATCCTTCTAATAGATTCAACCATCTATCTACGACGTTTGCATCTATTTGGCCTTCAAATATGGGAATGTCAAAGTTTACTTGTACCTTAAAAGGAGTGGTGCCTCTTGAGTGATTGCTGGATGTTGCATCTATGTCTTGAGCATATGATTTCTACTAGTCACTACACGATCCACTGAATAATTTTCGTTGCTACTAATTATGTACTGTGCCACCCTGCATTGTTTTCAACACCACATCTGCACTCCTCAACAACTAACTGCTACTAGACTGCAATTGTCACTCTAAAACCTGATTGAATCATCTGACACTGATCCATCCTACTACTAAATATTGTGGGTCTCCATATCAAGGTAATGATCTATGAGAAATACACCTCAATGGACCTGGCCCAAACCTCTGCGTTGATATGGGTCTATTACTCCATATCGCCCCACCTCACTCTTAGAGGTATAGCTACAAACATGGTGAAATATTCCTCCAATTTGGAGGACAATTTTCCTATCTCTGCAGATACTTACACCTAGTCTTTATTCTCCTACTTTCCCTTCTTCCTTTGAGGAAACTGAGTACTACAGTGGCCAAACTTTCCACACCTGAAGCACTCAACCTTAGATAGGTCCTTCTTATTCTTCTTTTTCTCCCCCTATCCTCGACTAGAACCCTTTGATGCAAGGGCCACATTTTCTTCCTCCTTCTCATCCTTAGAACCGTTACTTTTGCTTCCATTAATGGAGGTCTTCACAAGTGCTCACCTCATTTCTTCCTGCTACAAGTTTGACCACATCATGTCCCACCTAGGTAGGGTATCTCATCCTAAAATGCCTTGAACGGAGATTTCCCAATCCTCTAAGACATTGTTCAGTTCCAAACGTGCAAGCTCTATGTCCTGAGGTGCCTCCTAACTTTTGCAAGTTGATCTTGTATTTCTTGAATTATGGTGAGAAAGGGATTAATGCCTTAACCCTTATGCATCTTGAGGTTTCTCAAATTTTACTTTAGGAACAAATTTCGTTGGTCGAAGGATTTTGATATAGCTCAACGAGAGCATCCCAGATCTCCTTGGAAGTATTCTTTCCAGATATATGTGAAACTATATGGTCCCGAACTTCATCCAAAATCATCTGCTTTGCTTTATCCATCTCTTTCATATACTCTCGAAGCTTAAATAAATCATTCATTACTGCCAAAACATTCTTTGCATAGGTCTTCAGGTCGAATTCATCTAGTAGGAAGGACATGTTGGCCTTCCAGATGATATAGTTGGATCCCCTCTCCAACCTATTGTGATCTCGAAGCCCTATTGTGCCCATCTTTGAAACTAAAATGGAAAACTCTCTCTTTTACCTGCTCGACTGCTGACTTTTCTATTTTCATTCCCTTATGGAGTGATAAATCTACTTGCACCTACTGTCAAATACAACTGGAAATTTCAATTAATAGGCTAGAAACCATCTAAGTGTAATTTCTCTCTATGTGTGCATTTTCTCTTCCACCTGATGCTTGATTCTACTCTAAAATATATTCCCAGCGAAAATTTGAGTTGCTCACCTTTGTGTGTGTATGCACTCACAACTTTTCTATCTGTACTCACACGCCTCGTGACTATACAGAGAACTCATGTGTGGCTCGTGTGACTGTCCTGGATGATCTTGCGGGAATCTCACGACTCGACTAAGCGAACCTGCGCAACCCTCCGAAAATTATTTCTATAGCTCCCTCTGAGCCACGAATTTTTCCTTTCACTTCTGAGATTCCCTCTCTGATCAAATACTCTTTGATACCATGTGAAAATTTAACCACTGAAAATTTATTGCAATAACTGGAATTAATTATTCTAACTATTAATTAATTACGCAATTTATTATTACGATAACAACAAATTAATCGCACTTCAATCCTTACAAATAAAATACTGCGGAAAATGAAAGCACTCGAAACTGAGAAATGTTGGTGCACACACATAAAAATGGCACCGTTATTTCAGACAAAAGTCCACGGAAAAACCCAACTTGGGAAAACGGGTGAAACAACTAAGGGTTTTTATTATTAAGCAATAGTGAGAAAATTATGAGTACAACTGGATGCCCAAACTGGTGATCCACTACAGGAAAACTGTCCACAAAAATTAGTGAGATAATTTTTGTCTCACCCGACACTCATCCAGTTCTGAAATTGGCACAAAATGGGCTCCAAGAAACCTCTGCATCTGCCTCTGCGTTAAATATTCACAGACACTTGTACGCTCTTCTTGGAACTGCAACTGATCAAACCGTCTGCCTAATCCAACTTCTGAGAATGATTTGTTGACCCCTTCTAGAAATTCTCCTGGCCTCCATAAATTGAATCAACCCTCTGTTTGGATAAATCGAACTCTGCCTCTTAATATTTTGCGCCAGAATTATGCAGCGTCATTGAGCAAACTTGACCCTCGTGTAGCTGACTCTCCATATATGCAAGACTTTCTCCGGAGTCACTATCTTTTCCCCTCTTTGGATCTGCTTCCCTTCTCTGGCTCAAACTCTTCCAACAATTCTTACTGCTATCTGGAGAATTAGAACTATGCAAGGAAATTGATCTCAAGTGTATTTCTCCATCTACCCATCTCTTCTTCTTATAATTTCATTGTGGGACTCCAACGACCAAGAATAAATCTTAATCAATGGCGGAGATTATTTCTTATAGTTTCGTGTGAGTTTCTAGAGAAATATCACCTTCCTCAATTAATTCCTGTTAATTAATCGTTTTCCCCAAGTTAGACTCAAGAAAAAATTAATTACTGATTAATTAACTTAATTAAGGCTTCTCTAGGTGGATTTTCTGGAAACCTTTTATGGGTTATGGAGTCCTAGTGTTTCTTAACCCCTATGACATTTTCTGAGCAACATATTATATGAAAAAACTCATTTAAGCAACATATTATATGTACTAGGTTTGAAAAAAAAAATTGGTTTCTATTTTGTGTTTTGAAGATAAGGGAGATAGAGTAGCATTTGTTGATGGAAAAGTTCTTGTATGGAAAAAGGGCTCTAAAATAGATTTTCTAGAGTAATTGGAATTCGTGAAGGAAGGCTGTATAGACTCTTGAAAGAACCTACACAATAATTTGTACATAATGATATTAATCCATGTGAGATTTGGCATGGAAGATATGCTCTAATTTTCTTGCTTTAAAAGAAATGGTTTCAGGTGTTCTAGAATTGCAGATAGAGCATGAAGAAGTATGTAAAGGTTGTGCGCCTAGAAATATTGTCAAGTATCCTTTTCCAAACAATAAAAGTAGATCTAAGGAAATTTTGGACAATCCATTCTAATGTATGTGGTCCAATGCCAATTAAATCTCTTGGAGGCTCTTTGTATTATGGAACATTTATTGATGATTTCTCTCGCAAGACATGGGCGAAATATTTGAAAAGTTTCAAGAATTCAAAGCCGAAGTGGAGAACGTAAAGGGAAAGAAGATCAAGATCCTAGGATCTGATAACGGAGGAGAATATACTTCTAAGGATCTCATTTCCTTTTGCAAAGAAGTTTGGATTAAGAGGGAGTTGATAGTCCCTTACAATCCACAACAAAATGGAGTTGTTGAAATAAAGAACATAACCATCGAAGAATCCATAAAGGCAATAATGGATGATCAATACTTGTCTATGTTTATGTGGAGTGAAGCGTCTATGAAAATTGTTTACATTCAAAATAGGAGTCCTCATCGAATTCTAGAAAACAAGACTCCTGAAGAAGCATTCACCGGTTGGTCGTTTGAGAATTTTTGGTTGTTCTATTTATATCCATGTACCTAAAGATAAGAAAAGGAAGCTAGAGCCTTCAAGAAAGAAAGGAATATTTGTTGGATACAATGAGTCATCAAAGGCCTATAGAATCTATGTTCCAGGTCAAAAATAGGTTGAAGTTAACAGGAACGTGACCTGATGAAAATGTTGCCTATTGGAAAAAGTATCCATGGACTCTGATAATGACGAAGAACATGAAGCTCCCAAGGAAGAAGCTTTAGGGCCATCCAATGTCGCAGAACATCCCTTAGATCATCAAGAAGAGCTAGAAGGTCATAGCAAACCAATAGATTTGATTGTTGTTCCTAAAATAAGTAAAAGGCCAACTTGGAGATTGTGCAACTAACGTGGTTGAACATGCACCGTTTGCCGTGGACATGAGCTGTTGTGCTAGAGTGTTGTGAACGAGGGTCGAAGATCTGTTACGTAGAGCCGATTTTACCTAGCGTTGAAAGCCAAGTGTTGATTGTTGAACTGGGGCAGCGTCGTGAGTTGAGTGGAGAAGGGAGCCGCAATAAGATGCCGTGAGTTTTGGGTTCAGTTTTGTTTTTTTTTAATTACAATATAAGTGAAGTATGAAGGTGGATTTGAAATGGGTTGATGGATTTAAATAGTGCAATGAAATCAAATCGATTTATGCCATCGATTTTGAAGTTTTTTTTTTAAATCGATATGTTTTTTATTATATGCTTTTTAAAAAAAAAAATGCATTTTATAAAAATCGATTGGTAATTTTTGAAAAATGCATATGGCAAATCGATAGTTTTTTCATCGATTTAAAAGAGGGTCTATAAAAGTGTACTATCGATTATATTGAAAAAAGGGTGGCACTTTATTGATTTAAGAGGAGGTGGCCCATTATAAATTGATTTGTAATTTAAATGCCATTTGCATATGGTATTAAGGGAAAGGCATGTTATAAGGTGAAGGGCATTTTATTTTTTATTTTAAATAAAAAATTCATTCATTAAAAGTTGCAATTGGAGATTTTTTGTGACACGAGCTACTTAATATGGCAAAAACACAAAGTGCTCGGTTTGAGATCGAGAAGTTCAATGGCAAAAACAATTTCGAGATTTGGAAAGTGAAGATGTATGATCTACTCGTGCAACAAGGTGTGGCGAAGGCACTATTGGGAAAAGCCAAACAACCTTACTCCATGATAGATGATGAACGGAGTGACTTGGATGAAAGAGCACTGAGCGGCATTCGACTGTGTTTGGCGGATGATGTTTTGTTTAACATCGTGTCAGAGAAAACTGTTGCTGGTTTGTGGACAAAGCTTGAAAAGTTGTACATGACAAAATCCTTAACCAATAGGATTCTTCTGAAGCGACAGTTGTACAATTTGCGCATGAAGGAAGGTACGACGATAACTGATCATCTGAATACCTTTAATACTCTCCTGGTGCAATTAGAAAGTATAGAAGTAAAATTTGAATCAGAAGATAAAGCTGTAACTTTATTATGCTCGTTGCCCGAGTCATGGGATCATTTTTTTACTTCTATAAGTCCTAGTTCATTAGAAACCCTTGAATTTGATGATGTTGTTAGAGCTTTGTTGTCCGAAGAAACAAGGAAGAGGTAAAATTCAGAAACCTCTACATTAGAAGCAATGATGGTCAGAGGTCGTTCTAAAGAAAGATGCTTCAGTAAGCACAACAACTCGCGTTCAAAATAGAAAGGGAAGAAGAGTAAGGTAAAGTGCTAGTTTTGTGGCAAATTAGGACACTTGAAGAAGGACTGTTGGAAGAGACAACAAACATCCAAAGAAGACTCTTCGACAGAAAAAAAAGAAGCAAACACGACAGATACAGGGTCGACATCTATTTCAGGTATGAATGATGAAGTGTTATCAATTAGTTTGTCTAATCATGATGAACATTGGCTATTAGATTCTGGTGTGTCAAATCACATGTGCATTCATAGAGAGTGGTTTAAAACTTATAAATCAATCAATGATGGAGTTGTTTACATGGGAAATGATGTCTCATGTAATATTGTGGGAATTGGAAGCATCCAGATTAAAATGTTTGATGGGACAAATAAAATTCTAACTGATGTAAGACATGTACCTGAACTAAGAAAAACCTCATTTCACTAGGAGTACTAGACACTAATGGATATAAAACCTTTATTCAAGGTGGAGTAATGAAAGTTTATAAAGGAATTTTACTAGTAATGAAAGCAAAGAAGGTTGGAAATATTTTTCAGTTAGAAGGAAGAACAGAGTCTGATCATGCTTCTACAATATCTGAAAACGACAGTAATTATATTCGTTTATGGCATCAAAGGTTGGGCCATATGAGCGAAAGAGGATTAAAAATTTTATCTGATCGTAAGTTACTTCCTAGTTTAAAATCTTCTAAGTTAGATTTCTGCAAACATTGTCCGTTTGGGAAACAAAGCAAGCAGAAGTTTAAAAATGGAAAACATACTAGTAAGGGAATCCTTGATTATATCCATTCTGATGTCTGGGGTCCATCTCCTACAACCTCATATGGAGGATCGTCATATTTTGTATCTTTTATTGATGATTTCTCTAGAAAAGTGTGGGTCTACATGTTAAAGAAGAAGTCTGATGTATTCACAGTTTTCAAACAGTTTAAAGCATTAGTTGAAAACATCACTGGAAGAACCATTAAATGTTTAAGAACTGACAATGGTGGTGAGTTTGATTCAAAGTAATTTGATAATTATTGCAAGGATGCTCGGATCAAAAGACATAAAACCCCTGTATATACTCCTCAGGGAAACGGAGTTGCTGAACGCATGAACAAGACTCGTTTAGAGAGAGCAAGAAGTATGCTTAGTAACGCCAATTTGCAGAAGGAATTGTGGACAGAAGCAGTTTCTACAGCTTGTTACTTGGTAAATCGATCACCATTAACTGCGATAGGATGCAAAATTCCTCAAGAGGTATGGAAAGGTTATCCATGTGATTATTCTAAACTGAAAGTTTTTTGTTGTGATGCATATGCTCTAGTTCCGAAACATCAGCGTTCTAAATTAGATCCTGAATCAAAAAGATATATCTTTGTTGGATATGGTGATGGGACTGAGGGATACAGGTTGTGGGATCCTACTACTCACAAGATAATCATTTACAGATATGTTAAATTTAATAAATCTTCACTTGAAAATCCAGATGTAGATGATGAATTGAAACAAGATAATGAACCTAAGCTTCAACACATTCAGTTTGAAACCAGTTCAAATACTGATGGTAGTCCAAATGAACAAGTTTTAGATTCAGATCATGAACAAGTTTCAGATGTAGATCATGAACGTGTTTCAGATGCGGATCATGAAGAAGTTCCTACAGATAATAATCAGCAAATTGGGGAAGTACCAGAAACATCTTTAAGGAGGTCTACGAGAATCAGACATTTTCCTAAAAGGTATGATGATTATGTTACTTCACTTGCTTTAACTGCTAACAATGATGAAACTTCACATATATTGAATAGAAGGTTCAACAGTGGTATAAACCAATAATGAAGGACTATACGAATGCATTAAGATGTTGAATGCCATGTTGATCCGTAGAACTCTTCTAAAGATAAACTGTACGTATATTATACAACAGAGGTATTATTAGGGGTAAAAAAAAGAAGACAATCACAAGAGTTTTTCAGAAAATGTGATGATTCATGAGATATTTTCACCAGTTGTAAAAATTGTTTCAATTTGGATTGTGTTAGCATTAGTTGCTTTACTTGATTTAGAATTAGAACAACTAGATGTTAAAACTGCATTTTTACATGGAGATTTAGATGAAGAGATTTACATGGAACAACCGGAAGGGTTTGCTCAAAATCGCAACAAGAAATTTGTCTGCAGGCTCAAGAAATCATTGTATGGTCTGAAGCAATCGCCTCGACAATGGTACAAGAAGTTTGATTCTTTTATGATGAGTCAAAATTATATAAGAAGTGAATATAATCATTGTGTTTACTTTAAGAAATTGAGTAATAGCATGTTCATTATCTTAGTGTTGTATGTTGACGATATGCTTTTAGCAAGCAAAAGCATAACAGAGATCAACAGGTTAAAGGCTCAGATGGCTAGGATGTTTGATATGAAAGATCTAGGAGCAGCAAGACAGATTTTGGGCATGGAGATTTTCAGAGACAGGAGCAATGGTAAGTTGTGGTTATCACAAGAGAAGTATATTGAGAAAATACTTTTAAGGTTTGGTATGAACAATGTGAAACTAGTTTCAGTCCCTTTAGCTTCCCATTTTAAGCTTTCTTCAAGTTTATGTCCAAATACAAATGAAGAAAAGGAATATATGTCCTGGAAGTCCATATGCGGGTGTAGGGGTGAGGTTGTTTGGAACATTGTGATGGCTTATACTCAATTAACATTTACATCAAGTTGGGGTTGTCAGCAGGTATATGGAAAACCCAGGAAAAGAACACTGGTCAACAGTGAAATGGGTGCTTCGGTATCTGAGAGGCACAAGTGATTACTGTATCACTTATAACAGGAGTAGTGAATTTGTTTGCAGATATGTTGATTCCGATTTTGCAGGTGATTTGGATAAGAGAAGGTCAACTTCAGGGTATGTCTTTACTCTTGCAGGTGGAGCTATTAGCTGGATGTCAAAGCTACAGAGCATTGTTGCTTTATCCACTACTGAAGCAGAATACATAGCTGCTTCACATGCTTGCAAAGAAGCGGTTTGGTTGAAAGGTTTATTTGGTGAGTTTGGTAGGTTACGGGACAACATCAAGTTATTTTGTGATAGTCAAAGTGAAATTCATTTGGCTAAGAATCCGGCCTATCATAGTAAATCAAAGCATATACCTATAAAGTACCATTTTGTAAGATAGGTTATCATGGAAAGGGGAGTCTCTCTTGAAAAGGTGCATACAAAGGAAAATTGTGCAGACATGTTCACGAAACCAGTTTTGTTAGAGAAGCTACGATGGTGTCTGGCTTCTCTTGGCTTGCAGAAAAGATAAAAATAATAATGGAATAGGGTATCAGGCTAATTGTTGTCAAGGTGGAGATTGTTGAGATTTTTCTTTTAATTATTCTTGGAGAAAATCTCATGTAGGTGACAACAATAGGATTTGTTGCTACATTGACTCCATCTATTTCTGATGAGGAGTTAATGCATCCTATATTTGTTGTGAGTGAATTTATGATTCTGTTTCCATTCACAGCTATAAAATGTAAGCCCGTAGAGGCAAGTGAGCATGATGAGGAATGTGTAGTGAGTGGAAGAGATGAGCAGATGAGAAACTCTGCTATTGTATTTAATTGTTGAATGAGATTGCCGATGCCCTGTTAGGTGGACGTAGCCCAGATTGGTTGGGTGAACCATGTTAAAATCTCTGTTTTTCATGGTTGAATGTTGTGTGTGTGTTATTTGTTTTATGTTTCTGTTGTGTTAACTCTAACAGGTTGATGCTCAACCAGTTCTCATGATTTTTGAATAGTCCACTTAGCGCTCATTGCATGGGTTGATGCTCAACTAGGACTTCAGAGGTCACGAGGTCACCCACCCAGAACTCATCTTGCTCAAGCCTGCTTAACTATGAAGTTTTCCCCAAAATCAAACTCATTTAGGTTGCTACACTCTATAGTTTCAATATATGATATACTCCCACTCATCTTCCAGAAATTTAGAATAAACCCATCTGAAAAATCTTAATCAAACTAATAATTCGATTTCTTAAATATATTGTAAATTGTTGAAAATAATTTAATATATATATATTAAAATGTCATTTCCACATATTCTATATACATGTGCATCTTAAGTTATTTGTATCTCCATATTTCATATCTCCATCTTTATAAATTTGTTTTTAATTATACCATTACCTATTTTCAACACCATAAGAAGTAAAGTTCAAAGTAAACTTCTCAATTGCAATATCCATTACTCGGAAAAGCAAATGACGATCACAGGAATTGTTAGTGAAACAATTAAATAATTGTTAGTAAAACAATTAAATAAATTTACATGGTAGTAAAATTGATAAAGACATGATTTTTAAATGTAATTTGCAGCAATTTTTTTTAATGAAAAAGTAAAAAAATAACTAACTAAAATTATATATGTAGATTAATATCTTTTTTTTTATTTTGTTTAATAATAACAATTAAATGATGAAAATTAGCAACTGTTTAAAGTTTAACTTATTTAATAGAAATAAATAATATTACTATGAAACTGTGTAGTAAGGAGATTATTATCTAGAAATTAGTAATTAATATATATACAATTAATTACAGTATAAATGATATAAAATTTTCAAATTATATTTTTTATTTTAAAATAAATAAATTATTAAAATTTATCATTATTTATTAAATTAAATCAAATTAAAAACTTACCATAAGCCAATGGCCTTATCTGACTTTATAATTAGGTTTATCTGACTTTATAATTAAGTTGGCTAAGAGCAAAAAGATAATTAATTCAATGGAAATGGAAACTTTGATATCATGACTCTTCCAGTAAATAAAGTTGATTTTTGTCTTTGATGGACTTTTCAACGACAGTAAACATTTATTTAAACTATTTGAAACAAATCACAAAAGTACAATGACATTATTAAATTTTATAGGACTGTTAAAAGTGAATTGAAAACATTATCAAAATATAAATTCTACCGCTTGAAAATATTTGTCACATATTGCTTACTTGTACATTAATATAGTCATGTAAATTCTAAAGCTAGAAAATATTTGTCCCACGTTGTAAACTTGTAGATTATTGTAGAGTCATGTTTATCAAATAAAAATAAACTTGGGTTTATGAACATTTAACTTTTGCGTTGTTGCTGTGAGTTTTTGGTTTTTTTAATTTTTTTTAAAGGAGTTATTTTTAACGTGATTTTTGGAGTTTTTGTTGGTTGGATTTTTTGGAGAAAAATTTGAGTTGAAAAATTGATGTGTGTTATTTAAACTGGTTTTTTGACTGCATATATGGATTCAACATCTTAAAAAATTTTAAAACACTTTCGTTATGCATAGTTTCAAATTAATAATAATAATAATAATAAAATTATTCCTTTTATTATTTAATTTAATCACAATTTAGTTCCAATCTCCTGTTAAATTTGAATTAATTCTTGATTGAAAAATTTTGGGAAAAAAGGGAAGAATTTTTTTGTTGCTTTGTTGATTTCAGAAAATCCTTTGACACGGTTCCTAGGGATAAGCTTTGGGGCAGAATGGAGGAACTCGGGGTTCCCAAGCATTTGAGAACAACTGTGCATAGGCTGTATGAAGAGGTGAAAGTCAAAATTAGAACTTCAACGAGCATTTCGAAAGTTTTAGAAGCGATATCGGAGTCAAGCAAGGTTGCCCATTGTATCCTACCCTTTTTGGGTTATATATTGACAAGCTTGAAGAGTGCCTAAATTCACAAGGGGGTGACGGTATCCATTTGGGCAAGTTCATTATAAGACTTCTTTTGTATGCAGATGACCTTATATTGATTGCTAAATCGGCTCTTGGTTTGCAAGAACACTTACATTCCCTTGAGCATTTTTGTAGAAGGGTGGGGATGCAAGTCAATATTAGTAAAGCGAAAGTAGTGGTTTTCTCTAACAAAAGAAAGCATAACCAACATAAGTTCTACTTTGAAGACATCATTCTAGAAGAAGTTGCAGACTACAAATACCTCGGAATTGACTTCAACAGAAATTTAAGTTGGGATGGTTGTAGAAAGAAAAGAACTTTAAGGGGTTGGAAAGCATTTTATGCTCTTCAAAACACGTGTAGAGAGGTGGAGTTGTGGGACTGGAAAACCACTCTAACTCTTTTTAGGCTTCTAGTGATTCCGATGATTCTCTACGGTTGTGAACTGTGGGCCAGCAGCACAACCAAAATGTAGTGGAAACAAATTGAGAAAATTCAGAAGCGTTTGATTACAAACAAATTCAAAATTAAAAGTGCAGTTCCTTATGCTATCATGTTAAGTTAAACAAGGGTTGTTCCTATTGAAGCAATTGCGATGGTGCAAGTCATAAGGTATTTGAAAAAAATTGAGCAAATGGAAGTGGGTAGATGGCCTAAGGTTGTGTTTAGTGACAAATTATGCAAAAGAAAAAAGACTTGGATGCAGCAAAATAACAAATGGTTTAGTAAATGGGGTATTTGCTTGAGCGCGTGTCCAACAAACAGTAAAGAGATAAAAACTTTTGTTATGGATAAGTTCTACAAACGAACTTGGGAGAAAGAGCTAGGGAGAAAGAAGAAGTACTACATTGAAGAGTTTAACCCCACTCATAACCATCAGCAAAAGGCGTACATAGGGGCCAATATTTCTTGGAGATCTAAAATTCTTATTGCTCAATTAAAGACTAATTCCCATCAACTTCGTTGTGAAACAGGGCGCTGGAAAAGGCCAAAAGAAATGTAGGAGGAAAGAGTATGTATTTTTTGCTCTTTCGGAAAAGTGGAAACAGAAAAAAAATTTCCTTTTAGAATGTAAGGCCTTCAAAGACAACAAGGAAAATTATGCAGGTATTCTAGCAACTAGTTCTTGGGATAATCTATTAAGCGAAGAGTTTGTCGAAAAGTTGGGAGCGATTACTGTAAAACTTCACAGGAAAAGGGCCGAATACAGGAGCCAGATGGAGAAGCAATCTGTCCCATAAACTTACAAACCTAATATTTTCACCCAATTAAAAGATTTAAGTTCAATATTTAATTATTTTTTATTGACTTTGAATTCCAACTTATTTCTCCATTCACACACTTTGATACGATGGATGTTTCCGAGACATGAGGCCTTATAAAAATGAGAGTGAGAAGCTTATTTGATTTATATCTCGTCAGGTCACTTTTCTTTATAATTTCATTGAATTCTATGATTTTTTAAATGTAAATAATATGAAAAGTATCTTAAAAAGGAATATTTCCTTGCTTATGATAAATTAATACTGATAAATATTTACCATTAATCATATCTAAATCCAACTTGCCCCGGTGGATTAGAATATTTCCGTACATTGGACAAATCATAACTTTTTACCAATTGCATTACGCATATCTAAATACAACTTGCCATGGTTGATTATAATATTTGTGGACAATTGTCAGGGAAAGTGCGAGGGAAACGACCTGCTTCTTCCTAAGTCGTCGTTGCAATACGTTAAATTTTTGACACCTGACCTGTTTCCATTCATTATTGGCAAATCAGAGTTGTTTTTAGTGCGATTTTTTGGACTTTCAGGAATTCGGCAGAAAAATTTGAGGTGAAATCTTGATTTGTGTTATTTAAACTAGTTGTTTGACTGTATATATGGATTCAGCACCCTGAAAACCCCGAAGGCACTTAGATTGTGCAGGGGTTACCCATCAAACTTGTGCTTTCGAAAAAGTCCATCCAAATTTTAGAGAAAATAGACACGAAAAATCCACCTGGAAAACTTCCAAAAAGTCCCACTAAAGACAACTCTCTTAATAATCTTATTTTGTTGAGACATTTGTCATTTGACCATCCATCTATCAATTCCTATGCAGTCCTATTGTTCATCCCTATCGATCCAGCTTTTTATTTCAAATGTATAAGCATTGTACGAATTTGTTATATAAACAACTTATATAATTACTATCTTAGCACTATTCGATCTTGATGATATATGCCAATGAAATATGATGATAGATGTTGAAGTATTGGTGGGGAAGCTAAATAAGTGTGCCTTCCATATTGAACAGAACACGATGACGAAAAAACAACATAGCATTGACTCTTGCACTCCCTTTACTACCACCTGTTTTGAAATTTGTTTTCAATGACAAACCGAGAGTTGGCCTGAGGGCTTTGACCTTAAGGATAGAAAGGCTTTCCAAGCTTCCGCCAAATCTCTATCCGCCTAAAAAAGAACTAGTGACTACAACAATTAATGGTTTACATGAATCGTGGGACTCATTTGCACCAGGAATATGTGCTAGAAAAGAAGATCCAAATTTTGATGAACTATGCAATGCGTGTATTGAAGAAGAAGCAAGGCTCCTATCAAGAGGGAAGATTCAAAGATACGAAGAAGGTGACTCTCAAGCATATGCAACACGTTTCAGGAAAGGTGGAGGAAGAAAGAAGTTTGAATTTCAAAGAAGAAACGGAGGAAAAATAAATGAAGGAAGAAGCCCCGAAGAAACAAGACTTGCTCCTCAAGGAAAGAGAGAAATGTCAAAGGTTCAATGTTATTATTGCTACAAATTTGTTCACAATAGACACAATTGTCCTGAAAGATTGAACGGTAGAAAGAGAAAGGGAAAGCAACATGCCATCGCAACAAATTTTGAAGAACTTCCAAACAGACCTAAGAATGAAGAATCAAGTGACAAAGATTTATTTTATTTCTCTACTCTTACGTGTCCTATTCCAGATAATGATGATTTGTGGTTGGTAGATAGTGGTCCCTCGTGGGTGCCTCAAGGCACATGACAGGAGATCGTGACAACCTCACAAGCTTAATGGAAAGAAGACTATCTCAAAAGGTAGAGCTTGGAGACAACAACAATTATGCAATCAAAGGCATTGTGAGGACTTCTATTGAGCTAGAATCAGGTGAAAACGTTCATCTAAGCAACATACTATATGTACCAGGTTTGAAAAAGAATTTGGTTTCTATCTCATGTTTGGAAGATATGGGAGATAGAGTAGCCTTTGTTGATGGCAAAGTTCTTCTATGGCCAAAGGGCTTTAACATAGATTCTATTAGAGTAATTGGAATTCAAGAAGGAAGGTTGTATAGACTCTTGAAACAACTTGCACAACAATTTGTACATAATGATATTAATCCATGTGAGCTTTGGCATAAAATATATGCTCACCTTCATTGTAGCACTTTGCTTGGTTTAAAAGAAATGGTTTTAGGTATTCTAAAATTGTAGATAAAGCATGAAGAAGTATGTAAAGGTTATGCTCTTAGAAAGAACGTCAAGAAGCCTTTTCACAATAGTGAAACTAGATCGAAGGAAATCTTGAACAATCCATTCTAATGTATGTGTTACAATGCCAATGAAATCTCTTGGAGGCTCTTTGTACTATGGAACATTTATTGATGATTTCCCTCGCAAGACATAGATTTTCTTTATGAAGATAAAGGACAAAATATTTGACAAGTTTCAAGAATTCAAAGTTGAAGTGGAGAACATGAAGGGAAAGAAGAAAAAGATCTGAAGCTCTGATAATGGAAAATAATATATTTCTAAGGAGCTCATTTCCTTTTGCAAAGAAGTCAGGATTAAGAGGGAGTTGATAGTCCCTTACAATCCACAACCAAATGGAGTTATTGAAAGAAAGAAAAAAACCATCAAAGAATCCATAAAGGTAATGATGCACAATCAAGACTTGTCTATGTTTTTGTGGAATGAAGCGTCTATGACAACTGTCTACATTCAAAATAGGATTGCTCATCAAATTCTAGAAAACAAGAATCCTAAAGAAGAATTCACCGGTTGGTCGTTTGAGAATATTTGGTTGTTCTATTTATATCCATGTACCTAAAGATAAGAGAAGGAAGCTAGAGCCTTCAAGAAAGAAAGAAATATATTTTGGATACAGTGAGTCATCAAAGGCCTATAAAATCTATGTTTTAGATCAAATTTAGGTTCAAGTTAACAGGAACGTTGGTCCAGACTTATGCAGGAATGAAATAAAATACATAAATACACCTAAACGCAAAGATGCAGCAGAAATAAAACTTCATTTCATTAATATCAAATAACTAAAATATGCTTACAGAAAATGTAAATAAACTAGCTAGGGCACTCGTAGTTGATCTCTGAGAAGAGATGTGGTGACTACAGGCCTCTGAATTGTGTTACAGTGAGGCTTAAGGGATTTTTATTATTGAACAATAAGAGAAAACCCTAAACAACCAAAACCCTAACTCGGGGAGATGTAACACCAAGAGTTTATGGGCCTTGTTGGGGTTAGTTGGGTAGCCAACTTCCCAGGGTCGTAACTTGGTCATATTATCTCCGTTTGGCACGTATGATACTTCGTTGGAAATATATCTGAGGAATACAAGTTTTGTCGTAGTCCCTTGCCTTTGGTTATGAGACTGCAATGAACCTCAAAAAAGGCCATTTAGGGGGTCAAAACTGCTCCAGAAAGTTCATGACGTGAAAAAATACTAAAAATAGTAAATGGTGCTATAAAAAAAGAAATTGATGAAACTAATTGGAGGTCCAGGTGGAATAGGTGGGTGGCCACCAATATCCACATGGATCATTCCTTTCCCCTTAGGAAGAAATGGTCCCCATAACGTGCAGAGCCTCCATGAGGTGAGGAAATTTCTGTTTAACATGGTTCCTAGTGAACCACTTTCCCTGGTGAAGGAGTTGGATTGCTTTGACAACTCAATATAGCTGGATCCTCTGCTGGCGGGGGTTCTTGATCGGTGTGTCCATGATTTGATCAGTCATGGCTTGTTCCATGCAGATTGGGTTTAACTTTGTTGGTGTGAGTTATTCTGCCATGTCGGATGTGTCCAGTAGAGGTGGAAAGTAGGGCTGAAGGCGGTCCACATTGAACATCGAGTGCAGGCCAAGGAATAGTCAAGATCAAAGGAATTTTCCCCTACAACCTTGGTGATTGTTTATAACCCATATCAGAGCTAGTGAAGCTTGCGGTGTGGTCCAGGGAGGCGCTCCTTTTGCAAAAGTAACCACACATTGTCACCCACCTGGAAGTTGTGTGACACTCGATGTTGATCATGTTGCTGCTTGTACTTAGCATTGGCTCTATCCAATATGTCATGAACTTGTTGGAGGATGTGTTGAATGTGTTTAATGAAATTGTTCTCCTTGTTATATTTAGACTAGACATGAGCCCAATATGCCTGAGTAGTCGCAAATGGCATCGTTATGTCAATGGGACATAATGGATGGAATCCCAAGCCCACCTAAAAGGGGTTGCGGCCGGTTGACCTGTGGAGAGCCCGATTATAGTTTTTTTGTATATAGGGGAGGCTCTCGTCCCATGTGTGTGGATGCTTTGAGTTGTACATGTGCAGAGTGTGTACGATCATCATGTTGACGACCTCTGTCTGGCCATCAATTTGGGGATGGAAAGTTGTGGACTTGGTGAGCTTGGTGTCCAACGTCGACTAGAGGCTGGAACAAAATGTACTGAGGAACCTGCTATCCCGATTTGAGATGATAGACTATGGGATCCTAAAGTGTACCTACACTCTTTCAAAGAAGATTTTAGCAGTGGTTTCTGCTGTGATATTCTTCTTGCAGGCTGCCATAATGGCTATTTTCGAGAATCTATCGACGACCACAAAAACAAAATCGTTTCCATGCTTAGTAGAAGGAAGGCCCGACATGTAATCCATGGAGATGGATTTCCAAGGTCGAGTAAGGGTAGAAAGCGCGATATAAAGGCTTTGCTTCTTCATGGTCGGCTTGGCAATGACATAGGCAGTGCAGGATCTGATGTACTTCCCAACATCCCATCGAAGGTTCGACCAATATAAATACTTTTGCAGTACTGCCACTATTTTCTCAACCCTGAAATGCCCAACGACTTGACTATAGTGCGCTTCCCAAATCATATTTGCACGTTCACTTGAAGGATCACAAAGGTGTCCCAAGTGACATAGCAATGCATCCTGAAGGTGAAAATATGGAACTTGATTACCCTTCAAGAGCGTCTTGTATGTGTAGTCGAATTTTGGATCGCTTTTGTAGAGAAGCGGCCAATCGAAAGTCTGATACCCACAAGAGTTGAGCTCAATGGTTAGCACCACAATTGTTGGTCGGCTGAGGCAATCTACATCATTATTGGTGTTTTCCTTCTTGTACTTGATTTTGAAATGAAAATTTTTCAGGTATGTGGACCACTTCTGATGGCGATTGTTATGCAACTTTCCTTGTGTCTGTATGGACTACAGGGGTCAGTGGTTTGTGTGGATGATTGTTTCCTCCCCCAAAATTTAATGCTTCCATTGTCGGTAAGCCTGCACAATGGAATACATCTCTTTGTCATAAGTGGGATACTTCCAGACTGTGTCAGAGAGTGTCTCACTGTGATGCCACTAGATGCCCCTGTTGAGTAAGAACTACCCCAATAACATAGTCAGAGGCATCTGTCTAAATCTCAAGTTTGGTAATGTGAGCATTGGTGCAAATCAGAGGTGATGTTTCAACTTTATGAATGCCTTATGTTGAGTTTCAGACCAAAATAAATTTGCTTTCGCTCCTACCTTGGTGACTTGACTCAAGGGCCAAGTGATATGAGAGAATCCCAACACGAACCTGCGGTAGAAATTGGAAAGACCCAAAAAGCTACAGAGCTCTGTTAAAGTGGTTGGGGTTGGCTATTCCAGAATGACTTAGATCTTGGAAAGATCCACATTCACCCCCCACTCATCAATAATGTATCCCAGATACTAAACCTGGGTCATGCCAAAAGTGCACTTTCCCAAATCGGCACACAACTTGTGTTGCCGAAATTTTTGGAGGACCCATTGGATGTGGTGGAGGTGTTCTTCCCAAGTCTGGATGAAGATCAGGATGTCATCCAAGTACACCACTACAAATGAGTTGGTGAATGGCCGCAAGATGTCGTTCATGAGACTCACGAAGGTGGTGGAATCATTCGTAACCCGAAAAGTATGACCAACCATTCGAAAAGGCCCTCCTTGGATTTGAAGGCAGTCTTCCACACATCGGAGGGTTTGATTGGTACCTGGTGATACCTGGACTACAAGTTGATCGTGCTGAAATATTTACCCCCCTTGACTTGGTCCAGAAGGTCATCCATCTGTGGGATCGGGTGCCTATTTCGAACAATGATCTTATTCAACGTCCGATAGTCAATACAAAGTGTTCTAGTCTCATCCTTCTTCTACACCAACATGATCGAGCTCCCACATGGCGATGAAGTCCCCCGGATGTGACCTTTCTGCAACAACTCTTGAATTTGCCTCTTGATTTCTTCATTCTCCAAAACAGAGTGCCGATAGATTTTTCCATTGGGCAGCGACACACCTGGGGTTAGATCGATGGAGTGCTTGACCTGACAATGCAGAGGCACCCCTGCGAGTGAGGTGAAGGTGTCCCTGTACTCCTCCAAGACCTTGTCCATATGTTGTTATCGTGCGGAGGAGCCCTGTCTAGAGGTCATGGCCATAATCTTCTTCTTTCCCTGATGGCAGATCATTAAGAAAACAAATTTCCCGGTTTTGGAGATGAGCTTACTGCATAGTTTTACAATAACCAAAGAGATGGTGGTAGGCGGTGCTACCTTCGATATCCTGTACAACTTAATGCCCAAAGTAACAATAATAGCGCGAGGCCTGGACTCATACCCAACATTTTGCTTCCACAAGTATGGTTGGCCTAATAATATATCAGAAACACAAGAGGAGCAATGTCACATAATACCTCATCCATGAAGGGCCTGATGTTGTAAGGAAGGCGACATTCTTCGCTGACGCGAAGATCTCATCCTTGGTGAAGCCACCTGATGGTGTAAGGTTGTGGGTGTGTTGTGCTCGACAAGCCTAGTCACTTCATGACCTATGCTGAAATGAGGTTCTTTTGGCTCCCGTTGTCGACAATGAACTACAACGGGGAACCCTTTACCGACACATGGGAATGGAAGAGACACTCCCCCTCCTTTGAATATTTCGATTCCTCCTTCCAGATCTTCGTGGTGGAAACGGTGGCGTTGCGCTCCACATTAGTAATCTTCTTCCCTTTTTAAATCCCCTTGTCGGGTTCTAATTCTGAGTCAGAGCATGCATCCGATTCAAAAGCCTTCAGTTCAGCCACCAATGACTGTTTGGCCTGACACTCACTTGTGTTGTGATTGGAGCTCTTATGGAACTCACACCACTTTCCCGTGTCCTTCTTTGGCTTCGCGGTGTTGTTCTTTGCATGTGGCTTTTGCGGGTTTTCCTGGGTCACCCCGCCTTGGCTTTGTCCTTTGTTCTGCGGTTTGGGGGCACCTTTCCCTTGCTCCAAATTTGCATATCCAAAGTCTCACTTCTTATGTTTGAATTTCTGCTCAAAATTGGCAAGATATCAGTATGTTGCACCAAGCGAGGAGATATCGAGGAAATCCATTTCCTCCTGAATGTATATGTGCAGACAACTGTGGTACTTCAGCACCAAATGTTTCTTTGAATCTTTGATACCCAACTTTGTGCATAGGGTATGGTACAAATTCGTTTGCTCATGCACATCTTTATCCCTTTGTGGCCGCAGCGTAGTCCGTTGTACGGATTTGTCCTCATAGCACCCCACGGGATAATATTGTTCCTTGATGGCGTCTCGAAAAGAATCGCAAGTGGATATGACCGATAATAGAGAGGTTTCCCTCTCATCCTTTTGGTCACAGTAGGTTTCCCACCAGTCCTTGACATAGGGGGCGTTTGAGGAGTGAAAAAGTAATCTTTTCCTGGTTGGAAAAAGTCCTGAACCAAGAAATATCCTTCTAATAGATTCAACCGTCTATCTACGACATTTGCATCTATTTGGCCCTCAAATATGGGAATGTCAAAGTTTACTTGTACCTTAAAAGGAGTAGTGCCTCCTGAGTGATTGCTGGATGTTGTATCTGTCTCTTGAGCATATGATTTCTACAAGTCACTGCACTATCCACTGAAGAATTTTCGTTGCTACTGCTTATGTACTGTGCCACGTTGCATTGTTTTCAACACTGCATCTGCACTCCTCAGCAACTAACTGCTACTAGACTGCAATTGTCACTCTAAAACCCGATTGCATCATCTGACACTGATCCATCCTACTACTAAATATTGTGGGTCTCCATAGCAAGGTAATTATCTATGAGAAATACACCTCAATGGACCTGGCCCAAACCTCTGCGCTGATATGGGTCTATTACTCCATATCACCCCACCTCACTCTTAGAGGTATAGCTACAAACATGGTGAAATCTTCCTCCAATTTGGAGGACAATTTGCCTATATCTACAGATACTTACACCTAGTCTTTATTCTCCTATGTTCCCTTCTTCCTTTGAGGAAAATTAGTACTACAGTGGCCAAAATTTCCACACCTGAAGCACTCAACCTTAGATAGGTCCTTCTTATTCTTCTTCTTCTCCCCCTATCCCCGACTAGAACCCTTTGATGCAAGGGCCACATTTTCTTCCTCCTTCTCATCCTTAGAACCCTTACTTTTGCTTCCATTAATGGAGGTCTTCACAAGTGCTCTCCTCATTTCTTCCTGCTGCAAGTTTGACCACATCATGTCCCACCTAGGTAGGGTATCTCATCCTAAAATGCCTTAAATGGAGATTTCGAAATCCTCTAAGACATTGTTCAGTTCCAAACGTGCAAGCTCTATGTCCTGAGGTGCCTCCCAACTTTTGCAAGTTGATCTTGTATTTCTTGAATTATGGTGAGAAAGGGATTAATGCCTTAACCCTTATACATCCTGAGGTTTCTCAACTTTTACTTTAGGAACAAATTTCGTTGCTCGAAGGATTTTGATATAGCTCAACGAGAGCATCCCAGATCTCCTTGGAAGTATTCTTTCCAGATATATGTGAAACTATATGGTCTCGGACTTCATCCAGAATCATCTGCTTTGCTTTATCCATCTCTTTCATATACTCTCAAAGCTTAAATAAATCATTCGTTACTGCCAAAACATTCTTTGCATAGGTCTTCAGGTCGAATTCATCTAGTAGGAAGGACATGTTGGCCTTCTAGATGATATAGTTGGATCCTCTCTCCAACCTATTGTGATCTCGAAGCCCTATTGTGCCCATCTTTGAAACTAAAATGGAAAACTCTCTCTTTTACATGCTCGACCGCTGAATTTTCTATTTTCATTCCCTTATGGAGTGATAAATCTACTTGCACCTACTGCCGAATATAACTGGAAATTTCAATTAATAGGCTAGAAACCATCTAAGTGTAATTTCCCTCTATGTGTGCACTTTCTCTTCCACCTGATGCTTGATTCTGCTCTAAAATCTGCTACAAAACCCTTATGTTCCCAAACAAGGAATATTCCCAGTGAAAATTTGAGTTGCTCACCTCTGTGTGTGTATGCACTCACAAATTTTCTATCTGTACTCACACGCCTCGTGACTATACAGAGAACTCATGTGTGGCTCGTGTGACTGTCCTGGATGATCTTGCGGGAATCTCGCCACTCGACTAAGTGAACCTACGCAACCCTCTAAAAATTCTTTCTGTAGCTCCCTCTAAGCCACGAATTTTTCCTTTCACTTCTGAGATTCCCTCTCTGATCAAATACTCTTTTATACCATGTGAAAATTTAACCATTGAAAAATTATTACAACAACCTGAATTAATTCTTCTAACTGTTAATTAATTGCGCAATTTATTATTACGATAACAAGAAATTAATCGCACTTCAATCCTTACAAATAAAACACTACGGAAAATAAAAGCACTCGAAACTGAGAAATGTTGGCGCACACACATAAAAATGGCACCGTTATTTCAGACAAAAGTCAACGGAAAAACCCAACTTGGGAAAACGGGTGAAAAAACTAAGGGTTTTTGTTATTAAGCAACAGTGAGAAAATTATGAGTACAAATGGATGCCCAAACTGGTGATCCACTACAGGAAAACTGTCCACAAAAATTAGTGAGATAATTTTTGTCTCACCTGACACTCATCCAGTTCTAAAATTGGTACAAAATGGGCTCCAAGAAACCTCTGCATCAACCTCTGCATTAAATATTCATAGACACTTGTACGCTCTTCTTGGAACTGCAACTGATCAAACCGTCTGCCTAATCCAACCTCTGAGAATGATTTGTTGGCCCCTTCTAGAAATTCTCCTGGCCTCCATCAATTGAATCAACCCTTTGTCTGGATAAATCGAACTCTGCCTCTTAATATTTTGCGCTAGAATTGTGCAGCCTCGTTGAGGAAAATTGACCCTCGTGTAGCTGACTCTCCATATATGCAAGACTTCCTCCGGAGTCACTATCTTTTCCCCTCTCTAGATCTGCTTCCCTTCTTTGGCTCAAACTCTTCCAACAATTCTTGCTGCTATATGGAGAAATAGAACTATGCAAGGAAATCGATCTCAAGTGTGTTTCTCCATCTACCCATCGCTTCTTCTTATAATCTCATTGTGGGACTCCAACGACCAAGAATAAATCTTAATCAATGGCGGAGATTATTTCCTAGTAGTTCCGTGTGAGTTTCTAGAGAAATATCACCTTCCTCAATTAATTCCTGTTAATTAATCATTTTCCCTAAGTTAGACTCAAGAAAAAATTAATTACTAATTAATTAACTTAATTAAGGCTTCTCTAGGTGGATTTTCTAGAAACCTTTTATGGGTTATGGATTCCTAGTGTTTCTTAACCTCTATGACATTTTTCGAGCAACATATTATATGTACTAGGTTTGAAAAAAAAAATTGGTTTCTATTTTGTGTTTCGAAGATAAGGGAGATAGAGTAGCATTTGTTGATGGAAAAGTTCTTGTACGGAAAAAGGGCTATAAAATAGATTTTCTAGAGTAATTGGAATTCGTGAAGGAAGGCTGTATAGAATCTTGAAAGAACCTGCACAATAATTTGTACATAATGATATTAATCCATGTGAGATTTGGCATGGAAGATATGCTCTAATTTTCTTGCTTTAAAATAAATGGTTTCAGGTATTCTAGAATTGCAGATAGAGCATGAAGAAGTATGTAAAGGTTGTGCGCCTGGAAATATTGTCAAGTATCCTTTTCCAAATAGTAAAAGTAGATCTAAGGAAATTTTGGACAATCCATTCTAATGTATGTGGTCCAATGCCAATTAAATCTCTTGGAGGCTCTTTGTATTATGGAACATTTATTGATGATTTCTCTTGCAAGACATGGGCGAAATATTTGAAAAGTTTCAAGAATTCAAAGCTGAAGTGGAGAACGTAAAGGGAAAGAAGACCAGGAACCTAGGATCTGATAAAGGAGTAGAATATACTTCTAAGGATCTCATTTCATTTTGCAAAGAAGCTGGGATTAAGAGGGAGTTGATAGTCCCTTACAATCCACAAAAAATGGATTTTTTGAAAGAAAGAACATAACCATCGAAGAATCCATAAAGGTAATAATGGATGATCAATACTTGTCTATGTTTATGTGGAGTGAAGCGTCTATGAAAATTGTCTACATTCAAAATAGGAGTCCTCATCGAATTCTAGAAAACAAGACTCCTGAAGAAACATTCACCGGTTGGTCGTTTGAGAATTTTTGGTTGTTCTGTTTATATCCATGTACCTAAAGATAAGAAAAGGAAGCTAGAGCCTTCAAGAAAGAAAGGAATATTTGTTGGATACAATGAGTCATCAAAGGCCTATAGAATCTATGTTCCAGGTCAAAAATAGGTTGAAGTTAACAGGAATGTGACCTGATGAAAATGTTGCCTATTGGAAAAAGTATCCATGGACTCTGATAATGATGAAGAACATGAAGCTCCCAAGGAAGAAGCTTCAGGGCCAGCCAATCTCGCAGAACATCCCTCAGATCATCAAGAAGAGTTAGAAGGTCATAGCAAACCAACGGATTTGATTGTTGTTCCTAAAATAAGTAAAAGGCCAACTTGTATTAGATCTACCTTACAGGATGCAAAGGGACATGCAACACTACCTAGCACCTTCAAGGAGAGCAAGATACCTAAGAGGTATTATGGTTATGCAACACTAGTGACCAATTTGATTGATTCTAAACTTTCCACCTTTGAAGAAGCGACTAGTGAGCAAGTATGGAAGGATGCGAAGTTGGAAGAATACCAATCAATTATGAAGAATAATGTATGGGAAATTGTGCCTAGAATTGAAGCGAAATATGTGGTGGCTTCCAAATGGGTATACAATATCAAGCATGCAGTGGATGGAAGTATCTACACATACAATGATAATAAAATGAAAGTTAATGACCCCATGTGGGGTGATAAGTGGGCGAGAAGGCATGTGGTCGCTAGCATGAGTCAAATCCACACATTAAACGTTGGCATTCACTCCATCGCAGATGGAGTACCACACAAAATGCCAACTTTATGGAGATTGCAATTCTAGGCTTGCACAACTACACAGAGAAATTATGAGTAGATTTTGCCTATCAAGGCCCAATGTGCAAGTGATCAATGTGGCTTGCAATCCAAAACTAAGAGTGATGCATATGATTTTATGGAATGTTCATGTCACAAGAGGCTCCATATCTAGTAACTGCCCCTCGACGGATGTGTGTTCTGCATCCTTGGCTATTTGACTGCTTTGGGACATTGTAGGGTGGAATTTGTGGGGCGTGTTGCTAGCGCAATGGTTACAATTGATTACTCTCTTAGCATGAATGGGACACAACAAGAGCAAGGAAAAGAAACCCATGGCTATGCCACTTCGCAGCACTAAGGTTGAGAGAGATGCAATAGTAGCATCCATAACGTTCCATATCACAACCTCCTCAAAGCAAGCGTGTTGTCTTCAAGGGCTTGAAAAAAGCACTAGCAAATAATAAAGAAAGGTCAAATGGAGGTAGAGGTTGCAAAGTTTGTCACAAACCCAGACACCTTACATACACGCGACAATAAATTGCAAAGAGCTAGAGAACTACACTGACATACAAAGGGCTTTGTTGCCTAGATGTTATCATTTCAAGAGGAAGAGCATAACCGCAACAATGCACTATTGGAGTTGCTCAAGAGGCAAAATAGTTTCCTCATCTCCCTCGTTTCCTTGTTGGTTAAAAAGCAAGGAGGGAGGATTATGTTGCAAGCACCATAAACTTGCAAAAATTCATTCTCTTATAAATATTTCTTAGAGGTAGAGCACTCTAATAAGGACTAGCCTCCTATTTCATTTATGGGCATTATTTTTAGGTCTATTTAAGTTTTTATATGTCTGAGCAAGGGGTAATTCCAAATTGGTTTCCCTCTCAAGGATGGTTCAATGTTGGTAAACCATTAAAATCCTAGTTTCACATCTTAAGCAGGATACAATATTTTTCATCATTGTTGAATTGTTGGACACTAGGTCTAGCTTTCTTGGATATTTGTTTTATTTCTAACCGTGGTAGTAACAATTTCTAGAAACAAGTAAAACATTAAGAATTCTTAACTTAAATATAAAAAGATAAAATAAAAAGAGTTAATAATTTTGAGAGAGAAGAACAAAAAATATTAATTTTTATTGTATTTCTAATTATTTGTTTATAGGATTATTAAATGCATCAATATGGGAGTTAATAATTTAACCGAAAAAGAAAAAAAAAAATCTTGTATTTACAAATATTTGTTTATAAGATTATTAAATGTATTTACAATACGCATTTAAAGTAAATTACCCATAAATAAATTCTAAAATAATTCTCGTCAACTCTGTTGTGAAACACTAGAAAAGGCCAAAAAAAGTGTGAGAGGAAAGAGTATGTATTTTTTTCTCTTACTGAAAAGTGGAAACATAAAAGCATTTCATTTTAGAATGTGAGGCCGTCAAAGACAACACGGAAATTTATGAAGAATGTGAGGCCTTCAAAGAAAACAAAGAAAGATATGCAAATATTTTGGTAGTTATAGTGAAACTTCACAAGAAATGGCCAAATACAAGAGCCAGGTAAAGAAGCAATGTGTCCCATAAACTACCTTTAATCTCTTGGACATTAAAATAACTACTTCTTCATTCAAATCAAATTGATGTTTATTTTATCAAAATAATATTACAAAAATGATGAGATGACTAAGTCCCATAGACTATCTTTGATCTCTTGGACATTAAAATAACTACTTCTTCATTCAATTCAAATTGATGTTTATTTTATCAAAATAATATTACAAAAATGATGAGATGATTAAAATCAATCACTGAAAAAACCAAACTCAAAAGAAGAACAAAATAATAATATTGCAAATTGTATTCTCACTTTTCTCAACAATTTTAGCAAATTGTATTCTCACTTTTATCAACAATTGAAATTTATTTTAAAACATTGATTGGAATTCATTTAAATAGGGGTTTGGAGATGTCAAAGATTTTGTTTATTGGCATTGTTCTCAAAAAGTATGCTAGAGAGGTGAGGAGTTAACATATATGGTATATTTTTAATACTTGGTGTGTTCAAAATGTGGTGTGTGTAATGGAGATGTGGCAAGTTAACACACTCTATATATTAGATATTATTTTTGGGATTCAAGTGTTTTAAGTAAGTCATTCATCCATGACAATAACTAACTAATTTCTCATGATTTTTGAATAGTTTATTTAGCACTCATTGTATGGGTTGATGCTCAACCAGTTCTCATGATTTTTGAATAGTCATAGTCCACTTAGCCCTCATTGCATGGGCTGATGCTCAACCGGGACTTCAGAGGTCACAAGGTCACCCACCCAGAAGAACTCGTCTTGCTCAACCCTGCTTAACTATGAAGTTTTCCCCAAAATCAAACTCATTTAGGTTGCTACACTCTATAGTTTCAACATATGATATACTCCCACTCATCTTCCAAAAATTTAGAATAAACCCATCTGAAAAATCTTAATCAAACTAATAATTCGATTTCTTGAATATATTGTAAATTGTTGAAAATAATTTTACAACAATATAAATATATATATATATATATATATATATATATATATATATATATATTAAAATGCCATTTCCACATACTCTATATACATGTGCATCTTAAGTTATTTGTATCTCCATATTTCATATCTCTATCTTTATAAATTTGTTTTTAATTATACCATTACCTATTTTCAACACCATAAGAAGTAAAGTTCAAAGTAAACTTCTCAATTGCAATATCCATTGCTCGGAAAAGCAAATGACGATCACAGGAATTGTTAGTAAAACAATTAAATAAATTTACATGGTAGTAAAATTGATAAAGACATGATTTTTAAATGTAATTTGCAGCAATGCACTACCTGTTTTTTTAATGAAAAAGTAAAAAAATAACTAACTAAAATTATATCTGTAGACTAATATCTCTTTCTTTTTTTTTTGTTTAATAATAACAATTAAATGTTGAAAATTAGCAACTGTTTAAAGTTTAACTTATTTAATAGAAATAAATAATATTACTATAAAACTGTGTAGTAAGGAGATTATTATCTAGAAATTAGTAATTAATATATATACAATTAATTACAATATAAATGATATAAAATTTTCAAATTATATTTTTTTATTTTAAAATAAATAAATTATTAAAATTTATCATTATTTATTAAATTAAATCAAATTAAAAACTTACCATAAGCTAATGGCCTTATCTGACTTTATAATTAAGTTGGCTAACACTGAGAGCAAAAAGATAATTAATTCAATGGAAATGGAAATTTTGATATCATGACTCTTCCACTAAATAAAGTTGATAGATTCTACTTTGAAGGCATCATTCTAGAAGAAGTTGCAGACTACAAATACCTCAGAATTGACTTCAACAAAAATTTAAGTTGGGATGGTTGTAGAAAGAAAAGAACTTTAGGGGGTTGGAAAGCATTTTATGCTCTTCAAAACAGGTGTAGAGAGGCGGAGTTGTGGGACTGGAAAACCACTTTAACTCTTTTTAGGCTTCTAGTGATTCTGGTGATTCTCTACGGTTGTGAACTGTGGACCAGCAGCACCACTGAAATGTAGTGGAAACAAATTGAGAAGATTCAGAAGCGTTTGATTACAAACAAAGTCAAAATTAAAAGTGCAGTTCCTTATGCTATCATGTTAAGTGAAACAAGGGTTGTTCCTATTGAAGCAATTGCTATGGTGCGAGTCATAAGGTATTTGAAAAAAATTGAGCAAATGGAAGTGGGTAGATGGCATAAGGTTGTGTTTAGTGACAAATTGTGCAAAAGAAAGAAGACTTGGATGCGGTAAAATAACAAATGGTTTAGTAAATGGGGTATTTGCTTGAGCGTGTGTCCTACAAACAGTAAAGAGATAAAAACTTTTGTTATGGATAAGTTCCACAAACGAACTTGGGAGAAAGAGCTAGGGAGAAAGAAGAAATACTACATTGAAGAGTTTAACCCCACTCATAACCATCAGCAAAAGGCGTACATAGGGGCCAATATTTCTTGGAGATCTAAAATTCTTATTGCTCAATTAAAGACTAATTCCCATCAACTTCGTTGTGAAACAGGGCTTTGGAAAAGGCCAAAAGAAATGTAGGAGGAAAGAGTATGTATTTTTTGCTCTTCCGGAAAAGTGGAAATAGAAAAAAAATTTCCTTTTAGAATGCAAGGCCTTCAAAGACAACAAGGAAAATTATGCAGGTATTCTAGCAACTAGTTCTTGGGATAATCTATTAAGCGAAGAGTTTGTCGATAATATGGGAGCGGTTATTGTAAAACTTTACAGGAAAAGGGCCGAATACAAAAGCTAGATGAGGAAACAATTCTCCCATAAACTTACAAACCCTATATCTTTCACCAATTCGTTAGTTAGTCTTTTAGTATTTTTATTGACTTTGAATTCCAACTTGTTTCTCCATTCACACACTTTGTCTGATGGATGTTTCTGAGACATGAGGCCTTATGAATGAGAGTGAGAAGCTTATTTGATTTATAACCCGTCAGGTCACTTTTCTTTATAATTTCATTGAATTCTATGATTTTTTTTAATGTAAATAATATGAAAAGTATCTTAAAAAGGAATATTTCCTTGGTTATGATAAATTAATACTGATAAATATTTATCATTAATCATATCTAAATCCAACTTGCCCCGGTGGATTAAAATATTTCCGTACATTAGAAAAAGATCTGAAGCTCTGATAATGGAAAATAATATACTTCGAAGGAGCTCATTTCCTTTTGAAAAGAAGTTGGGATTAAGAGGGAGTTGATAGTCCCTTACAATCCACAAAAAAATGGAGTTATTGAAAGAAAGAAAAAAACCATCAAAGAATCCATAAAGGTAATGATGCACGATCAAGACTTGTCTATGTTTCTGTGGACTGAAGCATCTATGACAACTGTCTACATTCAAAATAGGATTGCTCATCAAATTCTAGAAAACAAGAATCCTGAAGAAGAATTCACCAATTGGTCGTTTGAGAATATTTGGTTGTTCTATTTATATCCATGTACCTAAAGATAAGAGAAGGAAGCTAGAGCCTTCAAGAAAGAAAGAAATATATTTTGAATACAGTGAGTCATCAAAGGCCTATAAAATCTATGTTTTAGATCAAATTTAGGTTCAAGTTAACAGGAACGTTGGTCCAGACTTATGCAGGAATGCAATAAAGTACATAAATACACCTAAACGCAAAGATGCAGCAGAAATAAAACTTCATTTCATCAATATCAAATAACTAAAATATGCTTACAGACAATGGAAATAAACTAGCTAGGGCGCTCGTAGTTGATCTCTGAGAAGAGATGTGGTGACTACATGCCTCTGAATTGTGTTACAGTGAGGCTTAAGGGATTTTTATTATTGAACAATAAGAGAAAACCCTAAACAACCAAAACCCTAACCCGGGGAGATGTAACACCAAGAGTTTATGGGCCCTGTTGGGGTTAGTTGGGTAGCCAACTTCCCAGGGTCGTAACTTGGTCATATTATCTCCGTTTGGCACGTATGATACTTCGTTGGAAATATCTCTGAGGAATACAAGTTTTGCCATAGTCCCTTGCCTTTGGTTATGAGACTGCAATGAACCTGAAAAAAAGGCCATTTAGGGGGTCAAAACTGCTCCAGAAAGTTCATGACGTGAAAAAATGCTAAAAATAGTAAATGGTGCTATAAAAAAAGAAATTGATGAAACTAATCGGAGGTCCAGGTGGAATAGGTGGGTGGCCACCAATATCCACATGGATCATTCCTTTCCCCTCAGGAAGAAATGGTCCCCATAATGTGCAGAGCCTCCATGAGGTGAGGAAATTTCTGTTTAACATGGTTCCTAGTGAACCGCTTGCCCTGGTGAAGGAGTTGGCTTGCTTTGACAACTCGATATAGCTGGATCCTCTGCTGACGGGGGTTCTTGATCGGTGTGTCCATGGTCTGATCATTCATGGCTTGTTCCATGCAGACTGGGTTTAACTTTGTTGGTGTGAGTTGTTCTGCCATGTCGGATGTGTCCAGTAGAGGTGGAAACTAGGGCTGAAGGAGGTCCACATTGAACATCGAGTGTAGGCCAAGGAATGGTCAAGCTCAAAGGAATTTTCCCCTACAACCTTGGTGATTGTGTATAACCCATATCAGAGCTAGTGAAGCTTGCGGTGTGGTCCAGGGAGGCGCTCCTTTTGCAAAAGTAACCACACATTGTCGCCCACCTGGAAGTTGTGTGACACCCGATGTTGATCATGTAGTTGCTTGTACTTAGCATTGGCTTTATCCAATATGTCATGAACCTGTTGGAGGATGTGTTGAATGCGTTTAATGAAATTGTTCTCCTTGTTATATTTAGACTGGACATGAGCCCAATATGCCTGAGTAGCCGCAAATGGCATCGTTATGTCAATGGGACATAGTGGATGGAATCCCAAGCCCACCTGAAAGGGGTTGCGGCCGGTTGACCTGTGGAGAGCCCAATTATAGTTTTTTTGTACATAGGGGAGGCTCTCGTCCCATGTGTGTGGATGCTTTGAGTTGTACATGTGTAGAGTGTGTACGATCGTCATGTTGACGAACTCTGTCTAGCCATCAATTTGGGGATGGAAAGTTGTGGACTTGGTGAGCTTGGTGTCCAACCTCAACTAGAGGCTGGAACAAAATGTACTGAGGAACCTGATATCCTTGCAGGCTACCATAATGGCTATTTTCTAGAATCTATCGACGACCACAAAAACACAATCGTTTCCATGCTTAGTAGAAGGAAGGCCCGACATGTAATCCACGGAGATGGATTTCCAAGGTCGAGTAGGGGTAGAAAGCGTGGTATAGAGGCCTTACTTCTTCATGGTCGGTTTGGCAATGACGTAGGCAATGCAGGATCTGATGTACTTCCCAACATCCCATCGAAGGTTCGACCAATAGAAATACTTTTGCAGTACTGCCACTATTTTCTCAACCCCGAAATGCCCAACGACATGACTGTAGTGCGCTTCCAAAATCATATTTGCACGTTCACTTGAAGGATCACAAAGGTTTCCCAAGTGACATAGCAATGCATCTTGGAGGTGAAAATATGGAACTTGATTACCCTTCAAGAGCGTCTTGTATGTGTGGTCGAATTTTGGATCGCTTTTGTAGAGAAGTGGCCAATCGAAAGTATGATGCCCACAAGAGTTGAGCACGGTGGTTAGCACCACATTTGTTGGTCGACTGAGGCAATCTACATCATTATTGGTGTTTTCCTTCTTGTACTTGAGTTTCAAATGAAATTTTTGTAGGTATGTGGACCACTTCTGATGGCGATTGTTATGCAACTTTCCTTGTGTCTGTATGAACTACAGGGGTCAGTGGTTTGTGTGGATGATTGTTTCCTCCCCCAAAATGTAATGCTTCCATTGTCGGCAAGCCTGCACAATGGAATACATCTCTTTGTCATAAGTGGGATACTTCGAGACTGTGTCAGAGAGTGTCTCACTGTGATGCCACTAGATGCCCCTGTTGAGTAAGAGCTGCCCCAATAGCATAGTCAGAGGCATCTGTCTCAATCTCAAGTTTGGTAATGTGAGCATTGGTGCAAATCAGAGGTGATGTTTCAACTTTATGAACGCCTTATGTTGAGTTTCAGACAAAAATAATTTTGCTTTCGCTCCTACCTTGGTGACTTGACTCAAGGGCCAAGTGATATGAGAGAATCCCAACACGAACCTGCGGTAGAAATTGGCAAGACCCAAAAAGCTACAGAGCTCTGTTAGAGTGGCTGGGGTTGGCTATTCCAGAATGACTTAGATCTTGGCTAGATCCACATTCACCCCCCACTCATCAATAATGTATGCCAGATACTGAACCTGGGTCATGCCAAAAGTGCACTTCCCCAAATCGGAACACAACTTGTGTTGTCGAAATTTTTAGAGGACCCATTGGATGTGGTGGATGTGTTCTTCCCAAGTCTGGATGAAGATCAGGATGTCATCCAAGTACACCACAACAAATGAGTTGGTGAATGGCCGCAAGATGTCGTCCATGAGACTCATGAAGGTGGTGGAAGCATTCGTAACCCGAAAGGCATGACCAACCATTCGAAAAGGCCCTCCTTGGATTTAAAGGCAGTCTTCCACACATCGGAGGGTTTGATTGGTACCTTGTGATACCTGGACTACAAGTCGATCTTGCTGAAATATTCCCCCCCCTTGAATTGGTCCAGAAGGTCATCCATCTGTGGGATCGGATACCTATTCCGAACAGTGATCTTGTTCAGCATCTGATAGTCAATACAAAGTGTTCTAGTCCCATACTTCTTCTGCACCAACATGATCGAGCTCCCACATGGCGATGAACTCGCTCGGATGTGACCTTTCTGCAACAAATCCTGAATCTGCCTCTTGATTTCTTCGTTCTCCAAAACAGAGCGCCGATATATTCGTCCATTGTGCAGCGACGCACCTGGGGTTAGATCGATGGAGTGCTTGACCTGACAATGCAGAGGCACCCCTGCGAGTGAGGTGAAGGTGTTCCTGTACTCCTCCAAGACCTTGTCCGTATGTTGTTGTTGTGCAGAAGCCCTGTCTAGAGGTCATGGCCATAATCTTCTTCTTTCCCTGATGACAGATCATTAGGAAAACAAATTTCCCGGTTTTGGAGATGAGCTTACTGCATAGTTTTACAGTAACCAAAGAGATGGTGGTAGGCGGTGCTACCTCCGATATCCTGTACAACCTAATGCCCAAAGTAACAATAATAGCGCGAGGCCTGGACTCATACACAGCATGTCGCTTCCACAAGTAAGGTTGGCCTAATAATATATCACAAACACAAGACGATCAATGTCACATAATACCTCATCCATGAAGGGCTTGATGTTGTAAGGAAGGTGACACTGTTGGCTGACGCGAAGATCTCATCCTTGGTGAAGCCACCTGATGGTGTAAGGTTGTGGGTGTGTTGTGCTCGAAAAGCCTAGTCACTTCACAACCTATGTTGAAATGAGGTTCTTTTGGCTCCCGTTGTCGACAATGAACTACAGCGGGGAACCCTTTACCGACATATGGGAATGGAAGAGACACTCCCCCTCCTATGAATATTCTGATTCCTCCTTCCAGATCTTCGTGGTGGAAACAGTGGCGTTGCTCTCCACATCGGTAATCTTCTTCCCTTTTTCAATCCCCTTGTCGGGTTCTAATTCTGAGTCGGAGCATGCATCCGATTCAAAAGCCTTCAGTTCGGCCACCAATGACTGCTTGGCCTGACACTCACTTGTGTTGTGATTGGAGCTCTTATGGAACTCACACCACTTTCCCGTGTCCTTCTTTGGCTTTGCGGTGTTGTTCTTTGCGTGTGGCTTTTGCGGGTTGTCCTGGGCCACCCCGCCTTGGCTTTGTCCTTTGTTCTGCGGTTTGGGGGCACCTTTCCCTTGCTCTGAATTTGCATATCCAAAGTCTCACTTTTTCTGTTTGAATTTATGCTCAAACTTGGCAAGATATCAGTATGTTTCACCAAGCGAGGAGATATCGAGGAACTCCATTTCCTCCTGAATGTATATGTGCAGACAACTGTGGTACTTCAACACCAAATGTTTCTTTGAATCTTTGATACCCAACTTTGTGCATAGGGTATGGTACAAATTCGTTAGCTCATGCACATCTTTATCCCTTTGTTGCCGCAGCGTAGTCCGTTGTACGGATTTGTCCTCATAGCTCCCCACGGGATATTATTGTTCCTTGATGGCGTCTCGAAAATAATCGCAAGTGGATATGACCGATAATAAAGAGGGTTCCCTCTCATCCTTTTAGTCACAGTAGGTTTCCCACCAGTCCTTGACATGGGGGGTGTTTGAGGAGTGAAAAAGTAATCTTTTCCTGGTTGGAAAAAGTCTTGAACCAAGAAATATCCTTCTAATAGATTCAACCATCTATCTATGACGTTTGCATCTATTTGGCCCTCAAATATGGGAATGTCAAAGTTTACTTGTACCTTAAAAGGAGTAGTGCCTCCTGAGTGATTGCTAGATGTTGCATCTGTCTCTTGAGCATATGATTTCTACTAGTCACTGCACTATCCACTGAAGAATTTTTGTTGCTACTAATTATGTATTGTGCCACCCTACATTGTTTTCAACACTGCATCTGCACTCCTCAGCAACTAACTGCTACTAGACTGCAATTCTCACTCTAACACTTGATTTCATCATCTGACACTGATCTATCCTACTACTAAATATTGTGGGTCTCTATGGCAAGGTAATGATCTATGTGAAATACACCTCAATGGACCTGGCCCAAACCTCTGCGCTGATATGGGTCTATTACTCCATATCGCCCCACCTCACTCTTAGAGGTATAGCTACAAACATGGTGAAATCTTCCTCCAATTTGGAGGAAAATTTGCCTATCTCTGCAGATACTTACACCTAGTATTTATTCTCCTACTTTCCCTTCTTCCTTTGAGGAAACTGAGTACTATAGTGGCTAAACTTTCCACACCTGAAGCACTCAACCTTAGATAGGTCCTTCTTATTCTTCTTCTTCTCCCCCTATCCCTGACTAGAACCCTTTGATGCAAGGGCCACATTTTCTTCCTCCTTCTCATCCTTAGAACCCTTACTTTTGCTTCCATTAATGGAGGTCTTCACAAGTGCTCGCCTCATTTCTTCCTGCTGCAAGTTTGACCACATCATGTCGCACCTAGGTAGGGTATCTCATCCTAAAATGCCTTGAACGGAGATTTCCCAATCCTCTAAGACATTGTTCAATTCCAAACATGCAAGCTCTATGTCCTGAGGTGCCTCCCAACTTTTGCAAGTTGATGTTGTATTTATTGAATTATGGTGAGAAAGGGATTAATGCCTTAACCCTTATACATCCTGAGGTTTCTCAAATTTTACTTTAGGAACAAATTTCGTTGCTCGAAGGATTTTGATATAGCTCAACGAGAGCATCCCAGATCTCCTTGGAAGTATTCTTTCCAGATATATGTGAAACTATATGGTCCCAGACTTCATCCAGAATCATCTGCTTTGCTTTATCCATCTCTTTCATATACTCTCAAAGCTTAAATAAATCATTCGTTACTGCCAAAACATTCTTTTCATAGGTCTTCAGGTGAAATTCATCTAGTAGGAAGGACATGTTGGCCTTCTAGATGATATAGTTGGATCCCCTCTCCAACCTATTGTGATATTGAAGCCCTATTGTGCCCATATTTGAAACTAAAATGGAAAACTCTCTCTTTTACCTGCTCGACCGCTAAATTTTCTATTTTCATTCCCTTATGGAGTGATAAATCTACTTGCACCTATTGCCGAATACAACTGGAAATTTCAATTAATAGGCTAGAAACCATCTAAGTGTAATTTCCCTCTATGTGTGCACTTTCTCTTCCACCTGATGCTTGATTCTGCTCTAAAATCTGCTACAAAACCCTTATGTTCCCAAACAAGGAATATTCCCAGCGAAAATTTGAGTTGCTCACCTCTGTGTGTGTATGCACTCACAACTTTTCTATCTGTACTCACATGCCTTGTGACTATACAGAGAACTCATGTGTGGCTCGTGTGACTGTCTTGGATGATCTTGCGGGAATCTCGCGACTCGACTAAGCGAACCTGCGCAACCCTCCGAAAATTCTTTCTGTAGCTCCCTCTGAGCCCCGAATTTTTCCTTTCACTTCTGAGATTCCCTCTCTGATCAAATACTCTTTGATACCATGTGAAAATTTAACCATTGATAACAAATTAATTCTTCTAACTGTTAATTAATTACTCAATTTATTATTACGATAACAACAAATTAATCGCACTTCAATCCTTACAAATAAAATACTGCGGAAAATAAAAGCACTCGAAACTGAGAAATGTTGGCGCACACACATAAAAATGGCACCGTTATTTCAGACAAAAGTCCACGGAAAAACCCAACTTGGGAAAACGGGTGAAACAACTAAGGGTTTTTATTATTAAGCAACAGTGAGAAAATTATGAGTACAACTGGATGCCCAAACTGGTGATCCACGACAGGAAAACTATCCACAAAATTTAGTGAGATAATTTTTGTCTCACCCGACACTCATCCAGTTCTGAAACTGGCACAAAATGGGCTCCAAGAAACCTCTGCATCAGCCTCTGTGTTAAATCTTCACAGACACTTGTACGCTCTTCTTGGAACTGCAACTGATCAAATCGTCTGCCTAATCCAACCTCTGAGAATGATTTGTTGGCCCCTTCTAGAAATTCTCTTGGCCTCCATCAATTGAATCAACCCTCTGTCTGGATAAATCGAACTCTGCCTCTTAATATTTTGTGCCCGAATTGTGCAGCCTCATTGAGGAAACTTGACCCTCATGTAGCTGACTCTCCATATATGCAAGACTTCCTCCGGAGTCACTATCTTTTCCCCTCTTTGGATCTGCTTCCCTTCTCTGGCTCAAACTTTTCCAACAATTCTTGCTGCTATCTAGAGAAATAGAACTATGCAAGGAAATCGATCTCAAGTGTGTTTCTCCATCTACCCATCATTTCTTCTTATAATCTCATTATGGGACTCCAACGACCAAGAATAAATCTTAATCAATGGCGGAGATTATTTCCTAGTAGTTCCGTGTGAGTTTCTAGAGAAATATCACCTTCCTCAATTAATTCCTGTTAATTAATCATTTTCCCTAAGTTAGACTCAAGAAAAAATTAATTACTAATTAATTAACTTAATTAAGGCTTCTCTAGGTAGATTTTCTGGAAACCTTTTATGGGTTATGGAGTCCTAGTGTTTCTTAACCTCTATGACATTTTTTGAGCAACATATTATATGAAAAAACTCATTTAAGCAACATATTATATGTACTAGGTTTGAAAAAAAAATTGGTTTCTATTTTGCGTTTCGAAGATAAGGGAGATAGAGTAGCATTTGTTGATGGAAAATTTCTTGTATGGCAAAAGGGCTCTAAAATAGATTTTCTAGAGTAATTGGAATTCGTGAAGGAAGGCTGTATAGAATCTTGAAAGAACCTGCATAAGAATTTGTACATAATGATATTAATCCATGTGAGATTTGGCATGGAAGATATGCTCTAATTTTCTTGCTTTAAAAGAAATGGTTTCAGGTATTCTAGAATTGCAGATAGAGCATGAAGAAGTATGTAAAGGTTGTGTGCCTGGAAATATTTTCAAGTATCCTTTTCCAAACAGTAAAAGTAGATCTTAGGAAATTTTGGACAATCCATTCTAATGTATGTGGTCCAATGCCAGTTAAATCTCTTGGAGGCTCTTTGTATTATGGAACATTTAATGATGATTTCTCTCACAAGACATGGGCGAAATATTTGAAAAGTTTCAAGAATTCAAAGCTGAAGTGGAGAATGTAAAGGGAAAGAAGATCAAGATCCTAGGCTCTGATAACAGAGGAGAATATACTTCTAAGGATCTCATTTCCATTTGCAAAGAAGTTGGGATTAAGAGGGAGTTGATAGTCCCTTACAATCCACAAAAAAATGGAGTTGTTGAAAGAAAGAACATAACCATCGAAGAATCCGTAAAGGTAATAATGGATGATCAATACTTGTCTATGTTTATGTGGAGTGAAGCGTCTATGAAAATTGTCTACATTCAAAATAGGAGTCCTCATCGAATTCTAGAAAACAAGACTCCTGAAGAAGCATTCATTGGTTGGTCGTTTGAGAATTTTTGGTTGTTCTGTATATATCCATGTACCTAAAGATAAGAAAAGGAAGCTAGAGCCTTCAAGAAAGAAAGGAATATTTTTTGGATACAATGAGTCATCAAAGGCCTATAGAATCTATGTTCCAGGTCAAAAATAGGTTGAAGTTAACAGGAACGTGACCTGATGAAAATTTTTCCTATTGGAAAAAGTAACCATGGACTCTGATAATGATGAAGAACATGAAGCTCCCAAGGAAGAAGCTTCAGGGCCATCCAATGTCGCAGAACATCCCTTAGATCATCAAGAAGAGCTATAAGGTCATAGCAAACCAATGGATTTGATTGTTGTTCCTAAAATAAGTAAAAGACCAACTTGGATTAGATCTACTGTGCAGGATGCAAAGGGACATGCAACACTACCTAGCACCTTCAAGGAGAGCAAGAGACCTAAGAGGTATTATGGTTATGCAACAATAGTGACCAATTTGATTGATTTTAAACTTTCCACCTTTGAAGAAGAAACTAGCGAGCAAGTATGGAAGGATGCGAAGTTGGAAGAATACCAATCAATTATGAAGAATAATGTATGGGAAATTGTGCCTAGAATTGAAGCGAAATATGTGGTGGCTTCCAAATGGGTATACAATATCAAGCATGCAGTGGATGGAAGTATCTACACATACAATGATAATAAAATGAAATTTAATGACCACATGTGGGGTGATAAGTGGGTGAGAAGGCATGTGGTCGCTAGCATGAGTCAGCTCCACGCATTAAACGTTGGCATTCACTCCATCGCAGATGGAGTACCACGCAAAATGCCAACTTTATGGAGATTGCAGGTCTAGGCCTGCACAACTACACAGAGAAATTATGAGTGGATTTGGCCTATCAAGGCCCAATGTGAGAGTGATCAATGTGGCTTGCAATCCAACACTAAGAGTGATGCATATGATTTTATGGAATGTTCCTGTCACAAGAGGCTCCATATTTGGTAACTACCCCTCGACGGATGTGTGTTCTGCATCCTTGGCTATTTGATTGCTTTGGGACATTTTAGGGTGGAATTTGTGGGGTGTGTTGCTAGTGCAATGGTTACAATTGATTACTCTCTTAGCATGAATGGGACACAACAAGAGCAAGGAAAAGAAACCCATGGCTAGGCCTCTTCGCAGCACTAAGGTTGAGAGAGATGCAATAGTAACATCCATAACATTCCATATCACAACCTCCTCAAAGCAAACGTGTTGTCTTCAAGGGCTTGAAAAAAGCACTAGAAAATAATAAAGAAAGGTCAAATGGAGGGAGAGGTTGCAAAGTTTGTCACAAACCCAGACACCTTACGTACACGCGACAATAAATTGCAAAGAGCTAGAGAACTACACTGACATACAAAGGGCTTTGTTGCCTAGATGTTATCATTTCAAGAGGAAGAGCATAACCGCAACAATGCACTATTGGAGTTGCTCAAGAGGCAAAACATGTTCCTCATCTCCCTCGTTTCCTTGTTGGTTAAAAAGCAAGGAGGGAGGATTATGTTGCAAGCACCATAAACTTGCAAAAATTCATTCTCTTATAAATATTTCTGAGAGGTAGAGCACTCTAATAAGGACTAGCCTCCTATTTCATTTATTGGCATTATTTTTAGGTCTATTTAAGTTTTTATATGTTTGAGCAAGGGGTGATTCCAAATTGGTTTCCCTCTCAAGGATGGTTCAATGTTGGTAAACTATTAAAATCCTAGTTTCACATCTTAAGCAGGATACAATATTTTTCATCATTGTTGAATTGTTGGACACTAGGTCTAGCTTTCTTGGATATTTGTTTTATTTCTAACTGTGGTAGTAATAATTGCTAGAAACAAGTAAAACATTAAGAATTGTTAACTTAAATATAAAAGGATAAAATAAAAAGAGTTAATAATTTTGAGAGAGAAGAACAAAAAACATTAATTTTTATTGTATTTCTAATTATTTGTTTATAGGATTATTAAATGCATCAATATGGGAGTTAATAATTTAACCGAAAAAGAAAAAGAAAAAAATCTTCTATTTACAATTATTTGTTTATAAGATTATTAAATGTATTTACAATAGGAATTTAAAGTAAATTACCCATAAATAAATTCTAAAATAATTCTCATCAACTCTGTTGTGAAACACTAGAAAAGGCCAAAAAAAGTGTGAGAGGAAAGAGTGTGTATTTTTTTCTCTTACTGAAAAGTGGAAACATAAAAGCATTTCATTTTAGAATGTGAGGCTGTCAAAGACAACACGGAAATTTATGAAGAATGTGAGGCCTTCAAAGAAAACAAAGAAAGATATGCAAATATTTTGGCAGTTATAGTGAAACTTCACAAGAAATGGCCAAATAGTAAAGAAGCAATGTGTCCCATAAACTACCTTTAATCTCTTGGACATTAAAATAACTACTTTTTCATTCAAATCAAATTCATGTTTATTTTATCAAAATAATATTACAAAAATGATGAGATGACTAAGTCCCATAGACTATCTTTAATCTCTTGGACATTAAAATAACTACTTCTTCATTCAATTCAAATTGATGTTTATTTTATCAAAATAATATTACAAAAATGATGAGATGACTAAAATCAATCACCGAAAAAACCAAACTCAAAAAAAAACAAAATAATAATATTGCAAATTGTATTCTCACTTTTATCAACAATTTTAGCAAATTGTATTCTCACTTTTATCAACAATTGAAATTTATTTTAAAACATTGATTCGAATTCATTTAAATAGGGGTTTGGAGATGTCAAAGGGTTTGTTTATTGGCATTGTTTTCAAAAAGTATGCTAGAGAGGTGAGGAGTTAACATATATGATATATTTTTAATACCTGTTGTGTTCAAAATGTGGTGTGTGTAATGGAGACGTGGTAACTTAACACACTTTATATATTAGATATTATTTTTGGGATTCAAGTGTTTTAAGTAAGCCATTCATTTATGATAGTAACTAACTAATTTCTCATGATTTTTGAATAGTCTATTTAGCACTCATTGTATGGGTTGATGCTCAACCAGTTCTCATGATTTTTGAATAGTCCACTTAGCGCTCATTGCATGTGCTGATGCTCAACTAGGACTTCAGAGGTCACGAGGTCACCCACCCATAACTCGTCTTGCTCAAGCCTACTTAACTATGATGTTTTCGCCAAAATCAAACTCATTTAGGTTGCTACACTCTATAGTTTCAACATATGATATACTCCCACTCATCTTCCAGAAATTTAGAATAAACCCATCTAAAAAATCTTAATCAAACTAATAATTTGATTTCTTGAGTAAATTTCTTGAGTATATTGTAAATGGTTGAAAATAAATTTTCACCAATATATATATATATATATATATATATATATATACCATTTCCACATACTCTATATACATGTGCATCTTAAGTTATCTGTATCTCCATATTTCTTATCTATATCTTTATAAATTTGTTTTTAATTATACCATTACCTAATTTCAACACCATAAGAAGTAAAGTTCAAAGTAAACTTCTCAATTGCAATATCCATTGCTCGGAAAAGCAAATGACGATCACAGGAATTGTTAGTAAAACAATTAAATAAATTTACATGGTAGTAAAATTGATAAAGACATGGTTTTTAAATGTAATTTGCAGCAATTCTCTACCTGTTTTTTTAATGAAAAAGTAAAAAAATAACTAACTAAAATTATATATGTAGACTAATATCTCTTTTTTTATTTTGTTTAATAATAACAATTAAATGATGAAAAAGTTTAACTTATTTAATAGAAATAAATAATATTACTATGAAACTATAAATTAGTAATTAATATATATACAATTAATTACAATATAAATGATATAAAATTTTCAAATTATATTTTTTATTTTAAAATAAATAAATTATTAAAATTTATCATTATTTATTAAATTAAATCAAATTAAAAACTTACCATAAGCCAATGGCCTTATCTGACTTTCTAATTAGGTTTATCTGACTTTATAATTAAGTTGGCTAACACTGAGAGCAAAAGATAATTAATTCAATGGAAATGGAAACTTTGGTATCATGACTCTTCCACTAAATAAAGTTGATTTTTTTTGTCTTTGATGGACTTTTCAAGACAGTAAACATTTATTTAAACTATTTAAACTATTTGAAACAAATCACAAAATTACAATGACATTATTAAATTTTATAGGACTGTTAAAAGTGAATTGAAAACATTATCAAAATATAAATTCTACCGCTTGAAAATATTTGTCACATGTTGCTTACTTGTACATTAATGTAGAGTCATGTAAATTCTAAAGCTAGAAAATATTTGTCCCACGTTGTAAACTTGTAGATTATTGTAGAGTCATGTTTATCAAATAAAAATAAACTTGGGTTTATGAACATTTAACTTTTGCGTTGTTGCTGTGAGTTTTTGGTTTTTTAGAATTTTTTAAAGGAGTTATTTTTAATGTGATTTTTGGAGTTTTTGTTGGTTGGATTTTATAGAGAAAAATTTGAGGTGAAAAATTGATGTGTGTTATTTAAACTGGTTTTTTGATTGCATATATGGATTCAATATCTTAAAAAACCCTAAAACACTTCCGTTGTGCATAGTTTCAAATTAATAATAATAATAATAATAATAATAAAATTATTCCTTTTATTATTTAATTTAATCACAATTTAGTTCCAATCACCTGTGAAATTTGAATTAATTCTTGATTGGAAAATTTTGGGAAAAAAAGGAAGAAGTTTTTTGTTGCTTTGTTGATTTCAGAAAATCCTTTGACATGCTTCCTAGGGATAAGCTTTGGGGCAGAATGGAGGAACTCGAGGTTCCCAAGCATTTGAGAACAACTATGCATAGGCTATATGAAGAGGTGAAAGTCAAAATTAGAACTTCAACGGGCATTTCGAAAGTTTTAGAAGCGATATCGGAGTCAAGCAAGGTTGCCCATTGTATCCTACCCTTTTTGGGTTATATGTTGACAAGCTTGAAGAGTGCCTAAATTTGCAAGGGGGTGATGGTATCCATTTGGGCAAGTTCATTATAAGACTTCTTTTGTATGTAGATGACCTTATATTGATTGCTAAATCGGCTCTTGGTTTGCAAGAGCACTTACGTTCCCTTGAGCATTTTTGTAGAAGGGTGGAGGTGCAAGTCAATATTAGCAAAGCGAAAGTAGTGGTTTTCTCTAACAAAAGAAAGCATAACCAACATAAGTTCTACTTTGAAGGCATCATTCTAGAAGAAGTTGCAGACTACAAATACCTCGGAATTGACTTCAACATAAATTTAAGTTGGGATGGTTGTAGAAAGAAAAGAACTTTAGGGGGTTGGAAATCATTTTATGCTTTTCAAAACAGGGGTAGAGAGGCAGAGCTGTGGGACTGGAAAACCACTCTAACTCTTTTTGGGCTTCTAGTGATTTCGGTGATTCTCTACGGTTGTGAACTGTGGACCAGCAACACAACCGAAATGCAGTTGAAACAAATTGAGAAAATTTAGAAGAATTTGATTACAAACAAATTCAAAATTAAAAGTGTAGTTCCTTATGCTATCCTATTAAGTGAAACAGAGGTTGTTCCTATTGAAGCAATTGGTATGGTGCGAGTCATAAGGTATTTGAAAAAAATTGAGCAAATGGAAGTGGGTAGATGGCCTAAGGTTGTGTTTAGTGACAAATTGTGCAAAAGAAAGAAGACTTGGATACGACAAAATAACAAATGGTTTAGTAAATGGGGTATTTGCTTGAGCGTGTGTCCTACAAACATTAAATAGATAAAAACTTTTGTTATGGATAAGTTCCACAAGCGAGCTTGGGAGAAAGAGCTAGGGAGAAAGAAGAAGTACTACATTGAAGAGTTTAACCCCACTCATAACCATCAGCAAAAGGCGTACATATGAGCCAATATTTCTTGGAGATCTAAAATTCTTATTGCTCAATTAAAGACTAATTCCCATCAACTTCGTTGTGAAACGGGGCGCTGGAAAAGGCCAAAAGAAATGTAGGAGGAAATAGTATGTATTTTTTACTCTTCCGGAAAAGTGGAAACAAAAAAAAAAAATCCTTTTAGAATGCAAGGCCTTCAAAGACAACAAGGAAAATTATGTAGGTATTCTAGCAACTAGTTCTTGGGATAATATATTAAGTGAAGAGTTTGTCGAAAAGTTGGGAGCAGTTACTGTAAAACTTCACAGGAAAAGGGCCGAATACAAGAGCCAGATGGAGAAGCAATCTATCCCATAAACTTACAAACCTAATATTTTTACTCAATTAAAAGATTTAAATTCAGTATTTAATTATTTTTTATTGACTTTGAATTCCAACTTGTTTCTCCATTCACACACTTTGATACGATGGATGTTTCCGAGACATGAGGCCTTATAAAAATGAGAGTGAGAAGCTTATTTGATTTATAACCCGTCAGGTCACTTTTCTTTATAATTTCATTGAATTCTATGATTTTTTTTAATGTAAATAATATGAAAAGTATCTTAAAAAGGAATATTTCCTTGGTTATGATAAATTAATACTGATAAATATTTATCATTAATCATATCTAAATCCAACTTGCCCCGGTGGATTAGAATATTTCCGTACATTGGACAAATCATAACTTCTTAACAACTGCATTACGCAAATCTAAATACAACTTGCCATGGTTGATTAGAATATTTGTGTACGTTGGACAATTGTCCCTTGGATACCTTAACCCTCGGATTGATCATAACGTTGTCGAAGAGGAGTTAGCTGTCATAATTCAAGGTGTTATTTTTGTGGTATGCAATAAGTAAGTAAATGGTTGACTTTTTATATATTTTTTATTTATTTATACTGCTGGTGGACGGTACACGATCGACTTCTCGGACGACACGCATCCTCAGTCCAGACTTGACACACAAAGCCCTTTGATTTAGCTGACATGTGGAGATTCCGACCCACTGACCGCCAATATTGGAAACACCAGAGCGTTTTATTTTATTCAGAAAACACCTCTAAGTTTAGTCAGGGTATTATCTATCTCTCGATCACCTCTACATTTATATCGTATCGAGATGCGCTACGTTCGTCGTTTACGCTGCAATGGCAGGGAAGCTGCAGACGAGGCTCTGAGGGTCTGCAACAGCTGACAGACCTGAGCTACTGCATGATTGCACACTGCGAGGGAAACGACCTGCTTCTTCCTAAGCCGCCGTTGCAATACGTTAAATTTTTGACACCTGACCTGCTTCCATTCATTATTGGCAAACTGCAATCACTTAATAATGGAGTTGTTTTTAGTGTGATTTTTTGGATTTTTAAGTGTTAGAATTTGGCAGAAAAATTTGAACTGAAATCTTGATTCCTGTTATTTAAACTGGATGTTTGAGTGTATATATGGATTCAGCACCTTGAAAACCCCGAGGGCACTTAGATTGTGCAGGGGTTACCCATCAAACTTGTGATTTTGAAAAAGTCTTGCTAGATTTTAGAAAAAATAGACCTGAAAAATGCACTTGAAAAACTTCCAAAAAGTCCCACTAAAGACAACTCTCTTAATAATCTTATTTTGTTGAGACATTTGTCATTTGACCATCCATCTATCAATTCCTATGCAGTCCTATTGTTCATCCCTATTGATCCAACTTTTTCTTTCAAATGTATAAGCATTGTATGAATTTGTTATATAAACAACTTATATAATTACTATCTTAGCACTATTCGATCTTGATGATATATGCCAATGCAATATGATGATAGATGTTGAAGTATTGGTGGGGAAGCTAAATAAGTGTGCCTTCCATATTGAAATGACGAAAAAACAACATACCATTGACTCTTCCACTCCCTTTACTACCACCTGTTTTGAAATTTGTTTTCAACGACAAACCGAGAGTTGGCCTAAGGGCTTTGACCCTAAGGATAGAAAGGCTTTCCAAGCTTCCGCCAAATCTCTATCCGCCTAAAAAAGAACTAGTGACTACAACAATTAATGCTTTACATGAATCGTGGGACTCATTTGCACCGGGAATATGTGCTAGAAAAGAAGATCCAAATTTTGATGAACTATGCAATGCGTGTATTGAAGAAGAATCAAGGCTCCTGTCAAGAGGGAAGATTCAAAGATACGAAGAAGCTGACTCTCAAGCATATGCAACACGTTTCAGGAAAGGTGGAGGAAGAAAGAAGTTTGACTTTCAAAGAAGAAATGGAGGAAAAAGAAATGAAGGAAGAAGCCCCGAAGAAACAAGACTTTCTCCTCAAGGAAAGAGAGAAATGTCAAAGGTTTAATGTTATTATTGTTACAAATTTGTTCACAATAGACACAATTGTCCTGAAAGATTGAACGGTAGAAAGAGAAAGGGAAAGCAACATGCTATTGCAACAAATTTTGAAGAACTTCCAAACAGACCTAAGAATGAAGAATCAAGTGACAAAGATTTATTTTATTTCTCTACTCTTACATGTCCTATTCCAGATAATGATGATTTGTGGTTGGTAGATAGTGGTCCCTCGTGGGTGCCTCAAGGCACATGACAAGAGATCGTGACAACCTCACAAGCTTAATGGAAAGAAGACTATCTCAAAAGGTAGAGCTTGGAGACAACAACAATTATGCAGTCAAAGGCATTGTGAGGACTTCTATTGAGCTAGAATCAGGTGAAAACATTCATCTAAGCAACATACTATATGTACTAGGTTTGAAAAATAATTTGGTTTCTATCTCATGTTTGGAAGATATGGGAGATAGAGTAGCCTTTGTTGATGGCAAAGTTCTTGTATGGCCAAAGGGCTTTAACATAGATTCTATTAGAGTAATTGGAATTCAAGAAGGAAGGTTGTATAGACTCTTGAAATAACTTGCACAACAATTTGTACATAATGATATTAATCCATGTGAGCTTTGGCATAAAATATATGCTCACCTTCACTGTAGCACTTTGCTTGGTTTAAAAGAAATGGTTTTAGATAGTCTAAAATTGTAGATAAAGCATGAAGAAGTATGTAAAGGTTATGCGCTTAGAAAGAACGTCAAGAAGCCTTTTCACAATAGTGAAACTAGATCTAAGGAAATCTTGAACAATCCATTCTAATGTATGTGTTACAATGCCAATGAAATATCTTGGAGGCTCTTTGTACTATGGAACATTTATTAATGATTTCCCTCGCAAGACATAGATTTTCTTTATGAAGATAAAGGACAAAATATTTGACAAGTTTCAAGAATTCAAAGTTGAAGTGGAGAACATGAAGGGAAAGAAGAAAAAGATCTAAAGCTCTGATAATGGAAAATAATATACTTCTAAGGAGCTCATTTCCTTTTGCAAAGAAGTCGGGATTAAGAGGGAGTTGATAGTCCCTTACAATCCACAACAAAATGGAGTTATTGAAAGAAAGAAAAAAACCATCAAAGAATCCATAAAGGTAATGATGCACGATCAAGACTTGTCTATGTTTCTGTGGAATGAAGCGTCTATGACAACTGTCTGCATTCAAAATAGGATTGCTCATCAAATTCTAGAAAACAAGAATCCTGAAGAAGAATTCACCGGCTGGTCGTTTGAGAATATTTGGTTGTTCTATTTATATCCATGTACCTAAAGATAAGAGAAGGAAGCTAGAGCCTTCAAGAAAGAAAGAAATATATTTTGGATACAGTGAGTCATCAAAGGCCTATAAAATCTATGTTTTAGATCAAATTTAGGTTTAAGTTGATAGGAACGTTGGTCCAGACTTATGCAGGAATGCAATAAAATATATAAATACATCTAAACGCAAAGATGCAGCAGAAATAAAACTTCATTTCATTAATATCAAATAACTAAAATATGCTTACAGACAATAGAAATAAAGTAGCTAGGGCGCTCGTAGTTGATCTCTAAGAAGAGATGTGGTGACTACATGCCTCTTAATTGTGTTACAGTGAGGCTTAAGGGATTTTTATTATTGAACAATAATAGAAAGCCCTAAATAACCAAACCCTAACTCGAGAACGGAGATAATATGACCAAGTTACGACCCTGGGAAGTTGGCTACCCAACTAACACCAAGAGGTTATGGGCCTTGTTGGGGTTAGTTGGGTAGCCAACTTCCCGGGGTCATAACTTGGTCATATTATCTCCGTTTGGTACGTATGATACTTCGCTGGAAATATCTTTGAGGAATAAAATTTTTGTCGTAGTCCCTTGCCTTTGGCTATAAGACTGCAACGAACCTCAAAAAAAGGCCGTTTAGGGGGTCAAAACTGCTCCAGAAGTTCATGACATGAAAAAATGCTAAAAATAGTAAATGGTGTTATAAAAAAAGAAATTGATGAAACTGATTGGAGGTCCAGTGGAATAGGTGGGTGGCCACCAATATCCACATGGATCATTCCTCTCCCCTTAGGAAGAAATGGTCCCCATAGCGTGCAGAGCCTCCATGAGGTGAGGAAATTTCTATTTAACATGGTTCTTAGTGAACCACTTGCCCTGGTGAAGGAGTTGGATTGCTTTGACAACTCGATATAGCTAGATCCTCTGCTGGCGAGGGTTCTTGATTGGTGTGTCCATGATCTGATCAGTCGTGGCTTGTTCCATGCAGACTGGGTTTAACTTTGTTGGTGTGAGTTGTTCTGCCATGTTGGATGTGTCTAGTAGAGGTGGAAAGTAGGGTTGAAGGCGGTCCACATTGAACATTGGGTGTAGACCAAGGAATGGTCGAATACTGAGCTCAAAGGAATTTTCCCCTACAACCTTGGTGATGGTGTATAACCCATATCAGAGTTAGTGAAGCTTGCAGTGTGATCTAGGGAGGCGCTCCTTCTGCAAAAGTAACCACACATTTTCACCCACCTGGAAGTTGTGTGACACCCGATGTTGATCATGTTGCTGCTTGTACTTAGCATTGGATCTATCCAATATTTCATGAACCTGTTGGAGGACGTGTTGAATGCATTTAATGAAATTTTTCGCCTTGTTATCTTTAGACTGGACATGAGCCCAATATGCCTAAGTAGCCGCAAATGACATGGCTACGTCAATGGGACATTGTGGATGGAATCCCAAGCCCACCTGAAAGGGGTTGTGGCCGGTTGACCTGTGGAGAGCCCGATTATAGTTTTTTTGTACATAGGGGAGGCTCTCATCCCAGGTGTGTGGATGTTTTGAGTTGTACATGTGCAGAATGTGTACGATCATCCTGTTGATGACCTCTGTCTAGCCATTAGTTTGGGGATGGAAAGTTGTGGACTTGGTGAGCTTGGTGTCCAACGTCGACTAAAGGCTGGAACAAAATGTACTAAGGAACCCTCTATCCCAATCTGAGATGATAGACTCTGGGATCCCAAAGTGTACCCACACTCGTTCAAATAAAAGTTTAGGAATGGCTTTGTTTTAATATTCTTCTTGTTGGCTGCTATAATGATCATTTTCGAGAATCTGTCGACGACCACAAAAACATAGTCATTGCCATGCTTAGTAGAAGGAAGGCTCGACATGTAATCCATGGAGATGGATGTCCAAGGTCAAGTAGGGGTAGAAAGCGCGGTATAGAGGCCTTGCTTCTTCATGGTCGATTTGGCAATGACGCAGGCAATGCAGGATCTGATGTACTTCCCAACATCCCGTCGAAGGTTCGACCAATAGAAATACTTTTGTAGTACTGCCACTATTTTCTCGACCCCGAAATGCCCAATGACTTGACTGTAGTGCGCTTCCCAAATCATATTTGCACGCTCACTTGAAGGATCACAAAGGTGTCCCATGTGACATAGCAGTGCATCTTGGAGGTGAAAATATGGAACTTTATTACCCTTCAAGAGCGTCTTATATGTGTGGTCGAATTTTGAATCGCTTTTATAAAGAAGTGGCCAATCGGAAGTCTGATGCCCACAAGAGTTGAGCATGGTGGTTAGCACCACAATTGTTGGTCAGTTGAGGCAGTCTCCATCATTATTGGTGTTTTCCTTCTTGTACTTGATTTTCAAATGAAATTGTTGCAGGTATGTGGACCACTTTTGATGGTGATTGTTATGAAACTTTCCTTGTGTCTGTATGAACTACAGGGGTCAGTGGTTTGTGTGGATGATCGTTTCCTCCCCAAAAATGTAATGCTTCCATTGTCGGCAAGCCTGCATAATGGAATATATCTCCTTGTCATAAGTGGGATACTTTCAGACTGTGTCAGAGAGTGTCTCACTGTGATATGCCATTGGATGCCCCTGTTGAGTAAGAACTGCCCCAATACCATAGTCAGAGGCATCTATCTTGATCTCAAGTCTGGTAATGTGAGCATTGGTGCAAAGAAAAGGTGATGTTTCAACTCTATGAACGCCTATGTTGAGTTTCAGACCAAAAGAATTTTTCTTTCGCTCCTCCCTTAGTGACTTGACTCATAGGCCAAGTGATATGAGAGAATCCCAACACGAACCTGCTGTAGAAATTGGCAAGACCCAAAAAGCTACGAAGCTATATTAGAGTGGTTGGGGCTGGATATTCCCAAATGACTTGGATATTGGCTGGATCCACATTCACCCCCCACTCATCAATAATGTATCCCAGATACTGAACCTGGGCCATGCCAAAAGTTCACTTCCCCAAATTGGCACACAACTTGTGTTGCCGCAATTTTTGGAGGACCTGTTGGATGTGGTGGAGGTGTTCTTCCCAAGTCTGGATGAAGATCAGGATGTCATCCAAGTACACCACTACAAATGAGTTGGTGAATGGCCGCAAGATGTCATCCATTAGCCTCATGAAGGTTGTGGAAGCATTCGTTAACCCGAAAGGCATGACCAACCATTCGAAAAGGCCCTCCTTGGATTTGATGGCAACCTTCCACACATCGGAGGGTTTGATTGGTACTTGGTGATACCTGTACTGCAAGTAGATCTTGCTGAAATATTTCTCCCCCTTGACTTGGTCTAGAAGGTCATCCATCTATGGGATCGAGTACCTATTCCGAACAGTGATCTTGTTCAACGCCCGATAGTCAATATAGAGTCTCCTATGTAGAAATTTGCTGAATAATGATTAATTATCCACCGAGACTATCTTGATCACATACAATTCGAATTTATATGCAACACATAATCTCTTCCACTCAGATCATCACACATGCGGAAATAAAACAAGCAATAGCACATCAATTTATCATACACATTAACACAGTATGTATGGGGAAAGCTTATAGCTGAAAAACCCGCAACTATTGTGTATATTATAATGGAGAAATCATGTAACAAAATCAGTACAATACTCCTCACAAGTACACTCAAAGGATTATCTCCAATGATGTTAATAATTGTAACCAGCTTGGTTTTGAAATCGTCACCGGGTTCAAAACTCACCGCCAATTGCCTTGCCTCTATTGCGCAATCCAGGCCTGTCTATATAGAGATCCAAGGTTCGAATCTCCTTGGCTTGACAGTGAAATCATCATGGGCAATTCCTCCAAGTGTGGTGCAAATCTCATGCACAACTGATGTCGCCACTGATAGCTAACTCCACCCTTTCATCTACCTCTTTCACTGGTCTCCACTGAACTGATCATGCACTGTAGTGAACTGATGTGTTCTTGAGTTGAATAATGAGTTACTAATTAATGAATTGAATAATATTTAATTCACTCCACTCATTACTAGTTGATTAGCTAGTTAAACTAATCTCAACTAGTTCAACTAAGTTAAACCGAACACAACTCCACTAGCTGTCCCATTAACTCCACCAAACTTCTGCCACTGAAGTCCTAACTGAAGTCAACCATGCATGAGCTCACTAAACCCCTAGGAATAGCGTAATTCCTCTGTCAGATGCATGAGCCACTTCCAAGGCTCGAACTGAAGTGCTCCAAGAGAGTAAACTGAAGTTTATAGTCCAAATATTATTAAGGGTAAATAATATTTGACTTCCCTATTTTTAGGATAGGCAGTCTAAAAATAGACATCGACCTATATGTCTAAAAATAGAGGTCCATCTATTTTTACCAACATGACCAATACTCCAAGAATAACATACTGCAACCCCCGGACCATGCTCCATATGTCTAAAAATAGACATAGTCTAAAAATAGACTTTGCGCCAGAATTTGCCTGCGGGCCCACTTAGTGAAGGCAACTTCATTTCACTAAGCTCCATCATCTTGCTGCATTTTCAACATCCTAGTCCCATCCTTCTTCTGCACCAACACAATCGAGCTCCCACATGGCAATGAACTCGGCCGAATGTGACCCTTCTGCAACAACTCCTAAATCTGCCTCTTGATTTCTTCGTTCTCCAAAATAAAGCGCCGATAGATTTTTCCATTAGGCAGCGGCACACCTGGGGTCAGATCGATGCAGTGCTTGACCTGAAAAAGCAAAGGCATCATTGCGAGTGAGGTGAAGATGTCCCCGTACTCCTCCACGACCTTGTCCATCTGTTGTTGTTGTGCGGAGGAGCCTTGTCTTGAGGTCATGGCCACTATCTTCTTCTTTCCATGATGGCGGATCATTAGGAAACCAAATTTCCTAGTTTTGGAGATGAGCTTAGTACATAGTTTTACAGTAACCAAAGAGATGGCGGTAGGCGGTGCTACCTCCAATATCCTGTACAACTTAATTCCCAAAGTAACAATAATAACGTGAGCCCTGGACTCATACACAACATGTCGCTTCCACAAGTATGGTTTGCCTAATAATAGATCACAAAATTAAGAGGAGAAATGTCACATAATACCTCATCCATGAAGGGCTTGATGTTGTAATGAAGACGACACTGTTGGCTGATGCGAAGATCTCATCCTTGGTGAAGCCACCCGATGGTGTAAGGTTGTGGGTGTGTTGTGCTCGACAAGCCTAGTCACTTCACAACTTCTACTGAAATGAGGTTATTTTGGCTCTCGTTGTCGACAATGAATTGTAGCAGGAAACCCTTTACCCACATCTGGGAATGGAAGAGACACTCCCCCTCCTTTGGATCTTCCGATTCCTCCTTCCAGATCTTCATGGTGGAAACGATGGCGTTGGGCTCCACATCGATACTCTTCTTCCCTTTTTCAATCCCCTCGCTGGGTTCTAATTCTGAGTTGGAGCATGCATCTGATTCATAAGCCTTCAGTTCGGCCACTAATGATTTCTTGGTCCGACACTCACTTGTGTTGTGAATGTAGCTATTATGGAATTCACACCACTTTCCCGTGTCCTTCTTTGGCTTTGCGGTGTTGTTCTTTGAGTGAGGCTTTTACGGGTTGTCCTAGGCCGCCCCACCTTGGGTTTGTCCTTTGTTCTGCGGTTAGGGGGCACCTTTCCCTTTCTTCGAATTTGCATATCCAAAGTCTCACTTCTTCTGTTTGAATTTCTGCTCAATATTGGCAGCATACCGATATGCTGCACCAAGTGAGGCGATATTGAGGAACTCAATTTCCTCCTTAATGTATATGTGCAAACAACTGTGGTACTTCAACACCAAATGTTTCTCTGAATCTTTGATACCCAAATTTGTGCATAGGGTATGGTACAAATTCGTTAGCTCATGCACATATTTATCCCTTTGTTGCCACAACGTAGTCCATTGTTTGGATTTGTCCTCATAGCTCCACACGGGATAATATTGTTCCTTGATGGCGTCTCTAAAAGAATCCCAAGTGGATACGACTGAGAATAGAGAGGGTTCCCTCTCATCCTTTTGGTCACAATAGGTTTCCCATCAGTCCTTGACATGGGGGGCGTTTTAGTAGTGAAAAAGTAATCTTTTCTCGGTTGAAAAAAGTCTTGAACCAAGAAATATCCTTCTAATAGATTCAACCATCTATCTACGATGTTTGCATCTATTTGGCCCTCAAATATGGGAATGTAAAAGTTTAATTGTACCTTAAAAGGAGTGGTGCCTCCTGAGTGATTGTTGGATGTTGCATCTGTCTCTTGAGCATATGATTGCTACTAGTCACTACACTATCCATTAAAGAATTTGCGTTGCTAATGATTATGTATTGTGCCACCCTACATTGTTGTCAACACTATATCTGCACTCCTCAGCATCTAACTGCTACTAGACTACAATTGTCACTCTAAAACCTGACTACATCATCTGACACTAATCCATCCCACTACTAAATATTATGGGCCTCTGTAGCAAGGTAATGATCTATGAGAAATACACCTCAATGGACCTTGCCCAAACCTCTGCGCTGATATGGGTCTATTACTCCATATCGCCCCACCTAGCTACAAACATGGTGAAATATTCCTCCAATTTGGAGGACAATTTTCCTATCTCTGTAGATACTTACACCTAGTCTTTATTCTCCTTCTTTCCATTCTTCCTTTGAGGAAACTGAGTACTACAGTGGCCAAACTTTCCACACCTGAAGAACTCAACCTTAGATAGGTCATTATTCTTCTTCTTTTTGTCCCCCTATCCCTGACTAGAACCCTTTGATGCAAGGGCCACATTTTCTTCCTCCTTCTCATCCTTAGAACCCTTAATTTTGCTTCCACAGATGGAGGTCTTCATAAGTGCTTGCCTCATTTCTTCCTACTGCAAGTTTGACCACATCATGTCCCACCTAGGTAGGGTATCTCATCCTAAAATGCCTTGAATGAAGATTTCCTAATCCTCTAAGACATTGTTCAGTTCCAAATGTGCAAGCTCTGTGCCCTGAGGTGCCTCCCCAACTTTTGCAATTTGATCTTGTATTTCTTGAATTATGGTGAGAAAGGGATCAATGGCTTCACCCTTATACATCCTGAGGTCTGTCAACTTTTCCTTTAGGAACATCTTTCATTTCTCGAAGGATTTTGATATAGCTCAACAAGAGCATCCCACATCTCCTTGGAATTATTTTTTCAAAATATATGTGAAACTATATGGTCTCGAACTTCATCCAGGATCATCTGCTTCGCTTTAGCCATCTCTTTCATATACTCTCGAAGCTTAAATAAATCATTCGTTATTGCCAAAACATTCTTTGCATAGGTCTTCAGGTCGAATTCATCTAGTAGGAAGGACATGCTGGACTTCCATATGATATAGTTGGATCCCCTCTCCAACCTATTGTGATCTTGAAGCTCTATTGTGCCCATCTTTGAAACTAAAATGGAAAACTCTCTCTTTTACCTGCTCGACCACTGAATTTTCTATTTTCACTCCCTTCTGGAGTGATAAATCTACTTGCACCTACTGCTGAATACAACTGGAAATTTTGAATTAATAGGATAGAAACCATCTAAGTGTAATTTCCCTCTATGTGTGCACTTGCTCTTCCACCTGACGCTTGATTATGCTCTAAAATTTGCTACAAAACCCTTATGTTCCCAAACAAGGAATCTTCGCAATGAAAATTTGAGTTGCTTACCTCTGTGTGTGTATGCACTCACAACTTTTCTATCTGTACTCATGTGCCTCGTGACTATACAAAGAACTCATGTGCGGCTCATGCAGCTGTCCTAGGTTATCTTGCGGGAATCTCGTGACTTGACTAAGCAAACCTGTGCAACCCTCTGAAAATTATTTCTACAGCTCCATCTGAGCCACAAATTTTTCCTTTCACTTTTGAGATTCCCTCTCTGATCAAATACTCTCTGATACCATGTGAAAATTTCACCACTGAAAATTTATTGCAACAACTAGAATTAATTCTTCTAACTATTAATTAATTACACAATTTATTCTTGCGATAACAACAAATTAATCACACTTCAATCTTTACAAATAAAATACTGCGGAAAATAAAAGCACTCGAACCTGAGAAATGTTGGCGCACACACATAAAAATGGAACCGTTATTTTAGACAAAAGTCCACAGAAAAACCCAACTTTGGAAAATGGGTGCAACAACTAAGGGTTTTTATTATTAAGCAACAGTGAGAAAATTATGAGTACAACTGGATGCCCAAACTGGTGATCCACTACAGGAAATCTGTCCACAAAAATTAGTGAGATAATTTTTGTCTCACCCGACACTGATCCAGTTCCGAAACTGGCACAAAATGGGCTCCACAAAACCTCTGCATTAAATATGCACAGACACTTCTACGCTCTTCTTGGAACTGCAACTGATCAAACCGTTTGCCCAATCCAACCTATGAGAATGATTTTTTGGCCCCTTCTGGAAATTCTCGTGGCCTCCATCAATTGAATCAACCCTCTATCTAGATAAATCGAACTCTGACTCTTAATATTTTGCGCCATAATTGTGAAACCTCACTGAGGAAACTTGACCCTCGTGTAGCTGATTCTCCATATATGCAAGACTTCCTCCGGAGTCACTATCTTTTCCCCTATCTGGATCTGCTTCCCTTCTCTGGCTCAAACTCTTCTAGCAATTGTTGTTTCTATCCGGAGAAATAGAACTGCGCAAGGAAATCGATCTTATCTGCGTTTCTCCATCTACCCATCGACTTCTTCTTATAATCTCATTGTGGGACTCCAACGACCAAGAATAAATCTTAATCAATGACAAAGATTATTTCCTAGTCGTTCCGTGTGAGTTTCTAGAGAAATCTCACCTTCCTCAATTAATTCCTGTTAATTAATCATTTTCCCTAAGTTAGACTCAAGAAAAAATTAATTACTGATTAATTAACTTAATTAAGGCTACTCTAGGTGGATTTTCTGGAAACCTTTTATGGGTTATGGAGCCCTAGTGTTACTTAACCTCTATGAAATTTTTTGAGACTAGAACACTATCTGATGCTACACAAACTAATAGAGTGTTGAATTTTGTAGTTATTGTTGATCTTCATAATTTATATTTGAGCCCTTGCAATGTATAAATAATTTTTAATACATGTCCTTCATGTCATTTTGATTTTTTAGCCCTTAAAAATTTGTATATAAGACATGTCAGATTTAAAAGAGAGAATTTCGAAATTTAAAATATGAATTTTTGGCTCTAAACTAGTCAAAGTTAGCTCTCCCTTAAGTCAGGTTGGCCCCAATGAAGAGACACACCCATTCACGAAGGCAAAATATTATATAAAGGCATTTGACCTCCTCCACAAAGACACCATTCAAACTCACACAAGAAAGACAATTTTTGGGCATCCAAGTGAAGGACATGAATAACAAGAAGGACAAAAAGAAATATGAAGATCTCATCTCTTTCTCTCTAACTCACATTTCTATCTCTAGACCTCACACAAGTGACTTTATGGGTTGCAGTTTCTAGACAGGCTTAAATTTTGGGATGCATATTCTGGGCTAGCTGAAATTATGGGCGGATCTGAGAGGGCCGAAGTTTGAAGGGTAGAATTATGACTTGAATTGACTTGACTAGAGGGATACTTTAACCATATCTTGTTAGATGGCATAGTTGACTAGTTTCATTAGATGTATCTCTTGTTAAACTAAAGAATTTATCTAATAAAAAGGTTTTTGGGATTTCTCCCCAAGTGGGTTTTCCCAGGGTAAATCATGTGTTCTCTTTGTGCATTTTGATCTTGCTGTCTTTATGGTTTTATGGTTGAAATATTGAAGTGTAATTGCTTAATGACAAACTCGAATTGTTAAAAGAAGATCTATATCATTTGAAGTAATCATTAGTATTTCACAAATTAGTGCTTGTATCTATTTACTTAAAAACTCAACATATGTAACCACCACTTTGTTGAGGATAGATTATATCCACTCAATTCAATTTTTATATTCCACCCCACTTGAGAGTTGAGTGAAAGCATTCATTACTTTTATATTTTTTCATAGTAAGAAATATATGTTCTTGTTAAAAATGAAGAGTTAAGGTAGACTAAATGCTCATTTAAGCATGTTGAATTGGGGACAAGAAAATCAAAGCTTGCTAACTAAATACAAAACAATGAAGAGGGAAAACAACAGAGGAAAACAATAGATTTAACATAATAATAAACATTTTCAATACCAATCACAAACTTCAACAAAAACTTATTGAGAACAAACAAAAATAGCAAAATGAGAATTTACGAGTGAGAGTATGTCATCATGTTGCAACTGGAGATAATTATTCTATCTCACGAAATAAGGTGACCTATTATTTTTGGTAGAAATATAAGTTGTTTGTAGAGGGTGTGGATCCAAAAATAATTGATGGCAAAATAACTCAAAGGTTTAGTTGTTGGTTGTGTAGGAAGTAAATTGTTTTTAAACCCTTTTTGTATAGAATTGAATGGCTAGATAATTTCTTAAATCTTCAATTTTAAAGGAATTATGGACAAGTTAACCCTAAGCTACCATTTTTCTTCTTTTTGAATGACGAAAAAATAAAAACCTTTTATACTAGCGATAAAATGTATTCTTATAACATATTTATCAACCCACCACAATGAAATCCAAAACCAAAATATTACTATCCTAAGTAATTGGGGCAAGTTTGAGGAACCAAAATGTTATTGTGTTATCTTACCATTTGAGGGAAATTTGAAGTCTAAAATGAGTTGAAAATAATAAAATGATAGTTGATCACCCCATGTGGGGTGATAAGTGGGCGAGGAGGCATGTGGTCACTAGCATGAGCCAACTCCCCGCGTTAAACTTTGGATTTCACTCCATCACAAATGGAGTACCACGCAAAATGCCACCTTGATGGAGATCGCAAATCTAGGCTTGCACAACTACACAAATAAATTATGAGTAGATTTGGCCTATCAAGGCCCAATGTGTGAGTGATCAATGTGGCTTGCAAACCAACACTAAGAGTGATGCATATGATTTTATGGAATGTTTTTTTCAAAAGAGGCTCCAAATTTGGTAACTACCCCTTGAGGGATGTGCGTTCTTCATTCTTGGCTTTTTGATTGCTTTATGACACTGTAGGGTGGAATTTGTGGGGCTTGTTGCTACTGCAATGGTTATAGTTGATTACTCTCATAGCTGAATGGGACACCATAAGAGCAAGGAAAATGAACCCATGGCCAAGCCACTTCACAACACTAAGGTAGAGAGAGATGCAATAATAGCATCTATAACATTCCATATCACAACCTCCTCAAAGAAAATGTCTTGAATTCAAGAGCTTGAAATAAGTACTAGAGTTGCTAAGAAAATAATAAAGAAATATCAAATGGAGGTACGGGTTGCAAAGTTTGTCACAAACCCAAACACCTTACGTACATGAGACACAAAATTGAAAAGAACTAGAGATCTGCATTGACATACAAAGGGTTTTATTTACTAGAAGTTTTCGTTTCAAGAGGAGGAGCATAAACCGCATTAATGCACTACTAAAGTTTCTCAAGAGGAAAAATAGGTTCCTTATCTCCCTCGTTTCCTTATTGGTTAAAAAGCAAGGAGGGAGGATTATGTTGCAAGCACCGAGAACTTGCAAAATTCTCCTATAAGTAAAGCTAAGAGGTAGAACACTCTAATAAAGACTAGCCTCCTATTTCATTTATGGGCTTTATTTTTAGGTCTATTTACGTTTTTATATGTCTGAGCAAGAAGTAATTCCAACTTGGTTTCCCTACAAGGGATAGTTCTATGTTGGTAAACTATTAAAATACTAGTTTCACATGGTACACATGATACACTATTTTGCATCATTGTTGAATTGTTGGACATTACATCTATAACTTTCTTAGACATTGGTTTTATTTCTAATAGTGGTAGTAACAATTGCCTATAAACAAGTAAAACATTAAAAATGCCCAACTTAAATGTAAAAAAGATAAAATAAAAAAGAGTTAATAATTTTGTGAGAAAATTAAAAAAAAATATTATTTTCACTGTATTTTTAATTATTTATGTATAGGATTATTAAATGTATCAATAATTAAAGTTAATAATTTAAGGAGAAAAATTGTTTTTCTTGTATTTTCAATTATTTGTTTATAAGGTTATACAACTAATACACATACTACACATTTAAAATAAAATAGTTATAAATAAAATATAAAATATATTGATGTTTATATTTTATCAAAATAATATTACAAAAAATATATGATGACTAAAATCAATAAAAAACCAAACTCAAAAGAATAACCACATAATAATATTGCAAATTTTATTTTCACTTTTATCAATTATTTTAAAATTATTTTAAAATAATTATTTGAATTTTCCACATAGTTTTGGATAGACATTCAATTCCTCACCCTAATGAAGTGATATACTGCACATGTTAAATATAGTTCTACCAAATTTAAAAAAAAAAATAATAACAATAATTCAAATTCATTTAAATAAAAATTTGGAGATAGTAAAAAATTTATATATTAATCTTATTTTCAAAAAATTAACATACTCTATATAATTTCAACATATAATATGTTTCCATTCATCTTCAATAAATTTGAAATAAATCCCTTTCAAAAGTCTCTATCAATTCTTATCTATATCATTTTCAACTAATGATATGCTTTCATTTATCTTCAAAATATTTAGAATAAAACCCTCTCAAGAGTCTTTCTCAATTCTTATCTATATCATTTTCAACCTATAGTGTGCTTTCATTCATTTTCAAAAAATTTGGAATAAAACCCTCTCAAGAGTCTCTATCAATTCTTATCTATATCATTTTCTCAACCAAATCTCAAAAATGATAATTTAATTTTTTTTATTTCTTGAGTGTATTGTAAATGGTTAAAAACTATTTTACAACACTATTTTTTTCTAACAATACCTTATCAAATCGTTAAAACCCCATTTCCCCATACTCTATATACCTTTTTAACACCTCAAGTTATTCGTATCTCCATATTTCATATCTCTATTTTTATAAATTTGTTTTTAATTATACCATTACCTATTTTCCACACCATAACAAGTAACGTTCAAAGTGAACTTTCTCCATTGTAATATCCATTGCTCGGAAAAGCAAATGACGGTCACATTGGAACTTGCAAACAATTAAATAAATTCACATGGTAGTAAAATGGATAAAGACATAGTTTGTTTATATAAATAAATAAATAAATAAAAGGTATGCTTTTTGGTGAGATTGCATTGGGGTGAAAATTTGATGTTTTTCATCATAATAAGGTTCTAGTGAGATTGTAATATTTCATAATTTTAATTAATGTTTTGTGGTGATAATTATTATTTGATATTTTTCATTGTAATAAAAGATTATATTTATAACAAGGTTATAAGGTAGCTACTACTTGCTACTTAATTTAAATATAGTAATGTTGTAATGTGATCTTGAAAATGTCTATGGGTAGCTATTACATGTTGCTTAATGTAATTATAGAGACGTCGCAATTTGAGTTTGAGCATGTTTATGAATACCAAAATCTATATAGTAGAGACAATCAACCATGCTCAAATATGTGACAATGCGTAAAGTTGTATATGTGACAATTAACCATGCTGACAATATTTTATTAAAATTAAATATATATATAAACATGCTCAAACTCAAAATTGCAGCATCTCTATAATTACATTAAGAGGCATGTAATAGCTACCCATAGACATTTTTAAGATCACATTGCAACATTATTATATTTAAATTAAGCGACAGGTAGTAGCTACCTTGTAGCCTTGTTATTCATGCAACATTGCCTAACCATTATGCCATGAATGAAAGTATTAATTAAAATTATTATTTCCTAGTGTTTTTTTATCCAAATTGTTTAGTTACTTTTGAATAATTTAAATATTAATCTTAATTATAATAAAGTAATTAAACTAATTATATAAAATATAAAATCTATGAAAAACAAATTCTTAAATATACAATATACAAAATTTAAAAAAAAATTAAAAACAATAATTAAATATAAATTTAAAGTTATATTTTTTAATCAGCATAGTTAAAAATAAAATAATAAATCTACAATTATGTTGTTTAAAAAATAGCTATAAAATATACAAAATTTTAAAAAATTTGGAAAACAAATAATTAAATATAAATTTAAAGTTATATTTTTTTAATTAACATAGTTAAAAATAAAATAATAAATCTATAGTGATTTTGTTCAAACAATAAAGTAGATTGAAATGTGTATTTTTTAAAGTATATTTTCTCAACCTTGGTATTTTTGTTTAATTAACCTACAAAATTAGTTTGTTCAGTAATACCCATGTTTTGAAATGTGTAATTGAAAATGTTTCTACAACTATTAGTTTTTCAACCTTATTAAGATTGTTGTACACCCTTCTGAGAAGACTGAAGGAAGGCTGCATGTCATCGATCATTGCAAGGATTGATGACATTGAGCGCAATTGAGTTCAATACAGTGTCTACATTTGAATATATATCGACCTCCGCGAAAGAGAAGAACCTTGTCCTTTGGACATTCCTCTGATACGCCTATTTAAAACACTGGTCAGGTCGAAATATTTAAAGCCTGTGTGAAAAAGGAACCAAGAGAGTTCTTGATTCCGCAATGAATTGGACAGAACTCTATTTCCGTTTGACAGAGTTCGATGGGGTGTATTGACCGTGCCATGAAGTTGCACGCAGAGGTAAAGGATTTTCGATTTACATAAATCGATATTGAACTGGAGGACTCAACGAGACCTGGTCTATAATCGAATCAATGTGGTTTGAGTCGATGGCAGTAGGACTGATTCACAAGAAGAACGCAGAGGAGGACGCTTTCAAAGGACGGAACCAGGGGTCAATAGAGCAATGGTGAAGAGAGAATAAATATGAGTGAGGGCAGCATTCATAAGAAAGGCGTAGAACAGAACGGTGAACAGAAGCGGAACCTTGATGTACAGTGAACCCAGAGTGAGAAACCATTTATGGTTATTGCGTGTTTGTAAAGCGGTAAGTGGAAAAGCCAAAAAAAACGTGATTCCATATGATGGAGGACGCGTGGCAGAAGGTGGAATTGTAAAACCACTTACGTCGCGCGAGTTTGGTAGATTAACGCCCATGCACTTTAGTTGCGCGATATTCATTGTAGTTGTCCAATCTTGATCGGAGGAGATCCAATGGTTGTTGTATCACGCGATGGGAGAGGTTTAATAGGGTATGTATTACAAGCGGTTGTGGGCCCGAATCAAAGGTTAGTGTTGGGGTTTTAATTCTAAGTCAATTGTCCATCAATGTTTCTTTAACGTTGAATGAGGAGTATATATATGTGTTGATATATATATATATATATATATATATATATATATATAAGTGGTGGTTGGTATTTTGTTAAAGTTGGGATATAGATATATAACATGGCTCAGACTTGTTGAAAACCTTGCAAATGTATAAAATTATGTATAAGCAATCTACAATTTTAATGTTTAACTAAAAAATATGAGGGTCGTCAACTATAACTTTGAGAAGTGGGATATGAAAATCTGAAAAAATGCATAAATATTTTTAATATTTTCGAATTTCAACCATACTCGTCCGGAGAAAACACAGCAACAGCCTGCGGCCGAGTTGATGTCGGAGTCAGCTGTCGACTATGGCTATTAATATTTTGGGTAGTCGACTTGATGCCAATAGGTTATGGCTATTAATATTTTTGGAGCTATAGTTTAGTTGAGTTCAGGATTGGCTATAGCTATTAATATTTATGGAGGTATGTATATGTCAAAGCGTAACTGCTCCAGTCCAGTACATTAATGAAGTTATAAATACTGAAATATTAATTGCTCTGAACTATCCGGGCTTTTTAACTGCACATAAATCTATTTTCACCACATGTCAGCACCATAACAGAATGTTATTAATATGTTACAATTCCCCTCGCCCAAAATTATAGAAATATTCCGAAAATGCACAAACCTCACTGCTATTAGGACCTGCCGATGTCATGGTCACTATTAGACTCTCACAAAATGCAGAGATACAACCTTTACATAGCCGTAGTCTAAAATAGCGGAGATACAACCTTTACATAGCTCACAACGGAAGTCTTTTGTTTGACGAAATGGAAGTTTATGGGACAACTTTCTGCACAAATATCTATGAAATTTGCAATAACATGTTGAATTTTGCAACCAATAGAATCCCAGAAAGACAAATTAAAATAATTAAAATAAATAAACAATAATAAATCTTATAGTTGAACCATGGCAAAACTAAAAAAAAATTGAAAACATATGTCTAATCAAAGTGAATTAATGTCACAATCAAGAAAAACCTGAAGCCTAGTGACCTGCAGCGACAGGTACAATAAATTATAATTTTAAGATGTTGTTTTTGTAAGATTATAATAGTTTATAATTTAAATCACGTTTTAATATAAAAATGAATTTAGTATTTTATAAAATTCTTATAATCTCTACTTTATATAAATTTAACAATTTCAAAATTATAATTTTTTAATTTAAAAAGGAAAACTAACCAGAAAACCAAAAAATCACCCAATACTTCAAAATTTTCAAAATTAGAAAATTAATCCAAAATATCTAACTCAAAAAACAAAAAGTCGCCTAGTATTGCAAAGATAAAAATGTTGTAGTCTATCTAGCCTTCAAAGCCTTCAAATTTGCTAAAATGTTGTAGTTTATCGAGCCTCCAAAGCCTTCAAATTTGCTTGGAAAATTATAGAAATTTTGGAAAGATTTTTTTGTAAATCTATGTCATAGCTATAAAACTTCAAGATTTTGGATGCCATAGGAGTTTTTGATGGTGCTAATCCATTTCCACTATTAAAAACTTCCCACTGTAAAAAAATTTATTATTTTTTGCCAAATTCCTGCCATTTGTACCATCCCACTGGGTAGACAACACATATAAAAATAAATAAAGGAATGGGATACACTTTGATGTGTTACCCACTCCATCCCTTTTGTCTTTAGTTTTCCACTACTGATAGACAGTACACGATCGACTTCTCGAACAACACACATCCTCAGTCCACGAATTGACACACAAAGCCCTTTGATTTAACTGATTCCGACCCACTTATAGCCAATTTTTTTTTTTTGCTAAGTTGGTTTAATCTATTGATATAGAACATAATATACAAAGCGAGACTTGCCTCTAGGGTTGCAAAGCTATCCAACTCCAGAGGGAGTCTTAATAAAAAAATCAAAAAAGAGACCGCCCCTACAGGGGAAACTGGCCCATAAGATGCCGCCCATAGCTGGGAAACCAACAATTACAGAGTTGCACAAAACCAACGTTTACAGAAATAGTGATTACAGTCATCTTGTCCTGGAATACAACAAATCATAGCAAAAGTCCAAAAAGAGAAAATAAGACTTGTCATCAGGCTAGCTCTCAGTGCGTGAAGGAGGAGTCTCCTCCACAATTGGACAGTTGTAGTCATCCTCCACATCTTCATCATCTTCCTTGGATTTCTGGGCATTGTTATTAGATGAGGAAGTTGAGCTTTTTCCTTGCAGCTGCTTGTCCGAGTGTGCAAAGCTTCGGCTGCTATTGCCCTCACTGCTGGAGGCCTGCGAACCTGAATTGACAGGGAGGGCCATGGATTTTTTGGAGACCTGAGGAGGCCTCACGGAAATTGTTGACTTCCTGCTGTGCTTGTTGGAGCCAGAGGCGAAAGCTCCACACTGATCCTCTTGAAACATAACAGAAATGGTGGCGGTAATTCTTGGACTGTCTATAGCACTGTTGAAGTGAAAATGTGCTACATTGCCAGCCGGAGGCTGGGTGCTGTAGACTTCATGGCAAGAAAGGGGCGGGCGAGAGCCAACGCCTCTACCACCCCCCTGCCTGCATCTCATACGGTGCCTATGCGGCATGTTGGGGTTGAAGGCCTTGTAAGTATGCAAAGAGGCCGAATGAGAAGACAAAGAGGCAGATTGAGAGGACAAAGAGACTGAATGAGAAGGCAAAGAGGGCGAACCAGCAAGTGGATGCGGAAGACACGAAGGCGGGCACAACGAATTATCATTGTGGCTAGGCTTGAAGGGGGGAGAACACAGAGGGGAGGCATAAGGCGAGCGCGGCGTGAGGTCAGCCTCTGAGGGAGAGTGAATACCATGTTAAGCATCTCGCTGAGCCGAGGGAGGACTTGAAGCACTGGTCGACTGGTTGGTGAGCCGAAGGCAAAGATGGAATGGAGAGATGGAGCTCAAAAGCCTAGACGGGTTGAATGACAAAACCAAGGAGTGCTGGGAAAAAGTAGCGATGTTGGAGATGGGACGTGTCTCCATTGAATTAGGCATCGGGAAAGTTGCAGAGTAATGGCGGAGTGAGTGAGCTATGAATTCCCATCGCTAAACCCCAAGGGCCTTTAAGGCCTAGGTACCACGCTCTGAAGTGGGCAGGTGGCTTGGCCAGGTGTCTTGCCTTGGGCCAGCCACCGTATTGTTCTTAATGCGCACCCACATCCGGGATTGAGATGTCCTTGTGCACTAGGAGAGTGCAGTCATGAATGAGATTGGCATCCGTGGTACTGTTGAGGGAGCCCTTGAAGAGGAGGAGATTCTGCTCGACTCCCTTATTTTCTAAGCGATTCGCTACCTTATTTGCAGTGTGGCAGATGTGCTTAAAGGAAATGGCATGAAAAGCTTTGAGCCATTGGTCAATTTGTTCTAATCTTGTCAAAAGACGCCAGCTTGTAGACACTTTGGAAGCAAGGGTGCCTAGTTGGAGACGAGTGGTGGCCTCGATGAGAATTTGAGAGTATCCTTCTACTTCCAGGGGGAAGAGGTTTTCTTCTTCTACAATAAGGAGACTCTGCCATAAGCCTTCTAATTCAGTGGAATTGTTGGAGTCCCTACCAATCGAGCCAAAGTAGATTTTAAGTGAGTTACCTGCTGCATCTCGAAAAATGCCTCCAAAACCTGCTGCACCCGGGTTACCTTTGGAGGCACCGTCAAAGTTCATCTTGATAATGCTGTTGTTAGGTGGAATCCAAGAACTGGGAGAGTTAGGATGGGTGGAGGATGCGGGGGAGAGGAGGGGAAGAGGAGGGAGGGAAATATGCCAGTTTTCCCATATAAGACTCTCGGGAGGAGTAGAGGGAATGTCAGATGCCTGCCATGACTGAAGTGCAATGGTTTCCTGATGGTTGCTGCAGAGGCTAGTCCAAAGAATATCAGGGTGGGTGCTCTCATCTTTGAAAATTCTTTTGTTCCTTTCTTTCCAGACTAACCATAGAATGAAGCCAGGGAGGAGAGACCATAGATTGTTTTACAACCAAAATTGGAAACACCAGCGCATTTTATTATATCTAGAAAACGCCTCTAAGTTTAGTCAGGGTATTATCTATCTTTGAATTGCCTCTACATTTATATTAGTATCGAGATGTGGTAAGCTCATCGTTTACATTGCAATATCAGGGAAGCTGCAGACGACGAGGCGTTGAGGGTTTGAAACATTTGATAATAACAAAGATTAACAACCAACCACTAAGATAATCATGATTGGGCTTAGTGCATGCACGATGTTTCTACGGTTGTCCATATGATATGCATGGTAAAGTATGATCCATAATATCACATACATGATCTCCACCGCATTACTTGAACCGTTTGACAATCTACTTGCGTCGCTAATTTATTAGCACATGTAAGCACCATTACTGCGACATTTCTCATTCATCGAGACGATTTGAATTTCAATTTTGTTGTCCCCGTGCCCATTTGAATTTTAAATTTTATTTGGGCTCGTCGAATGGAATTTTTAGTTGTAAGGAATTCGAATTTCAAATATTCTCTGGGCGGATCGATTGGAATTTTTAGTTGAATGGAATTCAAACATCCTAGAATGGGATTTTAATCGAGTGGCCAATTTCTTCTATGATTTTAAACATGAGAATAGTCGCAGGAGAGGGATGCGACTTAAACAAGTCGCATATGCACATTTTGGTTCAAGTCGCAATTCTGGTAGCCTTGGAGAATAGTCACAGGAGAGGGTTGCGACTTAGACAAGTCACATAGTCACATTTTGGTTCAAGTCACTATTCTGGTCGTTTTGCCAGGGCTGACAATTGCAATTGTGTGACTTGCATTTGAATGAGTGACCTAATCTCAAATCAAATTCTAGAATCATTACTGTTCGTGCTCAATTTGCAGACTCACTACGACCCCAAATAAGTAAACATCCCTATTGATTGTGATGCATTATAACAGTTGTGCATTGAAATAGTTTTACATATCCACAGATAAATAGCTGAAGTGGGCCTTCGCTACTGCCTTCAGATCGGAGTTGTTACTTTGAAAGAGTCTCGAATAATCATGATTGTCGCCGAGATTGTGGTTTTGTTTTATCACATAAAGGGAGAAATAAAAAAAGAAGTGGGTTATTGGGAAAAGGTTGCATCCTCCTTAAGCCTGGGCATTTTGAGAAAAATCAAGCCTTGTACCGATGGAAGGCCATCCAAATGGCATAATTCATAACAGGGTGGATATTGGCCGTCGACAAGGTTCATAGATCAAAAATACCATATTTTTTTGGCACTACACTATGTAGATAAGTGTGTTAAGGGGTCCTGTACAACTGCTGCATAATAAACAGATGTGAAGTTTATTTGGGACTGGTTGTTGGTTCCACTTTTTGGTGTTGTAGTTCACTGCTACGGTTTGGGTTTGGGTCGGAGAGAGACACGGTTTGAAGATGAGTGCAGGAATTAGGAGTTCGACACTGCAACAGTGAAGGGGTTGGAGCTTAATGCATGCAAACATGATAACATGAAAAGAAATTTCAGAACCCGTGGAAACAAATGATCTAGGACAAGTGAAAATTTCCTCATCAGCCAAGGTTGGGAAGTGGGTTTGGGTCAATGCCAAACAATATCAGGTTATTTTAAAATGAAGAATAGCCAGGCTAAAATGGGAGTAGCCAAGAAAAAAACAGACGCAAAGGAAAAGTACTCAGTCTCTTCGCAATAAGCAATATTCAAACAAGTCCCATTTGCAAGCATATGGAAGCAGGACCAGAGGAAAAGGAAAAGTCATTGATGATTCTACCTTGTACTATCCCACATCCACACATCTCAGCTAGTCATTTGATCTCTATGTGACAAAATTGTTAAGTGAAAAAAAGAGGTTGGAGGTTCTAGAAGCTAAAGAGCAGGAAAGGGAGCATACAATTCATGTAATAACAGTTGAGAACTAGGCTTTAGCAGAAAGCAATAAAATTTTGAAGGAGAAAGTGGCATTGCTACAAGAAGCTCTCCTGATAGGGAAGACAGAATGGAAATGGATGAAGGCAGATGTGCAAAACATGAAGAAATTTTTAGTGGAGAGTACAGAGGTGGTGAATGCGAAACCATCCCAGGATAAGCGGAAAGCGATTGCCCAAATAGACAACTATGAAGAGACAATAAGAGAAGAAAGGAAGAAGGCTCCACTAAAGTTTCCAAAACTTGGGTTGAAGTTATTAGCAATTCTGCTAATAGGGAAGGAGAAGAAAACTTTTGGGTCGGAAACATGCAAGATAGACAAAGCAAGGAAAGAAAAGATAGAGCAGCAAAAATAATTATTAAAGGGGTGAAAGACTATGGAAAAAATGAATCTACTTTTGACCTTGCAAGGGACTTCTTGAAAGACAATTTGTTATTGCAAGGAAAAATATGCCAAGCATGGAGGGTAGGAAAGTTTAACGGTGAGAGAGCCAAACCCATAAGAGTCATCATGTCTAGTTTGCGTGATAAAGATATCATTCCAAGCAAGAAGCAACTCTTGAGGGGTTCTCTCTTTTTTCTGGAAGAAGATTTAACCATAAGGCAACAAGAGGAAAAGAGGGAGTAAATGTCAAAGGTTAGGGCAAAAAGAGATAAGGGAAAAAGAGCACGGATTTATAAGGGTAAAGTTGTGATAGCACGATTTGGAGATCCTTCCAAAATAGGGTAGCAAGATAATAATAAGAAGAGACAACAAACTCTTTAACAAGAAATCAGGAAGCAAGGTCAATATGGGAAAACATGGACAAAGACTCAAATGTGAGTCTTGCATGTCAAAAAAAACAGCAATCAAGTCATACCCAGATTTCCTTAAGTTTAGTTTGTTGGAACTGCATAGGTTACCCATGGAGACGAGGACCTGGGTTAGGGCCCATTGCGGAAGATAGAGACATAATCTGCCTCAGAGAAACACATGAGCATGAAGGATGCAAGACACCTTTGTTTGAAGGGTACTGGAAGATGGCAATGTGGAACAAGGCAGCAGGGAATGGAAAAGGACATAGGGGGTATCATGGTATTAGTAAGAGAAAAATAAGGTCGCTTCATTCATCTATAAAAAGAAGACTCAAATAAACAATTCATTTGGTTTAAAATATCAGAAAATGGAAATCACATCAAAATTGATGCATGCTATTTTGTGCCGCAAGATTCAAAAATCTACAAAAAAAGAGGGCTAGACCACAAATATCTCTTTGCAGTCTTAAAGGCAACTATTGCAACATATTCTTAGCTAGGTGAAGTCATTATAGTGGTTGATTTCAATGCTAGGACTGCAAGTGAGCAAGTTAGCATTCTTTGTTGTAAAGAAGATTGCGACCCTATCTGGCTTACAGAAGAGAGTAATCATCAATGTGAAAGAGTTTCAGAGGACAAGGGCTACAATCTCTTTGTTGAACAATTGCTTACTCTATGTGGGGATTTCGATTTAGTCATTTGTAATGGTTTGAATAGATGGGAAAAGTCTGGTAATTTCACTTGCAATACTTACAATGGAGCAAGTGTAATAGACTATGTAATTTGATCACATAGTTTGTGTGAGAAAATGGAGGAAGTTTTAATTGGAGATCAGCGTTGGGACTTAAAATTAGATCGCAAGCCAATTTATTTAAGCTTCTCTCGGACTAGAAAGAAGCAGATAAAGTAAAAAAATCAGTGTGTTCAACGAAATCTTCCAAAGGGAAAAATCCTTTTGACTCTAGAAAATTGTAATATATTCAAATTAGCACTAGAGAGGCTCTTCGAGAAGGAGAAAATCCCATTTCACGACCTGCATAGGCACAAATTAACACATTTAATTCAAAGCGCACTTGCAAAGTGCAAAAGAACAAAAAGTAAGAAGTCTGAAAAAAATTTCTTTCCGGTCAATGCTTGGTTTGACAAGGAATGAAAAAGGGAAAGGAGAATGTGGAAAGAGTCAAAGAAGGATAACATAAAGCTCAAATCTTACAAGAAAATATTAAGAAAGAAAAAGGTTGATTTCATGGTTTCGAGGAGAGAAGAACTAATATTCCTTGGGAAAAATAACCCCAAATTATTTTGGAAGGTGCTTCAACTAAGAAAGATGAAAACTGAAAACAATATTATAGCTTCTAAATGGTTTGAATATGCAAGACAAATTTATGAGCAGGATCCCAAGGTTGACCCTCCTTCCTTGGTCAACACTGATACAAAACTCTTCCTGGAGCAAGAGGTAGAGATGGGTATCAATAAGTTGGGTGTTGGAAAAGAAAAAGAATTAGTTGAACTCAAAGCAAAGTATCTAAAGTGGGGCTTAAAAATTATTGCACTTCACATTACAAAAAATTTCAACATCATACAACATGGGTTCCCCACTGATTGGACAACTAGTTTGGAAATAACTCTTTTCAAGAGTGGTGACGCCAATAATCCCTCCAACTATAGGAGCATAATGATAAACCCCTTGTTTGCAAAGTTATTTGGAAGCATGTTAGAAAATAAAATCAGAAAGTGGGCAAAAGAAAGAGATAAACGAGCTAAAGGACAAGGAAGTTTTAGACCTAAACATTCCACAGTTGATCATGGTATAACTTTAAGGCACATCATTGAGAAAGTTTGGGAGAAAAAGTAAGAAGTTGTTTGTTGCTTTGTTTATTTTAGAAAATCCTTTGACACGGTTCCCAGGGATAAGCTTGGGCCTAGAATGGAGGAAGTTGGGGTTCCTAGGCATTTGAGAGCTGTTGTGCATCGATTGTACGAAGAAGTGAAAGTCAAAATTAGAACTTCAGCAGGCGTTTTTGAAAGTTTTAGAAGAGATATTAGGGTCAAATAAGGTTGCCAATTGTCTCCTACCCTCTTTGGTTTATATATCGACAAACTTGAAGAGTGGCTATATTCACAAGGGGGTGACGGTATACATTTGGGCAAGTTTGTTATAAGGCTTCTTTTGTACGCAGATGACATTATTCTGATTGCTAAATCTACTCTTGGTTTGCAAGAGCACTTACTTTCCCTTGAGCTTTTTTTGTAGAAATGTGGGGATGCAAGTCAATATCAACAAAACGAAAGTAGTGGTTTTCTTTAACAAAGGAAAGCATAACCATCATAATTTCTATTTTGAAGGCAACATTATGAAGAAGTTGTGGATTACAAATACCTCAGAATTGACTTCAATAGAAATCTAAGCTAGGATGGATGCAAAAAAAAAAGGAAGAAGAAGGTGTAGAGAGACAAAAAAGAAAAGAAGAAGAAGAAGAACTTTGGGGGGTTGGAAAGCATTTTATGCTTTTCAAAATAGGTGTAGAGAGGCAGAGTTATGGGGCTAGAAAACCACTCTAACTCTTTATGGGCTTTTAATGATTCCGGTGATTCTCTACGGTTGTGAATCGTGGGCCAGTAGTACATATGACATGCAGTAGAAACAAATTGAGAAAATCCAGAAGTGTTCGATTACAAACAAATTCAAAATTAAAATTTCAATTCCTTATGCTATCTTGTTAAGTGAAACAGGGGTTGCTCCTATTGAAGCAATAGCTATGGTGCATGTCATAAGGTATTTAAAAAAAATTGAGCAAATGGAAGATGGAAGATGACCTAAGATTTTGCTTAATGACATATTGTGCACAAGAAAGAAGACTTGGATGCGGAAAAATAACAAATGGTTTAGCAAATGGGGCATTTACTTGACCATGTGTTCCACAAACAGTAAAGAGATAAAAACTTTTGTTATGGATAAGTTCCACAAACGTACTTGGGAGAAAGAGCTAGGGAGAAAGAAGAAGTACTACATTGAAGAGTTTAACCCCACTCATAATCATCGGCAAAAAGCGTACAAAGGGGCCAATATTTCTTGGAGATCTAAAATTCTTAATGCTCAATTAAGGACTAACACTCATCAACTTCGTTGTGAAACAGGGCGCTGGAAAAGGCCAAAAGAAATGTGGGAGGAAATAGTATGTATTTTTTTCTCTTCTGGAAAAGTGGAAACAGAAAAACATTTCATTTTAGAATGCGAGGCCTTCATAGACAACATGGAAAATTATGCAGGTATTCTGGTAGCTCGCTCTTGGGATAATCTGTTCAGCGAAAAGTTTGTTGAGAAGATGGGAGTGTTTATTATAAAACTCCACAGGAAAAACGCTGAATACAAGAGTGAGATGGAGAAGCAATCTATCCCATACGCTATTTTTAATAGACTATTTTTAACTTCTAAACGTTAAAATACTTTCTTTCTTTTCCCAATATCTATAATTGAAAGCATTCATTTTTTAGATATAGGTTTTTATTATAAACATAATTTAAAAACGATATTTACATACGTAGCTATAACTAAATTAGATATTGTGTAACTAAATAATTTGAAAACGATATTAAGCCTATGCAGTATGTAACGAAATTAGATATTATGTAAAACGAAAATGGTGGGGACAGACATGAAAGTGTATTATCGATGGTTTTCGTTAAACCTATTTTAAATAATGAATTGATCCATAATCATTCCAGCTGAGTGACTGAAGAAATTGTGGGGCCAAAGATCGAAGTCTCTTATACATGGTTCCATTAAGCATATTTTACTTAATGAGTTAATGGATAATTATCTTATCTGATTTTGAGTTTATTATTGATGTAGTTGTAACAAAATTATTATTTTAGTTAATTAATTTTATATTGAGAATTGTTTGGAAATTTATTTTTTAAATAAATATAGTTATAAAAATCAAATAAGTTGTAAATATTGATATATGGTTTTTAATAAATATCAAATTATATATTTTTTATTTGGCATTGTTAAAATTAAAAACACATATAATTTAATTTAATTATAATTTTATTTTAAATTATTATTATTTATTATAAAAACAATATAAATTAAACATATAAATATTTCTAAAAGAAAGGTAACAAGATTCATAATTATTCATATTTATCTTTTTTTTATTATTATGAAAATTCTTAAACTTTAAATATTTTTGTTTCAATACCATGACTTACTAGAAGACTTATTAATACTATAGGCTTAAGAAATTACAAGTCATTTCATTCTTAAAATATTTTATCTATATTTTATTTTAATTTATTTTTATAACAATTTCTTAAATTGAAAAACAAAAAAACATAATTACCTTATCTCTATATCTTTACTATTATTAAAAATATTTAGTAAATATAATGTAAAGATTAAATATCTACCATTTATCTCTATTATAATGATTTCTATTATTAATTTAACAATTATATCATATAGTAACTTTTTTTACCATTAAAAAATTATAATATTCAATAAATTTCACAAAATACAAAATGAAACTTCATTATCATTTAAGCACCATAATGTAAGACATTATTAGCACATTAAATGATATAGAAGGTTTTATGTAAATTAATTCTAGTAGAGGTTGATGGTATTTAATGTCACAATCACATCAGATTTATGAAGAGTTATTATATTTTGAAAAATAATATTGAATATGAAAATCAAGAATCTTGTTATATATATATATATATATATCAACTGGGGCAAAAGACACTCATCTCGAAGATCATTAGAGGCTTTAAAAAATTTATTGATGTACCATTTACTAAGTGAGAATTCCAAGAGAAAATTATATTAAAGGATATCCAAGAAATAAATAAATTCACAAGTAAAACCATATTTCCACATAGCATAGAAATAAAATTATTTTTAACCTAATCAAAGACACTAGCCATGTCCAACTTTATAATCATTTTTTCCCTGTTGCTTGAGTGAATGGCGTCTTTTACCAATATCATGTTATCACTCATTTAATACTTCTATATAAATTTTCCATGATTTTTGGAGATTATATTTTCCAAACGACGTTTGTTCATGTTTGCAATGATCTCTGTTATTATGTTGTAGGAGACATTGTGGAGAGAAATGAGTCTAAAATTTTCAAAGGAAGATGGGTTAACTTCTTTCAGAATTAGGGATAGGAATGTGTAATTGATCTCACCTCCCATATTGAAAATTTGTAAACATAAGATACAATTCTAAATAAATACTTATTTATCATCGCCCAACAATGCTTATAAAAATGTGTTAAGAAATTGTTCGAGTTAGGGGATTTATCAAGATCAAAGCAATCTAAAGCTTCCCGAACCTCATTCACTAAAATTGTTTTGTTCAGGTTGTCATTTTATTTTAGAGAGACTAAAGATGACAAATGTTCAAATATATATGATCTTTCATCTACGTCCAACATAGGTTTGTTCTCCATAAACATATGTTAAGATATGAATTCCAACAAACAAGTTTGTGAGGATAACGTCAAACTTACAACTTGCATCAACGAATCCTTGAGAATGTCAAGCCTTTTGATCTTGAAGCAATGGTAGCCAATGTAGCTAATTTTGAAGTAGGGTTTTCTCTACAAATTAAATAAAGAAAGTAAGTTTACTTAGACGCTAAATTAAATGATGTTTAAGATCTGGAGAGTAACATGAGATCGTATGGGATACAACTCAAAACAAGGGATGGAAGGCCTGCAAGAGAAGCCTTTGTTGGAGGTACAACCTTCTAGAAAAGCATGAGTAGAAGTTCAAGCATGCAATATAGGTGGGTGTTGGGCAAGGTGTCCCATTAGTTTGTGGAAACAATCAAATATTTCCATTATTTCTTCTTCGTCAAGCCATAGATAGTTCAAGTTAGAAGTAAAATGAAAAGAGTTATCTTAGAGATTTTCCATGCCCAAAGTGTGGATACCATTTTTTTCTCTCTCCCAACTATGTTATCTTTCTATTCGTAAGCAAACAACCCACTAGAAGAATCAAAATAAAACATCTATGTTTGGATTTATCGTAGGATTGCAAACACTATTTAATCAAAACGATCATGTTTGCTACTTGGATTGCAATCTCCTTCCAAAATAGGATTTTAGAAAAACCATTTATGCATCATGGTTGACTTATACCTATGAAATGCAGTAACCACACCGCATATATAATCCCTCCTCCAATATCATAGATTTGGACAACTAAGGTTTAAATATTAGGTCGTCCAGAATGAGTGCTTAAATATAGTCCATAATTATCATTTTAAACATTTCTTCTAGAAAATTGGAATTTGAGATATGCTCGTGGGACTCGTCTTATGTTTATGCAATCAAAAAAATAATTAGTTCAGTAGATGCCTCATGTAAATAGCCCTAAGGATAAGAATTAGGAAGAGTCATCCAATGTTTCATGTGAAAAAAGTATTTATGGACATCACCATAATAGTTGATATTTGAAAGAGAGATCATTTTAAACGGAGACTCTTTCCAAGAAAGAAGGCTTTAATTATTTCGTAAGTATTTCAAATTCTCTAAGTGATCTGTCAAGTGACTGATGATTTACTATTAATAGTTGCATGCATGTCAGTTCCAGTGGAGACCCAGTTGAGAGAAAGGTTAAAGGGAAGTTGACTATCAGTTGTATTTTTAGCAAACTACCTAGATGAAGTTAAAACACCACAGGATTTCCCATGATATTTGCGCAGTTGAGAAAGGCTGAAATTCCTAAGGAATAGGGATTTCATTCCTCATGAATTGCGTGAGCAAGGCAGGCTGAAGACAAGCTAACAATTGGCTAAGTGTTGGCCCAATTTTGTCTGGATCAGTGTGAGACAATCAGGAGAGTGCAACAGATTCTTGTTAGCAAGAATGCATTGTATTGTTTCATGATTCCTTGGTTCATTATAAAATATAGATAGAGGGGTTTTGAGCAGAAATATTTCCCCAGGAAAAATATCTGTGTTGTGGATTGATTTGCTTCTTTCTTTTACTTGGTGTGATTGTGCGACCGTGTTTAATTTTTGCATAATTAATTGTAGAAGGATTCAATATTTTTCTCTAGTATATTGCATGATCGGAATGAATCCATTGGAATACATATTGTTTGTATAATTTATACATGGTATTAGAGCGCCAAAAATCACAATAGTGGAGAAGAAATTGAGTTTGTGTTGAACAATATTCAAACTTGCAGATACTTTTGTTGGTGTGACAGGCGGATCAAGATGGCTTTCAATGGCTTAAGATTGAACTATGCACTCGAGGGAAGTTCTAATTATATTGCATGGAAAGATAGAATGGAGGAAGTGTTGGAGGACAATGGGTTGAAATAATTCATGATAATGATATTCCCAAGGTCGCAGCAACAGACGTCGCTCTTATTAATGCTTGGAAAAAGAAGGTAGCAAGGGAGAGGAGGATCTTATTAGAGGGAGTACGAAACCACATTGTCTCAAGTCTCCATGGAAAATCAACTCCATATGAAATGTGGAAGGCTTTGACAAATCTATTTCAGAACAAAAACGACCAAAGGAAGTTGGCGTTGAAGGACAAGCTCAGGAAAATCAAGGAGGAGGAGGGCGAGACGGTACCAACATACTTTGCAAAGTTCACTCAATGTCAAGATGAGCTTGGAAGTGTTGGAGTGACCATAGCAGATGATGACTTGGTGAGCCTAGCACTTCTAGTTCTCCCAAGGGTTGGCATAATTATCAAGACTCTATCAATCGGAGGGAGAATTTACCAGATTGAGAGCAAATTTGGTCGGATTTGGTACAAGAAGAACTTAGGCAGAATACCAGGGACAGATCCTTATCCAAGACTAATGATGAGGAATATTGTGCCTTAGATAGTAAGGCAAAGAAGGCTAAGGGAAATAAATCCCAAGGCGAAGCGGGCAAGAAAGACTTGTCTAAGATCATATGCTTTCACTGTCACGATCATGGGCATTATGCTACAAATTTTCCACAGAAGAAAAGCAAGGAGCTTGCAGTGCAGCAAGTGAAGCATTGGCTTCACAGTTTGAGCTTGATTTTACACTCATTTCATGCATGGCGAGCAGTGTAATGGAATGCATGTGGTATCTAGACAGTGGTGCCTCATTCCATATGACGGGGAATAGAGATCTCTTCAGTGACTAGGAGGAGAATGACCTCCAAAAGAGCATATAGTTTGGATATGACGAGAGGTATAGCGCGACCGACATAGGTTCAGTTACCTTTTAGAGGGAGAATGGCTCCCATGTTAAACTAGCAGATGTTTTGTATGTTCCAGGCCTAAAGAAGAATCTTGTCTTCGTAGCGGTATTGGAAGACAATGGTTATGAAGTGATGTTTAGAAAAGGAAAGGCATTCCTTAAACACATAGCCATGGGACAAGTGAAGAAGATTAGTGGAAGAGTCAAGAACCTATATGCTCTCAAGGTTGAGGATGCATGCAAGGCTTTCAAGAGCAAATAAGTGGTTAATGAATTGGTGGTTGAGAGGGAGAAATTATATCTCAACATGCAGCCTCAGAAGCAGTCTTAGAAGGCTGTGGAGAAGCAGAGAGGAGACCGAGTGGAAGAGTCCACTCAAGGAGAGACCTCCAGGAGGGAGAGATTTCAAGCCATAAGGGTAGAGGGAGTACATGCAGCTATACCTCCAGGTGTGAGGTGGGGCGATGTGCAGAATTAATCCCAAGAAGAAATTGGCCAGGGTTCATTGAGATGGTGTGTCTCATGGATCGAACTTGGATACGAGGAGCCCACAGTACAACAGTAGCAGGATCGGTTAGATTGATGCAGTTAGATGTCAGCAAGACAAAAATCAGAGTGACACGTGTGAGATACTGGAGCACAGATCAGAGTTGGTAGCAGTGCATAGTGCATAGATGTATATGTCAGCAGTGCAGAGAGTCCAGTAGACATGTGCAGTAGGATCCAACTGTCAAAGGACTCTGATGACAGATGAATTATACTGATTCAGTTGTTTGGAGGCTATTCAGTTTCAGAAGTGTTGCATGCAAGAGTTTCATTTGCGAGCAACACTAGAGAAGTGTTGCATTTTTCATGTAAGAGTTTCATGTGTGCATGCACGGCCATTCCAAAGGTACAGAATCAGGACAGATTGATTCATTTCTTGTTGAGAGGGAGTGTTGAAATTTGCAACAAGAAACAGTGAAATTGGCATCCAGAAACAACATGACAGCACACACACTAGTGTGGGACCACAGGTCACATAGTGATGGGTCCTAGCGATACATTAGTGTGCAAGCCAATTTATTTAATAAATTGGAAATGTGTCTAATTTAATTTTCCCTTAATTAAATTGGACAATAAATTGTAATCTTATCTCATAAACATTTTTAATAGTTAACTGAGTGTGATAGACTCAGTTAGCTCATGAATTACGAGTTGAGGGTGGTTGGTGAGGCATGCAGAGTGATTCTATGTGTTTTAAAGTTCAAGTTGCAGTTAATGCATTAGTTTAATGCATTAGAAATCAGTTAACTCAGTTAAGCCTTGAGTTAAAGTCAGTCTAACTAGTTGTTGCACTAGTGAGAGGTAAAGTGAATTAAAACAGATTTAATTCACATGAATTGATACGTCAAGTGACTGATGATTTACTATTAATAGCTGCATGCATGTCAGCTCCAGTGGAGACCCAGTTGAGACAAATATTAAAGGGAAGTTGACTATCAGCTGTATTTTTAGCAAACTTCCCAGATGCAGTTAAAACACCACAGGGTTTCCCATGATACTTGCGCATTTGAGAAAGGTTGAAATTCCTAAGGAATAGGGATTGCATTCCTCATGAATTCCGTGAGCAAGGCAGGCTGAAGACTGGTTGAGAATTGGCTAAGTGTTGGCCCAATTTTGTCTGGATCAGTGTGAGATAGTCAGGGGAGTGCAACAGATTCTTGTGAGCAAGAATGCATTGTATTGTTTCATGATTCCTTGGTTCATTGTACAATACAGATAGAGGGGTTTTGAGCAGCAAGCTTTCCCTAGGAAAAATATCTATGTTGTGGATTGATTTGCTTCTTTCTTTTACTTGGTGTGATTGTGCGATCGTGTTTGTTTTCCGTAGAATTAATTGTAGAAGGATTCAATATTTTTCTCTAATATATTGCGTGATCAAATTGAATCCATTGGAATACATATTGTTTGTATAATTTCTACAGATTTCCTTTTACCACTTAATTTCCGCACTTAAGACAAATATCTTTGTTTGAACTTAGATTTCATAATAATACCTAATCCACAAAAAATTTAATATAAATTCCAATTTTCCCAATTGAACCTAAGTTGTTGATCATATTTCAACTAGAGAACGTATCAAACCACATTCTCTTTGAACCAAATGGGAGGAAGAGAACATATGGGTCACTAGCTGCACACTGGTATGTACTTGGATTTTTTCTACACTCTTTATAGATTTGGTGATCCATTTATTAATATTCTTCTCACTCACTACAAAACCACTTCCTAAGGGAACTATAGAGAGGACTAGAAAGCAAAGGGTGTACCAAACAATTTTGAAATCTAGCATAGTCGAATCTAAGTCCATTTCTAGGATGATATCAACTCAAGCATATGGTGCTACCTCTTCTTGTAGTTTTTACAACTTCACCCACTAGATGTTAGGGCTATAGGTAGTATTAACACATCTAAATATTCCATTATATGATCCCAACATTTTTTATCATATTTAATATTTAGAAATTAATTATTTGCTAAATTCCAATTCACTAGTTAGCCAACATATGACATAGGGAAAGGAATCCCTTAAATATATTTGAAGTTGAATTTGAGGCCAAGAATATACCATAGTCTCTACAAATACAAAGAAAATAATTTTGGTGATAATTGGAAGCCATCCTCAATAGAAATTAAAATCCAATATTCTATAGATTATAAATATTGATTGGTAGATAGGTTGAGGCATCCATAAATAGGGTTTTGTTGTCGTTGCGACAAACTGTGAAAATTCCTAGATCCTAGATCTGGAATCCCTATTGCAACAAGTTGAACTACTTATCTTACTTGCAAATATGATTGAATAAGTTATTAAAAGATTACTTCTTAAAATATCGAAGCGGTTACTAAAGCAACCTTCACCCATTAAAATAAATTTGTGAAAACAGAAACTGATCAAGAAAAATAATGCACACACAGGACACCGTTGTTTTTGGAGAAACGTCCCGAGAAAAACCCAATGCGGGAAAATTAGTGCAACATATCTAAGGGTTTATATATTATGTAGATTTTTTCTAAATACAATCTAGGATTCCTTTCTGGATATCCCTACAGAGAATATGACTGAAAAAGAAGCTAGTGAGATTACCTCACACACTGATACGGGAAGCTCAACTAACCAACAAACCCCGAATGGAAATCCCTCCACTGCTCTGCATAGTCTATGCATCACTCTACATGGGGACTGCATGGTTTCTGCGTTGTTGGTCTTCTGCTGGCTGGATCTGATCCTCTTGCCCCTTTCGGTCTCACACCATGACTTTCTGGCACTGGATTTGACTGATCCTCAACTAAAACTCGATCCTCGTCTAGGCTACTGTGCTACCACTATTGGGTCTGCACAGTCATTGTGTAGCTTCTACGTTGCCACTGCTGATACTATTCTTTGTCTTCTATGCGATGTATTCTCTGGCTCGGGAAAATCTCCAACCGGAATTATTCTGCCCCTTAACTGCAATCAAGAGCCACTTAGATCTTATTTTCATCCGAGCACTGCTCCGTCAGAAAAATTCAATCTCTATCTTCTCTCGGTTTATCTTACAAATGACCCTCAAGTCTTCCTTTATAGAAATCTCATTAACAAATCAATGGTCGATATTAGATCTCCAATCAATGACTAATATTATATTAGACTTGATTTTCTTTTTCTAGAAGTTTCACCCAAAGTTTACATTAATATTGATTAATTGTTTTAATTTCCTAAGTTAGACTTAGGGTGCTCATTAAATACAATTAAATTTTCTTATAAAATTGTTTCTAGGTGGAATTTTCCAAAACGATATCCAGGTTATTTGTAATGCATGTGTCTAAGCCTCTCCACAAAATTTGAGACTTAGATCACATCTGATGCTGCCAAAAATAAACACTCCCTCTTAGCGAGGAATGTGCTCTAATAGATATGCCTTGTTGCACATTATTCTGACTCTGAAGCACCTCCCTCTGTGATGTCAATGCTTTCCATAAACCACTACGTTGTTGCTACATTGTACTGATGTTGACCCTGCCATGATCAACACTACATCTGTACTGTGACTCCCTCTCAAACGTTGCATCTGCTGCTAGCACTGCCACTACTAACACTATACTGCAACTCAGCTGCTGAGAGAAGCAACTAAAAAACATCCAAAATCTGAAAAAGTGTTCAGGATGCATCTCGATGTTGAAACACTGACTGTTGCTAGCATTTGCATTGTCCCTCTGGAGCACTGTGATGCGGCTTCTCTACATTGTGTCCCTCTGCATTGTTGCAACTATTCTCTGCACTTATTAGATGTTAGCGTTGGTAAACATTGCATATGTCATCTCTGCACTCCTCTACACCGATTGAAAACTCCTCCAACCTGCTACTGTTGATCATGGGCACCCGTAGCAAGGTTTTGATCTTAGAGATGGACTCCGCCATGATCCTACCCAACTGAAGTTCTCGTGAACTTACATCTCAATGTCTCCCCATCTCCCTCGTGGAGATGCATGGGCACTCATGGCGTACTCATTCTCATCAATCTTCGTGGATGCAACCTTGGGATCGTGCTTCTCATCCTTGTCCTTTTGCCTCAAAGGACACTAGGAAGCGTAGTGACCAAGTTCACCACACTTGAAGCACTTGATCTTCTAGAAGTATTTCTTATGTCTCTGTTGCACCTGTTATCCCTCAGACACAAGGGTTGCATCTTCCTCCTCCCACTTCACCTTCAATCCACTGCCACTGCTACAGTCAAGTTTTCACTTGGAAAAGTATCTCCTTAGCTCTTCTTGCCGAAGAGTAGCCCACATATCTTCCCAGCTTGGCAAGGTTTCTCTGCCTAGGATACTCTGGACAAATACTTTCCAATCTTAGGTGATTGCATTAAGAGCCAGTCTCACCATCACTGAAGAATAAGGGGTAGACCCCACGATTGAAATTTGGTCATGAATTTCCTGAAGTCTAGTCGAGAATGGAATAATGTGCTCCCCTCTCCACATTTGCGCCATCCTCAATTGTTGCTCTAAGTACATCTTCCACTGCTCGGAAGATGCCTCATATAGTATGGCCACGGCTTCCCACATCTGCCTTGTAGCATCATTGCCAACAATATGGGACACAACATGATATTTGACTCCATCCACGAGTAGCCTTTTTGCCTTCGCTATATCAACCTTGTTCTTTTTCAACGGATCTGGATCTACTAGGACATTTACCGTGCTCTCCACGAAAAGCTTCAGATCATACTCATCTAGAAGACAAGAGAATCTTGCCTTCCAGATCACGTAGTTGGAGGCCCCCTCCAACCAGTCTTGATCTCTAAGCCTGTGAACTGCCATGGTCATCAAATTTGTCAAATTTGGTGCTCTTATTCCCCCTCTGTGCAGCGTTGGACAGGCTTACGCACTCCTTGTGGAGTTCGTAGATCTGCTTCCTAGTATTGTTGCTCAAATATTCGAAAAACTAAAATTCTATGGCTAGGAGCTTCCTGAGAGAGAAAATTCCCTCACTGTATTGCTTCTTCTTCTACTAACGACTTTCTTCCCAACAAAATTGAAGATATTCTTGCAGAAATTGTGTCCCACCAGCTTTTTGTTGCTCCCTCTAGATTGGAAAAAATACGATTTGGAGATCTTACCTCTCTGTCGACTCACTCATAGAGAGATCTTCTCGGAAGCTTCAAACCTCCTGACATGGACTACACAATCCCTCTGGGGATTCGATTTGCTGCTTTCTGCAACTCTTCAACCTCCGACTCAACATTGGATCTGTTCTTCCTGTTTCATGATACACGCTTTGAAACCATGTGAAAATTCCTAGTTCTGGAACCCGTACTACAACAAGTTGAACTAATTATCCTACTTTCAAATCTGATTTAACAAGTTATTAAAAGATTACTTCTAATCTGAATTTATAAGGGAATACAATGAAATATATAAATACATATAAAAGAAGAGATGCAGCAGAAATAAACTTCATTTCATTAATAGAAAATAACTGAAATATGCTTAAAGACATAATGGAAATAAACTAGCTAGGGAACTGGTAGCTTATCTTTGAGAAGAGATGTGGCGGATACATGCCTCTGAAATGTGTTACAATGAGGATTGAGGGCCTATTTATTATTGATAAACAATGGAAAACCCTAAACATCCAAAAACCTAACCCTACAAGATGAAGCGACAAAACTATGGGCCCTGTTTGGGTAAATTGGTACATCAATCTTCCCAAGGACGTAACTTTGGCATACGATCTATGTTTGACACACACAATACCTCGTTAGAAATATCTATCCGAGGAACACAAATTTTGATGTGAGAAACATTGCAGGAACTTCCATGTTGTTCCCGGGTTTCCTAAAAAATGTCATTTAGGGTCTCAAAACGGCTCCAGATATTCAGGACCCGAAAAACTGCTAAAAATAGTAAATTCTGCTACAATTAAGGAAAATGAAAAACTGAAAGAAGAAATGGTGGGGCCCAAAGTGGAATTGGCGGGTGGTCACCAATATCCACCTGGATCATTACTCCCCCCTTAGGAAGCAATGGTATCCATTACATTGAGTTCCTCCATGAGATGAGGAAACTTCTGTTAAACTTGGTCCCTGGTGAACCATTTTCCTTGGTGAAGGAGTTGGTCAACTTTGACAACCCGATAAAGTTGGATCTTTTTTTGGTGAGCGTTATTGATTTTCATTTCCATTATACGATCCGTGGTGGTATGTTCCATGCAATTTGGGTTTAACTATGTTGGTGTTAGTTGTTCTGCAATGTCCGAGGTGTCCAATAGAGGTGGGAAGTAGGGTTGAAGGCGGTCCACATTGAACACGGGGTGCAGACCAAGGAATGGTGGAATACTGAGCTCAAAGGCATTGGCCCCTACAACCTTGGTGATGGTGTATGACCCATATCGGAGTGGGCGAAGCTTGCAGTGAGGTCCAATGAGGCGCTCCTTCTGCAAATGTAGCCACACTTTGTCACCCACCTGGAAGTTGTGTGGCACACGATGTTGATCATATCGTTGCTTGTACTTAGAATTGGCTCTGTCCAATATGTCATGAACCTGTTGGCGGATGTGTTGAATGAGCTCAATGAATTTTTTCACCTTGTCAGCTTCAGACTAGACATGGGTCGAATCGGCTTGAGTAGTCACAAATGGCATGGCTACATCAATGGGACATAGTGGCTGGAATCCCAAGCCCACCCAAAAGAGAATGTGGTTGGTTGAGTTGTGGAGAGCCTAGTTATAACTGTGTTGTACATAGGGAAGGATCTCATCCCATTTTTGTGGATGTTTTGAATTGTACATGCACATAATGTGTACAATCATCTTGTTGACGACCTCTGTCTGGCCATCAATTTGGGGATGGAAAGTTGTGGACTTGGTGAGCTTGTTGTCCAGTATTGACCAGAGGCTGGACCAAAATGTGCTGAGGAAACTGCTGTCTCAATCTAAGATGATATACTGTGGGATCCCAAAGTGCACCTACACTCGTTCAAAGAAGAGTTTAGCAGGGGCTTCTGCTTGATATTCTTCTTGTAGGCCGCCATAATATTGGCCATCTTCAAGAAACTGTTGACGACCACGATAACACAGTCATTTCCATGCTTAGTAGAAGGAAGGCCAGACATGTAATCCATGGAGATGGATTCCAAAGGTCGACTCGAGGTAGGTAACGGAGTATAGAGGTCTTTCTTATTGATGGTCGGTTTAGCAATAGCGCAAGTAGTGCAGGATCTTATGTACTTCCTGACATCCTTTCAAAAGTTCAACCAATAGAAATACTTTTGCAGTACTACCACTATTTTCTCGACCCTGAAATTCCCAGTGACCCGACTGTAGTGCGCTTCCTAAATCATCCTGGCACGCTTGCTTGAAGGAACACAAAGGTGTCCCAGGTGACATAGCAGTGCATCCTAGAAGTGAAAATTTGGAACTTGTGTACCCTCTAAGAGCGTATTGTTTGTGTGGCCGAATTTTGGATTGCTCTTGTAGAGAAGCAGCCAATCAAAAGTCTCGTGCCCATAAGAGTTGAGAAAGGTCATTAGCGCCACGATCAGTGGTCAAATGAGGTATTTTGCAACATTATTGGTGTTGCCCTTCTATTACTTAATGTTCAAATGAAACTATTTCAGATATGTGGACCACTTCTCATGGTGATCGTTCTGCAACTTCCCTTGCGTCTATATGAACTGCAGGGGTTGGTGGTCTATGTGGATGACCTTTTCCTTTCTCGAAATATAATGCTTCCATTTTCAGCAAGCCTCCATAATAAAATAAATTTCTTTTTCATAAGTGGGATACTTGAAGTATGTGTCAGACAATGTCTCACTGTGATATGCCATTGGGTGCCCCTGTTGAGTAAGAACTGCCCCAATAACTTAGTCAGAGGCATCTGTCTCAATCTCAAATGCTAGTTACAAGTCTGGTAATGTGAGCACTAGGGAAGAGCATAGACAATGTTTCAATTCCACGAATGCCTTCTATTGAGATTCTGACCAAAATAATTTTTCTTTCGCTCCTCCCTTGGTGACTTGACTCAAGGGCCAAGTGATATGAGAGAATCCCAAAACGAACCTGCGGAAGAAATTAGAAAGACCCAGAAAGTTGGAAAGCTCTGTTAGAGTGGTTGGGGCTGGCCAATCCTAAATGACTTGGACCTTGGTTGGATATACATGCACCCCAAATCATTAATAATTTATCTGAGATACTTACCCTTGGTCATGCCAAAAGTGCACTTCTCCAAATTGGCACACAACCTCTGCTGGCGCACTGTTTGGAGGACCTGTCGGATGTGGTGGAGGTTCTCTTCCCAAGTCTGGCTGAAGATCAAGATGGTATCCAAGTACATTACTACAAATTAGTAGGTGAATGGCCGCAAGATGTCATCCATCAGCCTCTTGAAGGTTGCAGGAGCATTCATCAACCCGAAAGGCATGACCATCCATTCGAAAAGGCCCTCCTTGGCTTTGAAGGCAATCTTCCACACATCAAAGTGTTCGATTAGTACCTGGTGATACCCAAACTTATGGTCGATCATGCTAAAATATTTTTCCCCTTTGAGTTGGTCCAAAAGGTCATCAATCTGTGGGATCGGGTACCTATTTCAGACAGTGATCTTGTTCAACACTCAGTAGTCAATACATAGTCTCCAAGTCCCATCATTCTTCTGCACCAACACGATCGGGCTCCCACAGGGCGATGGACGGATGTTACCTTTTTGCAACATCTCCTAGATACGCCTTTTGATTTCATCATTCTCCAGAACAAAGCGTTGATAGATTGGTCCATTGGGCAGCGACGCACCTAGGATCATATCAATGGGGTGCTTGACCTGACATTGTAGAGGAACCCCTGCGGGTGAGGTGAAGATGTCCCCGTACTCCTCCATGACCTTGTTCATTTGTTGTTGTCGTGCGGAGGAGCCCTGTTTGAAGTTCATGGCCACAGTCTTCTTCTTGCCCTGAGGGAGGATCATTAGGAAAAAAAAATCCCAGTTTTGGAAATGAGCTTACTGCATTGTTTTGCAGTAACCAAACAGATAGCGGTAGGCGGTGGTACCTCTAGTATCATGTACAACTTATTGCCCAAAGTAATAATAACGGCATGAGGCCGGGACTCATACACAACATGTCACTTCCATAAGTAGGATTTTCCTAATAATACATCACAAACATCAAGAGGAGCAATGTCACATAATACCTCGTTTGTGAAGGGCTTGATGTTGTAGGGAAGGCGACACTGCTAGCTGACGCAAAGATCCCGTCCTTGTTACACGTCATTTTGTCACCATGACATTTGATTGTCATTATGGGTCTATCACCATCAATATTATGTTCCCTTAGAGGTAAAAAATACTCATGTTCTTTAACGAAGTCTTGGGAACTAGATAAAATCTCTTTAAAACCTTTAAAGTCTTACCTGTGTGCTTTTTGTGACCATTACTTGCGCATGAGCTGTTACCTTTTCTATTAGCTGCGACGATCGCCAATCTGTTTTCCACTAAAACCTACACACCCTCGTGAAAAGGAAGTAAATATAAAAGGGTAACTTCTAAAAGCCTAGTTGGTCGAATATTCTCCCAACTGGAAGCCTCTAGAGTCGCGCCAATTTGATATTTATCCCTCTACTCATGGAGATTATCCCTTCGCCAAAGGAACCCAAATCCCTTCATGGGAGGAAATCATTCCTATCTTAATGGATCTGAAGCTACCTCAATCTCTCCATAAATTGAGTTGAAGTTTCAGGTTGAAGGGTAGATACTGATTTGTATAAATTCTAAGTTGGAGAGATTTCATAGAGTTCATAGATTCTGAACTAGTAAGTTGTTATTTGCGCATCCAATATCACACCTTTTTGCACATGAATTCATGTTGGTTATTCTAGAGAGGAAGGCTTATCAAAACAAAGGAAACAATTGCACAGACCGGCGGGAGAAATCTGTACAACATCAAGGCTTAGGTTGTAAGATTGCTCTTTTTAATTTCTAATAATATATATGGATCTCTTTTTCTCATTGTCTTGTTTCTGAATTCTTGGAAATGATGTCAATACTTACACCCCTTAATCACTAAGTTAGACTAGTATTTATGATTGTTATATATTGTATATGCTTTGATCTTTTTCATTTTTTGTGATTGCAGGTTCTTCTCAGCGTTGAAGAATTGCTTTGGAGCGAAAGGCAAAAGGCTACATCGAACGTCTCAGTTGAAAGGTAGGAGCATAACCTCCTTATTTCAAAGATGTAATAATCTAAAATACAAAGTTTAGAGAAAAAGGAATTCAATGTTTATTTGTTTCTAGTTATTTGTTAGATTACTAGGGAGATCGCTCTCGTCTGCAAGAGGGATTAATCCATAAAAAAAATGGCGACTCTGCTGGGGAAGAAAAAATTAGTTTTCTTTGGTTCTGTTTGGTTTGACATTCTAACTTTCTTGGTTTGACTTCTCCGAGTATGGCTGGGTATATAATCCTTTATATTCTCAGAGATAGAAAGCCTTAAATATATTTTTTCCAGCTTTTCTTTTCCCTACGCAGTTTTCTTTGGAAAACAAAGTGGCAACCTGTGCAAATTGCGAGTACAGTTCAGTGAGCATGCGCACTGGTTTGTACTGAGAAGCTGTGCACCCCCTGGGAAATTTTGAAAATTTTAAAATTTTCTCTTCTAGAGTCAGATAACCAAATTTTTAAGGTTTAACCTGATCTATAACGGTTGTTAGAGTCTATGTATGAACTCCTCCTTAACACTTTAGAGTCTTGTTTGATAAATCATCATTTTGCATAATTCAGTTAGGGTTTGCCCTAGTTTGTTGTTGCTCCTTTTGGAATATAGATTCATTTGCCAAAGATTTCTGGTTTTATTTTAGTGTCTCCTTGAGCCACCAGGATTATTTGTAGCCTAACCTATTTTAGTATTTGATTCTTACTTGATTGGAAAACAGAAAAGCTTCTAGATCACCAAAGTCTGATTTATCTCAAGCTAGTATTTCATGATTTCATTTCTGCTAAGTCAAGTGGAAACATTTTTAGTTTTCTTACAACTAAGAGAAATCATTAAAAAGACACTAATACATATCTTAGTTAGGATTAATAATTAGAACTTTGTTTTGCTTTGAATTTTTTTTTATACTTTTTAGGGTTTTTAGAAGTTGATTTCTTTTGAGATTTGCTTGTTCATCAAAATTGTAATTTTTGGCTTTGTAATCAATGAAATTTTCTGCAAAAAATAGACATTGGTCATGCTTGGAAATTGTGTTCTTAATGAAATTGTTTTCTTGACGGAAAAATGAATTTTATTTGAAGTTTTAGGAAGCTTGTACTTTTTTAGTTCAAAATTCCTTCAACTTTCTGTTAAATAGAATTCATCAAAATAAAGAGTTGCATTTTCATATTGATGCATTTAGAGTAATTTGAGTCAGGTCACAATATCATCAAGTTTCAACTCCATACCCTTTGTGTAAATAACATCCAAATAAATACAACGCTTAATAAAATCAATCTACATATTTTTTACATTTTCTAGGGCTCATTCCACCAATTTAGCTTAGGCTAGTGCTTTGGAATAGGTTTTAATTAACGTTCCAAAGCATTTAAAACAAACAAGTAGCATCTTGCAGTAGGGAAATCCAATTGTTTCATTTGTACTCTGGGAAGCTCTTCTTAAAAGAGTCAAGCACGAGGTCATGTCTGACCCAGTGAGGTAATCATACCTACTTCATTGGCGAAGATAGAAGACGTGCACTTAATACAAATGGTAAACCTCGGATTAGCCATTTTCGAGGAGCCTGGGGTCACTTGTGAGCAAACCTTAGATTTACCAACCTTAGATTTACCATGTCGATAAGTTTTCAAAGGGATTGAGCTTGATACTCTACCCTTGCGTGTATATCAGATCATATATTGTTCCCCCAGATGCAATTGTCTCACTTGGTGACCTTAGTGGCCATAATGTTTGGATTTTTGCGAAGGTGACGGTGGAGAGAAGGTCTCACTGTACCTGGAGCAGACATTGAATAGAGTCACTTGGACTTTCCGGAGGGTACTCTTCACTTCGAGATGGCATAGTGAAGCTACTTACACTAGACTATTTCATTAAACAGGTTCTCGAGGTAACTATTCCAGCCACCAATTTTCCACATTAATTTCCGCAAAGTTGGATTTCATCACCAACTAGTGTTTTTTATTGTGGAAACATATTGTTTGTGTGTGGTTTGTCTCTTAGATTTTGTAGGCACGTGTTCATTTGCTTGATTTTTTAGCGACTTTAGGTGTATTCTTTTGAATTTTTTTGATTTCTTTTGTTAAAAATATTAACCATGGCTGAACTACCGATACATTCATTTAGAATGCAGGGGAAACCCCCTGAGTATACACCCAGTTAATTGGAAAAAATCAAACCTGAAAGAGTTCAACAATCAGGAACAGAGTCTACTAAACAAGGAGAAAAATCCATTGTAATACATCCTGATTTCAAAGTTAATCAACCTCATATAATTTAAAAATATCAAGAACAACAAAAAATTTCTGAATTAATTATAGTAGAATCTGTTACTGGTGAATTGTGAGATACACAATTCACTTAACCTGAAATATCTGAGCCTGAATCTGAATCTACTTTGTCTGAGTCACCTTCGGATCTCATAGCCCTGACTCCTGGTCGTCCTCGTTCACCTCAAGTGAAACTTCTTATTACTGAGAATCTTCCTCCTCGCCTAATTAGCATTGAAGAGATACCTGATGTGGAAGAAGATATCATAATTCCTTCTCGTCAAGAATCTTTAGATATAAGGTATAGTGAACAAATCTACCCTTTCATTCCTTTTAGACTAGATCCTTGGTATCATCAATTTATTGATTTTCTACATAGCTCTGGTTAAAATTGGCCACCACGCCACATACCTTTTTACTCTATACCTATAGGTAGTTACATGGCTTCACAATGAATGTATACTGAGTCATTTATGTATTCTTCATCACCAGGAACATTTTTGTATGGCGGTCCATCTGTTCCTGTTGGGTACCAGTCGCTCGCTGACACTTTCTCAGGAGCAACTCCATCCTCCGAAAATTCTACCAAATCAACTGGTCTGTATGAATCTACCACCGAACCTTTGACAATGGAAGATGTCTATATGTTTTCTGGGAACATCCTTCAACCTAGCTCTCAAGGTGGCTATATAGTGCATGGGGGGCAGCAACCCTTCCAAGGGCAGCAACCTTTCTAAGGGCATCAACCTTTCGAAGGGTAGCGAGCTTTCCAAGGGCAGAAGCCTCTGCAAGGGAAGTAACATTTCCAAGGGCAACAACCTTATCAATAGAATCCATCCTTTGAAGGAGGAAAACCTTTAGTTGGAACTTATCCCCCAGTTGTAGGGCAAAATATTCCCAGTAATTATCAATCTTATGTTCCAATGCCTCAAACTGGTTATGGTCAACCTTACACATCGCAAAATTTGATGGGAGCTCCTTACCTAGGGATAAATATTGTGTGGAATCCTTTGTTAAATAAAAAGCCTTTGCAACCTACATTGCAAGTACCTTATAATCAACCTGCTCAGCCAGCTAGAAAATTTGGTTTTACCCAAGTCCAACAGTTTGTTCAAGGTATGCTTCAAATTACCCCATAGGTATTTGTGCCAAGTAGTCAGCAAGCTGGTCCGAGTAATCCAAATACTCCTATCCAATATGCTATGCAAATTTTTGTTCAACAACCAAGTACACCTATCCCTGGAGTTTCTCAAACACCTATTGTTACAACCCTTCAAAGGACAACGCCAACTGTTACACAAGCGATTCCTCAGATTACTGCTCATCAAACTGAACCTACAATTCAATCTATTCCTCAAACCTATGTAGGACAACCTGGTGCAACTATGGTTCAAACAATTCTACCTTTTACGGGTCAAACCTTTCAAGGTTATTTTTTTCAAAGTCAACCATTTCAAGGGCAGTTTCAATATGGACAAATGGGACAAAGTCTAGTTTAACAGAGCCAACCATACCTTGGTTATACATATCAAATACCAGCTCAACCTCAATTTGGTATGGCTAACCCTGGATACCCTAGAGGTATACCAATCCCAACTGCACAGGCTATCCCAGGTTTTCTTAGATATCCTCCTTCGGGTACTGGTATTTTTCCTCAAGGTTATAAGTTTGCACAACAAGACCCTAGTTGGCGGTTACCATTCATTGCAACTTTATATTTACTGAACTTGTCTCGACTAACAAATGATCTAATTTACTATCTTCCGTTTTGGTTGGCAATGCCTACGAAGTTGCCCAGTGATATTCGAAAGTTTGAAGGAAAATCAGGAGAAGACCCTCAAATCATGTGATGACTTATCATTTGTGGTGTTCATCCAATTCCTAAATCGATGATTTGATTCATTTGAGACTTTTTCAAAGAACTTTGATAGGCTTAGCTGCAAAGTGGTACATTGAGTTACCGCAAAGATATTTCAACAATTTCAACGCTTTAGCAACAACCTTCCTAACTCATTTTCAGTTTCCAGTCTGTTATGATAATGGCATGAAACTTTTGACTTCGTTAAAACAGAGTACTGTTGAGCCCTAGAATTTCCTTCTCTTTTACAAACCTTCACTTCATTTCATCATTCTTTTATCACTTCATAAGCCTAAAATCAATGAAGAATGATTAGGATTGCTTAAAGGTTACATGCAATTGATTAACATATTGTATTTTCATGGTTTTTGCTGTTTTAATAATTTTGTGCAAAATAGCTACAGAATACCGACGTTCCGTAGCCGATCACGCATTCCGCAACTATTTTAGTGTTTAAACGGGTTACAGGTGTCGTCTGAAGGAAAAATGCATATGGTTGAATTACAGAACTCACATACATCATTCCTTGCTCTCCACGAAGTCTAAGGAAAAATCTGCAAGTGGTTATGCACGTGGAGGAAACCAAAACTAAGAAGCAGATTCCTACCAGGACAAGGACTCTACAGATGTCTTCAGCAAAGTACGAGGCCTCCACAAGAGTTCTAATTTGATTTTGATTGAAAAGACACTTGTCCCTATTTCTTCTCCAGGGCAGTTATGTATTTTGCTTATAAAAATAACTCGGTGAACCGAGAGATGGTTGGTTAGTTGATGTTTTGCTGTTAGTTCTCAAAAAGACCGTGATACTCTGTTTCTGAAGCGTTTTTCCTTTAATAAAAGAAGTTCAGCTTTGATGCATGAATTGAAGCAACGTTAAGGAGTTAAATATTTGTTTGCTAATATGGTGGTAGAGGGCCCCTACCGCCCGAGAAGCTCTATGCATATTTTTTAGATAAGTAACTTTAGCTTTGTTTCGTTCCTAATTTAGGCAATTTTCTGAACTTTATGTTTTATGCTAACTTACATCGAATGTTACAGCTAGTCTTGTTCTGATGAATTGTTCCAAAATATCACTAACACTGAATGAGACATAGCTGTAGTATTTCAGATATTAGTTGCATTTTAGTTCAGCTGTAATAATCCGGAGGTTAATTGCACTCTAGTTCAGTTCTGTTCACTGTATTTCAAGTTAATTGATTGCATTATAGTTCAGTTCTATTCACTGTATTTCAAGTTTTATTAGCTAGTTGTACTCTAGTTTTGTTAAAGTAGACTTAAAGGCCTTCATTATTTACAAACTGTTCTTGTTCTTAATCTCTATTAATACATCATTATCATAGGAACAATAATGGTAATGTCATTTTGAAGTCTTGACTGTTCTGCAATTTCTCAAAGTTCCACAAACTGCCTTTTTCCAAAGCTATTCCAAAAGATTTCTAACTTTTGAATGAGGCTTAACAGTGATATTTTGAGTTGTAGAATGGATTAATTTCAGTGTCATAAGTTAATTTAGAGTAGAATTCCTCACTATGTTGCAGACAATCTTTTCCAAATGTGTTCCAACAAACTTCTAACCATGGATGAGGTTTTCTCTGTGATATTGTAGGTTGTTGTTTGTTTAGAAGAACCTCATTGCATTAAACTCATCCTTTTCTCAAGTTATTCCAATATACTTCTAATGAATGAATTGGGCTGAGTTCATGTTATGAGTTATTTTCTTGTCAAGTTTTGCATTTTTTGTTCTCAAGTGCCATACATGGTTTAGAATAGATTTTGCTATGTTTTTAGTGAGTTATTTTCTTGTCAAGTTTTGCATTTTCTGTTCTTAGGTACCACACATAGTTTAGAATAGCTTTTGCTCTGTTTTAGTGTGACCAATAATTTCTCTTTGCCAACAATTTAGCTCTTTTCCTCTTAACACAAAAATACAAAAAAACCAAAAACACTAGAAAAACACTAAACACAACGAAGTAGGAAGAAGATACCTAGGCACATATAGTGCACTACACTTCAACAGTTTCCTAGCCCTGGTTGACAATTTATGACATCAATTTAGGAACACTAAGTTGACTAGACATTTTTGCGCCGTTGCCGGGGAAGTGTAACTAGGTAACCTTATTTCTTACATCCAAAAAAACAAAAATAACAACAAAAAAAAAAAAATTTCAATCACCTACCACACCCACTATATCATGTGGTGCAGTAAGAGGGACACATCCACATCATGAATTCATATTTTTGCAGGTAGAAGAAGAGGTGACAAAGGAGGTTGAAGAAATGGATGGAGATGATGACAATGAGGAAGATCCTTTTGGATCTCCCATTCAAGAAAATGATATCCGCGTTCAAATGAAGAACATCCATCCATCTGTACTTCCTAACTTCAAAGGTATGAGATCAGAAGACCCGGAAACCTTTCTTTTTGAATTTGAAATAATTTGTAGATCTTATGGCTACTCATTTCACATGCAAAAATTGAATTTGTTTCCGGCAACATTGAAGGATAGAGCTCTTAGATGGTTCATGACTTTAGGAACAAATTATATAAGGACATGGGATGATATGAAAAGAGTATTTTTGGAAAAATATAAAGGTTATTGCATGCACCATGGCCTTAGAAATGAAGTCTTTAAGATGAACCAAAAAGAGGATGAAAGCCTAGAAGATTTAGTAGAGAGATTTACTTATAATATCAAAATATCTAAATTGCATAATTTAGGATCAGATGCATTAAAAACTCTCCTACTAAATGCTATAAAGGATGAATGGATTGATCTTCTTAATCTTGTGGGAAAAGGAAATGTCTATCAATTGTCATTTCAAGAAATTTGTGAACTGTGCAAGAACATATCAAGAGGAAAAGAAAAGTGTGTAAGGTCCCCTCAAGATCCATTTATGGCAAAAGTAAGTAAGTCAGCATCAGGATTGGTAAGTCAAACTGAACCTAACAATTTGCTAAACATTCTTGGTAATTTAAATGAACAAACTGACATGCTAAGAACACAAAACAAGCAAGAAGTTGCTTTATTCATATTTTTCCCTAAATGTAGAAAGAGACATGCTTTGCATGAATGTCCACTTGATAACATTAAAATGTGTAAAATTTGTGTAGGATCACATACTACTGAAGATTGCCCATCATTACCAGGGTTGAAGGCAATTTACCAGAAGGATAATGGAGCAAATCAAGCACAAGAGCAACTTTCTTATGTAGCTCCAAGAGGACTGTGGCAGCCTCATCAACCCAATATGATGCAATATCCTTATGCATAGTTTCAAGGTTATGCACAACAACCTCAAGGTAATTGGAAAACACCCTTGCCTTGGCAACCTTGGGCATCTCAATCCCAACCTAAAAACCAATCTTGGCAACAAAGTTGGCAAAGGCCCTACAAAGGAAATCCACTATCTCCTCAATCTTTCCCTCTCTATCCTCAATACCATGATCAATGTTATCCATACCATTTACCTCCACTACAACATCAATATCACCCTCATTTGACCTCAATTCAACCTTTCCCATTACCATCCACACAAACACCCCAAATATTCCCCACTCCACTACCTGCACAACCATTTCATATCCCCAACAATAAAACACCTCAATCAACTTACAATTTTGAGGTATTGCAAAATGATTCACCAGCTATCATTGAAGAACAACAACCAAAAGAAGAAGACTCAGATAAGGTCCAAGAATCATGGATGTCTGTTGATAAAGAGAAGTTATTGGAACCAGAGATTGAAAAGTCTCATGCATGCCTATCACCAGATTCTATGAATGAAGATCACATCTCCAAAGACTTGCATTTCATGATAGAGGAAAGAAAAGGAAGACAAGATTACATTGAATCTTGGTTCAAGTCAGTCATCGGAACCCAATGCTCAATTATTCAATATCTTCTGACATCATCTAAATCAAGACAGTTGGCATCTCATATACAGGTACATATCAAAGAGTATCTTTCAAACCTGCATATGAGTTTATCTATCATCTTGTTACAGACATGGTTCCATTGGAAGTATTCATATACTTGAACAAGTTTTTCTTTTTCAAGTAGAGTAGGACATAAAAAATAAAAAAATTTAAAAATAAAAAAGTAAAGAGAAAAATAAGTCCTATTGTGAAAACCAGCTTGCTGGCGCAATTGGACATGAGCTTTGCTTGAAAACCAGGCAACTGGCGAGCAAAGTTCACAATAAGTTCTGCAATTTCATGATGGTTTCAAACTTTCATGGTTCTTCAAATCATTTTTTGTTCTATGCTCGAGTTGGATGATGTGGAATTCCTTAAGGTCCACCTTCCAACAGATCTTGTCCCATTGACCTCAACACTTTATTTGGGATCAAGATTAGAGATTATTTGGAGTGCCTTGGAGCTTGCATTCATCAATGGCAAGCCTCCTCGTTGATAACAATGGGAATACAACAATGTCTCTTGATTGTCAAATCTTGCAGGCAACTTGACTTCGACACATTCATTCGTCCCTGTCAAGATGCACTGAGGTAGCTTGACACTCATTTACATTATCGGTGAGTTGTCTCGCATTGGTTAACGATTTTCATTATTGATCGGTAATCCAATGATTTCTTCCCATGCTCGACTTCAACACATTTATTCGCATGGTAAGAATTGTACCATGAATGTTGGCTTTGATGAAGACTAATGGTTTTATGGAATCAACAACAACTCGCAGCAGTACATTTTATTAGTTTCTTGTAGCAGCATGTTCATCTTTTTTTCAATTCAACAACAGCTGCGGAAAGTGGCAGTTTCTGCAGCTATTGTTGTAGCAGCCTGTTTTTGTTTTTTGCAACTGTTTCCAAAGGCAGTTTTGGCGCAAATATTGCAAGAGACTGGAGCAGAAATAAAAAATTCTGAGCTTCTGGGTTTTCTCAGAATATGATAAATTGAGTAAGGCACAAACAAAATTTGAAAAAAAGCAAATTTTAAGGGCATTTCAGATGGGTTTTTAAGGCAGATTTTCATTTTTCAGCATTATGGACAGATTAGGACATATTTCAGTATTTTTGCACAACAGTGTCTTTTCTTCATCAAAATGAAATTCTAAAAGCATGTGGTAGTAGAAAAGGTAAAAATACACAGTTTCCCTTTTGAATCACTCAATTCGGCCTTAAAATGAGTTCATGGCGTACTTTTTTGTTGCAACATTGGGCAGAATGAAGGGTGAAACAGGGCATAAATTGATTTTAACATAACTTTCAAACCGTGCATCCGTTGGTCCTAAAATTTTTATGGTAAATGCATTGAGGTAGGGTGAATAAACACAGAAAATTTCAGAAAACTTCAATGTGTATTCTTCAAGAAATTGGCCACTTTCACCTATAGCCATTTCTCATTTTTCGGGAGATCTGTGCAACCAATGGCTGAGATTTTTCGTCGGAAGATGCATAATAATATTGGTAACAACCTCAGAAAATTTTAGGGAAGTCTGATGTACCATTTGAGAGAAATTGCAAAATTCATTTCATTTTACAATTCCACTCCATCCCACTCCACTTTCACTCCATCTCACGCCACTTTCATTCCATTTCACAAGTCCTATTCCACTTTCACTCCATTAAATTTCACATCCATATTCCATAGCCATACTTCATTTCTTTTTACAGATTGCATGTTGCAGCCACATCTTATTCAGCAGATATGACACAATAATACAACCTACAAAGAGATGATGATTACAGGAAATTGAAGGATTCTGTTTTGAAGACCAACATGCTAAAAGAGGACCAAAGGAACAACATCAAGCACAACAATTAACAAGGTCAAAAATTCTGAGGTAAATTGTGAAAATTATTTTAATAGCAAAAAGTTAAAACATGAAATAGATACAATGTCTATAATCATATGTTTCCTAAAACAACCTATCATTCGAATTGATTAACATATCTTGGCCATATCCCTTATCCCACATTCCATAATGATCCTCATTAAAACCTTGATTAATGACTAACGGTCATAATCACAAACGTAACCTACTAGTCCACATCTCCTTAAGATTGTATCATCCACTTATTTCACCACAAGTTCATCATAAATTCTCCATCAGATCCATAGCCACTTCATTTTCCCTTATAGCTTAATTACCTCCATCCATTCACCTCCATTACACTTTGGAGCCAATCCATCTCTAAGTACAGAGAGGTAATTCTGAGGGTGAAGCATCATTCTACAACTAATCCATCTTTAGACACAGAGATATAGTTTCAAAAATAAAGCATTAGACTCTATAGTCAATCTAGCTTCCAGCATAGAAAATTAATTTTGAAAGGAAGATAATCTGCACAGAGGAGGAATGTGGCTAATTGTCAGGACAGAACCAGTTGGAGTCAAGTATTTGGAATGATATCCACAAGTCAAGGAGCTACTACAACAAGCAGGGAGGTTAAATTTTATAGAGAAATTTGATGGCTTCCATAAGGAGATTACAACATCGTTTGCCAAATCTTTTGATGGAGTAGAAGAAGAAAAACTGACATGGTTATTGAAAATAAATTTGACACTCGACTACAGGAGGAAGATGAAGAACTAATTTCTGAAAAGTTAACAGAGATTAGAAAATAGATTAGGGCCAAAAGGAGCAGAAAGATAAGGTTGGATGTTCTAACAGAGGTTTCAGAGCACATGGAATAAGTTTTAATGAAATTGCATGAGGACATGCAATAGTTTTGTAGTGGGGGTATGTTGAGCCCTAGAATTGCCTTCTCTTTTACAAACCTTCACTTCATTTCATCATTCTTTTATCACTTCATAAGCCTAAAATCAATGAAGAATGATTAGGATTGCTTAAAGGTTACATGCAATTGATTAACATATTGTATTTTCATGGTTTTTGTTGTTTTAATAATTTTGTGCAAAATAGCTACAGAATACAGATGTTCTGTAGCCGATCACGCGTTCCGCAGCTATTTCAGTGTTTAAACGGGTTACAGGTGTCGTCTGAAGGAAAAACGCATATGGTTGAATTCCAGAACTCGCCTACATCATTCCTTGCTCTCCACGAAGTCTGAGCAAAAATCTGCAAGTGGTTATGCACGTGGAGGAAACCAAAACTAAGAAGCAGATTCCTACCAGGACAAGGACTCTACAGATGTCTTCAGCAAAGTACGAGGCCTCCACAAGAGTTCTAATTTGATTTTGATTGAAAAGACACTTGTCCCTATTTCTTCTCCAGGGCAGTTATGTATTTTGCTTATAAAAATAACTCGGTGAACCGAGAGATAGTTGGTTAGTTGACGTTTTGCTATTAGTTCTCAAAAAGACCGTGATACTCTGTTTCTGAAGCGTTTTTCCTTTAATAAAAGAAGTTCAGCTTTGATGCATGAATTGAAGCAAGGTTAAGGAGTTAAATATTTGTTTGCTAATCTGGTGGTAGAGGGCCCCTACTGCCCGAGAAGCTCTGTGCATATTGTTTAGATAAGTAACTTTAGCTTTGTTTCGTTCCTAATTTAGGCAGTTTTTTGAACTTTATGTTTTATGCTAACTTACATCGACTGTTACAGCTAGTCTTGTTCTGATGAATTGTTCCAAAATATCACTAACACTGAATGAGACATAGCTGTAGTATTTCAGATATTAGTTGCATTTTAGTTCAGCTGTAATAATCCGGAGGTTAATTACACTCTAGTTCAGTTCTGTTCACTGTATTTCAAGTTAATTGATTGCATTCTAGTTCAGTTCTATTCACTGTATTTCAAGTTTTATTAGCTAGTTGTACTCTAGTTCTGTTAAAGTAGACTTAAAGGCCTTCATTATTTACAAACTGTTCTTGTTCTTAATCTCTATTAATACATTATTATCATAGGAACAAGAATGGTAATGTCATTTTGAAGTCTTGACTGTTCTACAATTTCTCAAAGTTCCACAAACTGCCTTTTTCCAAAGCTATTCCAAAAGATTTCTAACTCTTGAATGAGGCTTAACAGTGATATTTTGAGTTGTAGAATGGATTAATTTCAGTGTCATAAGTTAATTTAGAGTAGAGTTCCTCACTATGTTGCAGAGAATCTTTTCCAAATGTGTTCCAACAAACTTCTAACCATGGATGAGGTTTTCTCTATGATATTATAGGTTGTTGTTTGCTTAGAAGAACCTCATTTCATTAAACTCATCCTTTTCTCAAGTTATTCCAATATACTTCTAATGAATGAATTGGGCTGAGTTCATGTTATGAGTTATTTTCTTGTCAAGTTTTGCATTTTCTGTTCTCAAGTTCCATACATAGTTTAGAATAGATTTTGCTCTGTTTTTAGTGAGTTATTTTCTTGTCAAGTTTTGCATTTTCTGTTCTTAGGTACCATACATAGTTTAGAATAGCTTTTGCTCTGTTTTAGTGTGACCAATAATTTCTCTTTGCCAACAATTTAGCTCTTTTCCTCTTAAGACAAAAATACAAAAAAACCAAAAACACTAGAAAAACACTAAACACAACGAAGTAGGAAGAAGATACCTAGGCAAATATAGTGCACTAAACTTCAACAGTTTACTAGCCCTGGTTGACAATTTATGACATCAATTTAGGAACACTAAGTTGACTAGACAAATACGTCTACGTATATTTCAGATCACATACATGAATGGTGACGTAGACAACATTTAGTCAAAGTTTTCATTCCGAAACAAATTCTGGCCGAATGGTTCATCAAATCATTTCTTCCTAAGATTATTGAAGATGTAGCTAAAGGAGGCGTTCTAACAGAATAGCAGGTCATAGCTCAAGCACAATACCTACACCTTGTTTACACACAATTTGGTACTTTGTATGAAAAAATTCTTGATTTACCACGCCCTGGTCAACTCACTACAACTCCTTCCAGTTCTCATGCCATAGATGGTGTAATTGGTATAGTTAATATGACAAAGAGTAAGAATAAATCATCTAATTCTACTTCTCGAATCATAACTCTACTAGATTCACCTAAAGGAGATCCTTCAACCCTAGACTTATCTACCACTAAAGCTAAATCATCCGGCAATAAGAAAAATGGGAAGAGTAAAAATAAAAATAAAAACTTCTCCCAAAGAGAAAGCTGAAAAAACCAAACTGTTAGACGAAAAACGGAAACCTCGTTATCCTTGTCTTATCTGTGATGAGGATCAGTAAACTAAAGAGTGCCCACATCGGGCCAATGTATCCAAATTTGTCAAAGGTTCACCCATGCCTGTTGTCCTGAAAGATCATTTTCCATCACAAGACAACAAAATGATCAAATCCTCTTCCAATTCATCGGCGGATATCCTGATGATGTCTTGGGTCATGGTTGCGACACGATCTCAAGATTATGGATCTAAGAATCCTGTAATTATAAAAGAAACTGAATTATCCTGTCATCCACTAGTATCAACTCCTTCAATTTCTGAACCATTGCAAATCGAGAAACCTAATCCTAATTTAGTGATTAAACTACTTTCCAAACGTGTACTTCGAAAATCGACTTTCAACCCACATGCCAAAGCTGCTCAGAATTGCAATTTTGTTGAAGATTTGGCCATATCCCCTTCAGCAAATTCATCCCTCGAAGTGATGCAATATTGTCCAGCTCATGGGAAATTACTATTATCAACTATAGGAGCAATTGATCCTCAAGACTCGAATCCCATTGTCTTTGATCTCGAGAACTTTGTACCTAGACTCCCACATCAAATCGCTTTTCAAATTATGGTATTAGTCAAATAAAGGCGAGTTTTTCACGCAATAATTGATGAGGGATAATCTACGTGCACTATGTCCTTACCTTGTTGGAAAAATCTTGGTTCTCCGACAATCAACCAGTCAGCGACAATTCTTAAAGCCTTTGATGGAAGAGGTATTCGCCCATTCGGAATACTCTAGGATCTGCCTACAAAAGTAGAAGGAAAATTCGTAACACTCAAGGTGGAATTTGTTGATGCCCCTCTTGATTACAACCTTCTTCTGGGTTGAATTTGGTCTTATTCTATGACCACTATCGTTTCATCAGTCTTTCAGATGATCATGTTTCCTCATAAAGGAAATATTTTTAAAATTGATTAGTTGTCTTACTTCACTTCAGACCTTACTTCTACAAATAGTATCCAGCATGTCATAAAAACGATTATCCATTATGAAGATGTTGGGGTAGGAGTTAAAGATTTTGTTGTCATGGGAACTTTCACTATACCTTCTCCTAACATACCGTGAACTATCACTAATATCAATATGATTACATCAAGCACAATGTCATTTGATGACACATGGAATGTGCCTTTAGAATCAGAATTGGACTCCTATGGTGGCAAGATGCCTTTAAGTCCTTTTGAATTGGCATATGTAGTGGTACAATCGTGTTCTGACAGTCCATCAACTTATACTGAGCAAATGAATGTGGTTAGTGAAGAGTCTTCTTCTTTTTCAAGCTCAACCATGACATCATTTTCGGATCCTTTTCAACAAGTGTTTTCAACTGATGAAAATAGTTGAGAAATCTTGTCATCAGATGAATTACCATGGGATGATATTCATCATTGATACTCTTATTTACCTTACCTTGATAGACTCGAGAATGACTTTTCATCCATATTTTTGTTTTATTATGTCAAGGAACATCAAAATCCTATGTCCATTCTCCATTCGGATTCTAAGAAAAATTTCGTAAATATTTCCACTACAATTCCTATTGACATATCAATTAAACTCAGAATAACTGATAACATTCATATAGGTGCTTCTTGCTCGATTGAAGAGATCAAAGTATACAAAGCCCTATTTCAGGAATTCCGAGACATTTTTTCCTAGTCTTGTGAAAAAATGCCAGGTATTGATCCTAAGATTGTTATTCATGAAATTAAGTCATACCCGAATGCCAAGCCTATTAGACATAGATTGCGTCCAATACATCTATGAAAAGCTGCTGCAGTTAAATCTTAAGTTGAGAAATTATTGCGTATAGGATTTATTTATCCTATTCCTTTGACAGATTGGGTATCTAACATAGTTCCCGTAACCAAAAAACAATGGAATATCATACTATGTGTCGATTATCGAGATATTAACAAGGATTGTCCTTAAAAAAATTGTCCTACCCCTTACTATTGTGCATGCAAATCCCCTCTGCGGATAGAGGCGATACCTCTAGCCCTAGGGTAAGTCTAGCAACAAGGGAACATGATGGTTTCTAAATTCCTAGTTCATAAACGAATTGCAAATTGGAATAGATGTCCTACCTCATTCCAACACATTTGACGTAGTATGTTGTAGTGATCCCTCGATATTTGGTCTTCAAGCCTTGCACTTTGTTGGTAGTGATATCGATACCTACACAAAGGTCAAGCAAACACTAAAAGCATACAAAGATGGAACTAGAAACTTTGAAGATTAACATAGACAAAGATGGAACTAGAAACCATTCATGTCATATTAATATATAAAAGGGAGTTTAAAATCTATGCCTTGACGTTGTATACCTCCTTTGACAGGTTCAGTTGGGCACATCTCCAAAGCATTCATTCGTCGATTCAGCTCAAACTCTCTCTCACAACTATGAACTATTCTCTGCTAGCTTTTGCACACCAGATCTTGGTCTATTCTCCCTAGACAAATCAATGGGATGAAGAGGAATTTATAGGAGTGGAGGAAGAGCTTTGGAATCCACTTATGGTGGAGGAAAGGTCTACCCCTTTGGGAAGTTGCATTTTTGTAGGAACTAGAAGGCCAAAGGGAGAAACTCGACCACACCCAGTCGAACAAACATCCATGATTCCACCCACGAAGCTATTAGATCTTAGGAGTTTCATTTCCATATTAAAAAACCTTCCAAAAGTAGCTCGGTGCGGGGGTTCTTCACAGATAGAGCGACCACGGCGTGAGCCCTAGTGAAAATATGGCCATGGGCGCAAGGACAAAACCACACCACGGCGCCGACCCAAAATTACCTGTTTTTAAGGGTCTACTTCAGGAATGTTCCACAGAGATTTTGTTCCTTGCATGTTAAGGGATGCAATGAAATTCATTATGATGTGTGAGAGTACACATGGGTCACTATGATGGTCCTCTATTTTTCAGAATAGGAAATGCAGGGACGGTGACAAAATGTTTTGTAATAGATGCCCCCTAAAACATGAAGTCTTAGAGAGAGGGAGGGGTGAAATTCTTTACGAGAACATGCCCAAACCAAAATGCCACCATCAGAGGATATGCAAGATCAAGTACGACTAATATCTCTGATACATGAGTACGAGGTATGGGCGCAACCATCCATAATAGAAAACATGTAATAAGATCCATGGTATGGGCACAACCATTTAGTGAGAAGGATCATAAAATAGACTCAGGTATGGTCACAGCCTTCCAATCAGAAGGGTCATGTATACAGTCATGACAAACCAAATCGTCCCGCATCCTGGATTTCATCAGTCAAAACCCAGGGTCTTGTGCTCCGTCCTGACCCGAACAAGCACAAATTTAGGTATGTGAATGAATGAGTTGAAGTCGAACATGCAAGAAAGTCACCTAATTACCAGCCGATGATGGAAACTGTTAACAGGCGCGAGAGAAACCACAAATAATGACAATTGTTCTCAAGGTACTGCTAGTACAATCCACGGACTGTGAAAAATGAACTAGATTCAAACATCTGCAAAATCACCCGATTGAAGGTCAATGATGAGAACCTGTCGTCGAATGCAAATAAATTGCTATTGAGGCATGCAAGCTCTAAGGTACCAGAAGGGAGTCTCTGGATCAGCTTCCTGGATAATGAGTTGAAGTCAACAGGAAGTGATTGGTCGAAGGAGGGCCATAATGTTTCCCACATCATTGACACAAGATAAAGAAATAAGATGTTAGTGAATCAAGACTGAATAGAGGATTAGGTTGGAAACTAAAAAAGTGACTTATCTTGAACATATTGGTGACACGACTCCATAATTTGGGCAGTATTTGACATCGAGGAATCTGAGGTCATGGTGATGAAGCAAAGAGCAGATGAGAGGTCAAAATGGATAACCCAAACCCATGGAGGCAAAATGACGAATGTGGGATGTCCCTAACTCAACACGAACTATAGACAAGTGTCATGTTCAAGAGTGACATACTGCCGACGCAACTGACAACTAGTTCCATTTCCCCCCACCATTTATGGTGAGTACCCCAATTATTTTTGGAAACAATATTGAAGGGGATATCATATGCTTGTCATGTAAGTTCTTCCTTCAAACAAATCCATCCTAGTATATTTTACGAGCCCTAGGAAGGAGGAATTTGGTAACGTCATGGTGACGTCTCCAATGTCATTTAGATTTAACGAGTCTGAAAAATGGGAAACTCGACGTCTTTTCATGTTCAGAGAGTTTGAAAATAGGTAGAAAAGAAAACTCCAGAAGGTCCCTTTTCGTAGGTTGTCTCTCAGATCCGAAAAGGTAGAAAACAATATCTGAGAGAACCTCTTAGCCATGTTTGACTAAGGTATTCCTTTTTCATAAATAATTTGTCCCAACCCAAAAAAGGGGTAAACGTATACTAGGCTGACGATGTCTTGCAGCCTTTAGCGAGTTTAAAACGACAAGGGCCCGATAATATTTTCATATTTTGAGAGCCAGAAAAGAGTTGAAAGATAACTCCACAGGGTGACTTTTTCGTGTTTTTACCATGTCCGAAAAAGTAATAAAATACAACTTGTTTCCTCATTTCTGCCAGTTTTAGGACCTGTTGTTGCACAAGAAACAAACGTAAAACCCATTTTGGAGTAAAAATAATAAAAATAACTGAAAATGTGTCCAAAAACCCATTTATGGTTAGAAAATTTTATAAAATAACTCAATAATAAAAAACAATTCACTTTCACCTTTTCACTTTCTTGTGATAACTTTCGTCGGTTTTCACTGTGATTTGGGTAGCTGAATGTAGGCGATCTAGGAGGCCATTGATGAATCCGCTTCTTCCAGGTAAGAGCCATGTTTTTATGGAAGAGTTTTAAAACTCATATTCGCGGCGGTCGGTGCCAGTTCTCGGCACATAGCTACGCTGGCATCCGCAATTTTTATACAGGGAAAGCACCGCTTAGCATTGTTGTTTGAAAAACAGCTGCACTGAGCACCATGCATAAGTTTTTTCAAAGTATATTAAAAAAATTCTTGTCAAAATCAATTCAGTTTTAGAAATATGTCTTATGGAATCTAGTATTTTGTTTTGCAGGAAGAATCAGCAGTTGTAATGGCAATAAAATGGAAAGAGAGAGAGCATGGGGTAGAAGTTGCATAGGCCATGGAGGAACGTGCATGCTTAGATGCTCTGAGGAACTGTGGGCTCCTTAAATTTTTCATGGCCCCATGTATGAGAGCTCAATTAGAGTTGTTGCAATACTTGATTAGTGTATGGGACATTGACCAAGAGAAATTCATCATCCATCAATAGGAATTCAAGATAGAAGTCTCTGATCTCTACTTCATGACAGGATTGTCGCGGAGGGGAGAGTGAGCAGGAATGATAGGTACTCAGATCCTTAGAGAGAGAATGGCCATGTTGATAGGGAGAGCTTGTACTAAAGCAAGCAAAGCACGTAAGAGCGGTAAACTAGACATCGAGACAGTGCGCAACTTACCTTTGAGGGTAGTGTTGCATATCATTACTTGGGCTACCGGATCTTAGGCTCCCCATGAAGCCACAAAGAATCAACTCCAATTAGCCATAGATTGCATGTCTCCGACAATCTTCAATTGGGCAGAAGCGGTGACGATAAATATGAAACGTTAGTTGAACAAGTGTAAAAATGGTAAGCTAAAGCAGTTTGGGTATAGGTCCATTTTGATATCGTTCATCTTGGAATAGCTACCGATATTCCAACATGAGGAGGTAGTTGTACTTAGGCCACCACTACGAGAGCCACGGATGGTCCGTTGGGCTGGGTTGATTCCTTGATCAAGGGGTGGGAAGCATATGTTGTGGAGACCAGAGTTCTTTTACTGGTTAAGCCGACAACTCATCGTGGTGGAGGACTAGCCATATACCGGTATCGATTTTAGGGGTGATCTGGATCTTCCACTTCTGAAAGGGGCCCACTGGGACGAGGAGAGAGGTAAAAACTCATTTTTTTTTAAATTTTTATGAGTATTACGGTTTTTTGTTGTTGTTATATATATCTGTTCTGATATTTTCTCATGTGTTGCAGATGTTGGACCAGAGAGACCTATGGGGATGTATCCAATAGCTCGGAGGGTCGAAAGAGAGTTAGAAGTGGCCCCTCATGGCGAGGGAGGTGATAACAAGGAATTAATTGCACGTAACCTGGAGGGGCTCACGAGGGGGATCTCGAAGTATGTGAGATTTGAGGACATTCCTCGTCCTTACCAGCAGCACACTGTGGGGGTTTCTAATCACATTCATCGACTGTTGAGACATGTCGTAAAGGAAAAGACGTGCTATCATGAGCACCATGCTGATTAGACTCCTAGGTTTTATTTCTGCAGTTTTTTAGAGACATGGCGTCTTAGGATGTAACTGAAACATATACATATTTTTTGAACTATGATGTACAAGCCGATGCAAACAATCGATATATATATATATATATATATATATATATATATGCTTATTTTCCTATCTAAATCTAACTATGTAATGATGATGCTTTTACAAATTCCGCAAATGTCTATCTAATACAAGATTAGCTAGTGGATCAGTCAATGTATTCATTCTTCTGGGAATATTTTGATATGTAATATAATCAAAATTCCTTTCTAACAAATGAACACATAAACACATCCTTAAAATCCAAGGGTTTCTGATAGAATAATGCCCATTGAGATGGAGAACAAAAATTTGAGAGTCTAGGTTTACAATTAATTCACGAATGTCGAGGGAAATAACTTCAGTTATAAGTTTCATAACTACATTGTATTCAATGACATTTTTAGTTGTATGTCCTAGAAAAATTCCTTGAAGGTCTATTAACTCACTGTAAAGATCATAAATTACCCAAGCCGCAGAGGATAGGTTTCGGGTATTGCGGGAGGCATCGTCAGCGAAACCGACATAAGGAGTGACATACATCTGCATAGTAAGAAAATGCATAATAAGCAGGAAAAACTGCTCGCAAACCACACCAAGCCAAAAATGTACAAAAATGAAAACACACACTTATGTACAAAATAAATGCACGAGAAAACTCATGCATAATATTTTTTGAGATATAGCTCATTTCAGGGCTATTCCAGGGTATTTCCTTCATAATCAATAAGCTCATAGGCCCCTTTTTGAAAAACACGTTTAAATATGTAGGGCCCATGCCACACGGGTTCAAATTTACCTGCCCCCAACTTATCATGGGCTTGGTCATACAAGAGGACCAAGTCTCCTTCTACGAAGATACGAGGGGAAATTTTTTGGTCAAAGTGGATTTTAACCCGATTTTTTTGTGCTTCTATGACTAGAGCAGTGAAGTGGCGAGTTTCATCAAGCCTCTCCAAATATAGAAGAAATTATTCCTTTGGAAAAGTATTCGGAAGTAATTTGACAATTAGCTTGAGTGAAGGAACTTCACATTCAATCGGAAGCATTCTTCACTGAGGTGTGAATCCAGTTGCATCCTTCACCGAGGTTCGGTAAGCCCAGAGAGATGAGAACAACATGAGATGCCAAGTGGACTTGTGCATCCCAATAGTACGCTGAAGAATAGTGACTAAAAATTTGTTCATGACTTCGACTTGACCATTGGCCTGGGGGTAGTACGGCATTGAGCTTTCATAATGCAAACCCAACTGAGTAGTTATCTCATCCATCATATAATGGCGAATATGGGAGCCATGGTCAGTGACAATGGCTTGAGGGACTCCAAACCTGGAAATCACGTGATTGAAGATAAATTGATCAGTCGTCTTACCATCAGCTATAATGTAGGCATTGCTTCGGCTAATTTGGTGAAGTAGTCTATGACTACAACAATATAAGCATGCCCCCCTTGCCTATCGAGGGTTACATGTCATTAAATCGATACCCCACTTTGAAAAAGGACCAACGGTAATGACGGGATGGAGGTGAGCGGGTGGCGTGTGCATCTTGCGCTGGTAGATCTGGCACCCACGACATTAATGGAAAACAAGGACACAATCTTTGAAAATTGTAGACCATAAATACCTTGCATGAAGAATTTTTTGATCAATAGCATACCCAGACATGTTACCACAACACGCGCCAAAATAGCAGTCATTAAGGACTTTTTTAGCTTCCTCGAGGGTTAAACATAGACGGAGGACGAAATCAGCTCCGACGTGGTATAAATTATCTACGGCTATGCGATAGGGTTGTGAATGATGACAGATACGTCGACGAGCATCTTTCATCAACTTGGACCGGAAAGTAGAGGTCTGGAGATAAATGATGATATCACCGTACCATGGATCGAGGGTGCTAATTAGAAAAATAATATCGTCTAGAATGTGTTCCTCATAACTGGAAGAAGCAAAGGCAGAGGGTAAGGAGCAGATCAATTCAGCAAAAATAAACGATTTCTTTGATATGGCGGCAGTGAACTCCAAATCGAACTCTTGGAGGATAAATATCCACATAGAGTACTTTCCCCCCAACAATTGTCAAGTTAAAATATAGGTCATGGGGTTGCAATCAAAAATCACGGTCGTGGTGCGGAGTAAAATATAATGGCAGAAAGGTTGTACGGCTTGAATAACATCTAATGCCAATTTTTCGACATCAGTGTAACATGTTTCAGTGTCAAGAAGATTGCGGCTGAGATAATAGATAACATGATCATTACCATCATCATCGTCTTGTACTAGAACCATGGCGATAGTGTTAAAAGCGACAACCAGATAGAGTAAATAATCACAATGATAATTTGGGGGATGCAAAAGAGGAGCATTGACAAAAATGGTCTTCAGTGCATCGAAAGATCTTTGGGAAATCTCATCCCATAGGAATGGGATGCCTTTCTTAAGCAATCGCGTAAAACCTTTGTCTACCTTGGCATAGTTTGGTATGAAATGACACAGGAAATTAGCTTTCCCTTGCAAACTTTGTAACTGGTGTAAAGAGGAAGGGGAGGGGAGATTAATGATAGCTTTGATCTTAAGAGGATTGAGACGAATACCATCTTTGGAAACAACAATCCCAAGGAGTCTACCAGATTCGATGCAGAAGACACATTTATGTGGATTAAGCTGAATGTTGTAGCGTCTACAATGAAGAAAAAATTTGACGGAGGTGTTCTGGGTGGTCCTGACGCTTAGCGAAATGAGTCGATAGGTCATCCAAGTAAGGCTGAACAATGTGCTTAATATCATGAAAATCATACGACATTGCCCGTTGGAACGTGGCAACATCATTTTCTGGCCAAAAGGGAGCTTTTTATACGCGAAATTTCCCCATGGACAGATGAAGGCGGTTTTATGTTGATCATTCGATAGTATATTAATCTGGTTATAACCAGAGAACCCATCCATAAGGGATAAATTCTCACTCCCAACACACTTTTCAATAATCTGGTTGATGAAGGGAGTGGGATAGTTATCCTTGGGACAAGCATGATTGATATCGCGTTAATCCACACAAACTCGAATGGTGCCCTTCTTTTTGGACACAAGGACAAAAGTTAGAGACCCAATCTGTCAACGAGATCGGATAAATGAAGCCTTCTTTGAGAATTTTTTCAACTTCTCCCTTTATGGCAACTTTCTTTCTAGGGTGCATGAGATGAAGACGTTGGTGAACAGGTTTCACATTAGGGTAAGTGGGTATCTTGTGTACTACTATACTCGGATCAATGTCAGGAATTTCCTGGTAGTACTAAGCGAAAACGTCTTGAAATTCACGGAAGACGCTAGTATAGACCTAAATCTAATCAGGGGAATAGGTTACCCCAATATGGATGTTCTTGACAACCCTCAGTTTAACAGAGATGTTAATAGGAATCGTCTCAGTGATATTTCCCATGTTTCCCTCCACAAAAACTTCATGTGTCAAAATAGGCGTTTGAAGCGGTTGGGAAGGATCTCGGGAAGCAAAATTCTCAAGACAGGTAGACATTGTCCCAAGACTAGGTAAAAAGGAGGAACTATGATGATTATCATCCCAGGGATGATCCTCGAGAGACATAGTTTCCATGATGGCTTCATCAGTTGGAAACGTCTCGTTCAAGGGATCGAGAGAATCTGAAGCACTGAGCCAAGGGGATTGAGAATACGTGTCAAGAGGCATACTTAAAGAAGTATGATCAAAAGGAGAAGCTGAAGCAGAGACAATTTTAGCGTAGTTGATTTCTTTGGGGCTTAACGGGATAACATCGCCCAAGGAATCCATTTGATCGGAGGAAGGAACGAGCCATGAATCCGATTTGAAGGATATCATATTGACAGAGGCGACATTGGGAGGCGGGAGGTTGAAATACCCATTAAGGCATAATATTTAAAAATACTTGCTCCCACACTCTCGTATGGAATATTGGTATGCTCCACATACATAAAATTTCCTTTAGAGGGAATAGCAGCAAAGAAAGAAAACAGGTCGACTATGACTATCTTCCCTTGGTGGGGAAAACGAAGGACACGGAGCAGAGAGGAAGGCACGCAATGCATAGCATGGGTTCAACTTCGTTCGAGTATAAAATTGTAATTCAGATTAGCATCAACAACCTCTACCTCGACGTTGACTATCTTACCTTCCAACATGATAGGTAAGCTGGGGAGAATACCAGACGGAGGATAAACTCTTCCATCAAAAGCCTCCATGGTATTAGGAGATTTGATCAAAGAAGGAGAACCAATGGCTTTCCAAAAAGATACGAACATAAAGCATGTATATGCACCTTCATCGATTACAGTTTGATGAATGGCCTTTGAGTTAATGATAACCTGGATAAGAAAAGAAATTTGGTGGGGCAGACATAGAACATGGTTCTCCAAATCGAAAGTAATATTGTCGGAGTTAGTCAGATCGATTCCTCCAATGGCAGATAGCAATGATTTCCATTGTGTAGGACAACTTTAAAGAACCTCTAATGCCAACATAGCAGAAGGAGCTTGGACCAAATCCTCAACAATGTTTTAATGTTGAGTTGCGTGAGCATTAGGATTGTAAGAGTATTTTCAAATCACACCTTTAGAAGGCGATGGAACAATAAAATCATTACTAGACCTTTCGATATGAAGAGGGTCGGAATTAGGCAGGGAAAAAGTAGAAGGAGCATCGATAGTTTCTTTCTTGGCTAGAGGAGTGTAATATTTCGACCTAGTCACCACGTTCATGGGTATAGTGCCTCACATAAACACTTGAGAACCAGATGAGGAAGAGGATTGCGATTGGTCTACCATCTAAGTTTGTTGGGATGGGAAAGGCTCTTTTAGGACATCCGGGGTCCCTTGAGTACTTTTAAGCAATTGGCTCACTTCAGACCGTCGAGGACAATCTTTAGTAAAGTGATCATTGTCACATATAAGACAAGGGTACTTAGGTTTTCACTTTGAGCCATCATCAGCGTTGGTTTTAGGAGAATCCTGTTTCGGGGTATCGGCTTTGGCCTTTTCTTTACCCTTATTCTTAACTTTGGAAGCTTTTTCTACCGAGGTCGACTGGATGGAATTCACTTTCGTGGTTTTACTAGGATTGGAAGGTGGCTGAGAAGTAGTATCGGTAGAAAGGGCAGATTTCTGCTTCGCAGGAGCAGGAGAAGACTTATAGGAATTCTGAGAAATATAACCAATGATATCGTCGACAGGTGGTGTCTTCAGTGCTTTGGAAGTTCTAGCTCATGGAACATTGGGCAAGATATCATAAAGCTTGCCAGAATGGGAGTAAACCAGATCGAGGTACTGGGCACGAGCAATGGCCTACTCTTCGGTGACACATGTCCCCATAGCAATGTCCTTAGCTATCAAACCGACAAAAGAGGTAGTGAACCAGTCAGTCAGAAGCTGATCAGGAATTTCAAACTTGATCAAACGATGATGCCATCTCCATTCATGAATGTGATCAGAGATATGTGTGACCGTATATTATTTCAAGGACGTAAGGAGGTGTGTTCTTGTTTCATAGCAAACTGGTAACTGAAAGTGTGTGAGAAATTTCATTGCAAGAGAATTGAAATATTGGAAGATTCCATGAGAGAGTTGAATATACCACTTTGCAGCGGCACCAGTTTGAGTCCTTTGGAAAAGACGTAAACGAATAGAATCATCAATCCAGGAGTTAGAGGAGAACCATAGGTGATATGTCATAACATTTGCCAGGGGGGATTCTCCGGACTTGCCTTCGAACATGGGGCAATTGCCAGGAATCTTGGTGGGAACTGGGGGGCCAATATGGATTATGAATAATGGGATCATTAGTTATCTTTGACACATCGGGCAGTTCCATTGTAGCAAGGAATGGAAATTGCAGGTCAAAAGGCATCGCAAGCCTTTGATAAAGACCTGTGTTAGGGTACCAACCAGGTCAGGAGAAATTTTGAGCCCATATATTCTGTCCCAAAGGATTTTGTCCATAGGGGGTATAATTTTGGAAATTATGCCCATATCTTGGCTGGGGACTAGGGTACTGGTTTTGATTAAACCAATGAGGCCTAGTTTGAGCAACGTATGGATTTTGTTGCGGGATGAAAGAAATACCTTGGGGTTGACCTTGTGCCATCAAAGGTTGACCTTAGGAAATCAACGGTTGGATTTGAGGAATTAAAGGTTGGACTTGAGGCTGACCAGTTTGTCCCTGGGGTCAAGTTTGGCCCAGATGATGAGGCTGATCAGGCTATCCCTGAGAACCATGTTGGCCTGATGGTTGAGATGAGTCAGGCTGCCCCTGAAGACTAGGTTGACCTTGCTGGCTAATGGAGGGTTGACCTTGTTGTACAAGAGGTTGGCCTTGCTTAACGTAAGGTTGGTTCTTTTGTACAAAAGGTTGTCCCTGAGGTGGATAGGTTTGCCCCAAATGAACATAAGGCACTCCCTGTTGAATGTAGGGTTGACCTGGATGACCGTAGCATTGTCCTTGGTTGGCCAAAGGTTGCTCCTGTAGATGGTAGGGTTTTCCTTGTGGGACATAGGGTTGTCCCTATTGGTACGTGACAGGAACATGGTAATATACGTGATTCCCGAAATCATCGTAGAAATGTGGTGGATTGGCTAGAGCCTGAACCTGCTGAGAACCCTGAGGGAGGTAGTTATGATTTTGAACAACCATCATATATTGGTCGTACAGAAAACCTCCCGGAATAGGATTAGAAGGGATAGGCATACTACCAATAGGTTGATTGACTCCTGATACATGAGGTTTTGATCCACTCACAATAGGCCCAGCAGACCTCGTGGAAGCATTGGGATGCTTTCCTTGAACAATAGTAACTGACAGAGACAATGTAACCACACTAACGGATGGTGCAGAGGAAGCCACACAAACAGTGGGATGGGTCGGGACAGCCGTGACAGTTGTCTGAACAATGGGAATCGAGGAGGATGCACCTGACACAAACGACCCTGAAGAAGGAGCCACAGTACTTGACCATATCGAGTTCCGGTACAAAGATGAAGCACCAGAAATCAACTGTACCAAAGTACAATAACCGACCAAGATTTCCTGAGAGGAAGGATGAGACGTCCCATAAGGAAAATTTTCGGGAGGGACTTGATATTCCCCAGTAGATATGAGAGTCTCTTCACTACTAACAAGACTCGAGGCATCCATGTCTGATGATGACATGTTGTCAGGGAAAAGCTGGTGATCGGCAAAGGGAAAAGCACGTGAAAATGGTGTCACACACAGGCTCGAGCGTCGAGGGGAATCTTCTTCTAGAAATGAAAAAGGATCCGGCGGCTTCCAGTTGATATCAAATGGCTCCTCAGGGGGAGACCGAGAGGCAAGAGTTTGAATGCTCGGGATGACGGCACGTTCGAGGCCTTGGGTCTCAACAGACGAGGGTGTCTCAGAAGAGACTCTGGGGGGAGACTCTTCACCACGAAGTAATGAATAGGAGGTCGAAACAGGTGGTTCTACCACAGTGACTTTGTCTCAGAAGAAGAAGAGAAAAGAGATGATTAATTCAAGGCTTTGACAAAAATCATTAAGGAATTACTTGTGATTCGACCAAGAAATAGCTTAATGGGCGAGTGATGTAATCGTGGGAAATTAATTTTTATAACATTGAAACAACACTCTGCCTTTTCATGTTTTAAGAGACGAGAAAAGGACAAAAGGTAACTCTAGTCACTTTCAGTCTGAACGAGCTCGAAAGGACAAGTGCACAATGATATTTTCAAATTTAAAGATTCATAGAAAGATCAAAATGACTACTCTGGAACTCTAGGCAAAAGGTTGTACCAAGCTCCTGTGAACTGTAATATACACCTTGGCAAATAAATTTACCAAGGACTTAACGTATGTGCAGGTAGTCTCCCCGAATGTTGTGTTCGTTGTATCACAGTTACGGGGTGGCAGACTCAGTTTCCTATGGATAAAGGATTGCAACCTAAAAGGGTCTCCCTTTATATATGCGACAGTTCGAGGAGCACAAGTCCGTACTAGCGTTGTCTAATGCAATATTGCGAGCAATAGCGGCTAGGTTTAATGACGCCGGAACACGTCACTAGCCTAGACCTCTAAGTGTGAGCATTAAGTTTCAATGCTTCCTTAGGTTGATTGAGTTAATTTTATGGTTTATCTTGAAATTAGGTTTCAGTTTCAAGGCCCTACCGAATGTTACCTCAAATCTCTAATGTGAAACTATATGAGAGCGAATATCATTTCATTTCAATGAAAAGCTAACTAAGTGAAGGAAATAGGTTCGCAAAAAAGTACCAGTCAAGCAAATGCAAGAATGACACTTTCTCCTATTCTACTAACACAGCCAAAGCAAAAAACGAAAAATTTTCTTTTGTCTTTCACTTTCCAATGAAAAAGGGAACCTAATAACGCAAAAGAGTACTTTTCATTTCCGACTAAGAAGGAAGAATGCAATTTTTTTATTTTTTCGTATTAGTGATAAGCAACAATGAAATACTACACTAAAAAAAACAAATATTAGCTCCGAGTAGCTTTAAACGAGATCGTAAAAACATGAAGAGATCAACTCCAAGAAAACATAAACACGCAGACAAAACTAGGAATGCATTTCGTTACTCAAAATAAAGGGCTTTTTAGTCGACTAAACGAGCAATGTGATCTATGCTCGCGGTGATGGAGGGAGAGTCAAACAGACACAGAATGAAAGCTTAACAACACTACTTCACGTACAATCAACTAAAAAGGCCAAGAAACTACAAAAAATTCTAAAATTTAACAACCAAACTGACTCATAAACATATCAGACACTCAACGAACATGTGATGAAGTGAATGGTTCGAAACACCTAGAAACCCTAGGATGAATAAGCCACATTTTTTGAATGAGAGATAACAAAACTAGAATGAATGAGCTAGCCAAGTCAGGAAACAAGAGTTATATGGATCAATCCAAACAGAAAAACCAACCTAAAGGATAAGACACACTTGAAACTCAGTGCAAAAGGCCCAAAATTCAATCTTACAGGAATCAGCACAGTTGTTCAGCAGCATTCGGTGCCGAGAAGGAAAAATCGCACCTGTTTTAATGACCACTCATGTAGATGGGCACGACTGTCAGACAATCAGCAGCACCGAGCAAGAAAAAAAAAGGAAAAAACAAAGGTCTTCCTGAGCAAAACCAAACTTATCACTCTAGAAAAAGGCTAAATGGCTAGAAGCAGTCAAACAAGCCAAAAACAACAGAGAAATGACAATTTGGCCAAAGTTGGACAGATAATCAAAAATTCAAAACGAACAATAAGAGACAACAGGAATTGACATCCCCACAGAGTCGCCAACTTGTTGTGTTGGCAAATCCCCTCTACGGACAGATGCGATCCCTCTAGCCCTAGGGTGGATATAGCAATACGGGAACATGTTGGTTTCTAAATTCCTATTTCATAAACGAAATGCAGATTGGAATAGATGTCCTACCTCAGTCCAACGCTCTTGACGTAGTACGTTACAATGATCCCTCGATCTTTGTTCTTCAAGCCTTGCACTCCGTTGGTAGCGATATTCACACCTGCACAAATATCAAGCAAACACTAAAATCATACGAGCATACATATTCATTCACGACTATCTAACTAGTCAAGGAGAGTCTGAAACTTTGAATATTAACATAGACAAAGATGGAACTAGAAATCAGTCATGTCATATTAGTGTATAAAATGGATATTACAACCTGTGCCTTGATGCTGTAGACCTCCTTTGACGGGTTCAGTCGGGCACGTATCCAAAGAATTCATTCTTCTATTCGGCTCAAAGAGGCGAAAGGCTCAAACTCTCTCTCACATTTATGAACTATTCTCTCCTATCTTCTGCACACCAACTCTTGGTCTATTCTCCCTAGCCGAATCAATGGGATGAAGAGGAATTTATAGGAATGGAGGAAAAGCTTTAGGATCCACTTATGGTGGAGTAAAGGTCTATCCCTTTGGGAAGTTGCATTTTTGTAGGAACTAGAAGGCCAAAGGGAGAAACTTGACCACACATAGTCGAACAAACATCCATGATTCCACCCACGAAGCTGTTAGATCTTAGAAGCTTCATTTCCATATTAAAAAACCTTCCAAAAGTAGCTCGGCGTGGGGTTTCTTCAGAGACAGAGTGACCACGGTGTGAGGCCTAGTGCAAATCTGGCCATGGGCACAAGGACATAACCACACAACACTGACCCAAAATTACATGTTTTTAAGGGTCTACTTCAGGAATGGTCCACAGAGATTTTGTTCCTTGCATGTTAAAGGATGAAATGACATTCATTATGATGTGTGAAAATACACAGGGGTCACTATGATGGTCCTCCAGTATTCAGAATAGGGAATGCAAGGACGGCGAAAAAATGTTGTGTAACACTTACATCGATCAAATTGTTGATGATTGTGATGGAAGCGAAATATTCTTGTTTATGGATGGATTTTCTGGATACAATCAAATAAACATACTCCTTGCTGATCAGCCTAAAAAAACATTTATATGTCCATGGGGAACGTTTGCATATTATAAATTACCATTTGGACTAAAAAATGTTGGCGCAAATTTTCAACGAGCTATGTCTTACATATTTCACAATATCGAACATATTGTACAACCCTACTTGGATGACTTACCTGCTCATTCTTTACACAGACAAGATAATCCTACACATTTACGTACCATCTTTATGAGATGTAGGAATTACAACATTTGTTTGAATCTGCACAAATGTGCATTTTGTGTGCAATCAGGAAGCTTACTTGGATTCATTGTTTCAAAAGAAGGCATTCGTTTCGACCCATCGAAGGTTGAGGCTCTTGTTAATATACCTCCTCCTTCCACTCTTCGCCAACTCCAAAGTTTGCAGGGGAAAGAAAAATTTCTGCGTCGTTTTATCCCGAACTATGTGGAGCTAACTAACGGTTTCACTCGGTTGTTAAAACAGTATGTTCCATTCATTTGGAAGAAGCTTGCCGATAAAGATTTTGATGCACTTAAACACGCGTTGAACCATGCACTGTTGTTGCATCTGCCTGATTATCAGCGAGATTACTTTTTGTATTTAGGTACAAAGGATTCCACTATTGGAATGGTTTCAGTTCAAGAGGATGAATATAAAAATGAACATGTGATTTATTACCTAGGTCAGAATCTCAGCCCGATGGAAATGAAGTATTCACATGTGGAGAAATTGGCCTTGGCAGCTCTTCAAGTTGTCCAACGATTGCGTCATTACATATTGTTACGCAAAACCACAATAATATCTAATTGCAATCAGATGATGTATATTTTGACGAAACAATTGCTCGGGGGAAAATAATCTAAATGGATCATTATCCTACAAAATTTTGATTTCGAGTTCGAGAAATCCAAGTCTAAGAAATCACTGGTTTTCGTTGAAATTATGTGCGATTTTCCCAATACTGAATCTGAAACGGTGGCAGAAAACCATCTTGCTGATGAATCTATGTTTCTAATCAGTACATTAGATCCTTGGTATGTGGATATCATTATCTATCTCCAGACCCAAACCTTTCGGCCAAATATTTCACGAGCAGATTGATGGAGAATTTGATACCAATCTCAACAAGACAATATTGTTGGCGACACTCTTTATCGTCGCGGTGCCGATTATGTTATTCAATGTTGTGTAACTCATGAAGAAGCCGAAATGGTTTTGAATGACTGCCACTCTGGAGCGTGTGGTGGTCATATGTGTGGGTTTGCCACAACCCAAAATATATTGTGTGCTAGCTATATCTGGCCGTCATTATTCAAAGATTGTATTCTCGCGGTTAGAATATGCCACTATTGCCAGATTTTTGATCGAAATATGTGTGCACCTCCAGCTCCTCTTCACCCAATCATTGTTGTCGGTTCTTTCACCAAATGTGGCATCAATTTCATGACATGTAACCCTCGCTCGGCCGGGGGACATGGGTATATTATTCTCGCCGTAGATTACTTTACCAAATGGGCTGAGGCGATGCCTACATTCATGGCTGATGGAAAAACTGCAGCTATTTTCATATTCAATCACGTAATTGCTCGGTTCAGAGTCCCTCAATCTATCGTTACGAACCATGGGAGCCATTTTTGAAACAGTATGATGACCGAACTTTTCGCTCAACTTGGCCTACACCATGATAATTATACACCATATTACCCACACGCTAATGGTCAAGTTGAGGCCGTCAACAAGGTTTTAACCAACATGATTAAACGGATTGTTGGAACTCATAAAACAAATTGGCATACCATGATTTTTTCGGCATTATGGGCATATCGTACCTCTGCAAAAACATCCACATGGTTCACTCCTTTTCATCTTGTTTACGGTTTGGAAGTTGTGTTACCCATTGAATGTGAAATCATGTCTGACGCAACAAAGCTGAAATTCAACTCACGGAGAGCTGGTCAACTGTGATGTGGCATGGCTCTGTCAGCATTTCTCTTACTGAACTCCTATGTTTATTTCCCCACGTGGTCTTCTTTCCTTTCCTTGGGTTTATTTGTCAATTTCAGAGAAATTGATAAATAAACATATATTCACGACTTTTCACTTATGTATTCAACTTATATAATTGTCTCCAAGCCTTGGGCTAAGGTTATAACCCTTGAGCCCATGTGGTGTAGAACAGTCGGTGATGGGGTGCACTGTTAAGGCACTCCGTTCTGTAAGGTCACCGGTTCGAAACCCATGGGTGGAATGGAAGGAGAAAAAAATGGGAAGATTAGGATTAGTCTAAACGAGCAGAAAAAAAAAAAAAAAAAAGGTTATAACCCTTGAGATTTTATATTAATACGCACGCCCTTTTGAATAAATAAATTTTAAATAAACCTTGCTCTGGGCCCCGCGTCTACGTTCAATCGCCCAATCAACGCACTCACCGTACCTTGGTTAAACCTCACGCATCTCCGTCAGACGACCACCGTCCGATGACTCTGCGCCAAATCGACGGCACTCGACGATATCGCTCCACCTCCTGGTACGACCATTAACGTGCGATGAGAATACGGAAAGGCGGTTTTGTACTCCCGTCCGGTGCCATGTGTCGAAGGCTCTATGGAATCGCTTCGATTCAGAAAATACCGCCTTCTCCGTAAAAGCGATGCGATATGGGCAATCTGCCTTTGGGAATCCACTCGTGGTTTTGCTTCAGTGATCAACCAAGGTTGAGTCGGGGTTGGGATGCTCTTCATATGCCTTAACTCCGGTCTATGGCTCGGGTTCGTTCAATTGAATTCGTTACGATTATATAGTGGGGAATTCCATAATCAAGATACAAATAGAGGACTACGGTGGAATTTAACTCGCAGGGTTTATCCAGCCAATTGACGGGAACAATAGATAGAAAATGAGGAATCACACAATCACCATTCTCAACGATTTCACACCGAGCCAGTGTACAATCGTTTCTCAATCAAAAAATTCCTTCATTAATAAGAATTTGAGACAATCCGATAGGCAATGAGCATTGAAATCATTTAACTGGAAACAATTGTTAACACACAGAGTTTATTGCAGAAATATCTTCTCTTCTCTCCTTTTTTTTTTATACACCCAAGGGATTACATTTTTATACATGAATATTTTTCTGTTCGGTTCCTCCGCGGGGACCATTTTTTTTTTGGAAAATCAACAGCCTAATTAAAATAATTCAACTAACTGAAATATGACAGATAGACTAACTGAACTATTCGACTTCCACTAACTCTAACTAAGCTAAATAATACAGTCAGCTGAGGTATTGAAAAATAGCTGTTACAATTCAAGTGATTTCGAACCCTCCTAGCCACAACATGTGAACAAAACCTCCTACATTGCTGGCTAGTGTCTCATGCCCCTGCATCAGACTCCTGAGGGAAATTTTCTTCATGGGCTCCTATCCATGAGCTCTTCCATTGATCTGCCTATCTTCTGCAACATTCCTTCAGTCATCCAAGTGGCATCTTCCTCTGGCTTATCCTTCCATTTGATCAAGTACTGAAAGTACTCTTGTCCTCTGGTCCTTCTGAATACTCTTTTGTCCAATATCTTCTCTGGTTGCAATGGTTGCGCTGGAGGTAGATGTTCTCTCTACTCAATATGTTCCTTGTCTGTTGATCCTTCTTCTGCACCATCATCTTCATACTTGTACAAATCTGCAACATTAAAAATGGGAGATATTCCAACATCATGAGGTAATTCAATCTCATAAGCATTTGCAAAAACCTTCCTAAGTATCTTGCATGGCCTAATCTTTTTGAACTTCAATTTGTCGTACTACTTCTTTGGGAATCTCTCCTTTCTCAAGTGTGCCAAAACCCGATCTCCTACTTCAAAATGAACTTCCTTTCTGCTCAAGTCTGCTCTGCTTTTGTATTTGATGCTGCTGCCTTGTAGTTGTTGTTTCACTTGTTCATGTATGGCTTGGATCTCTGAAGCAAATTCCTCGCCATCTGCACTCCTTAGCTCTGCCTTTCCCAGATTTCTCAACTCGGATATTCCTCTGGGGTGCATTCCATAAAAAATATGAAATGGACTCTGCCCTGTGCTCCTGTTTGGTGAGTCATTATATGCATATTCAGCCTGAGGCAAAATATGATCCCACTGCTTGGGATGCTCTCCTGCAAGACTTCTCAACAAATTTCCCAGACTCCTATTCACTACCTCAGTTTGTCCATCAGTATGAGGATGATAAGCTTAGCTGAAACTCAGTTTGGTACCAAGTTTCTTCCACAGTGTCCTCCAAAAGTGACCCACAAATCTGGTGTCTTTGTCTGAAACAATACTCTTGGGCAACCCATGCAATCTAACAACTTCTTTGAAAAACAAGTTAGCAACATGGGTGGCATCACTAGTTTATGAATGGAATGAAACAGCCTTGCTTTTTAGAATCTTACCACTACAACAAAAAGTACATCATTCCCTCTACTGCATCATTCCCTCTCTGAGTCTTGGGCAATCCTAGAACAAAATCCATACTCACCATGTCCCAAGGCCTGTCTGGAATAGGTAAGGGAGTGTACAATCCTGCATTCTGGCTTCTTCCTTTGGCATATTGACAAATCTTGCAATTTTTCACAAACTTGCTCACTTCTGTTCTCATCTTGGGCCAGAAATAAAAGTGACTCAGCTGCTCATAAGTTTTATCAGTACCAAAGTGTCCGGCAAGTCCACCACTATGCTTCTCCTTGATCAAATTTTCTCTCATGGAACATCTTGGTACACACAGCTGGTTTCTCTTGAATAACAAGTCTTCCTGAGGCTGATAATCCGTACTTGGCCATACTGTTAAAAACGAGTTACTACATGCCTCAAATGCTTCTTTAAAATATGGATGTTGTTTTATACAATTCTTTGAGAAAATCAAATCCTACAACTTCAAAATTGGATTTCTTGAACAAGCATGTGCCTCCTACACAAAAGCATCAACTAATTTATTGGCTTGACCATATATGTTTCAAAACAAAAAATTAAAACCTTGGAGATACTCAACCCATTTAGCATGCTTATGTTTCAACCGAAACATTTTGTACAATATCTTGCAAGCATGATTGTCGAGAATATAATACAAATTCCCTGGACATCAAATAATGTCTCCACTTCTTCGAGTGTTTGGACAATTGCATAGAATTCCTTCTCATAAGAGGAATAATTTCTCCTGGTATCATTAAACTTCTCACTGAAATAGGCTACAGGCCTATCATCCTGACTCAAAACAGCTTCAATGGCCTCCCCACTGGCATCACATTTTACTTGAAATGGTTTGGTGAAATCAGGCAGAATTAAAATAGGATTATTTGTTATCTTTTGCTTCAAAATTTTAAAATTTCTCTCTGCTTCAGCAGTCCACTTAAATGGCTGTTTGCTCTTCTTTATTGTCTCAATTATGGGTGCATTAATCTTACTGAAGTTCCTTATAAACTTTCTGTAAAAGCTAGCAAGTCCATGGAAACTTCTTACCTCAAAAACATTCTTGGGTGAAGGCCACTCCACAATCGCCTTAACCTTTTCTGGGTCCATCTTCAATCCTTCTGCAGAAACAACAAACCCCAAATACACCAACTCTTCCTTCATGAATGAACATTTCTTCAAATTTATCAGTAGTTTCTCTTGATGTAGCTTCTTCAAAACATGATTAAGATGCCTTAAATGTTCTTCTTTAGTTCTGCTAAAAACTAATATATCATCCAGATACACTATCACAAATTTACCAATGAATTCTTTCAATACTTCATTCATAAGTCTCATAAAAGTGCTAGGTGCATTTGACAACCCAAAAGGCATTACCATCCATTCATACAATCCTTCATTTGTTTTGAAGGCAGTTTTCCACTCATCACCCTCTCTTATTTTAATCTGATGGTACCCACTTTTCAAATCTATCTTTGAGAAATATTTAGCACCACTCAAACAGTCCATTAAATCCTCAATTCTGGGAAAAGGGAATTTGTACCTGATTGTGATCTTATTGATTGCTCTGGAATCAGTACACATCCTCTAGCCTCCATCTTTCTTTGGGCTCAATACTGCTGGTACTGCACATGGACTTAAACTTTCTCTGATCAGTCCCTTGTCCACCAACTCCTGTACTTTTCTCCTGATTTCCTCATTTTCCTTGGGAGTCATTCTGTAGGCTGCCTTGTTTGGCAGATTTGAACTAGGGATAAAATCTATCTGATGGCTGATATTTCTCACAGGTGGCAGCTCATCAGGTAAATCATCCACAACAATGTCACAGTAATTTTCTAACATCTCATGTATCTCTACTGGTAAATCATAAATCTTTGTAGAAGTAAGAACTACTTTAGGTTTGCAAACTAAAGCAAAAATTACCTCTTCTTCTTCTATCTGCTGCAGATATTCCTTCCCACTTAGCAACAAGGTCTTTGGATCAATCACTCTGCTGGATGGCTCTCCTTCCTCCATGGGAATCAATGTATGATGAACCCCATCCTTGAAGAACTTGTAATTGTTCTTCTTGCAATCATGCACTGCTGCTCTGTCAAACTGCCAAGGTCTACCCAGCAGTATATGACACACATCCATGGGCATTACATCACACAGGACCTTATCTTTGTATTTTCCCATTTGCAGCTCTATCTCACACTGTTCTTTCACAACCAATTGGTGCCCTTTGTGCAGCTAGGACACCCTATAGGGAGTTGGATGCTCCCTCGTCTTTAGCTTCAAATTTTCTATTACCTCAGTGGAAACCAGATTGTCTATGCTGCCACTATCAATGACTAGTTGGCAGCACTTCCCTTGGACTTTGCATATGCTCCTAAACAAAGTCTTCCTTTGTGCAGGCTCAGTGACCTCTTTAGCTTTCTTCAACAGGACCTTATTTACCACCAAGGATTGTCCCCTCTCTGGAAAAATTTCTTCTTCAATGTCTGCCTCTTCTCCGGCCTGGGCAACAACAACATTTCTTGGACTAGCACCCACATTCTCTAGACACTCATAGTGCTGATGTACCACTTGCTGACATCTATAGCACCTCAATTCTCTACCTATGCCCCTGTCTCTGCCTCCTCTTCCTTTTCCTCTGTAAGAACCCCTTCTTCCCCTTGCATCATCCTCTGTAGATGCATTCTGAGGTGAGCTACTGTTAGCTCCATCCCTGGGTGTAGCAGGCTTTCCTCTACCACCCTGACTTCCCTTTCCACGGAAAGTACCTCTCTTCTTGGCAGACTGTTTCCTCATGAGTTTCTCCTCTGCTTTCAAGACCATCTGATAGGCCTCTTCCACTGTCTTAGGAGACAGGAGACCAATCTCATCTTGGATCTCCAGCTTGAGACCATTCACATATCTGGCAGTCTTCTCAGGTGTGTCTTGGAATTTCCCAGCCCTTATGCTTACCCTGTAGAATTCCTCTGTGTATTCTTTTACTGTCAGCAACCTCTGTCTCCGGTTTTGCATTTGCTTATACAATGTCAGCTGGTAATCAATAGGCAAGAATTTTCCTTTTAATTTAGCCATCATTCTGGTCCAGCTCTTGATAGGTTGCTTGCCAACTCTCCTCCTTTCTGCCTGCACTCCATCCCACCAAAGTGCAGCATGTCACTTTAGCTTTGTTACTGCAAACTTGACCTTCTTGTCTTCACTTATTTCTTCATAATCAAAGCACTTGTTCAATTCATTAATCCAGTCCACTAGTTCTTCTGGATTCAGTCCCCTGCATAACTCGACACTTCAATTCTGGGCTTAACTGCAGACCCCAGAACAGTTCTAAGGAGCCTCATGTTAGGAGGAATATCAACATTTTCTTCAGCTTCTTCTGTTTCAAGTTCACTGATGTCTTCCAGATCTCTGGGTTGTCTTCGCTCCATGGCATCCATTCTGGCTTCGACCCTCTGCAACATCCCCAACACCTCTGCGTTGGCAACGGGCCTCCTTCTGCCAGCACCTCTACCAACTTGGATCGCCATGTCAGCTCTTATGCAAAAACAACCTTAAAACAATGGCTCTAATACCACAAATGACGCAACAATGTTGAAATTCAGCTCACGGAGAGCTGGTCAACTATGACGTGGCGTGGCTCTGTCAGCATTTCTCTTACTAAACTCCTTTGATTATTTCCCCACGTGGTCTTCTTTCCTTTCCTTGGGTTTATTTGTCAATTTCAGAGAAATTGATAAATAAACATATATTCACGACTTTTCACTTATATATTCGACTTATATAATTGTCTCCAAGCCTTGGGCTAAGGTTTTAACCCTTGAGATTTTATATTAATACACACGCCCTTTTGAATAAATAACTTTTAAATAAACCTTGCTTTGGGCCCCGCGTATACGTTCAATCGCCCAATCAACGCACTCACCGTACCTTGGTTAAACCTCGCGCATCTCCGTTAGACGACCACCGTCCGATGACTCTGCGCCAGATCGACAGCAGATGATATCGCTCCACCTCCTAGTACGACCATTAATGTGCGATGAGAATACAGAAAGGCGGTTTTGTACTCCCGTTCGGTGCCACGTGTCGAAGGCTCTATGGAATCGCTTCGATTCATAAAATACCGCCTTCTCCACAAAAGCGGTGCGATATGGGCAATCCGCCTTTGGGAATCCACTCGTGTTTTTGCTACAGTGATCAACCAAGGTTGAGTCAGGGTTGGGATGCTCTTCATATGCCTTAAATCCGGTCTATGGCTCGGGTTCGTTTAATTGAATTCATTACGATTATACAGTGGGGAATTCCATAATAAAGATACAAACAGAGGACTACGGTGGAATTTAACTCACAGGGTTTATGCAGCCAATTCACGGGAACAATAGATAGAAAATGCGGAATTACACAATCACCATTCTCAACGATTTCACACCAAGCCAGTGTACAATCGTTTCTCAATCAAACAATTCCTTCATTAATAAGAATTCGAGACAATTCGATAGCCAATGAGCATTGAAATCATTTAACTGGAAACAATTGTTAACACACAGATTTTATTGCAGAAATATCTTCTCTTCTCTCCTTTTTTTTTTATACACTCGAGGGATTACATTTATATACATGAATATTTGTCTGTTCGATTCCTCTGCGGGGACCATTTTTTTTTTTGGAAAATCAATAGCCTAATTAAAATAATTCAACTAACTGAAATATGACAGATAGACTAACTGAACTATTCGACTTCCATTAACTCTAACTAAGCTAAATAATACAGTCAGCTGAGGTATTAACACCTAGCTGTTACAATTCAAGTGATTTTGAACCCTCCTAGCCACAACATGTGGACAAAACATCCTACATTGCTGGCTAGTGTCTCATGCCCCTGCATCAATGTCACTCAAATTAGCCATTGAATTATTACCAGCTACCTATGAAGAGGATAAACACTTCCTATACCTAGCACAGTTAGATGAGACTCATCACACCATTGCATTAGTTGTCGAAGCTCATAAAAAAAGGTGTTAAGGCTCAATATGATCAAAATGTTAACCCTCGCATATATTTGGAAGGTGACCTAGGTCTAGTATACGATCAAGCTCACGACAAACTAGGTGCTGGTAAATTCGAACCAATGTGGCATGGTCCTTATATTGTTAAGTGTGTGCTTGAAAAAGGAGCCTATGAGTTAATCGATTATAACGACATCTCTGTAGATAAACCCAGAAATGACCTTTATCTCAAGAGATATTATGCTTGATTCTTCATGTGAATATCCTCTTTATACATTAGATAATGTTACATTTTAGAAAAATGTGCCTTAGATTAGAAAATTGTGCTTTAGGTTAGTTATTTTTTCTTGACGAGTTTTCACTACTTTTTATGCTTATCTTGATTACTCTTGATACTGTAGATGTTAGCGTTCCTTCAGACATACAATGGTTTTGCTGATGGTGCATGTCATAGTACACAGAACACCTCTTCCACTACTTGGTTCATCTATTCGCCCATCGATGAGTTAGTCTATATTCATGGGATATGCCTCGTTCAAACAACGAACAATATTAAAGAATATAGCACATTCATTGAGCTATTATCTTATTCCATCGCATTTTCTATTCAACGTTTGGTTGCTAGGTTAGATTTGCAACTCATTGTATTACATTTAAACTGTGTTTATGCTATCAAAAATCCAGCTTTGTTAAGAATGTTTTTGAGGGTTCGTCTCTTGGAAAGACAATTAGATTACATTGAATATTAACACATTTCAAGAAATTTAAACACATTGGCTAATGCATTATCTAATCAAGTTTTAAATAGACATATGTAGCATTAAAATTAAAACAAAACAATATTTGATCCATATTGAACAAGATACTCAAAGATCGGAAGTGGTAATATCATTAGGTTAAAATAGTTGTGTGTTAAAAAATATTACATTGTCTATGATCATAGGTTTCAAACACCTTATGTTCTAAAGATACTGGTACAAAAAAAAAAAACGTCAATCTAGATTGACCATCAGATATCCATGATGATGATCATGGTAGCAGACTATGGCACGTTCCACCCTGCGCAGATATCTCTTGAATGGGCCTGGAACCCCAGTCACATGTATCTGGAGCTTGAGAGGTATATCATACGTCAATGTCTTCGGGATTTCAATAGTCAACCTCTATAGGTATTTCTCTAGCTCTATAAGATCCTTTGTTGCATCGGTATGTGGTGGGCCTACTATATCTTGTGCATCTCACCTGTCAAAGAGACAAAGTGTTGCTGGTCGTGATGGGCCAACATCTGCATTTCAACATTTTTATCAGTATTGAATGATAGAAAATCAAAAATAAAAAGTAGTTAACATAAAAACTTCAAAATGATTTTTTTTACCTGATTCTTCCCACTGTGTCCCCGGTGGCGGTGATGTGTCAGCGTCACCCCTGAAATATACCCCTACATAAGGAAAATCTTCAATCATGAAGATTTGGCTCCTGAGCCATATAAAGAACTGAGGGGTTTAGCGAACCATTAGACCACCATCGCCACCATGGTGAGCCATCAATTACACCCATCACATCATATTTGGTTCCCTAGGTCCTTTTGGATCCACTGGAGACTACTGAGGTGCAAGGAGTGGAATCCTCTCCAAAGCCAAAGACACAAGAATGGATCCATAGTCGAAGTTTTTCAACTTCCCATTCTTCGCTCTCGTAAGTTGGCATTTCATGTCGACTAACACTCCTTCGCACCAGTTGAAAATTGTTCCCCCTAAACATTCAACTACAGTTTGCATTTGTGCTTTTATAGCCACATGCGAAGCTGCACTGCCACATAATCTAGTAACTGTAAATGCAAGGATATTTAGGTCTAGTCACATAATGGTTTTGATATCAATGTGACCATACTTCAACTCTAAATCTTGGCTACAATACTAAGCCATATATGATGTAGTGTCCAGACCACTTGGTCGTGACCCAAACAAGGAAATGTCTCTCCCTTTGTGGGGAAATCCAGTGAAGAAATAGATATCCTCTTGCTCGATCACAAGCCTTTGGTCCCCAATGATGAAGCATTTCTCTCGAACATCCCAAGCATTAACTAAATAGGTCATCAGATCTATCTGTGCCTTCATTCCTTGAGTCACCCAGAATTTATACAATCCACAAGTTTTTAATGTGCGAAGTGTTACCAGATCATCCATGGCTTCATTATCTTGAAGATCATGCTCCCTTTCTCTCCATTCCAACATGATTTCTAACCTACAAACCATCAATAAGGATCATTAGAAACCAATTTTGAGAAATTAAGCCATTTTTTATGGATAGAAACATGATTTTGAAAACCCCACGGTGCTTGCGCAGGTTTTATTTATACACAGTGCGTTTTTTTTGCATGAGCTATGCATAAAAACCGCAGCGACCCAATGATTTTTTGGGTGGGTTTTGCCACGAAAAATTGCGCACCCCCGATGGCGGATTTCAAAACCTTGTTTCCCCCTAAAACATTACCTAAAAACTTAAAATGAAAACCTAAAAGGATGAAAAGCAATATAATGATGATTTGGAATACGTGGAGCTGACGGTTCTAGAAATGGCTGATTGGTTCTCCCGATATCTGCTCCGGAAGCTTTAGGGAAAAAAATCTTTCTTCTCTACTCTCAAAAATAAAAGGTAAAAATGATTTGTTTTGACTTATTTTTTATAGTTTTAAATGAATAAAATAATATTATTTTTTTTTATTTTCACTTTAGGAGTCAAAAGTCAAAATGTTTTTCATGTTTGAGAGCAGATAATTGTAATTTTTTTATTTTTTGTGCAGAGAAGAGGTTGTGTTTGAAAAATAATCATTTTGACAATGAGTAGATTTTTATTACTTTTTTTCGGCTCTATAAAAAAAATGAAAAATCGAAATCCCGGAGTCCTATTTTAAGCCCTTTTCAGACTCTCTAAACATGAAAAGTTCATTGAGCACTTGACTATTCGAACTCGTTAAAGTAAATGAACATTTGTTATTCAGTATAAGTTTACCCCTTTTCGTACTAAATTAGGCTATTTACGAAAAAGGTATACCTTGACTATGCATGGTGAATAGAGTTCTCTCCTAGAGTTAGTTCTTGCAAAAAACATTTCTTCAAAACTTGATCTACTGGTATCGTGTCGTAGGCTTTCCTGTGGCGAATCACTTTCTATCGACATCAGCTCATTATCTATAAAGTTGATTTATAGTCCTATCAATACCTTGGAATCTACATGACCTAATGGCAGGTTTCTCACCTTCGATGATAGGTTCTCATCATTGACCTTCGATCGAATTATTCTATGAGTGTCCGACTACAAATCATTCATTCACACTTCATAGATTGTGCTAAAGTACTTTGAGAGCCATTGTCATTATTGGCGGTTTCTCTCACACTTGTTAACAGTTCTCATCATTGACCAGTAATCAAGTGGTTTCTACCATGTTAGACTTCGACATAATCAATTGCATGGATAGATTTGTACTAGTTCGAGAAGCGAAAATCAAGACCCTGGATCTAGTTTCCACCATCTAGATTGCGAGGAGTTATGTATTCATGATATAGTATACTTCTTATGACAGATGGTTGCGCCCATACTGTGTCTACTTTTGATGGAATGCTAAAATCATATTTATACTAGAACTTTTAGTTAATTTTTCTCTGAGTATGGGAATGCCTACCTCAATGATGATATATATTTGCATTGAATGTTTTTACAGGTTTTTGACTGGTGTCTCCAATCCAATCCTTGGAATGATAAAGCGCTTCACTCTTTAGAAAAAACTTCTTAGGCTTCTCACTTTAGGGGACAATCTGTTACACGTAATTTTTTCACCATGACATTTGGCTATCATTATGGGTCTATCACCATCCATATTATGTTCCCTTAGAGGTCAAAAATACTCATGTTCCTGAACCAAGTCTTGGAAACTAGAGAAAATCTCTTTAAAACCTTTAAAATATTAGTTGTGCGCTTTTTGTGACCAGTACTTGCGCATGCGCTGATACTTTTTCTATTAGTCGCAGTGATCGCCCCTTTGTTCTCCACTAAAACCTGCACACCCCCATAAAAAGGAATTAAATATACAAATGTAACTTATAGAAGGCTATTTGGTCGAATATTCTCCCAACTAGAAGCCTATAGAGTCGTGCCAGTTCGAGCTTTATCCCCCTACTCATGGAGCTTATCCCTTGGAAAAAGGAACCCAAATCCCTTCATGGGAGGAACTCATCCCTCTCTTAATGGATATGAAACTACTTCAATCTCTCTATAAATTAAGCTGAAGTTTTAGGTTGAAGGGTAGATACTGATTTGTATAGATTCTAAGCCGGAGAGAGTTCATAGAGTTCATAGATTCTGAACTAGTAAGTTGTTGTTTGCACATTGAATATCACACCTTTGTGCACGTGATTTCATGCTGGTCAATCTAGAGAGGAAGGCTTATCAAACCAAAGGAAACAATTGCGCAAACACACCAGAGGAATCTATACAACATCAAGGCTCAAGTTGTACGATTTCTCTTTTTAATTTTGACAATGCATATGGATCTCTTTTTCTCATTGTCTTGTTTCTGAATTCCTGGAAATGATGTCAATACTTAGACTCCTTGATCACTAAGTTAGAATAGTATTTATGATTATTATATATTGCAAATGCTTTGATATTTTTCATTGTTTCTGATTGCAGGTTCTTCTCGGCATTGAAGAATTGCTTTGGAGCGAAAGGAAAAAGGATACATTGAAAGTCTTAGTTAAAAGGTAGGAGCATAAAATCCTTGTTTCAAAGTTGTAATAATCTAAAATACAAATAGTTTAGAGAAATAGGCATTCAATGGATATTTGTTTCTAGTTACTTATTGGAGTACTAGGGAGATCTTGTCTGCAAGAGGGATTAATCCACAAAATAGTCCTTGGTGAAGCCACCCGATGGTGTAGGGTTGTGGGTATGTTGTGTTCGACAAGACCAACCGCTTCAAAACCTCTACTGAAATGAGGTTCTTTTGGCTCCCACTGTCGACAATGAACTGTATCGGGGAACCCTTTACCCACATATGGGAGTGGAAGAGACACTCCTCATCCTCTGGATCTTTTGGTTCCTCCTTCTGGATCTTCATGGTGGCAATGGTGGCGTTGGGCTCTGCATCGATAATCTGCTTCCCTTTTTCATTCCCCTTGTTGGGTTTTGATTCAGAGTCAGAGCATGCATCTGATTCATAAGCCTTCATCTCAGCCACGAGTGACTACTTGGCCTGACACTCACTTGTGTTGTGAGTGGAGCTCTTGTGGAACTCACACCACTTCCCTATGTCATTCTTTGGCTTCGCGGTGTTTTTATTTTCTTGCGGCTTTGGCAGGTTGTATTGGGCCACCATGCCTTGGCTTTGTCATTTTTTCTGCATTTTTTGGACACCTTTCCCTTAATTTTGATTCGCAGATCCAAAGTATCACTTCTTTTGTTTGAATTTCTTCTCAATCTTGGCAGCATACCAGTATGTCATACCAAGAGAGGAGATTTTGAGGAACTCCATTTCCTCCTAAATGTATCTATGCAGACAACTGCGGTACTTCAACACCAAATTTTTCTCGGAATCTTTGATACCCAACTTTTTGCATAGGGTATGGAACATATTCGTCATCTCATGCACATATTGATCCCTTTGTTGTCGTAGTGTAATCCATTGTATGTACTTGTCCTCATAGCTCCCAACGGGATAATATTGTTCCTTGATGGCAACTCATAAATAATTCCAAGTGGGTATGGCTAAGAATAGAGAGGGTTCCCCCTCATACTTTTTCTCACAGTAGGTTTCCCACCAGTCCTTGACATGGGGGACGACTGTGAGGAGTGCAAAAATACTATTCTCTTGGTCGAAAAAGTCATGAACCTCGAACTATCCTTCTAATAGATTCCACCATCTATCTATGGCATCTGCATATATTTGGCCCTAAAATATGGGAATGTAAAAGTTTACATATACCTTAAAAGGAGTGGTGCCTCTAGAGTGACTGTTGGATGTAGATGCGCCACCAGTGGGCAGTCATTGAAGGATCTAGGCAAGGTTATCTATCATCACGTTCCTTTTTTTCTCAAGGACCTCCTCGAGAAATATTTTTATAGGATCTCTTGCTCCCTCATCTTTCTTTTCTTCCCCCATGGGTATTCGTCGAGGTTTGCGAGGTTTATCTTGCAAAGGTACAACTAGATCAAGCCCTAACTCCTTATACCCCAACCTTGTTGGGGACATGCAAAGAAGGATTGAGAAAGAGAAGACCGCTCTGGTACCGCTAATTCAGATTTATGTAGGAACATAATGAAATACAAAAATACACATAAAAGCAGAGATGCAGCAGAAATAAAACTTCATTTCATTAATAGAAAATAACTGAAATATTCTTATAGCTAGAATGGAAATAAACTAGCTAGGGCACTGGTAACTTATCTCTAAGAAGAAATGTGGGGGCTACAGGCCTCTGAACTGTGTTACAATGAGGCTCGAGGGCCTATTTATTATTAAGAAACAATGGAAAAGTATAAACATCCAAAAACCTAACCCTAGGAGATGAAGTGCCAAAGCTATGGGCCTCGTTTGGGTAAATCGGTACATCAATCTTCCCGAGGATGTAACTTTGGCATTTGATCTCCGTTTCACGCACACAATACCTCATTAGAAAGATCTATCCAAGGACCACAACTTTTGATGTGAAAAATATAGAGGGAAATTCCATGTTTCTCTCGATTTTCCAAACAACGTCGTTTAGGGCCTCAAAACGGCTCCAAAAGTTCAAGACCTGAAAAACTACTAAAAATAGTAAACTATGCTATAATTAAGGAAACTGAAAAATTGAAAGAAGAAATGGTGGGGCCCCAAGTCGAATATGTGGGTGGCCACCAATATCCACTTGGATAAACTTCTTATAATATCGAAGTAGTTACTGAAGCAAAATTCACCCATTAAAATACATTTTTGAAAATAGAAACCGAGAAAGAAAAATAATACACACACAGGACACCGTTGTTTTAGGACAAACGTCCCTGGAAAAACCCAATGCGGGAAAATCGATGTAGTAGATCTGAGGGTTTATATATTATGCAGTAATTTTCTGAATACAATCTGGGATGCCTTTCTGGCTATCCCTAAAGATAATATGACTAACAAAGAAGCTGGTGAGATTACCTCACACACTTATACTGGAAGCTTGACTGACCAACAAACCCTGGATGGCAAGACCTCCACTGCTTTGTGTAGTCACTGCACAATATCTGCGCCACTCTAAATGGGGACTGTGTGGATTTTTCACTGTCGGTCTTCTACTGGCTAGATCTGATCCTTTAGCCCCTTTCGGTCTCACACCCCAACATTCTGGCATTGGATCTGACTAATCCTCAACTGAAACTCAATCCTCCTCTTGGATACTGTGTTGCCACTACTGGCTTTGTGTAGTCACTGTGTAGTTGCTATGCTTCCACTCTTGATACTGCTCTCTGTCCCCTTTGCGATGTATTCTTCGGCTCATGAAAATCTCTAACCAGAATTACTTTGCTCCTCACTGCAATCAAGAATCACTTAGATCTTATTTTCATCCTAGCACTCCTCCATCATAAAAATTTGATCTCTATATTCTCTTGGTGCATCTTACAAATGACCCTCAAGTCTTCCTTTACAATCTTCTCGTTGACAAATCAACGACCGAGATTAGATCTCTAATCAATGGCTAAGATTATATTAGACTTACTGGAGAGTTTGCCGGATTATCCACAGTCTCACGAAACACTTGTCAAGTGTTTCATGAGACTGTGGATAATCCGGCAAACTCTCCAGTAAACAATAACCACAGGAACTTGAAAACCAAAATATATTAGACTTGATCTTGTTTTTCTAGAACTTTCACCCATAGTTCACATTAATACTCATTAATTATTTAATTTCCTAAGTTAGAATTAGGTCTTCATTAAAAATTAATTAATTTTTCTTATAAAACTATTTCTCGATGGAATTTCCTAAAACAATTTATGGGTTATCTGTAATGCGTGTGTGTAAGCCTCTCCACAAAATTTCAGACTTATAGCACATCCATTGCTACAAAAAAAAAACACAAACACCCTAAAAATAAATTTATATACTTGAATTTTGGAGTCTATTGTGGATCTTGAGATAATTGGTTTCATAGTCACTTCTTGGTCGGTTGATACTCCATTAAGTCCTTGATCTCCCTTCTTGGATTGTAAGTGTCAAAGTCATGTGCTCACACATTCTTAATTCGCAACGAGATCATGAGAAAATTATTTTATGTGAGCTTGAAAAAGCATAGCATAGTCCATCAAGATTGTGCTTGTGCAATGATCAACCTATGCCGACGAGTGTTAGAGTCGGTCTTTACGGCCCTCCGTCGGGAATCGCCTCTATTTGCATTTTCATTGTTTAGGTGTCTCATTCCACTCATTCATCTGCATTAGGCAAGGGCATGCCATTGGGCGAAACGGAAGGGTTTGGTTTTCTTGTTTCCCTCGTGCTTGTCCACTGTTGGTTTAGTCAATTATCAAAATCGTCAAAGTTCAGTTCATGTCATTCACAGTCATAAATGATTATTTTGGTCAAAAAGAGTCTTTTGGTTTTTGAGTCTAGGGTTTAGTATTTTGACATGATCAATAAATTCCCATAGGCCATGAGGAGGATTTCAATAAGCTCTCAGTTCAAAATTTCATCATCAAACATATTCGAGGACATTTCTTGTTCAAAACTCTGTTTTGAATAAGAAATTGTCGAATTCATTTTTGTAATAAGATGTATTTTTCCCGCCATGAAGATTTCAAAGCAGGCTCTGGTTTTCATTTTCCAAACATCAACGCCAACATCCCTGCAAAAATCAAACAAGTTCATCATTTCAAATTCAGAAAGTCAATGAAAAATCCAAAAGACAGAGTTTCATTAAATGATAAAGTGCCAAAATAAAAAACATTACAAAATGGGTTTGGAGGAAGAAAAAACCAAAGCCATCTCTTGCAAGTTATTTCTTAAAGTCATATAAACCATTTGCATCAAGAAACATTCATAAAATCTCATAGCAAAGTCTAATTTTGAGGTTGGAGAGCGAACAACATTTGAAAGAGGCCGTGACTATGTTGAAAGTCTGAGCGCAGCGCACACAAAAGAGGTGCGGCGCATAGAATGCGCGTGGCACATTGGGTCGAATTTTACAGTGTGAATTCTAACTGGCACGGCGCACCAAACCAACGTGGTGCATTAGGTCTGCGCGTGGTGCGTTGAGCCATCCAGCCCGAAATTCATCAATACTCAGTGATTTTTCAAAATCAAGCAATTTTTCCGCTTCAAGTAAGTTTGTTAAAGCCTGCTCAATGATTTTTGACTATGGTGTTGTGGTTTAGAAGCAAAGAGGTTAGTGTTTGAATGGTGAAATATTTAACCCTATATCCACATCCAAATTTTCTCCAAGGGTTAAAGGGAGGTGTTTCAAAACATGAAATATGGTGCTTCAATTCTCATTTCATTGATATGTATGCTCTTGCCATTTATTGTCATTGTTGTTACTGCTAGCTTTTCACAATATACACCACAGTCCCACAGTCCCATTGTGATATCACTACCCCATATCCCATTTACCTTTTGTTCCCTTGTCAATGAATTCCCCAAACCCTATTGCTTGTTCCCATTTCCCTTCATTGATAAAAATCTAAGTTTCCACTAGATTCAAGGGTTGGCTTATGTCTTTAATTGCACTTATATATTGTCATTGCACTCTTATCCCTAAATTACCCCCCTATCACTATCACTCTATCACTATCACCCATTCCCATTGCTTATAATCCCCAAATCCCCATATAGTCAAACAATGGCTGTCTTCACATTCATACTCACTTGACAGTCCTTTTCTCACTGTGGTATTTCTTATAGCACCTTGATATTTATGTGACACATTTGGGCATTGAAACAAATACACCAATTGCTCATTTTCTGACAAACCAAACACACAGTTGACAAACACATTTTCAGCATCATGTCAGAGACAGATTCACCTTATGAGCAGGGATACGAGCAGGACAGTGATTCTACAGCAGAACTAAATGTGCCAAGGAGATCTCACAAAAGTGGCAGGCATGTCAGGGAAGAACCCACTTCTTTGACACAATTGCAGGCTTGTCCGCTTGCAATGGATTGTTCTCAGCGTCAGTCATGTTTCCATTATTGCAAGATGATTTCCCGAACTCAACATCATCATGAGTTAGCTCGCCTATTTGTCCTACATTTTCACAACGGTCGTGTAAATCTTGCTGGAGTGAACTTCATTTTGACACCAGAGACTATTTCTGAGGCGACCAGGATACCAAACATCGGTGAAGAATGGAATAAGTGACAACAGTTGGATAGAGCTTATTATGAACCTTACATCAGACCTGGATATTTGAGGCAGTTGAGCAGGGTTTTTCCATTTCGTTTCCTGAAGGAGGAGTATGCACCATTGATGAAACTGATCATTAGGTACTTCAGTTGTGAAGGGCGCTTTTCACGCTTGTATGCGTATCACATCCGATTGTTGACGCATTTCAAGAGAGTGCGGTTGATGAGCATTCCATATTTCATGTACCGTAACATAGAGCGGATGACGGTCCTTGTGCAGAAGAAGACCCCAGCACAGCAGCATAACAACATTTACCATTACGCACTCATCAAGATCATGGTGGTACATTAGCTAGCACAGCAGGGCATCGCATGGGATGAGTTCATTTCCCGTGACTTCTTTGCAGTGCCACAGCCTCCTCCCAAGGTTGTTCATGATGAGGCTGAACCTTCACACCAGTTTTAGGTTCCTGAGACTGAGCCTATCAGTGCTCCAGTGTATGTGACATATCAGAGAGGCCACAGAGTCTTATTTGCAGCAACACGACGAGTAGTATCTCCACCCGGGGTGGAAGGGGTCTCGTTGACTTCATCAGCAGCGCGAGTACTATCTCCACATGGTGTGGAAGGGGTATCTTCTTCGACATCAACACAGGTACAGGTTCAGGACGGAGGCAAGAGGCCTATGCACGATGAGGGCCCCTCGGGAGGCCAAGATACTGATTTTGTTTTGATCGATGTTGATGCGAGCTCTCCTAGCTCGAAACTGAAAGAGATCATCCAGGAACAAAAGGCTGAGATTGACAAGCTGACTGAGAAATTGCAGAGAGCTTAGTGGGTGATAGATTACTTGGATCAGCGTAATAAACAACTGGAGGATCAGCACACACTTATAGAGTTGCGGCAAATCCGTGAAGCTCGACAATTGGCCCAGAAGAGACCAGGTGACATGACACCATTTGAGCGAGAGACTTGCCTTACGCATGTCAAAATTCATCTGGAGAAGCTCTTGGAAAAGGAAAACAGGGAAAAAGACATGCTCAGACATATGAAAGGTCACTATTGGGCCCGCACACACGTTTGCGGTATTTATAGCATCATTTCTCACCATCATATGATTCATGATTGCTTTTATGGCTTTTGGGCACCCATTCCTACAGACTTGGACAAATTCACTTAAAAACAGTGTAAAAATCCCCATACGCGACTATGCGCGTACTTTTCCGCGTGTATACACGGGTCAAACTGCACTTTTCCGCTTATGCCATTAAAATGATTAAAAAATATATAAAAAATCCCTAATTTCGTGCTAGGTTGATGGTTACTCAGGTAGTTCAACCACCCCAGCCCGTGGCCAACTGTTTCCAACTGTTGAAACTACTTGGAGGGAGTATAAAAACCCCTCATGTGTATGGCCTAAGGGAGAGAGAGAATTTATTGATATTATACTCTGTTGGTATTCCCTATCCAAGTCTGATTCCCCGTGCCTCTTGCACTTTCCCAGTTCATTACAGGAAACCCTTGTTTCCTTGAGATGTTCATCTCCCTATATGTCATCTCGTATGCACCAGTTTGGAAGGAGTCTTAGCGAGGCAAGGGCGGGACGAATCCGGATGACGGTCTGCTCGAAGATCGTGGAAGGATTCAGGTGATCTCTCCACTCGTTACTTTTGTACATGCTATTTATAATACAGAAGTATCATGCTGTTCCCAAAATATACGTGTTAGTGTATGCTTATATGTATGTGAAAATTGTTATTTAAGCATTCATTATGATCTATTTAATGTTTTTATATGGATTTCACTAACATTTAGAGTAGATATATGCTGTACAACCAGTTCTTCGTGCTTGTTTCTTCTTGTCTTTCAGGTTAAGAAGGAAGGACGGTTGTTGGGGGTTTGGACCCCGCGGGATCTGCTTCAACCGTAGGACCTACGGGTAACTTTCTCATTCTACTCTATTTAGTTTTTTTGAACGTGCATGGTTGTGTGAGTCCTTCTTAAGTAGCATGCCCCTGCTCTGTGGAGGTTGTAACCCAACAAACCTCTAGGGTGATATTCCCCGAAACAGAACTGGCGACTCCGCTGGGGATCACATTCTTGTGATTCTCCTGTTAGGTGGTTTCAGCTGTTTGGTAGGATTCCAGCAGTTTTAACTTTCATTTGCAGTCCAGTTTACTTTTTTACAGTCAGTCTGAAGTCCTGGTTTCTTTTCCAGGCTTGTTCTTTTTGTTTTTTCATTATTTACCTTTGCATACGCGCTTTTTTCTGCACACAGTCGCGTATACACGCAGGTTTTTCTAAAGGGACCCGCGTATACGCGAGTTTCCCTTAGCACAGACGCGTATGCACGCTGGTTGCATAACTGTGAAGTAGCGTATACCTAGGCAGATTTTGAATTTTTGGGTTTCTTGACTTTTTGGTCCTTTCTGGCTGTGGAGACCTGTTCCTACAGTGTCTCTGTACTCTCTGGATTGTGAAGGAAGTGGTTTCTTGTCTTTTCTCTCTTTCGTTTGATTGAAAACTAGTATTTTTGGCAAACTGTTGTTTCTAGTGCTGGCACTTCTGGTTTGAGTACCAAGATCGCTTTCTGAGCATTCTTGGCTGTTCTGTTTTATCAGAACAGAGAGCTTCTGCTCACTTACTCGCTCCTATCTTTGTGTTGTGCTTCGCATTACGATTTTTGCTTCGTTTTTTATTGGTTTTCTTGAGTTCCATAGGCTAGGTTTTGTTGCAACTTTTGAAGAGCTTTTCTTGCTTCTTTGGAGTTTTTGTTTGCGACGAGTTTGCACTATTTGTCTAGGCTGAGTGGCTGAGTTTTTGGTCTTCTTTTTCTCTTATTGATCTTGCTACGAGTTAGCTTTATAAGGTTTGGGAGCATTGTTGAAGTTTGTGCTTGAAATTCGGTCCCGTTTTGGTTTGGATTTTGATAGTTGTGCTTGGTCTTTTCGAGCTCTCTCTTTATAAAACTAAAAAGCTCAAAAAACATTTGTTTTGCTTTTTGTTTTTGCATTTCAAAAACTCAAAAAACATTTTGTCTTGTTTTTGTTTTTGTTGTTGCATTTTTGTTTTCGTTTCGCCATATCTTTTGGAGCTTTAGTGAAGTTTCTTGCTTTGGTTTTTAGCTTGATTTTGGAGAAGAGTTCTCTTTGATTTCTTCTTCTTGTTTTTGAGCATTTTTGTGTCTTATATTAAGAGTTCTTGATTTCAAGAACTAGCTTTCTGGGCAACCAAGAAGAGTTAAAACTGAAAGAGCTTTTTGGGAATTTCACTCTGCTTTAGGAGATTGTTGCATCTTAGGATTTGCATGCTTGTAGTGATTTGCATTAGGTGCATTTTATCATTTAGTCAGTTTCATACTTTTTGTGAGTGTGAGCTTGTTTTTTTGAAAAGAAAAAAATACAATTTTTAGTCTCGTAGAACTTGTATAGAGATTGCTTTTCATTGAAAGACAATAACTGCATGTGCATGTAGTTAGGTTTTTATTAATTTCTTTTGCGTCAAAAACACCATACGTTTCATCTCCATATCCTTGTGACTTAACATAACAACCCATTAAAATAAGCGATTTAATCTAAAATCAACTAGCAAGTTTTCTAAGTGTCAATCACACCCTAGCTAGGTTGTAGGGCCTTGGAATAGGTGAGTGGAGAGTAAACTCTCCAAGGCTGCTCAAACAAACATAGAAGTTGATTAATTGAGTGAAATCCAACTCCGTGAGGTGGACCGGGAAGCCTCTCATCCGAGATTCAAGCGCGAGGGGAAGTGAAGGTTGAGAAGAGGGATACCCCCCCTTCGATTAGCTGAATCTGACCTCAAGACCGTTCCACCCGGCTTCTGATACGGATTGGTGCCCATAGTTGCCACTCCTAGGTTCCACACAGGTGACTGCGGGGGGGAATACCCGTGGTACCTGAGGCAGACGTCGCATCACTTTCAGTAGTACTTCTGGGGGGTGCCCTTGCGAAGCTTGGGTGCTTGAGCCGGCAAAGGTTGTCGTTAGGAGGTCGGCGTAACTGTTTCTGATACCTTCGCTAGTTGTTCTGGGCCCTAATCATCCCAGACTGCTTTCGGGAGGTCCTATACTTCGCTTTCCTGTATTTTGGTGTCCGGTCCTCATCACCCGGAGCGGAAATACTTGGAGGCTGTTTGCTTGACTGTATCTCAGGGATTTTTATTATAGTGAGTGCTCTTTGCTCCTAGCTTGCCTAGCTTTTCACTTTTTTGAGTCTAATTTAAAATCTATAAAAGTGGCTGATCAAGCGCCTCGTCGTTCGAGGAGAATCCGGGGGTTATCTCCCGAGAGTCTAGAGCCTTCTTCGAGAAGGCGTAGGAGTGATTTAGCAGGTGGTTACCACCCTGTGGCGTCTGACGCAGTGGAGAGAGATCCTCCATAGAGGTCTGAAGGTTTCATAGCTGATTCTGGTGTCGGTCCCGAGAGGAGCGTTCCGCTCACCTCGCGAGTTTTGTTTCCTCAGGAAGAAGATTTTCAAATCGAAGACGTACCTGAGCCTCCTGCTACAGGTCCATCTCCTCTTCCTCCTGATTATCCGTTCATTGTTCAGTACATCGGACCTGAGTCGGAGAGACCGCCGGATCTTCCGTATCATTCTTATCTTTCGATGGCCACGACTGGGAACGCGGCTTCTACCGTGAGTGCTGCAGGCATTCAGACTCCTGCTTCTGTTGAAGCAGGGGGCACTATTGCTTCGTCTTCGATTGCTTCTAGCACTGCTATGTTTGGCTCTGGGTTCACCCAAGCATATGCTTCTCATTCTGGTCCCTTCTGTTCAGGGATGTCCATTAGTGGAAATCCCTCTTTTTCCTTTTCCGCCGGTGCAGCTGGATCTACGCCCATGTCTAACATGGCTAGTGGATCAGCTTCATTTCAGGGTTTCCCCTTTGGGACTGGACACATTCCTAGTTCCAATCCTTCTTTAGGGTCGTTTTCGTTTACGTCCCAGACCCAGAGTTTCAACCCTTGGTCTGGGGGGCAAAGTTCGACTACTTTTACAGGGTGGAATCCTGTGTTTACTACAGTGGGGGCAGGGAATCAGTTTTACGCAGGTCATCAAGGGAATGCTTCTTTCCCTTCATCGAGTGCTTATCAGTCCTTTTCTCCTCTGTCTAATGCTTGGAACCCCTATCAGGGGCTTTCCTCTTCAATCAATACTTCAGCGGGGGGAACTGGTCTGGGCTTTGGTAACTCGGTGTGGGGAGGAGGTTCTTCTACGTTTTCTACGAGTCCTTTCTGGCAACCTGGTGCCTCATCAAATCCAAGCTATTCTTTTTAGAATGTTGGGAATCCATCCCATCAAGGATGGAATCCTCAGGCTCCGCCTCGCTTACCTTTTCTGGCAACGTTAAACTTGCCAGATTTGTCGAAGTTGACTAATGACCCAATTCGTTATAGTCCGGGGTGGCCTCCGGTCCCGACCAAACTTCCTTCAGACATTCCAAAGTTTGAAGGTAAGAATGGAGAGGATCCGGCGGACCACATCACCACTTTCCACTTATGGTGTTCATCGAACTCCCTGATCGATGATTCGATTAGGTTGAGATTATTTCAATGCACCCTAACTGGGAATGCTGCCAAATGGTATATAGAGCTCACTGGGGGAAGTTTCGCCACATTTGGAGAACTGGCTGTCACATTTCTTAACCATTTTCAGTTGCCTGTCAGATATGAGGCTGGGACCGAACTCCTGGCTAATTTTAAGCAAGATGAGGAAACTCACATTTCTGATCACATTCAGGAATGGAGGAGAAGGAAGAGGCTTATCAAAGCTCATATTCCTGGAGAATTCCTTCTCGAATGGTTTCTCAAATCCCTGCAGTCAGATATTTCGAAGGATGTATCCCTATCTGGGGTATTTTCTGAGGAGCAGGCCATTTTTAGGGCCCAGCAGCTAGAACTGATCTATTCTCAGTCTGGGGTACTTTATAAATATTTACCCAATGCTCCTCGCTCCAAGTTAGATTTATCGAAAACTAAACCTGGTCCGCATGGTGACGGACTTGTCGGATCGGTCAGTAGTAGTGCAGCCAGCCTGCTTTCTCAGTTGCAGCAGTTGTCTTTGCAATCTGCTCCTTCTAGTCAGGCTGTGCCTGCAGAGTCATCACCTTCCCAGTCTTTGTCCATAAATGATGTCCAATCTTCTGACCCCAAAGGAAATCAACAATCCGATGGGAAGAAGAAGGGACAAAATAACAAGAAGAAGGGAAAAAATGGGAAGGGCAATGCAAATAAAACCATCGAGCGTGTTGGTGAGGGTCAAAAGGAGAAAAAGAAAGTGAAGTTTCCATGCAAACTTTGTGCTGGAGACCATCTCACGCACCTTTGCCCTAAAATTCAAGATGCTCAGCGCTTGTTAGCTCAGCAGGGTTCTTCTAGTTCCCAGGCTGTGTTAACAAACCCTTTTCCCCAAGGGCAGCAATTAGTTGTTGGCGCGAACCAAAATCCTAGGGCTTCCTCTGGGGGCACCCAGGAAGGGGAAATTCCATCGAACATTTTTATGATGAGTGCTCACGCGGATATCGCTACGAGATCCCGTGATTATGGCAGAGAGGAATCTTCGAAAGCTAAGGAAGTTCTTGATGCTACTGAGCCGCTTCACATTACGAAGCCTACTGTTGAGTCTATGCCTCGGATGCCCAAAGCATCTTCTAAGCGGTCAACGATTAATCCGAATGCAAGGGCTGCCCAGAACTACTCGATTGTAGAAGATCTGGCGCAGAGTCCTTGTGCTATGTCAGCTTTAGAGGTACTCCAGTCTTGTCCGGCTCAGCGCAGTGCTTTGCTCACTGCCATTGGGGCTATTGATCCGAAAAATTCTCTTCTGATTACTTTTGATATGGCTAATTTTAAGAAGAGACTTCCTCATCACATGGAATTTCATATTAAATCGTCGTATCGGAAGTGCAATATCTTTCGAACGGTTGTTGATGAGGGTGCTTCTACATGCGTGATGTCTCTCACATGCTGGAAGACACTTGGATCTCCCAAAGCTGTTCCATCTAGCACTGTTCTTACTGCGTTCGATGGTCATTCTCACAGGCCCCATGGTATTGTCCCAGCTTTTCCCATCTGTGTTGGGGGAAAAACTGTTGATATAGAGGTTGAGGTAGTGGATGCAGCCTTGGACTACAACCTTTTGTTGGGGAGGAATTGGATTTATGAGATGGATGCCATTGCATCCTCATTATTTCGAGTTGTTTGTTTCCCCCACGAAGGGAGGATCGTTACAGTGGATCAACTGGACTGTCCTCCTGTAGACCTGAATGCGTCTTCTGACTCATCTGTTCCTAAGTTGGATAATACTAAGGCGCCTGTTGAGAATTTAGGAGTTGGAATGTATTCCTCCTTGATGGGTACTTTTGATCTTCCTCCTCCTAAGGTTCATATTAATGCTATTTCATCCTCCAAGGCTCCCCTTCGAAGAGAGTTCTTCCGAACTCATTATTTTTTGGACCCTTGGACCTTACCTTCTCCTACTGCCACATTAGCAGAAGGTCAAGTGGGTGGAATGGCATTCCCGATTTCTGCAGCTGAGATTTCATATCAGTCTATTGTTGACACTGCAGAATCCGTCCCAGCTCCTCTTTCGCCGGAAGAGTTGGATGGTGATGTGGCTCCGGCTTGGACGCTTACTTCTTCTTCTGCCCAGGATTGTCTAGATACCACTCTTCCATCTGAAGAGGCCATCCTGGAAGCAATGACAGGTATAGAGAGACCGTGGGATGACTTGCATCATCGGTCTTACTTCCTACCTGACTTAAGCGAAGTCGAAGCTAGTTTTCCAAGTCCTCAGTCTCCTGGACCTGTTCACCCAGTCTTGAGCCCCTTAGCACCAGCACAGGTTTATGCTGAAGGGAACATGGCTGTGATCTCTCCGACTATCCCGGTGAACATCTCCAGGAATCCCAACATTATCGAGAACGTTTTCATTGGAGCTGAATGTTCCCGTGAAGAAGTTCAAATCTATACCAAGCTCTTCAAAGAGTATAGGGATGTTTTTGCTTGGTCTTATGAGGAAATGCCTGGCATAGACCCATCTATCGTCCAGCATGAGATCAAGACGTATGAAAACGCTAAGTCGGTCAGGCAAAAACTTCATTCGGTCAATCCTAGGAAGGCAACAGCTATCAAAGATGAAGTTGAAAAGCTGCTTAAGGCGGGGTTCATTTTCCCAGTTCCTCTGACTGAATGGGTTTCAAACCCCGTTCCGGTAGATAAAAAGCAAGGAACGATTTGAGTGTGCATCGATTTCAGAGACCTAAATAAGGCATGTCCTAAAGACAATTACCCCACACCATTCATCGATCAGATCATTGACGAGTGTGCCGGTAACGAGATTTTCTCCTTCATGGACGGTTTCTCCGGATATAATCAAATTACTATCCGTCCCGAAGATCAACATAAGACTGCATTTATTTGTCCCTGGGGTACATTTGCATACAAGAAGATGCCTTTTGGTCTTAAAAATGCTGGGGCTACCTTTCAGCGGGCCATGTCTTACGCCTTCCATGACATCAAAAAGATTATCGAGGCATACTTAGATGATCTAGCTGCTCATTCTCGAAAGAGGATGGATCATCCTGGTCACCTCCGGAAAATATTTGAAAGATGTCGTTTTTATAAGATTCGATTGAATCCGAACAAGTGCATTTTCGCGGTTACATCCGGTCGGCTATTGGGATTCATTGTGTCTAGGGAAGGGATAAGGGTAGATCCCTTCAAGGTTGAGGCAATACTTCGGTTGCCTCCCCCGTCCTCCATCCGTCAGCTTCAAAGTCTTCAGGGAAAGTCTAATTTTCTTCGGAGGTTTATCGTCAATTATGCTGAAGTGACAAAGGGATTTATGAGACTGTTGAAGAAAGGAGTTCCTTTTCTTTGGGACGACTACGCTCAACGCTCATTCGATGCTTTGAAAAAAGCATTGACCTCTGATCCTTTACTGAGTCCACCTGATTATAGCAGAGACTTCCTTTTGTATCTGGCAGCAGCAGAATCTACCATTGGTATGGTTCTGGTTCAGGAAAATGATGCTCTTGCTGAGCATGTTATTTACTACCTTAGTCGAGGACTGGTAGGACCTGAACTTAGGTACACTCCGATAGAAAAGTTAGCCTTAGCAGCAGTTCATGCTGTGCAGCGACTCCGGCATTACATTATTCTTCGCAAAACTTTTGTTTTGGCAGCTGCCAATCCATTTCAGTTTGTCCTCAGTAGGCGAGTGATTGGGGGCAAGTATAATAGATGGATTGTGATTCTACAGGAATTTGATCTCGAGTTTCTGTCTGCCAAATCCAAGAAATCATTAGTTTTTGCGGAATTGATCTCCGAGTTGCCCTGTGGAGAAGAGATGATCTATGATGAGTCCTTTCCGGACGAACACTTGTTTCTTATCTCTTCACAGGATCCTTGGTACGGGGATATCATTGTATATCTCCAGACTGCGAAGTTTCCCTCTACTTTTTCGAAAGATGAGCGTCGTAAACTGCGTCACTTGGCCAAGAATTATTTGATTATTGGTGATGCTTTGTACCATCGAGGGGTTGATTCAATCCTAAGACGTTGCTTAACTTTCGAAGAAGCTGAGGCTGTGCTCAATGATTCTCACAGTGGAGCTTGTGGGGGTCATTTATCTGGGCTTGCTACAGCCCAAAAGATTTTGCGTGCTGGATACTTCTGGCCCTCGATTTTCAAAGATTGTATTGAATCGGTCAAGAAGTGTCATCCATGTGAGGTTTATACTCGAAAAATGCGCGCTCATCTAGCTCCGCTTTTTCCAGTCGTCACTGTCGGACCCTTTACAAAGTGGGGTATGGATTATACTACTTGTAACCCGCCTTCGGCAAAAGGTCACAAGTACATTATCGTAGCAGTAGACTACTTTACGAAGTGGGTCGAGGCTATGCCTACTTTTGGGAACGATGGTGAGGCTGCAGCTCTTTTCTTCTTCAACCAAGTTATCGCTCGTTTCGGTATACCTAGAGAGATTGTCACTGACCATGGCAGTCACTTTCAGAATAGTATGATGGCTGAGTTGGCTCTCAAATTGGGTTTCCGGCAGGAGCATTCATCTCCATATTATCCTCAAGCCAATGGGCAAGTGGAAGCCGTGAATAAATCCTTGAAGACAATTCTTCAAAGGAAAATTGATAAACATAGATCCAACTGGCATATTATGCTGTATCCTGCACTTTGGGCATACAGGAAGTCAGTGAAAAATGCAACTGGCTTTACTCCGTTTCAGTTAGTCCACGGGGTGGAATCTGTATTTCCTATTGAATGCAAGATTCCTTCTCTTAAATTAGCTGTTGAGCTTCTTCTTGACACTTCTAGTCTGGCAGAACGACTTCTTCATCTGGAACATCTCGATGAGCAGCGTCGAGATGCCGCCACGATGAATGAAGCGCATAAAAACCGAGTCAAAGTTCAGTACGATAAGGCGGTTAAGCCTAGGGTCTTTTCCAAAGGTGACCTTGTTTTGGTCTATGCCCAAGAAAAAGATGCCTTGGGGGCAGGAAAGTTTAAGTCGATGTGGTATGGCCCCTATATCGTTAAGAAGGTCCTTAAGAAAGGAGCGTATACCTTGGTTGACTTCGAAGGGAATGAGTTGCCGGAGCCCCGCAATGGGCTCTATTTGAAGAAGTATTATGCCTAGGCTTTGGCCTGGCATTTTGCTTTGTATATAGTAGTTTTTTGTCTTGTACATATCTGTTTGATTTTCGATTTTTGATGGGATGGTGATGTTTTTTGATCTGCTTTGGCAGGTTGTGTTGATGTCATGAGTCATTTTGGTTTCGCCGATGGTGCTAGTAGACACACCCGGAACTTAGCTTCCGCGGCTTGGGTACTTCATTATCCTTCCGGTCAGCTGTTGGTATCAAGAGGGGTCTGCATTGGTCCTGCTTCCAATAACGTAGCAGAATACACTGCAGTCGTTCATCTACTCTCGGAGGCAATATCCTTGGGTGTTGATTCGTTGGTAGTTTTCTTGGACTCCCAGCTGGTGGTGTCGCAGTTGAACAACACTTATCGAGTACGAGATCCATTTTTATTACGATTGTTCTTGAGGGTATGTTTGTTACAAAGGTCATTTCAATTTTTAACTTTCATTCATATTCCTCGAGCTGACAATTGGTTTTCTGACTCATTAGCTAATCAAGCATTGGATTGGCATATTAATCATTCAATTCAATAAATTTTTAAATCATCAAAAACATCATACATTTGATACATTTATCACATCACATCAAATATCGCTGTATATATATCATCAGAGTGTCAAAAAACTTTACAAAATTTGGATCCATAAAGTCGTACAAAACTTGGGCTTATGCCCCATCATGTTCAGTCTCAAAAAAGAATATACAGTCATCTAATACATAATATCTGTCTACTCCTGAGGTCCCTGCCCAGAAGTCGTGTTCCTATAGAACGTGACTGCAGTGGCAACTCGGCGGAATAATCTAACCCAGTCTCGAGGCACTCCTACCACCCGTCTCTGGACGGCTTCCGGTAGATCCTCCACAGCAGCCATAGGTATTTGGCGGGTTAGTCCCTCCAAATTCCTCTGCACGGCCTGGAGAGTCCTATCTGAATCCACAGTATCTGCTTCGCCCCTGCGGCGCTTGTGGCGCGGGAGACCCTCAGGACGAACTGGTCCAACATCTGAAACATGATCATTTTAAATTGTCAGTCATTATGAATCCAATCAAAAACATGTTTGTTTTTCATTTTTTCATACATATTTGAAAAAATCCAAAAAAAATTATATAAGTCAAATTTTTTTTGCAAACTTACCGACTGTGCCCCATGCTGTGCCTGGTGGAAGAACTAGATCTGGATCTCCATGAAAGTCCATCCCGGCATAGGGATAGTCGTCCACTGCGATGATTTGTTCTCCCCACCAAAGGAAGAACTCATCATCCCATGTGGTCCGGGGTACTTCACTACCCCCCAATCTCTTCATCATATCTGCCCAACGGGCAATTCTTGGGTCCCGCGGGCTGCTGATGGTAGAGATAACTCTGGGTCTCAATGCTCGTATCTTCTCAAAGAAGAATGTTGTCAAAATGGTACCATAGCCAAAATGTTTAGTCTTTACTTGGCGAATTGAAGTCAGTTGTTGTTTCATGTTCAGTAACAGGGCTGTGCACCAATCATACACATGAGTCAAACACTCTACAGCTATTCTCATTTGCGTCCTGGACGCCTGATGTAGTGAGGCAGATCCTGCCACTCTGCTGATGGTGAAAAGGAGAATTTTCATGTGCAAATCCCTCACATCTTTAATTGAAATCTTAGTTCCAACCTTTTTGGAACCCTCTACGCAATATACGTGGACATAATCTTCCACGGTTAACCCTCCCAGGGGCTTTCCGTGCAAGTCTACTGGTTCTCCCCTCCGGGAGAGTCCAGTGATGAAATATATATCCTCCACTTCAATGCGTATTGGCATCTGATCAATAATGAAGCAATCCTGATCTGGTTCCCAGTAATTTACGAGCATTTCTAGCAACCGCACATTGCTTTTCATATTTGGCATTTTGAAGAATTTGAACAATCCGCAATTCCGAAGGATATTTTGCGCTGCGCGATCTTGCATGACCTCTTGGTCTATTGCGCTATGCTCACGTTCCCTCCATGAGATTGTCATCCTGTCAAATTTCATCAAATTTTGCATTAGCCACGCTTTTTTGCATTCGGACCTGCGCATACGCGGTTTTTCCTTTGCACAGTCGCGTGTATACGCGAGTTTCCTTTAACGAACCCGCGTATGCGCAAGTCCGCATATTTTAGCAAGGGTTTTAAAGCTAAAAATCACTTAATTTTAAATTCCAAACGGACAAAATGAATAAACAGGATGATTTAGGAGCCTACCTGAAGTTTCGGTGCGTTTCGACGGTCGGTTGTTCCTGATTTGACGAAAGAATTTTTTTGCTCCAGAGCACTTTTTCCAAATCAGCAATGCAATAATGAACCAAATGAGAGGTAATTTGTCTATTTATGGCTAAAAAGTTGAAAATTTTCGCAAAAATTCCTTATGCTTATTTTTTCGATCTATCTTATGCTGTATAACTCGATTGCTTGGAAGTGCCCAGTTTGGTATGTTTTCAGGTACATTTTGACGATTTTGAGATTTTTCTCGGTTTTTTATCCATGATTTCAGACTCTTCACGGCAGGTATATGATCTTCACTGGCATATAGGTTAGGGAATCACTTTCCGTTGCATCTTGCATTCTAGCCTCCATACTGATCACTTGCCTTAGGGTCGATCCCATCAGGTCATAAGTATTATACCCATTTCACTCGCCGATTTTTAAATCATGACTTGATGGTAGAGCCTTCCTTTACATGGGCTTCCTAGTTAGTTCCTCGCTATCACTTGTTGCCCATGCTGCTTTTTATGTAGGCTCGGGGAGTCCTCTTTAGTCCCGCCATGTCTTTTGTGTTGAAGCTTCATTCTTCTCCTTCATCACTTATCATTTTTCTGGCTTATACCCTAGAGGCTCCCTGGTGTCGTTAAGTTGTATTACTGCATTGCATATTGGCTACTTGTTTATCCTGGCCTTTCGCCGGCTTCATTTGGACTCGATGTTTAAGCCAACTTTTGACCTTGACTTTCTGTACAAGTTAACCATTGCATGCACTTAGCTATCACAACTTGACACCTTTGTACCCATGGATGGAACGCTCCTCTGAGTATCACTGACCAGTTTTTGCCACCTTGCATTGAGCATAGGATTGTTCCAGTCCCAGGAACTAGTGCATCTGATTTCTTGATACTCGTTCTATCCATTGTACCATAGCATTCTTTTATTCTTTTTCAGGCTTATTATATGAAAAAGAAAAAAAAATCAAATATAACAAAAAGAGTGGGAACGGGATGTATCTTCATTGTTTTGATGGCAGTACAAAGTCAATTTGTCGCCCTTGAACAAAGCACATATACTTATATATATCTCCTTCATTTGGGATGGTTTTAGTTTTGACCTAGGTTCAGCCTTTACCATGTTTCACTTGTCAGTTCTCCCCCGGTTGGTTATCTCTTCCAATCATATGGAGAGTTTGTTCTGCCTCCTGCATGACAGACTTATACAGTGTCACTTTTTACTGCCATGGTCATCATGAGTTGTGCTTTTGTTCAAGGGAAGTCTAACCAGAGTCGGCCATTCTGCGGTGTCTCTTGACTCATTATTCAGTCGGCCTTCCCGGTCTTGTCAGTATCATGTTCTATCACATCAAATGTTTTGGTCTTCTGCTCGTGCTGGTTTGAGAAGGTCCCCATTGACTTCTTGCCGGCGGGTTTGTCTCTTATCGACTACGACACATTGCTCTGAGAGCAAGCCTAGAGCCACACCTTGGGCCTATTTTCATTATTGATAGGTGACCTCGTGCTCAGCATTTGATCATCATCATGGGTCTTTGACTGAGTGGTTTCCCCTGTGTTCGACGTCGGCACACATTATCACACTTGGGATTCGTGCAGTACCTGGATTTCCATTTGACCCTATCGGTGGATTTCTCGCCTCTGTGTCAGCTTTCATTATTGGTTGGTTCAGAGGGTTTCTTTCGTGCGCTAGCTTCATCTTGTGCACGTCGGAAACGTACTTCAGTTTTGGTTCCATCACTCTACTTCGTCCGATTCCTTCCAAATCTTGGCCTGCGGGTTACACTCGCGCTGGACTGATGTGGGATGCCTTAATGCCTTCCTTCCAGCAGATATTTTCCCATCGACTCCGACTCATTGCTCTGGGAATAAGGTCTAGAGTCTCTTTGTCAGTACCTTAGGGTTTGCAGTCATCAGTGGCAGACTCTTCGCTATCGACAGTGGGGATTCATCATTGCCTCCTGATTGGTAGATTCTTTCAAGTGTTCGACTTCAACTCATTCATTCGCACTTGTCAGATTGTACTGGGGCACCTTGAAACTCATTATCATTATCGGTGGGTTGTCTCGCGTTGGTTAACGGGATACATCATTGCCCGGTAATCCAACGATTTCTCACATGGTCGACTTCAGCTCATTTATTCCCATTGTGTAGAATTGTGCCATAGTGATCGGTGAAGACCTCGGGTTGCATCAGCATTTTTCGGTTCACTTTTGACAGTCCATTCAGTTTCTGCCAGTGATGTCGTCCACCCTTATATGTTGCAGTTCAGTACAGCAGCATCCTATATGTTGGCTCCTGAGTTGCGTGATTGTACCGGTTGTTCCACCTTTTATGATTCGGTACTTGGAGATTCGGTTACTTATATGATCAGACATCCAGTTGCACCATCCTTGATCAGCTTTTTATATGTGATACTTGGACATTGATTCAGACTTGTATTTCCGGGCCATGCTCAGATGATTCATTGTGTACTTTCAGTTCAGCTATACTTGTATACATATTGGATCTATTCACTACTTTCTATATGATGTATTTTTGACTGAGCATGGGTATGCCCGCCTCAGCATGAGTTGACTCTCTGTTTTCTTTCATTGGTTTTGGCAGGCTGAAATCTGGTGAAGTCCTCTCTTGTCCTTGCGAAGTTCTTTCTATGTGCATAATACATTTCGGCCATCATGTACCCCTTCTGACCTCATATATTAGGGGGCATCTATTATAGCATCATTTCTCACCTTCATATGATTCATGATTTCTTTTATGGCTTTGGGCACCCATTCCTACAAACTTGGACAAATTCACTTAAAAACAGTGTAAAAATCCCCATACGCGACTATGCCCGTACTTTTCCGCGTGTATACGCGAGTCCAGCTGCACTTTTCCGCGTATGCCATTAAAATTATGAAAAAATATATAAAAATTCCCTATTTTCGGGCTGGGTTGATGGTTACTCGGGTAGTTCAACCACCCCAGCACGTGGCCAACTGTTTCCAACTGTTGAAACTACTTGGAGGGAGTATAAAAACCCCTCATGTGTATGGCCTAAGGGAGAGAGAGAATTTATTAATATTATACTCTGTTGGTATTCCCTATCCAAGTCTGATTCCCCGTGCCTCCTGCACTTTCCCAGTTCATTATAGGAAACCCTTGTTTCCTTGAGATGCTCATCTCCCTATATGTCATCTCGTATGCACCAGTTTGGAAGGAGTCTTAGCGAGGCAAGGGCTGGACAGATCCGGACGACGGTCTGCGAAGGCTGCGGAAGGATCAGGTGATCTCTCCACTTGTTACTTTTGTACATGCTATTTATAATACAGAATTACCATGCTGTTCTCGAAATAAACGTGTTAGTTTATGCTTATATGTATGAGAATATTGTTATTTAAGCATTCATTATGATCTATTTAATGTTTTATATGGATTTCACTAACATTTAGAGTCGATATATGCTGTACAACCAGTTCTTCGTGCTTGTTTCTTCTTGTCTTTCAGGTTAAGAAGGAAGGACGGTTGCTGGGGGTTTGGACCCCGCGGGATCTGCTTCAACCGTAGGACCTACGGGTGACTTTCTCATTCTACTCTATTTAGTTTTTCTGAACGTGCATGGTTGTGTGAGTCCTTCTTAAGTAGCATGCCCCTGCTCTGTGGAGGTTGTAACCCAATGAACCTCTAGGGTGATATTCCTGCGGCTCTGAGCAAAAATACCAGAATCTGAAAGCAAGGCGAGAAGAGCAGCGAGAAACGTCGAAAGAGGCCGGATCCACTCCGAATCTTGGCCGAAGCTTCCTTGGCTGAGCATGAGATATGATGGGAGACCTTCACTCCAAATTTCAGCAAATTTGCAGAATATTTTGTCATTTTTGAAAATTTTGGTTGCAAAACAGGTTTTTCCGCCCGACGCGTCGCGCCACCTGACGCGCGCTTATGATTGGGACACCTTCTGGAGGAAAACTTGATATTTTTGGATTTCTCATGGTAATTTATGCATGCTCAGGAATGGCCGAAGCATTTCATCAAATTCTGGGTGGTCTTAAGGGCCAAAAACACCATGAAAATCACCTTTCTGCCACCTTTTGCACCAGCAGGAAGTACTTTTGGGAGATTGAAGTTTTGGAGGGGAAAATGAGCTCCAAATTGAGAAATTCCACTTGGGTTGGATAGCAGACATCCAGGGATTTCCAACGAGCTGTCATGAGCTCGATTTGGACTTCGGGAAGTGCTCCAAAATTAGGTCCAAAGTAGCGCGGCGCATAGAGCTTTGGAGCGCGGCGCATAGAGGAATTCAGCCTATTTTTCACCTTCCAGCTCAGGAATTCGGCCAGTTTTGACTAGTTTCACCTCTTGATGTAATTTTTGATCTAGCTTGATGTAATTTGGTAACCATGATGTAATTTTGGCATGTATTTACTTTTTCTAGATGATTCATTCACTAAAAAGTGAAAATTGAGTGAATGGATCAGTTTCCTAGCATATAGAGGCAAGTTGTTTGGCTGCCTAGATTTTAGCTCCATGTTTAGAATTGGTTGAAACAGCTCCTAGAAGGATGAGCTCGACCCATAGAGGCATGGGATGGGGTTAGTATGGTCTATATATTGTATTTTCTGAGACATTTTCAGGGTTGGATACTTGGGAAAAGTTTGGCACCTCATTGTACATTCATTTCAGATTTTTGGCAAAGGAAAGACCAGAGTTTTGTAGCACTTGTTGGGATCCTTGTGGTTTCTGAGTTTTGATGATGTTCTTCTCATGTTATCGTAAGTTTCATTAATGTTATATGTATGACATTTCCCTTCTCTTTGCTTATGAATTAAACAAATGAGTAACTGAGGTAGAATTCATTGATTTGCTGGTGCTCTGCCTTAGACTTTTGTTTAGTTTTATATGTTTTTCGTCAGTTTGAAGAGGATCCTTGCACTCTCTTGCCCTCTTCAGCTCCTTAGAAGTCTTTCTATCCATCCATTGAATCTAAGACATCAAAGTCATTGCCTACCCTGCCCCAACTTGAACTCTGCAAGAATTTGGCCTCATCCCCAAGCCCAAAATTGTTTTTCCCTTTTTCCAACAAAAACCCCTAAAAATCAAAATCAAACCCTCCTATTTGTTTATCTAGCCTAAGATCAGTTTTTGTTTTAGTCATCTCAAGCCCCTTTGAATATTTTCATTGAGATTGACCCGGAGAGAGCCCTCTCCTGTCCTCGTAGGGCTAGCTACGAGGCTGAGCGTGGTTTGGTGTTGTCCTTCTTCTGCCTTATTTCAGCCTAAGGTGGATTTGGGAACTAACATAGTGGCAACCATACTAGGGAAAACTGGTTTTTTGGTTAGTGTTGTTTGATTTATAGCTACAGACGGAGCCTGAAGTCACGCCAGGTAGCCTTTGAACTGCTCTTGCTCTGCAAGTGCATAGTAGATAAACATTGCTTTAGTCAATCTCCGGTGTAGCTCGTAGTCGAAAACACTTAACTTATAAATTTCCCCAGTACATGTAATCAAGTTTAGATCTGATTGTTGATGGTGGACAACGATCAGACATCAGAAGGCTGAAATCATTCACCTAGCAATTTCACTGAAAAATCCAGAAATCAATGCTTCATGGTGACTTCACTGTAGGGAGATCAGTAGCTTCAAGATTTTCAAGATGGATCGAGTTGCAAGAAGATACGCTCCCATGAGCCGAGATCACATCCCAGGTTTTCCGAATAAAATGCCCAAGGTAGATTGGCTTCAGAATTTGCCTATGTTCAGAAATGTGGAAGGTAATGATGCTGCTCTTCATCTGGTGAAATTTCACATTCATGTGCATAAATTAAAGGTCGATTTTCCTGAAGACTGTTTGATGAAAATGTTTATGGCTACTCTGGAAGATGAAGCCCGATCTTGGTATGAAAGTTTGCCATCTGCTTTTATTTACTGTTTAAAGTATTTTCATACCATGTTCTTTGAAAAGTATAAAGAATCTTATCCATCCTTGATTTTAGTTCAGAACTGTTGTAGCCATGTTCATTGTTTTATTGAAGATCTTAAGAATTTTTATGGACATGATGACTTCATGGACGAAGAGATCATGGAAGCACTATATGAAAATCCATTTCAGCATCAGAATCAAGATCTTAGTACAATGGAGAATGATGAAAGAGAAAGTTTTGTTTTAGATCTGTCCATAGAAGAAGACAACATGCAGGGAAGTCAAGTTTTAGTTTCAGAATGTGATAATGTTAAGTCAGTCTTTTCAGATTTAGATCCAGATTGTGGCAACCAAGAATACCTTGTGCTGAATCCCATAAAGGAGAAATCTGCTGTTGAGATCATCTGGAATGAAGAAGACAAAGTTATTGGTCCAAATGTTCTCAGTTCATTAGAACACAGCCTGCATGAGGAGGTAATCCAGTCAGCTCATGAAAAACAAGATAAGATCTTTGTTCAAGTAAGTGATAAATCTTCTTTCAATAACTCAGTGATAAATGATAATTTGATTTCCATGTCATATGAAGACAATTACTGTGTGAGCAAAAGAAAACAAAAAGCATTATCTCCTTTGTCTGAAGATGAGATAGATCAACTCTTGAAAGGTCATGTTACAACCCAAGCTAAAGCAGATTTGCAGTGCACACTTGGTCAAGAAAATGTTGGTGAAACTTCTTCCTCTTTTGAAAATGATGACGGTCTTGTAATTAACTTTATAGATCAGCAAACAGATAATATTTCCTTTCATGAAGATGATAAGGCTGTCATGTTTGATAATCTTGAAGATTGTTTTTTGTTTAAGAATGACCTAGATCATGAAATTGAGGAATATGAGCTTGAGAGAGACAATATGCCAGAAATTCTCATGGTCAAGGAACCTACAGCTCACACTCAGATGGCAGAGGCACATACCTCTCTGTGCATTCCTATCCCTCAGAAATCAATTGTTCTTTCAAATGAGAATGGAGGGAGTACTTGTATTTTTGATGGATCTCCAGATAAGCCAGTGTTTCAGGATTTTCAAGATCCCTTCAGCATTATTCTGCAAGCATTAGAAAAGATCAATATCGCTTGGTTCATTATCATAAGCTTTGGTTTTAGTGGTTATTTTGAGTTGCCTACAGGTTCATCTTTCCGCCTGCTCGAGAAAAGTGAAAGCAGAAATTTGGTATGTAGCCATCTGCTGGATTGGTTACATTAGAAAGCTCACTATACACGATTGTATATATTTCATCAGTATGCAGGTGGTTGTCATCATGATTTCAAATCTTGATGGACTGCTGCCTTTTTTCAAAAAGCTTTGTAAATTCTTGTCTTAAGTCAGTCATGAATCATTTAGTCGGTTTGTTTCAGTCAAATAAATTCAGTCAACAGTTTTGAGTTGTTTTGTCAATAATGGATTCCATAGCCCAATGGACGAAGGCACTGGTCTGCTCTCCCAAAGATCTACCGTTCTTGGCACCTCCAAGGAGCTACCATCCCCATTGGAACCAATGTTAGAGTCGGTCTTTACAGCCCTCCGTCAGAGATCATTCCTCTTATTGCATTTCATTGTTTAGGTGTCTCATTCCACTCATTCATCTGCATTCCGTTAGGGGCATGCCATTGACTAACGGAAGGGTTTGGTTTTCTTGTTTCCCTCATGCTTGTACCTGCTGGGTTGGTCAAAACTCCTCAAAATTCGTCAAAGTTCAATTCATGTCATAAATGATTATTTTGGTCAAAAAGAGTCTTTTGTTTTTTGAGTCTAGGGTTTAGTTTTTGACATGTTCAATAAATTCCCACAGGCCATGAGGAGGATTTCAATAAGTTTTCAATTCAAATTTTTCATCATTAGATATGCTCGAGAGGACATTTCTTGTTCAAAACTCAGTTTTGAATAAGAAATTGTCGATTTCATTTTTTTTTGTAATAAGATGTATTTTTCTGCCATGAAGATTTCAAAGCAAGCTCTGGTTTTACTTTGCCAAACATCAACGCCAAACATCCCTGCAAAAATCAAACAAGTTCATCATTTCAAATTCAGAAAGTCAGTGAAAAAAGCCAAAAGACAGAGTTTCATTAAATGATAAAGTGCCAAAATAAAAACATTACAAAATGGGTTTGGACGAAGAAAAAATCAAAGCCATCTCTTGCAAGTTATTTCTCAAAGTCATATAAACCATTTGCATCAAGAAATATTCATAAAATCTCATAGCAAAGTTGAATTTTGAGGTTGGAGAGCGAACAACATTTGAAAGAGGCCGTGACTGTGTTGAAAGTCTGAGCGCGGCGCATACAAAAGAGGCGCGGCACATTGGGTCGGATTTTATAGTGTGAATTCTAGCGGCGTGGCTAGGCCCCAATGCATCGGCATAACATCATTTACCATTACGCGCTTATCAAGATCTTGAAGATCTTTGTGACACATGGTTCGCACGGCGGGGGGCATCGCATGGGATGAGTTCATTTCCCGTGACTTCTTTGCAGCGCCACATCCTCCTCCCGAGGTTGTTCATGATGAGGCAGAGCCTTCACACCAATTTTAGGTTTCTGATACGGAACCTATCAGTGCTCCAATGTATGTGACATATCAGAGAGGCCACAGAGCCTTATTTGCAGCGGCATGACGAGTACTATCTCCACCCGGGGTGGAAGGGGTCTCATTGACTTCATCAGCAACGCGAGTACTATCTCCACATGGTGTGGAAGGGGTCTCACCTTCAACATCAACACAGGTACAGGTTCAGGACAGAGGCAAGAGGCCCATGCACGATGAGGGCCCCTCGGGAGGCCAAGATACTGATTTTGTTTTGATCGATGTTGATGCGAGCTCTCCTAGCTCGAAACTGAAAGAGATCATCCAGGAACAAAAGGCTGAGATGGACAGGCTGAATGAGAAATTGCAGAGAGCTCAGTGGGTGATATATTACTTGGAGCAGCGTAATAAACAACTGGAGGATCAGCACACACTTATAGAGTTGCGGCAAATCCGTGAAGATCGACAATTGGCCTGGAAGAGACCAGGTGACAAGACACCATTTGAGCAAGAGACTTGCCTTACGCATGTCAACATTCATCTGGAGAAGCTCTTTGGAAAGGCCAACAGGTACAAATACATGCTCAGACATATGAAGAATCACTATTGGGCCCGCACACACGTTTGCAGAGCAAAAATGAAGATCCTGAAAGCAAGGCTGAGAAGAGCACTGAAACGTCGAAAGAGGCTAGATCCACTCCGAATCTTGGTTGATGCTTCCTTGGCTGAGCATGAGACATGATGGGAGACCTTCACTCCAAATTTCAGCAAATTTGGAGAAAATTTTGTCATTTTGAAAATTTTGGTTGCAAAACAGGTTTTTCCGCCCGATGCGCGCTTATGATTGGGACACCTTCTGGAGGAAAACTTGATATTTTTGGATTTCTCATGGTAAGTTATGCATGCTCAGGAATATCTGAAGCATTTCATCAAATTCTGGGTGGTCTTAAGGGCCAAAAACACCATGAAAATCACCTTTCTGCCACCTTTTGCACCAGTAGGAAGTACTTTTGGGAGATTGAAGTTTTGGAGGGGAAAATGAGCTCCAAATTGGAAATTCCACTTGGGTTGGATAGCAGACATCCAGGGCTTTCCATCGAGCTATTATGAGCTCGATTTAGACTTCGGGAAGTGCTCCAAACACAGGTCCAAAGTAGCGCGGCGCATAGAGGAATTTAGCCTATTTTTCACCTTCCAGCTCAGGAATTCGGCCAGTTTTGACTAGTTTCACCTCTTGATGTAATTTTTGATCTAGCTTGATGTAATATGGTAACCATGATGTAATTTTGGCATGTATTTACTTGTTCTAGATGATTCATTCACTAAAAAGTGAAAATTAAGTGAATGGATCAGTTTCCTAGCATATAGAGGCAAGTTGTTTGGCTGCCTAGATTTCAGTTCCATGTTTAGAATTGGTTGAAACAACTCCTAGAAGGATGAGCTCGACCCCTAGAGGCATGGGAAGGGGTTAGACTTGTCTATATATTGTATTTTCTGAGACATCTTCAGGGTTGGACTCTTGGGAATAGTTTGGCACCTCATTGTATATTCATTTCAGATTTTTGGCAAAGGAAAGACCAGAGTTTTGCAGCACTTGTTGGGATCCTTGTGGCTCTGAGTTTTGATGATGTTTTTCTTCATGTATCTGTAAGTTTCATTGAATTTTATGTATGCCATTTCCCTTCTCTTTGCTTCTGAATTAAACAAATGAGTAACTAAGGTAGAATTCATTAGTTTGTTGGTGCTCTGCCTTAAAATTTTGTTTAGTTTTATATGTTTTCGTCAGTTTGGAGATTTACCTTGAACCTTCTTGCCCTCTTCAGCTCCTCAGCAGTCTTTTCTATCCATTCATCGAATCTAAGACATCAAATTCATTGCCTTCCTTGCCCCAACTTGAACTCTGCAAGAATTTGGCCTCATCCCCAAGCCCGAAATTGTCTTTCCCCTTTTTCCAACAAAATCCCAAAAAATCAAAATCAAACCCTCCTATTTTTTTATCTAGCCTAAGATCAGTTGTTGTTTTAGTCATCTCAAGCCCCTTTGAATATTTTCATTGAGATTGACCCGGAGAGAGCCCTCTCCTGTCCTCGTAGGGCTAGCTACGAGGCTGAGCATGGTTTGGTGTTGTCCTTCTTCTGCCTTATTTCAGCCTAAGGTGGATTTGGGAACTAACGGAGCCGACAGTTGGTGTGCATTATCATTGATAGTTTCTAGTTGTGTTTGTACTTCTATTTCAGTGATTTTTTCAAACTGTAAATTTTGCGCATCTTCACTTTCACGAGTGTCATTTTCAAGTTTTTTACTATCGCTTTTTCTTGATTTCACTTTAATTAGTTTCGTTTTCATGTTATATTCACTCTGGAATGTGTTTCTTTCATCATAGTTCGCATATCACAAGTGTGGTTCGCACTTTTCTCTTCATATAGTAAATGTCGTCTTTTGGCATGGGAAGTGTCGCTTACCATGTAAAGTGGAGTTTTGGCTTGTTCCAAAGGGTAAATTTGGTGTTGATGAGACCCTCTAGTTATGTAGACATGTTTTACAATCATTCCAAAAGTTTTATGCATTGTCGCACAAGTGTTGTCACTATCGTCACAAAGTGTATCTTTAGTGTCGCACTTGGGAAAAGTCATCGCAATGTTGTCTCTTTGAGGGAAGTATGTTGTTAATGTATATTGAGTGATAAATTTTATGTATTCAACTGTTATAAATTTGTGACTATGCTCAAGTTTTTTTCCTTCTTCACTTTGGTCCTACTGATTCAAACATGTTATCAAACCTACTAGAAAATATTTTGGTTGTTTTAATTTCTCATGTTAAAAGAAAAAAAATGGTGGACAAACAAGAAAATCATGGAACATAATGGCCTCCACTACCAACCACTCTACTTGAATTGCTCACATATTTTCAATTTTCAATAATTATTTTAATGGCATCCACTAAATCCATTCCAACAAACTATTATCACATTGTGGAATAAGATCTTGGGATGTTTTGGAGCATTGAATACAATACGAAGGTGATGGCCATGGATTTCGGGATGAGAAGAAACCATTTGGATTTTGAAATTATGTTCTTCATTATCTTACACACAAATTTCATACACAATGACACAGGTAGAACCAAATCTCTCTAGATTTGGTTTTATTTGCTCGGATTTGTTGCAAATTGTGACATGCCATGTTCTACCATGCAAAGTTGAGCGAAAATTTCAATTGTGGGAAGGGTACCTGCAAAAAAAATTTAGTTAAATTTCTCGATATCATTACTATTTTCCAATCCTCTCAAGGATCTCGAAAGTCCTACAATACCAAGGTGACAACTAGGCACATGAGCCAATCCTCAAGGAGATCTTATTTGGCTTTAGGCATAAGTACCGTCCTTATTCTTCACAAACAACATTGGTGCACCCCAAAGTGATACACTTGGCCTAATGTATTCCTTTTCAAATATTTACTAAAGTTTCAACTTCAATTCCACTAACTATGTAGTGCTCATCATGTAAGGTGCCTTTGGTACTGGTGCTACTCCTGGTATCAAATCAATAGAGAAATCCACTTCCCTATGAGGAGGCAACTTTGAAATCTCTACTGGAAATACACCCTGAAACTGCTGCAAAACTAGATACATCTTAAGTACTTCGACATCCTCAAAAACCATCCCTTTGTTACTAGAAACATGAACTGTAAAAATACACACTCTTTCCCGCAACTACACTTTGCTTGCATAGTTTTAACCATTCTCACCGATGTAGGCTTCTTCCCCTGCAATATTCTCTTCTCTCCATCATCATCCAAGCACTCGACATTCTTCTCATAAAAATCCACCTTAGTCCTACGAAGTTACAACCAATCCATACCCAAAAGCATGTTATATGATCCCAATGGAATCACATTTAGATGCACTGATATAGGCATACCATTCAACTCAAATGCACAAGCTCTTACCTAATGATGAACTATTTTCTTAGTATATGTATCCAATTGCACCAACCAAGACTCTGCATGCACTTCTTTTCTCAAACCACACTATCCACTAGGTCAAGATTAACATAACTACAATTAGATCCAGGATCAATCAAAATTAAAACAACTCGATCACAGATCTTACCTTCCATATCAATAATGGATGCCTAGTGATATTCCTTCTTGTTATCAAATGCTACATTAATCTGAGGAATTATCTATCCCACATCACCAACTGTCTTCGCCTTTGGAGCACTATAGACCTAACGTCTACCACCATGATACAATGGATAATATTTATTGTGATGATCTTTGCCACAAATCCAACACTGCAACGGTTCTGTGGCACTACCCTTATTCTACTACTCTTAGGGATGAGATCCATGTCCCTTCTCTACCACATTAAACTTGTTGTAAGGAGTAATAGTTTCTTTCTTACCCGCATCCTAAAGTATTCCCCACTTCGGTGGCCATTTTCCTTTAGTATTTTCATTTCCTTTCCAATCATGCTTAGGCTCGAATTTTGACTTTGACTGCTCATAACAATGATTCAACTTCCCATTGTCTTCCTCCAGCGATCGAAGCTCATCATACTTAATTTGATCCTTGAATGCTAATGACAGTGCACTGATGAACCTTTGAGCCTTTGTATTCTTATCCTTGAGATAAGGCACATACCTCAACAACTCCAATAACTTAGTCATATAATCCTTATCTGTCATAGATTCTATCTTCAACTCATAGAACTATACTTCTTATGTGAAACTTCTGTATATGTGCATATATTATGTATATGAGAAATTTTCGTATATTCACATATACAGAAGCTACGCATATACAGAAGTTATGTGAAACTTCCATAATATGCATATACGACAGTCTCTAGATATGCACAACTTCTGTATATGCTCATATCTTATGTATATGTTCAACTTTCATATATGCTCATATTATTTGTATATGTGTAACTTCTATATATGCGCTTTTCTTCCGTATATGCGCATCTACTGTATATGTTCAAATTCTAGATATGTGCATATACTAAATAAATTTGCATTTACGAAAGATGTGCATATATGGAAGTAGATGCACATATACAGAAGTTGCACATATGTGGAAGTGTTGTAGTTTCCACAAAACCCTCCAAAATTTTAGCCTATACCAAATTTTAGAGCCTTTCTTGGTCTTTTTCATTACTATCACAAACTTTTAAGTTCATTTTATTATTTTTCTTACAATATTGTGAACCCTTTCACAAAATAAACAAAGTGTCATCTTTTAACATGTTGGTTGTCGTATTGTATGTATGATCATGTTCTAATGGTTCCAAGAGGTCACCTTTATGCAAATGAATTGTTCTAACATTGTAAGTACCCTTCGCACTCATTTCCAAAGGTTTGAGCACCATCGCACAAGTGCCGTCACGATCGTCATAAAGTGTATCTTTAGTATCTCATATGTCATAACTAGTCGTAAATTTGTCACACCGAGGGGAATTCTTTGTTTATATGTATCGGATTCTCTATGTTGTGGATTCATCAAATATTCTAAGTGTGTTATCATAGTCAAAGTTCATCATTGTTCACATCGATCTCACCAGTCCCTCACTCAGTCATTTTTCAGAAAAATTCCTAACCGAGCAACTTAGCTTCACCAGGCCTCCCCTAAGATGTGCACTGTGTAGTCTCAGTCCTCACACAATGACCTTACTTCTTGGAACTGCGTAGTACGAAGTACCTGCCTCCCAAGACTGCTCCATTGCGCATTTTTTGTGGCCAAGCCATGACCTCGACCTCCATAATTGTGCAGTCATGGCCTCTAGCCTAGATTGAAATGTGCACTTAGCAACCTCAAGCTTCAAGATTATCCATTGAGACCTAGAATTTTTCATTGCACATTCACCCAACCCTTCGTTGACACCCATAATTGCATAGTAATTCTTCCCAGTGTCCATCCCTACAACCTTTCCCACTAGCTCCAGAAATTGCACAATCATGTCCCTCGACTCAGCCTGAACTACGCATTGTGTAGTCTCAAGGATTAGGGCTTCCCTTTTCCTGCTTGAATTGCACAAATATGCAATCACTGAGCCTCCTTGCCCATCCTATCACTTGTTCTAGGCTCAATTCATGGATCAGAATGCATCATCTTAGGCTAGGGGTTTTCAGATTGATTTCATCCCATTATGAGTGAATTGCACAAGAAGGTACTCTATCATGCCATGATGAGATGATGAAGGAGGAGAAGAAGCAGGTAAGCATGCTTAAAAACACTCTCATATTTGATCTCACAAGTTGATTGATTAGGAGAAAGCGAAAGGACACTAATTTGTGACCACTATCCAAGACTTGAGATCATTGAAGACTCCTTATCACCAAGGAATGTGGAGGTGAAAAGGAAAGCTCTTTCACGAAGACACTTACTCTCAGCAGCAGTAGTGGCTTAACATTGCATGTCATCAAGCATTCCATGTCAGCAGTTTCATGTCATGACTGGTCATATGCCACATCACTATTGTGCACCATGTATATTGTATTCAAAATGTATTGTAAAGTGGAAGTCCAAAGGACACAGATGGAATGTAAAGAGTCATGTAATTTTAAAATTCATGGGAATTCAAATAGTCATGAGGGTAGTCAAAGAGTCACCCTTGGTTATGTATACTCCCTCATTGTACGAGCAAATGAATTTTCACCTTGGCTCCACCAAAAAATCATTAGAGAGATAAAACAATTATTTTATGGAGCAAGGAGTGGCTCCAATGCTCCACTACTAGAGCTAGTGATGTTCAATGTACATATGTGTCTTGAAACTTTTACTTAATAACAAAATCCTTACAAGGCCAACACATTCTTCATGCATGAATTATGACTTCTTGTAAGACTATTCTGCGGATGTTTGTATTTCATGTTTGCTTTCACATGTGATAAGATAGTTGAACTATTTATATTATTTTGGTACTTATCATATTGAGAATATGTTGTAATGGTTGTTATTGTTGTCACATCCTTGTAGAATATTCTGCTGGATACCAGACAGATCTTTCTCATTGGTTATAATGGATGTCAAATCTATTGTGGACTATTTCGTTAGATGTTATATGGATCTTTTTGCATGTGTGTGTCTCTTCTTGGGTGGTACTATTACCTCTCTCTTAGAGGATCACCTTTTCATTTCTCCCCACAGTAGAAATAATTTGACACACATACAATCGAACACTCACCAAGCATACCCCCCTTTATTTTTGAAGTCTCATGTGCACTCCTCTCTCTTGTTGATAGTTATAGTCAAGGAAAATCTATAAGAATACATGGAAACCAGGCCGATATTCTGGATGGGGATCTTAATTCAAATGGTGTGAGGTATAATTGGGACTTCACATCAGGGAGAACCCTCGGTTGACATATTTCCAGCACTGTCAACAATGGCACTAGAAGGAGCGCCAAATGACAAGTTGAGCCCATTAAATCTAGTTTGAACCTCTTATCTAAAATGGCTCATCCTGAAATATTGCTCCTGAGGTGTTTCTCTAAATTTTCCCTTTATCAATTTTGAATCCTCGATGAGCCTCTCTATCACTTGTCTCAGATAAATTTTGACAGTGAGGACAAAACATCCATAACCAAGAACAATTCTAATTTTCTTAAATCTTGTGAATCTTACGAAATCGATGATCTTATGTTATTTTCTTCCTCACCCTTTTCTTCTTGATTGACACAAGAGGTGAGATTGTCCATGATGAAATTGAAAATAGTCAAATCATAGAGTACTCTTCCCATACCTCATCATCTCTCCTCTTGCATGAAGGCGACTCTTCAAATCAGCTAGATCACGAAATTTCCCTGATTCAATTATCTTTGAATTTGCGATCATAAGAATATTTTGACTTGAGTAATCTGGTTGTTGAAGTTGGAAAATCCGTGTAAAATCAGTGACAGAGATAGCTTCCATTCGATGAGCAATGGCCTTATTGAAGTTAGTGGTAGCATCTATCCTCAAACCGTGCATGATCTGGTTCAAGCTTCAAAATGTGAATTTACAATCCTAGAAAGTTTTGGGACCTACTAGGGAGTCGAGGCATTTCAAATTTCGTTGATGGTAATGTCAAAATCTTGCAAATATGGTAAGCCCCTGAACTAATTCAGATATGGTTTCTCTCAAACAATCCTTCTATTTGCATGGTTTCACTTTATGCAAATCTCTTTCTTGAATATTTCTTGTATTTCAAATGGAATCTTTCAAACTTTCAATATTTTTCTTCTAATCAGATTCAAGAATATTTTTCAGTTCATTCGTCTTCATTTAAATATCTTGCATCAAACTTGGGTTTGGAATGTGTATCTCTCATAGAGTCATGGAATTGAGAAGTTGATCATTCCAAAGACCATATTTGGCTGAAGGAATCATATCTATCACATTTGTTTCATGATTAGCAGCTCTTGGATTTCCTTGTGAACATCATATCACAAATATGGTTTTTCATCATACCTGAAATCCTCTTGAGTGTGAAAGAATGCTTCAGCGACTGTATATGGAAAACCTCCGTATATGCACAATTGTTGTATATGCGCATATTTGTTTGCGCATATACGGAAGATATGTGCATATACAAAATATTTGCATCATTAGGGGAATTTTGAGGTCTAAAATGGGCCTCCTAAGGAAATTATAAATTAATAGTGGAAATAATAAAATAACATTTGATTACATCATCAAATTTTAGAGGGAAAAAAGAAAAACTATTTTTCAACTTATCTCCTAAATTTTTTACCCAAATTTCGAGCGGGAGTACTCGTTGGATGAAAAAATTAATTCCTCATCCAAGGAGTACCCATGTTGCATATTTTCGATGGATCCTCCTACACGAAAAAAGAGAAATATATGAAAAAAGTGATTGCAATCACGCTTTTTCATGTATTTCTCATTTTTCGTGTAGCAAGGTCCATTGAAAATATGCAACATGGGTACTCCTTGGATGAGGAATTAAATTTTTCATCCAACAAGTACTCCCACTCGAAATTTGAGTAAAAAATTTGGGAGATAAGTTGAAAATACGAGTTGAAAAGGTAGTTTTATTATTTTATTATTTTTAATATTTTTACCCTTTTACTTAAAAAATGGTGAATCATCCCCCATGGTTGACATCATCATCTTGAATCCTATTGGTTCTTATAAAATTTATTTTTGTTGTATATTTTTCTTATGAGGCCCATTTTAGACATCAAAATTCCTCTAATGTATATGGAAATTATGCCTATGTAGAGTTTGAATTTCTACACAGCTTCTGTATATGTGCATATCTTATGTATATGCACAACTTATTTATATGCACATATCTTCTGTATATGTGCAACTTTCGTATATGTGTATATCTTCCATACATGCGTAACCTATGGATATATGCAACTTCCGTTTATGTGTATATCTTCCATAGATTCATAACTTCTGTATATGCACATATACAGAAGCAGTGCACAACTTTCGTAATATGTATATACGACAACCTCCATATATGCACAACTTCCACATATGTACACATATTTTTTATATACACAATTTCCGTATATTCGTAACTTCCATATATGCGTATCTCTTCCATATATGTGTAGCTTTCATATATACACATCTTATGTATATGTGTATCTACTATATATGTTCAACTTCCATTTATGCACATATACAAAAGTTGTGTATATATGAAGGTTGAAGTTGTGTATAACTATGTTCATATACATAAGTTGCGCATATACAGAAGATATGCACATATACGAAATTTGTGCATATATAGATGATATGCGCATATACATAAGTTGTGCATATACAAAAGTTGCACATATCTTAAAGTTGTATATACGGAAGATATGTACATATATGGAAGTTGTGCCTATACGAAAGTTGTGCATACACAGAAGATATGCACATATACAGAAGTCACACAACTTTTATATATGTGCATCTCTTGTATCACATATCTTCTATATATGTACAACTTTTGTATATGCAATAGACTTGGGATTAGCCACATAGTGGTCAAAAAAACCTGCTTAGCATTGGCCCTTTTGGAAACACCAACGAAGTGAGTGAAGGCTCACCCATGATGCTAATGGGTGATTATTGGAACCAGGTTTCCACAGTATGATAAGAATACCTTTGACCAACGACATTGAACTCCTACTGTCAAACACTTGACCATAATTCCAGTATTGTGTATTGCGCAAGGATTTTATGCTTTCGGCTTACCATACAGTGCATAATTTGAGACCAACTATGCATGAGAGGTCCCAATAGTTTACGCTTTGAACCATAGGTGTTGTACCAATGCTCGCCCAAGACTATTCCCTCATACAAATAGGCAACATCATCTATTATCCCTGACATCCTTGCAATCATTCAATCCCTTAAGCACATTGAAATCTATTCGAAATAGTAACAAACTAGTCGACATACATAAATCCAACACGACATAAACATTATGAAATTCAAACCATTGTACGTGGATACAAGTGTTCAGAACTATCATAATATCCTTTTAACGTGCAGATATATAATACACATAAAAAATATTAAGCATTTAGCCTATCGATACAAAACATAGGAGGAATTGAATCCATCCACTGGTTCATATATCATTAATGAAAAAAATACACTAAGTGTTGAGTACATCCATCAAACCAACAGGCCCACCTGCCATTAAAATATGTGTCATCCATAAATAGGACTCAACTCATAGTAGGAAATCCAGACATACAAATAGACATGAACAATATAGTAATGCTACTCTACAACTATCGACCCACATAAACATGCCTATGGCCCTAGTTATATAGACACTTCAGAGAAACGACATAGCCAAAACATACAGCTTCACTCTCTCTTTTCTCCAATGTCCAACATTTCTCAACCAACGACCAACCGGGGTTCTTTCCTCAGTAGATTTTTTTATCCTCGCCTAGAAGCCTCTCAAATCCTCTCATCCATCTGCATGATAACTCCAATTTTCCTGCCCTACACTCCACAACATAATGGTGTTGCAGAAAGGAAAAATAGAACATTAGTGGAGTATGCACGAAGTATGATTAAAGTTAAGAAACTCTCAAATTATTTTTGGGTTGAGGCCATCAGAAATGTTGTTTATTGAAATAACATAAGTCCAACAAGGTATCTTGATCTCAAAATCCCATTCGAAGCCTTATATGGTTCTAAATTAGTAGTTCATCATTTGAGGGTATTTGGGTGTAAGGCCTTTGCACATACTCAAAAGGAGAATAGAAAGAAACTTGATGCTAAAGCTATCAAATTTGTAGGGTACTGTTCATAATTTAAATCTTATAAAAAAATTTATTCCTCTACTGGAAAATGATTTCCAAGTATACATATAATCTTCCATGATAAGGAAGACAAAGGAAACAAGGACAACAACTATGAAAGGTTGCATATACTTCGTGAAGTTGAAGACAACAAAGAATAAGATGAAGACAGAGAGCAACAAAAACTTGAGGAAGAATCTATTAAAAAATATTTTACAAAGGAAAGTTTTCGATTAAATGTTTTTGGTTCAACTTTCATAAATACATATTTATAGAAGAATGAAGGGAGCTTCTATATAGGCGCATTCATGGAATGAGGTTTCTATAAATTTGTACTTACATAAGTGGGAATGTAAATGCACATGTTTATAAGTCCCCTTCCTACTTATGTAAATGCGCATATACAATGGTCATCTTCCATATATGTATATTGTGTGACTTTCATATATGTGTGACTTTAGTATATGTACAATTCCATATCTATGTGCATATATAGAAGTGTGCATATAAAAAAGTCAGATTTTGTATATGTGTAACTTCTATATATACACATATCTATGGAACCACACATATACGAAAGTCACATATATGCAGAAATTAAAGTGCATTTATGAAATTCAACTTCTATATATGTGTTTACATATCTATATGCATATGCAAAAATTACACATAAAAAGAAGCCACGTTTTCTATATATGTGTTTGCATATCTATATGCATACACAAAAACTGCACATAAGAAGATATTTCATCAATTTAAACTTATATTAATAAATCAATATGGAATGTATCAGATGAAATCCAAAGAGTCCAATGCCACCAAAACTCTTGCTTGGCTGGCCTCAAAGTTTTCCTAGTACATATAAAATATCACCTCCTATGTGGCCTCAAACCTCCAACAACCACAACTACTTAAGACCCGACCCTAGTAATATCTTCTGACAAATGTTCTTCTTATAGTCTTCTTGGTTCATTTTTTGGTTTTGCCAAATAAATTTTTTAATATTATATGTATGGCCAACTATAAGTCACATATGACATGCAGTAATTTTGATATTATATTTTAAAAATTGTCTATAAGTAGACTTGCTAGAAAATATATGTAATCTTATATATATGTTCACATATACAACAATGACCATATACGGAAGCTTCTGTATATGTGCACATATACAAAAGCATTAATATATGCACACATATATGGAAGGTTATGTATATGTGCATATCCTAGAAGTTGTTTTTTTTTCGATATTGCTTAAGTTATTCATTATTAGGAGAAAAATATGTTTGGCAAGGTATTTATGCCCAAAATTATTGGTTACTCTTTCCAAGGTTAAATTTTAGGCACACATATGATTTAGAGAATTTGAAAGACTTGTGAAATAATCAAATCCTTCTTGTCTTGGAAAGAGTCTCCGTTTAAAATAATATCTCTTTCAATTATCAACTATCATGGTGATATCCATAAATTCTTTTTGCAAGTAAAACATTGGATGAGTCTTCCTAATTCTTATCCTTGTGGATTTTTACATGAGGCATCTACTGAACTAATGGTTCTTGTGATTGCATAAACAAAATATGAGTTCCACAAACATATCTCAAATTCCAATTTTCTAGAAGAAATGTTTAAAATGATAATTATGGACTATATTCAAGGACTCATTCTTTATGACCTAATATTTAAATCTTGGATGTCCAAATATATCATATTGGAGGAGGGATTAGATATGGGGTGTGGTTACTACATTTCATAAGTATAATTCAACCATGATGCACAAATGGTTTTTCTCAAAGCCTATTTTGGACAAAGATTGCAATCCAAGTAGCAAACATGATTGTTTTGATTAAGTAGTATTTGGAAGCCTATGATAAATCCAAACAAACATGTTATATTTTGATTCTTCTAGTGGATTGTTTGGGATGTAGAGTAGGGAAAATTTTAAAGATGGAAAATTATATTTAAGTTTAAAACATTGGCAAATATCAATAGTCTCTAATATGTAAATTATAATATATTTTTTAATATATTTGTAAAATTATTCAAATTTATAATGATTTTATATATAGTATCTATATAATGTTGGCAATTTTTAAGGTAAAATAATTTTATATTGTAAAATTTGGGCGAATCAGTTTTAGAAAAAATGGAAATTGGCAAATCTTTTTTTTGGAAAAATGATGGAAAATTAGCCCACCTGCGAATATTAGCCCCTAAAATTTTCCATGATGTAGACAAAAGATGATATCTACTTGAACATATTGCATGTTTAATCTCTCCAAAAATAATGACAACCTAAACAAAACAATTTTAGTGAATGAGGTTTGGGAAGATTTAGATTTTTTTGATCTTGATAAATCTCTTGGCTCGGATGGTTTCTTAGCACATTTTTGTAATCATTGTTGGGATATGATATATAATTATTTATTTAGAATGGTATCTTGTGTTTACAAAATTTCAATATTGGAGGTGAGATCAATTCTTCATTCCTAGTCCTAATTATGAAAGAATTTAACCCATCCTCCTTTGACAGGTTTATACACTAAGGTTTAACGATAGGAAAAAATGATGGTTATCATGGGCTGCAGTAACGGAGGCCCATGAGCTCGATCACATGACCTCTCGGACCCCCATCCACACTGGACTTCCTACCTGGTTCTTCGTATGACATCCTGCTTTACCCTGTTTCCTCGCCAACAGCACATGCCTGGTACATTGCGCTGCGGTCTACTTGACCTTGTTCCTCGCCGACAACACCGACCTCACTGACAGTTTAACACCTTCCACAACGTCGAACCTCCATTGATGGTTAGCCAATTTCGAATAACGGTTTTTTGGGGGCTGATAATGGAAAGGGTCCAGGACGAGGAGCTTTTTGATTACACTGAGGACCACTAAACCTCAAAGGACATTTGGTCGTTTTCCAACCGTTTATCAATTGGTATGCATGTTACCCACCCATCATCGCTTTCATTTAATCTATATTTTGAGCCTGGGCCCTCTTTCACTACTCCCGCTCCCAGCCGCACTTTCTTTGGCCTTGACTCATTCTTGGTTCCCGACCTCACATCTGAATCTCCTGCCATTTTCTCCGCGGCTGACCTTGACCTCATCACCTCCCTGAACCTCCGTCTGTCGTCCCCTGCATCCCTATCCTTCCTCTCACAGACATTTCCCCTTTCAACTGCGTCACCATCATTACCACACCCTTGGCCCTCCATCTCGGCCCCCTCTCCCCCTTCTTCTGCGCCTCATACCCTTACCTTCGACCCTCCCCCACTGACTTCTCCCCACCCATCTCCGCCCACTTACCCTAACCCTAGTTCCTCGCAACCCACCCCCCGCCATCCCTCAAGCTGTTTCAATATTATTCCCCCCGCACTTATCCGCCCTCACGCCTCCGCTATGATTCCCTCCCCCCTTTCCTCAGAAGCCTTGGACCCCCCTTCCTCTCGTGCCCACCCCCATACCCAGACGCACGAAGTGTGTCAAGGCCTATAACCAAGGTAGTCTTCTCACGCTCGAGGAAGGTATACAGACGACAGATGTTTTAGGCATAGTGGAAAAATTTCTAGTTGGACGTGTCTGTGGCCGCAACTATGGTGCTAAGAGACTGCGACAATGGGTTATGGAAATTTGGGGACGTCTTCTTCAAGAAATTCCTACGATCCACACCCTCACCAAAGGCTGGTTTGCACTCTGGTTCACTGCTAAGGATCCCACTGAATTGGTCCTATCACAGTACTGGCATATTGAGATGGCTCTTGTGATTTTGAAGAGATGGAGCCCCCTTTTTTATCCAGAGAGGGAACAGTTAGGGGAAGGTCCTATTTGGGTTCAATTACCTGGTCTCCCTCTACACCTATGGATCGAGAAGATTTTTTACCACCATTGGCAATATGTTGGGAAATTACCTGGATCATGACCGCACTTACATTGAGACGACCAAGATGGCTTTTGCTCGCATTCTTGTTCATCTAGATACCAAGGAAGGATTAGAGGAGTCTTTTAAAATTAAATGGTGCAATTCCGTCCAGATTCAGATACTAGATTACAAGGGCATTCCATTTTTTTTTCACCGCTATCACAAGGTGGGACACGTATACAAGGATTGTCCATTGATTTTCCCTGCATCCGATGCACATACAACTGCTAGAATACAGCCTCTGGACCCATTATTTGTCTTCTGCATAGATGGACTCAGCTGACGGGCTTCCTCTCGACTCCAGTGATTGCACACTTGGGGACTGTGACACAGGATGTTGCTTGTGATACGAACAGGGTCACTCACTCCATGACAATTGTTTCTTCCACTGGGTACTCTTCAGATTCTGGTACTCCTCTCCCTCCTCTCTCTTTTACATCTCATATACCTTCTTTTGCATCACATTTATGCACTGCATCCCTGCCCTTTGGTATACATGTTTCATCAATCACATGTCCCCTTATCTCATCCCCTATGTTTTTCTCCCCCATTCCCCCGACCATTATTACCCTCTCTCACCCCCTACCTCCTCCCTCCCCCTTGCCCCATCCTCCCCCTTCCTCATTCCCTCCTCCAAACCCTCATTAGTGGTGGACTCCTCTAACTCCTGCTCCTCCCATCCCTACAACCATTGTCCCTGATCCACTGCACCTACTGGTCTGGGCTCTCCCCTCGACCTTCCCTCTACCCAGGCCAAGCTTCCCAGAGTCTGACATTCCAGTATCTCGAAGGCCATTCTCGAGGCTGGAATTGATGTTGCCACTGGCAAGAAACTCTCCATCGAAGGCGTTCTTAGAGCAAGACACACCCCTGTCTTGGTTTCCCGACGAAGTGCCTCTCCTTTAATTACAGAGCACTGGCTAGTCCAGCCAAGCGCCTTCCCCTTCTACGCCTTTTTGAATTTGTCCCTGTGGACATTATCCTTCTTCAAGAAACCCTTGCTTCCTCCGATTCATCCATCCTCACTCTATCTACCCTCTTCCCCTCCTGGAATTTTCACGCGCTGGACGCAAATGGGTGATCGGGTGGCATTTCTCTTTGCATTAATCCCCTGGCCATTAAAATTCTCAATTGTTGGGGCCGGGATGGGACACTAGTTGTGGATGTCATCTTGGAGTCCATTGGCATCCAATTTAGGATTATTAATTTTTATGATCCTTGTCAGCACCGGAAACAATTTTGGTCTACTCTTCTTCAATACTCTTTGCTTCGTGCTGAGAACATAATCCTTGTTGGTGGTCTGAACTTCTCTCTTGGGCTCATGGAATCATGGGGTTCTAATGCACAGTCGGATCCTCTCTCCGATTACTTCTAGAATCAGCTTTCTCGTCATCAGTTGGTGGATCCTATATTGGCCTCCCCCTCTCCAACATGGTGCAATCGTCGTACTGGAAATGCCATGGTCGCCTGCAGACTTGATAGATTCCTGATCAAGGAGGATCTTATACAACAATTGGGCTCTTTCAGACAGTGGGTAGGCTCAGGGAGCATCTCTGATCATTCTCCGATCTACCTTGAACTTACAGGTGCCTTCAACAAACCGACCTCCCCATACAAGTTTTTCTCGGTATGGCTACAGGATGAGGGTTTATAGACATGGTCAAAAAGAATTGGAGGCTAGCAAATCTTTCGAGTGAACACTCGGTCTCATCCCTCTTCGTGTATAGACTTCATTCCATCAAAAAATAGACCATCACATGGGTAAAGAATAAAAAGATATTGAAAAATCAAGCCCTCTCCCACACTGAACATTAAATTGAAGGTCTTGCGAACCCTATCAATGGTGGATATATATCTTACTCTACTAAAGATCATGTCATCAAGCTGGAAAAAGACCAACTTAAAATCCTATAGGATAGAGATGAAGTCTGGAGGCTGAAAATTTGAGCCATATGGATCAAATTAGGGGACGAAAACTCCAAATTTTTCCACCAATTTTCCAAGGGAAGGAAGGTCATTAACACTATTTGGGAGCTTGAGAATGATGATGGTACCTCTTCTACTACCTTTGAAAAACTTGCACAGAAGGGTATCACTCACTTTAGAAATATCTACAAGGCACCACAACACTTCTCTCTTGCTGAGATCATCAAGGTTGCCACACTCTTCCGTAGGTACATGAATCAACACTCTGCTGAGGACCTATTCGAACTGGTTACATTGGGGGAACTAGAATTTGTCCTCAAATGGTTCAAGAAGGACAAGAGCCCTGGACTTGACAGATGGTCTGTAGAATTCTATCTGGAATTTTTCGATTTACTGGGAGAAGATCTACTGGAGGTGGTGGAGGAGACTAGGTTATCTTAGCGCATCTATGAAGCATTCAATTCTACCTTCATTTCCCTTGTCCCAAAAACTGATCACCCCTCCTCTTTCAAAGATTTCCGCCCCATATCCTTGTGTAACTGCATTTACAAGATTATGGAAAAAATCATAGCTAACCGGCTTAAACCTATTTTATCTAATTTCATCTCCCATGAACAATTTGTTTTTTTGGAGAACAGACAGATCCATGAAGCCATTGGGATTTCTCAGGAAGATCTACATTCCATGCATACCAAGAAAATCAAAGGAATGATCCTTAAGATTGATCTTGAGAAAGATTTTGATCAGGATAGTTGGCTCTACATTCGCATGCTCCTCACTCATATTGGCTTTCCTATCCAGGTGATCAATTGGATCATGTGTTGTATCACCTCTGTCTCATACAGTGTTCGCATCAACGGTGCTGCCACAGATTTTTTTCATGTGGAAAGAGGCCTCTGTCAGGGTTGCCCACTATCCCCTTTAATTTTCCTCCTGATCATGGAAGGACTCAGTAGATGCCTTACTAAAGAAAGGGAAAGAGGAATACTGGGAGGCATTAATATCACTGATGATTGCATACTTACCCATATTTTTTTTGTAGACGACAACATCATATTCCTGAACAGATCCATTGGTGACACTATTGTGGTGAATATTGTCCTTCTACTATTTTTTAAAGATACTGGCATGTACTGCAATAACAGAAAATCCACCATCACTTTCCATGGTTTCTCTTGATATGAAACTTTCTTTGCACAACAGCGATTCCCATTCAACCTATCTAGATTTGAAGTGGGTTTGAAATACTTGGGTTTCCATCTAAAGCCTGTCAATTACAAAACTAATGACTGGACTTGGTTGATTATCAAGATTGAAAAGAGACTTAACATTTGGTGTCATCAATGGCTTTATCGAGTTGGGAGGCTTGTTCTCATCAAGTCAGCTTTGGAGGCCATTCTAGTCTATTGGATGTACCTTGCCTAGATTCCCAAAGGCATACTTTATAGAATACAGAAGATCTGCCAAAGATTTCTCTGGAATGGGGCAAAAGAAGGTCACACATTTGCATGGACCAAATGGACACTTATTTCCCTTCTAAAGAGATGGGGTGGCTGGGGCATCAAAGACTTCCCCACATTTGCACAGGCACTTGCTACAAAGCTTAGGTGGCAGATCATAACCAAGAACAATCTATGAACCAGGGTTGTCACCCAAAAGTATATACACCCTCCCTGCCCTCTAGATTGGATCTGACATATTCCTGGTAAAAGAAAAAACATATCCACTATCTGGAGGGCCATTCTAGGATCCATTGTTCACATCAGTAATGGCCTGGCCTGGAAAGTGGGATCATGCACAAAGGTTCGTATTGGATGTGATCCTTGGTCGGGGTGTGGAAATGCCCATGTCCTCTCACCTGCACTCATTCACTCCCTTAAGAAATTTGGTATATTCACTCTTCATCAAATTGCTAACAGGGATCACACCACCATATTTTCTCAAGGATGGTTGAATCATCGCGCTCTTCATTTATATCCACAATGGGAGGAGGCCTGGACTCACTACCTAAATGAAATATCTGAAACACATGTCAGAATTGCTGACAGAGAAGATGAAATCATATGGATTATCTCTAAGCATGGCAGATACTCCCTAAAAGATGGTTATCTACACATCTTCAATCCCCATCGGCCATTGATCCTGCACTCTTGGTGGCACACCCTTTGGAAGCTCAAGTGCCCTGCCAAAGCCAAACTTCTTATGTGGTGCATTCTAACCGAGAAAATACCCACCGGGGCTAATCTACAATTGCGTTCACATATTGGTCCCAACAGGTGTGCACTCTGTGACTCAGCTTCAGAGGACATAGAGCACCTTTTCCTCTCTTGTACAGTCACCTGCGATCTCTGGGGCCTTATCCTATCTTCCCTCAACCTCCACCATAGATGGGAGGGACCAACTGTTCCAAATGCTTGGGATACCTGGTGGCTTTCATCTAACCCCCTCAAGCTTCACAATATCCCCTCCTTAGTCTGTTGGGGTATATGGATTGCACGCAACCGTGCCATCTTCCAAAACACCCCACCCACCTTGATAACCTCTATTTCACATATCATTTATATCTATCATTTGATCCCGGATGACCCTCCACCACCTGCCTCTCGGACTATCTCTCTTGAGATCATTGATCACTACTACCCTTGGACATATTTTGATGGATCAGCACAGCAGGATGGTTGTGGCGGTGGTTTCCTTATTCACCTATCGATTCAACACTACTACAAAGTCAAGGTTAGTCTCAGTCGTGGCATGAACAATTATGTGGAACTATCCTGTCTCCTTGCTCTACTACAATTCACCATCACAAAAAATTGCATCAAACTATAGATTTTCGGAGACTCCAAAATTATCATTGATTGGTTCAACATGCACTATGCATGTCATGTGCACACACTACCGAAGTTATTGGATGAGGCCCTACAACTCAAAACACATTTTGATCTCATCTCATGTCAACATATTTACAGGGAAAGGAATGCGGTTTCCGATCTCCTATCCAAGGAGACGGCGCACCTATTGAGAGACCAATGGGAGATACAGGAGCAGAACGATCACATCTATTATCAGTATTTCCACCGACCCTTTGAGCCAAATCAAAGGGCCGGTTGAACACAACACAATAACGAATCAACTTCTTTTGGTTTATTTTTGGTTATTTATGCACATATTTTGACTATGGACTATTATACACATATGTATTGTTGTTGTTCTGAGCTACCTATTTAAACATAACTATATCTCATGGACTATTATACAAACTGTATAGTTTTTTTTTTTTTTTTAATCATTGCAGCTACCTAGCTGATACGAATATGCTAAGTTGCATATACAGCATGCAACTTTTATTTACATATAATGGAAGCTATGATTTTTTCTATGGAAAAACACAGGTTTATACCCATTTCTCTCTACAATGTCTCCTACAACATAATTACAAAGATCATTACAAACATGATCAAACCTCTTTTGGACAATATGATCTCCAAAAATCATGGAAATTTGATATAGAAGTATCAAATGATTGATAACATGACATTGGTAAAAGAAGTAATTCTCTCAAGCAAGAAGCCAGGGAAAAAACAATGATTATAAAGTTGGACATGGCTAGGGTCTTTTATTAGGTTAAACATCGTTTTATTTTTGATATTATGTGGACAACAAAATCAAAATTCAAATCATCACAGTGAATGAGAAATGTAGCACTAATGGTGCTTGCATGTGCTAATAAATTAGCAACGCAAGTAGTCTATTGAACGGTTCAAATGATGCAGATCATGTATGTGATATTATATATCATACTTTACCATGCATATCATATGGATGTTTATCTCATATATTATCTGACAACCGTAGCAGCATCATGCGTCCACTAAGCAAATGATTGGCTTAGTGGCTGGTTGTTAACCTTTGTCAGCCTGAGCTACTACATTCTTCTTGCGCTGCTACTGCAATGCGTTAAATTTTTTACACATGACTTACTTCCATTCATTTTTGGCAAAAAAACCTATCACTTAATAACATTATTATCTCTATCGCAGACCGTAGATAACACATTGAGTTTTTATCAAAATTTCTTAAGTTTAACTTTAGAAATTAAAATTTATTATTTAAAATATATTTATTTATTTATTTCTTAACAATTTGATAACTTATTACCCATTGCTTTGAATTTTGTGTCTTGCATTTATACTGAAGTTTAGTACGCTGAAACATTGGGTTGTGATACGCATCATTGGTCTACATTACACTTCAACTTTTTTAATCAGGACTCCTTAACTTTTTTAATTAGGACTAGTGGAATATGAAATCACGTCTGCAATGATTTGTTAAATTAAATAATTGAAAAAATTATATATATTTTTAATTCGACATAACTTTCATGACATTCAAAATGTTTTAATAAATTATTTTTAGGAGGAAGTGCTATTAATAAATGAATTAGTATATATTATTATCTCTGTCGCAATAGGTAATCTCATAACTTTGATTTCATGTTCAAGCCTATATTTTTTTCAAGGAATATTAACTCTAAGTTTTGCAAATACCCTTGTTAATTGTCTTAATTTAATACTAGATAAATTAAACATTAAAGTACAAACAACGTGATGTGTGATGACACTTTATATCACGCCCGTAATTTAATGTTCTTTTGCTTAGCTAATTTAGTGATTGATGTGACATGTAAAGTTGTGTGAATACAATCCAATAAAACTAAATTAAATTCCAAACAATGTAAATTTTTATTGTAACTAACTTAAAATATCAAAATCTCAATCTAAACTACAACATATTCAATTTAGTGTAATTAAATAGTTTTCTAGTTTTTAGGGTGTAAAAATTACATTATCTAATTATAACATATTATTTATATATAATATTTTTGTAATTCCTAAAATGTTAAAACTATAGAGCTCACTTATGGCTAGGGTTTCTTCGAAGGTGCAGAGGGTCTTCCGTGCGATTTCCGCAGGTATCGAGGTCCGCTCTCGGTACGTGTCGACATGATCCAGTCCTTTTCCAGTATGGGGCCTCCTTCTGGACGCGCATTTGGCACTTATCAGTTTTTTCCGGAGTCTAGGGCTGTTGCAGGGAATCGAAGATCGAAGGAATCGGAAGTCAGTTTAAGAAGGGAGTTTTTTGAACACGATGGGCATTAATAGCTTTTCAGTTGAGCTTGAGCCATCGCCGGAGGACTTGCTCACCGTATGGGGGTTAGAAGTATAAAAAAAAAACCTTGATTTCCATTTTCCTTCTCGCGCCTCGGTGGATTTGGAGGCTGAAAATGACTGGAAGGGGTTCCAGAATGGGTTTGATGGCTCTGCTTTAAATTTCTTGGAGCAGAAGAGTGTTTCATTTCATGGTTCTCCGCAAATTCCGGATAGCTGTCGGCCCTTGACTTCGGAAGAGCTCTTTGCAGAAGGCCTCAAAGCAGCGGCGACCACGCAGCCAGCGGTGCTTCAAGGTAACTTTCTTTCTTGTGGTTTTTCTGGTGGTCCGGAGCTAAGGTGTACAAACGAAAGGTTTCGGTTCGGTGAGGGTTTTGCAGGGTTAAGCGCCGAACCCTTGGGGGTTATTCCCGCGCTGAGAAACCCTCTCCCTGGGGCGCTGAATGGCTGTAAGGCGACTGAGGAGGTGAACAGTCTCCCTCAAGCAAACCCTGGCGGAGTAGTGGGAGGGTTTTTGTCTTCGTTACCTTCGGGAGGAGGGGCTATTGCTCCAAAGAAGGATGGGGGCCGGATTTGTGAAGCTCTGTCTAGGGTTTCTTCGAGTAAGGCTGTTGATTTCGTCCCAATCTCTATTGCTTCTGAAAATTGTGGGGTTGTGCCGGAGGGTGGTGCAGCTACAGGGGTTGGCGCTCCGCCTTTCCTTGACAATGGTCTCGGTTCTCTGCATTCAGTAGAAGCTCTGAAGCTCTTTCTGGTTGAAACTATCCGTGCGGAGTTTCCCTTTTCAAAGTCGGCACCTGAGGAACAAGAGGTCAAGAAAGCTGTGGGAACCAAGAGAAAGAAGGCCAAGTTCATCAAATCTAAGGAAGGAAGTCCAAAGTGTCTGCTCGGGGTTGATATTAGTATAGAGAAGGTTATGGAACTAGCCGAGACCATGTTAGTGGGGAGAGTCAGGGGCAGGAAGTTCTCGGAGGCCTTTATTGTTGATTGGGTGCAGAATATGTGGAATGATTCTCCAGGGTTGCCTGTTGGTATCAAAATCTTGGCGCGAGGATGGTTCACCATTACCTTCGAGAAGAAAGATCAAGTGGACCAAGTCTTGGGAAGGAATTGGTTTTTTGGCAAAAGGCCGGTGCTATTCAGACGCTGGACTCCTCTCTTCGACGCCCAGAAAGAGAAAATGGCCGACTCTCCGGTGTGGGTCAAGCTGCCCGGCCTCCCTCTTCAGTTCTGGACAGATTCGGTGTTCATCTCGATTGGGAACACGTTGGGCACCTTTCTCGAAGCTGACAAATCTTACCTGCAGACCAATGACAGGAGTGTGGCACGCATCCTTGTGAGCTTAAACCCTCGCGAAGGACTTGCTGAGACCATGACGCTGCAATACAAGGATATGGAGTTTGTGCAAGTTTTGGATTATGAGCACCTTCCTTTCAGGTGCAATAGGTGCCACAAGACAGGCCACCTGGCTCGGGACTATCCCTTGGGTCACCAGCGTCACCGTAGGCAGAGGAGGCAGAAAAGGGCTCAGAAAAGTCCAATCCCAGCACAGGATGGGGAAGCTTCGGATGTAGCACCCGACCTTCTGGCTCAGAAAGACTCCGTTCCCTTCATGGATGCTGAGGTACAGAACGCAAAGGTTGATGATAGCCCCTCTATGCTCCCGGCTGAGGACCTGGGCGACCCTTCGGTTCATCCTGCTGCTGCCGACTCTGGATTAGCGAATCTGGCGGGTATGTCCCCCTCTTTTCCTCCCTTGTCCTCGTTTCCTGTTTTACCTGTTGATGTCTGCTTGGAGCCTGGTCCATCCAGGAAGATTGTGAATGAATTTTTGGCCCTTAACCTTTCTCCCCTCCCCTCAGATAGCCTGGTCGTCTCTGTTTCTGCCGGCCCGAGTCTTTCCCCCTCTTCTCTGTCGTTTCCCTGTGACCCTTGCCCTCGGTCGTCCGATTATGGGCCTTTCCCTTACAATCTCCGACCCCGGTCGGACAGAAGAGCCCTGGGCTTTGAAGTGGGAGGACTAGCCTCGATCTCTGTTGATGCTGGCTCCAGAAAGACTAGAGGTAGGAAGTCTAAACTCTCCATAGCTCAATCCAAGGCGGTGGTGGATATAGCTGATGGCAAACAACTAACTCTTCCCAGGGTGCTTAGAGCAGAGCGGCCACCCTCTGGGGTTCCGCCATGATTGTCCTCTCCTTCAATTGCAGAGGCCTAGCTAGCCAGGCCAAAAGGCTAGCCTTAAAGGAGCTTGTGCGTGCCAATAACCCTGACATTATTTTGCTTCAAGAAACTCTGGGCAAAGGAGAGGAGATTGTCTCTGTTCTTACCAAGATGTTGCCTAGATGGTCTTTCTTTGCTCTGGATGCTGTGGGAAGGTCTGGAGGAGTGGTCTCGCGCTTCAATCCTGTTAAATTGAAGTATGTTTCTTCATGGGGGACCCAGAATGTGCTTGCTGTAGAACTTTTCTCAAGCGAGCTCAACAGGTCCCTGCTCTCTCTGAATGTTTATGGACCCTGTTTGGAACGGGAGAGGTTCTGGTCTGCCTTTTTTCGCTCTTCTTGGATTGGCAAACCTTTTTTACTCTTGGGAGGAGACCTCAACTTCTCGATTGGGGAAGCTGAATCCTGGGGGGCCATGGCCAAAGCTGATCCCTTGTCTGATTTTTTCCTTAATAATATTGCTTTGGCCCACCTGGTTGATATACCTCTTCTGAAGTCAAAACCTACATGGCGGAATCGAAGAATTGGACAGGATTGGGTGGGAAAAAGGCTGGATTGGTTTCTCTTAAGTGAGCCTCTGATGGACATGCTTGTGGAATATAGGCACTGGATTGCAGAAGGAGGAATTTCTGATCACTTTCCTATTCTCCTTGACATTAAAGGCTCTGGAAGGAAACCTGGTCTGCCTTTCAGGTTTAATCCGGGGTGGCTCAAAGATGAATCCTATCAAGGGCTTTTTGCTTCGACCTGGGAGTTGGACCCAGGAGGGCCTGACTCGACCAGGAGTGTTTTTTTCTGGAATAATCTGAAGAAAATGAAATCTGCTACTAAGATCTGGGCGGCCAACTTGAAGAAAAAAGAGGAGGAGGAATTCCTAAAAATTAATTCTGACCTAGCTCTTTTAGAAGACCCTGAAGGAGGAGGATATGAATCCCTTGAAGCTAGAAGCAGAATTAAGGAACTGGAGGCAAAAAGAAGGAGTATTCTACAGCTAAGAGAAGAATCTTGGAGACTGAAAAGCAGGGCCCTTTGGCTTCAAGCAGGGGATGATAATACTAAGTTCTTCCATAACTATGCCAAAGGAAGGAAGATGGCCAATACCATCTGGGAACTTCCGAAAGAAAATGGGGAACTGGCCACCTCTTTCGAGGATCTATCTTCCTTGGGATTGGATTACTTCAAAGATCTCTTTAAAGCCCCCCCTGAAGTCTCCATTGCTGAAGTGATCAGGGTATCTCAGCTCTTTCCTAGGTTCGTGGACGAGGATGAAAATGAGGCATCAATGGCTCCTGTATCCAAACAGGAAGTGGAGGATATCCTCAAAAGTATGGCAAAGGACAAAAGCCCAGGGCCGGACGGCTGGACTGTTGAGTTTTTTTTGCATTTTTTTGAAACTCTAGGTGATGACCTAGTAGCTGTTGTTGAAGAATCTAGAGTTACAGGCCAAGTCTATGGTCCCTTCAATTCTACCTTTCTCGCCCTGATCCCCAAGTCGGACCACCCTTCGTCTTTTGCAGATTTCCGGCCCATTTCCCTGTGCTCTTGTGTCTATAAGATTATTGCGAAAGTCATAGCTGCAAGGCTTAAACCTTTCCTTTCTGCTCACCTCTCCCCTGAACAGTTTGGTTTTTTAAGTGGGCGCCAAATCCATGAAGCTGTAGGTGTAGCTCAGGAATCCCTGCACAGCTTAAAAAGGAGTGGCAGGAAAGGAATTATTGTTAAGTTGGACCTATCTAAAGCTTATGATAGATTCAATTGGCTTTATCTAAGGCTTCTTCTTACTCACCTCGGGTTTCGGTTTGACTTTGTTCGGTGGATTATGAGTTGTGTTTCCTCTACAGATATTGCTCTCCTGATTAATGGCGCTGCAACTCCTTTTTTCACTCCGGAACGAGGTCTAAGACAGGGTTTCCCGCTTTCGCCTTTGTTGTTCTTGTTGGAAGCAGAAGGCTTAAGTCTCTTAATTCACAGAGATAAAAGACTGGGCAGCTTAAAGGGCATTGAAGTGGCGGCAAATTTCTGGATCACGCACCTTCTTTTTGTCGATGATATTCTGATATTTCTGAATGGGTCTACTGATGACTGCCGTGCCCTAAATTCTTTGCTGGAGCTCTTCTTAAAAGCAACTGGGCTCCAAATAAATGCTGCAAAATCAACTATCACTCCTTCTGGTCTTTCTGATGTTGAGCTTATCAGAGTTCAAAGGCTCTTGAATTTTGAAGTCCGCCCAATTCAGGATCACTTCAAATACCTGGGCTTTTTGCTAAAGCCAGACTCTTACTGCATTCGGGATTGGAAATGGCTTATTGCTAAAATCGAAAAAAGGCTTACTCATTGGAGCTTCAGGTGGTTATCAAGGGCTGGGCGTCTGGTTCTGATTAAATCTGTTCTGCTGGCCATTCCTGTTTTTTGGGCCAGTCTTTCCTGGGTACCTAAAGGCATCTTGGCCTCAATAGAAAAACTCTGCAGAATTTTCTTGTGGTCCGGGTCCAATCAGGATTCGGTAAGCCCTTGGGTGGCTTGGGATAAAATCTCAAGACCAAAGGAGTGGGGCGGCTGGGGAATAAAAAACCTGGGATTCTTTACAAAATCTTTGGCGGCTAAATTAGCCTGGCGCCTGCTCTCAACAGATTCTCTCTGGGTCTCACTCATGAAACGCAAATATATCAGCCAAGATTCTGTTCTGGATTGGGTTCGGCACCCTGTCAAATCTTCCTCAAATGCTTCTTCAGTTTGGAAAGCAGTTGTGGCCTCTGTCCAGCTTATTGAGAGGGGCTTGGCCTGGCAAGTGGGTGATGGAAGCCAGGTTCGGGTGGGTTGTGATCCTTGGGTTGGCTGTCCGCCCAATTACGCCCTGTCTCGAGAACTGGTTGCGTATTTAAATTCTGAAGGCTATTTCTACCTTATTCAGGTGGCTGACCCTAGGTCTACTACCTTTGTCAAGCAAGGCTGGTTGTCTGGTTTGGACCTGCATTTGGATAATAGATGGCTAGAAGAATGGAACCGGTATGTTGCTGATCTCTCTCTTTCCTCTGTTAGAATTTCAGATTCTGTTGACACCTTGCGATGGGTGCATGCTCAAACAGGTATTTATACCCCTAAATTCGGTTACAAGTGGATTATGCTGCAACAAGGATGGGGGAATCCAGCATGGTGGTCCAAACCCCTGTGGAAACTTAAAAGTCCAGCTAAAACTAGACTCTTCTTTTGGTGCATTCTTCACAAAAAAGTTCCTACTTGGGACTTTTTGCAAAAAAGAGGCAAGCAGGGGCCGAGCTGGTGTTCGCTCTGTAAATCTGCAGAAGAAACACCTCTTCACCTTTTTCTCCTATGTCCTTTTAATGTTAGTCTCTGGACAGAATCTCTGCGCCTGTCCTACATTCCCTTGAGGTGGCATGGGGATGATCTTCTGCAAGCATGGGAACACTGGTGGCAGGAGGCGTCGGATGATAAAGTCAGGGCCTTTCCTCTTTTAATAGCCTGGGGTATTTGGTTAGCATGAAACAGGGCTATTTTCAATGAGACTACCTTTCCTTTAGCTAATCTGGCAGCTGAGGGAGTTGTTATTTTTGACAGCATTCCAACGCCTGCTGATAAAGGTCCTGTTCGTATCGTACAGCCGGAAATCATCAATAATTCCCTTCCTTGGGCATATTTCGATGGTGCTTCTGATATCAATGATATCTGTGGTGCAGGGCTGGTTATTAACCTCTCAGCTGAAAACTTCTTTCGAGCCTCTGTTGGCCTTGGGCAAGGGTCTAATAACTTTGCTGAACTTAAAGCTCTCCATTTGCTTCTTTGCTGGCTTATTTCAAAACAGATTTATCAGATTCAGATCTTTGGTGATTCTAGGAATGTTGTCAACTGGTTTAATGGAACTCATCAATGCAGGAACTTTCTTCTTCTTCCTTTACTTCAGGAGATTCGTCGTCTTAAGTCCTTTTTCACGAAGATTTCTGTTGTTCATATTTACAGGGAAAGGAACCAGCAAGCAGATATCTTATCTAAAGAAGGTCTACAACTCGCTTTGGGGACCTGGGCAGTAGTGGAAGTAGAAAATGGAACTGTTCACCCTCAGGAACAGCCTCTTTTTGAGTAAAATTTCAGTTTATTTTCAGCATTGTACAGTGGACCTTTATAAACCTATGTGTTTTTTTATACTATCTTGGGTCCTGAACTGTTTCCCTTATGTAAGGGGGTTCTGGGCCCGCTTTTTGTTTATATTTATGGTTATATGGGGTTGGGATAGTTTTTACTGCCAGCCCTTTTGGGCGTTGGAGCATCTCGCTTGCACTGACTCTTACTGCTCTCATTCTGTTTGATGAGCTTTAAGAGATGCATAGATGCTTTAGCTGTGATCTTTATGGTGTCCTCTTGGGTTGCTGACATCTTCATCAGATGGGAAGTAGCCTGATTTCATTCTCTTTTTTAAGGGAATGGTTGTTTTGGTTTCAAAAATGCTTGGCATATGTTCAGAGACTATCTATATTAATAGAAAGTTCGTTTTTTTCTGTGGAAAAAAAAAAAATGTTAAAACTATAATTTTTTTAATTATACTATATTTTTATATATAACATTTTTTTTAATTTAAAAATAAAAACTGTATATATATTTTATACAATAATACTATATAATAAGCTTTGTAATAAAATTTTTATTTCCTTTTATTATCATAAATTAAATATATAAAAATAGACATTTTCATAAATTTAAAAGTCTAATCAAATTTTAAAAAACAAATTACTAGTATTTTTGGGGTCATTTCAAGCATATTGGTCTATCCTCTATTAATGTCTAAGATATTAATATGAAAATACATCCATCATGTGCATGTTGACAAGACCATCTAAAATACTCTGCTGGTAGTTTTTAAAGGGTGAATTTTTGCTCATGCCAAATGCTTTTGGGTCTTAAGTTATTCACATGTTTTCTCACATCTGAAGAAGACAATCGATTAGCCAATGAAAATTTATTTTAGATCATAATCCACTTATGGCGGTGGATGAATTCATATTCAACAAATGAAATTAGCAACAAAGTTATTCATACCTACAAACAATGCATAATTATAATTTAACAAAATGCCTCAATTTACCAATCAGTATAACCTAAATTGACCAGATTGTAAACCTTAACACTAACTTGAATTCAATATTTGTAATTTAATTTAGTTATATTTGAACTAAGCGGCAGAGACTAGCTACTATGTAGCACTTCTTGTGTTGAGCCATTTGTCATTTCACCATCCATTTGTCAATTCCTATGCAGTCTTCTTCTTCATCCCTTTGATCCAAACTTTTATTTTAAATGTATAAGAATTGTATGCATTTGTTATATAAACAACTTATATAATTACTATATTAGCACTATTCAATCTTGACAATATATGCCAATGGAATATGATGATAGACGTTGAAATATTGGTGGGGGAAGCCAAGTAAGCGTGCCTTAGAGCACGATGATGAAAAATCAACATTGCACTGACTCTTGCACCGCCTTTGTTGCCCCACGTCTCCTATTAGGTCGACTTTGCATCCCCTCACAACAGGGTTCTGAAACTTGTTTTCAACGACATACCGAGAGTTGGCCTGAGGGCCTTGACCCTGAAGATAGAAAGCTCCAAGTCTCCGCCAAATCTCTACCCGCTACCAGAACTTTTGATTATTTTCCTCACACTATGACTGAGTCGCTTCAGGGACTCTGAACTTGGGGTGTCATTGCAATTTACTCAACAATAGAAGTTTTCTTGCATAATGATTGATGAAAATTTTGAGCAGGTTCCTAGAGGGTACTTTTGGCTCCTGATTCTTATGTGGTTCAGCCGAGTGAAGATTCTAGTGCTTTTTCCACTCACGAATTCCCAATTTTTGTTAAAACCCTCTCCGAAAAATCGTTGTGCCTCAGGGTCTGTGAACAAGAGGTTGTCTCTTCACTAGCAAACAAAATATCTCACTTGATAGGTATCCTAGAGGAGAGTACGGGAATCATCTATGAGAGCAGGAAATAAAACTTGGAAAATGTCCTAAGGGATTATGACATTAAGAATAATGCCACTCCCTACCTCACGACCGCACTGAAATGAGGGGGCAAATTTTTTGTAGGAAACCTCTACCTCAAAACCTTAGTCATTTAAAGAAGCTCCCAACTCAGGATCTAGCTCCCAAACTTTGAAGGCTCTTGTGGGCCAAGCCTTTGTGGTTAAACACTCATCGGAAGCCACTATGATCCACATTGACCGACTCTTCACCGTATTAAAGATTCTTCACCATACTAAGCATGTGGTTATTTGTCGTTTCAATGAATTTTGGCCCTTGACTTCTGCCCTTAGGGAATGGGTTTTTAAGAATTGGACGAAGAACATAAAATTGTTATTTTGTTTAAAAAGTTATTTTGTAGTTGTATTTGAATATTTGGAGGACTGACAAAGGGTTTTTAATGAGGGCCCCTCGTTTTGGGGTCGCGCGAGATTCTTAATCCAGCCCTGGTTTCTTGAATTCAACCCGCTCTCCATGAAGACTCTGGCCATTCTGGTTTGGGTTAGACTCCCAAACCATCCCCTTCAGTGGATTACGTTGAATTCCTTAGATTTATTGGACATGCTATTGGACGCTTTGTCAAAATAGATAATGAGAGAATATGTAGTGGGTTTATCTCTTTTATCTGAATCTTTGTAGAACTGAATTTAAGTGTAGGCATCTTAGACAAAATCATTCTCAAATGGGATGGAGAGGACATTAATCAACCTCTAGATTATTAACACACAATTTTAGATGCAAGAATTGTCAGTAGCTTGGGCATCTTCATAATATATGCCCTAAAGGAGTGTCAAGATCCTCGAAGCCACATAAACCCAATCGTCGTTGGCATGATTTGTGGGTAGCTTCAACTGAAAAGAACTCGATAGGCAATATGAAAGAAAACCCTCAACAAGAAAATACACACCTTGATTCTCCAGCCTCTGAAGATCTTGTGCAATTCCTAGTTGAAACTCCTTCGACTTCAAAGGATAATAATTCTTCGGGAAGTCCATTAGCGGTAATGGTGGCTACAACCACAGGGAAAAAACGACCTCACGAGTCTCATCATTCAGATAGTGATAAGGATGTCTCGCACTCTCAGGAGGTAGGAGCAATGAAACTTTCTATGAAAGACGAGGATATGGCATGTTCCTCAGATGTAACTAGTAAATTTGTAGGGTGAGTAGATGTCTGTAAGAGAAAGGGAAAGGGAAAAAAAATTTAAACACCTTTTGTGTTCAATATCTTAGTATGTCCTTCGTGCTAGGAGGCATGACCTCTAAAGAAACTTCTTAAGATCCATTAGTAAATATGTGTACCCAATTTAAAATTTGTTTGCTTCTAATAAATTATTTTCAATCAGTTAAAAAAAAAACACTTTATATAATTACTACTTCCACTTTATTAGTATAACGTTAGAATTAATTTAACTAAATTTCCAACATTTATAATTTATAACCATCCCTTATTAATACCATTTTAGCAATATTTATAACTATCCTTAATTAATACCAATTTAAAAGGTTAAACAAACCCTAAAATAGTAATATTTATAGTATTGTTTTCGTTTATAATTATATATAATTTAGATATCATTTTTTGAGATTCAATTGCATTTATTATTTAAAATGTTTGTGGAAATTTTATAAAAAAAATTAATTGACTTTTTTTTCCAAAGAAAGAATTTGCAACTTTCTATTAATAAATAAAGAAAAGTTACATTTTGTAGATGCAATTAAGCATTCAAGATGCCTAGTGGGCCAATGTGCTCAAGCACACATCGTAGTGAGGCTACTCGAAAAAATTATAGATTTCCAGCAGGGCTGGGCTTTTCGCGCTTGCCTTTTCTCTTTTGGACAATCCACCAAGTCCCTGAATGCAGGGAAGAAGGAACCAAGGCCAGCTCATTGTTCCTTGCGGTATTTTCTTTGTCAGAATCTGATATTTTAGACACATGCGATCTTTTATTTGTACCTGAGCTTACTATTAATCGAGCTTCAGTTGGCATAGGATCCACTGTGGTGTGTGCCAACTGAACTGTCATGTTAAATTCAAATGGATCTTGTATTTCATGTTCTTGTACCCCCGGATCGGTTGTTGTCTCTTTACTCTCATTTGGGATAGATACATCTGCTTCTTATTCTATCTCCTGCTCTGGTCCACCTGAGGGAAATTGCTTTCCCTATCTTCTTATTTTTTATGTTTTCTCTTTTTGCATCAAGACATGTGTTCTGTAAGTGACATGTTTTCCTACATATTCTACATCTAAATGCAATTCTTTCATAATCAAGGTGTTGCGTCCATTTTTTATGGCTATGAATTAGTTGAATGCTTTTTGGTAGCCCCTTTCTGAGATCCACTTCCACTCAGATTCGTGCGAAGGTGAAGATTCTCTCCTCTAATCGTTGGGTGTCTATTTTGATGTATCTCCCGATAATGTTCCCAATGCCTTCTAAAACACACTCATTCCAAAAATGAAGTGGGAGTCGCCGGAAGATAATACAACTAGACCCAGACTGGAATTCTGGTTATCTCCATCATATTTGCGTCAAAGTCTGGGAACAATGGTGTGATGAAGAGTCCGGTGGAGCCCCAGAACCACGGTCCCGCCCTGAGAATGATGTCTCTGGCTTTCGAGGAAGGGAACTTGACTATAAAAAACCCCTTGGAATAGAGATGGATTTCACAATCCATGGTCGAGTTGGTAAATATCCAATGGAAAAGCTCCATTGGTTTGGGCTAGAAGCAGTTAAATCTGCATATTATTGCTTGTAATTCAAAAGTGGAGCAGTGTTCATCGATCTCTGGTGTGTCTATGTTCAGTTCTGGCATGCAGTTTAGTTGCTCCACAATGTATGGTTTGGGAGTATTCTCAGCTAGTTCGGATGGTGTTGTTGCTTTGTTTTTCCCCTGTAAGAGGGACCTTTCGCGTTGTCGTATTTGGCGGTGTTGGCTCCCCTTTTGGGTCCATGAGCTCTGTTCTATTCTGTTGTGCCTCCCCTCAGTCTCATATTGAGATATATGGTAGATCCAGAGCACATAGGGTAATCCTTGATTAGGCATGAGTCTTGTAAGGATTTCCCACCATAAATTAATGATTGCATGTGACAAGGGTATCCTAAATATTCCTTGATATTTTGCTTCAAGTTTGTTACCCTGTATGTATCTTATACCCATATTAAAAAACTGTTTTCAAAAGGAGATTTTATGAAAATTTGAAAACGAACAGATCTTACCTGTTGCTCATTCTTTTAGGTCCTTTTGTTGGATCCTGTGGGATTCTTTCATGTTTTCTTTAATAGGGTTAGGTGGGTGCCTTGATTCAATGATCCATAGAGATCAACGATTGCGTGAGGCTGAGCACCTCGAACTGGCTTAAAGTACAACGTTTTGATGGGTCTGCGGCCTATGTACCCCTGTGCCCGCATAAAACCTCGCAAGGAGATGTGATTCTGTCCCCACCCTGTTGTCGCCAATGCATGCCCTGGCCTTGTCTTCATTCTTTGACGGCCCTGGGTTTGTTCCACCCCTTCCCCTCCTTGAGCATATGCCCATGTGTGTGAGCCGCCATCCTGCATTGAAGCCATTCAAGGGTATGGGTCTGCCACAGGGTTCCAAGGCTCATGGCTGAAGAGGGAAAAAAGGGGTCGGGATCTGCATCCGTGAACAATGAAATCCCCCTGCTCCACTCCACACTAGATTCTAGCACTGGCATAGGGTGTGTGCGCCTACGATGCTTCTAACCGAGCACCTCGATGGTCGTTTCCCTCTTTCGATCAGGATCACAGCCATGAGGATCTGTCGCCGCGCAACCAGAGAGTCTGGACCAGCAAACCCTAGTGTTGTTTTCTGCCGCCATTGTTCTCCTTCCTAAAATTTAATTTACTTATCTTTCATATTTGTATTTTTTCTTTCTACTTTTTAAAAAGTTGATATAAAGGTTTTTCAATTTTTATTTTATTAAATTGCAATACTTATAATGATGACAATTTCTTTTTTATAATTACAAATAATTTGTTTATGGTTGAATTTTTTTTATTTTTATCTATAATTTTTTATTGTAAAAAAATATTAGCATAATTATATAAATTTAATGGTTGTTAAATATTTATAAGCATTAATTCATAATGGTTGGTAGACACCTATAAGCATCAATTCATAATAGGCATCAAGACACTTACCTCCTAATATATGTCACATTGTCAAGATTACAAAAAGACATAAAAATTATTTAATTATAATTTTATTTTAAATGATTATTATCATTACTATTAACCTAGAGGTAGTTCAATTAGTGATAGTCATGATATGTAGAATTTATGTAAACAATAAGATTCAAGTTTCAAATCCTATTAGATCATGTTTTTGAATAAAAAATTTTGGGCCAGAATTGTAATCTACGGATAAACTACGCTTCCCTAGACCGGTGTCTAGTCTAGAACAACAAGTGAAAGACTTTACTAATGTTTCTCCTAACTTAGAATAGATACACAGAGCGGATTGGATGCTTACCTGTTTTAGTCGCTTCCAAATGGCTCATTTCTATCGCTTCCACCACAGCTTCAAATTCAAGCAGTTTCAAATAGTTGAATGCTTCCTGCAAGAAAGAACACTGAAACAGCATAAGATGCAATAATATACATATCTATTCAAGCTAGTTAGCTAAATCAATTAAGCATAAACTACATTAATCAACCAAGATTTTTCAATATGGAAAATCAAAGTAAACATGGATGCATGTAGGGAAAAACAAGAAGTACTTTTTATTGATGATAGAAGGAGAGGTTACAACATAATGACTGATTTGTAGTGACCTTCAAACAAAGTTCCCAAGTCTCATCACAGCATAAGTCTCTCCAGCAGCAGCTCCACAAATCAAACTCTCTATTGAAAATTCTCCAGCATTTCCCTACTCAAATTCATCCTTCCAAACACTTAGATCTGTGTTAAATTTATAGAGGAACTGTAGGTTTTTTTGTAATCAATAAAATTCCAAAAATAGGCAAGACATGTTTCCATTCATGTAGATGTGAAATGGACACTTGGATCCGAAGCATGACACATGTGAACCCTTCTAGAAGACACTGGCCAAGTGGAGATTCCAGAACAATGAGAATTTGGCTCCCAATGTGACCAACACACCTTTGAATGTCGGGAAGTGCTTTGCAGAGCAGCCTTGAATGGGTCTACCTGCATATGCAACGCACTTAGGCCCCTTAGAGCCTGTGTTGGTGAGCTCCCACATGTTTAATAATAAGCTTCAAACCATGGAAAATCCTTTCTTGATGAAAGTCTTGTTTGATTCATGTTGTTTCCTGTCTTAGGGCATATAGCAACTGAGATGATAGGAAATGATAGACCCTTGATTATCAGTCCTAGAGATGATGTCCAGTTAACTAGGTTATTGGGAATGGTGCCCAAATTGACCTGTAATAATTGCACCCTAAAGCATGAGATCCAAATAATAAGAACATTTGATTGAGATGCTTTACATTGTGATGAGCCTGGAAACAAAGCGAAAAGGTCACCTGCATCAATCTTACAATACATTACATCATGATATATCCTCTATTGATCATAATTTCTAAGGGTAGGCATTCCCATAGTAATCACATAAAACAATCTAATAACATGTACATAATTCAGAAAGTTGTCTACATTGGAATGTTTCCCAGATGCAGACACGCCTACAGATATAGGCCCATGTTTGGATGAAAATATATATGTAAGGTCACCGTACAAATGATGTGTACAACAATCCTGAAATCGCAGCCCAGATGGATGAAAATATATCTGGGGTCTTCTTATCTCATTCACTTGATCATTTGGGTACAAGTCTAGCCATGCGAATATATGATTTGTCGTCAAACATGGAAATACATCATTTGATTACCAGCCAATAATGAAAGATATTAACAAACCACCATTAATGTCAATGGCCCTCAAGGTACTGCAGTACATTTCGTAAGGCGTGAATAGATGATTTGATGTCGAACACCAAACAAAATCTTTCGGTCAAAATTCCGGAAGCGAGGATCTTGTCGATGATGTAACAAGCCTCATGGTACTGGAATCTGATGTTTCTAAGTGAGCTTCCTAGATATTGATTTTTAGTCGACAGGAAGTCACCTTATTGCAAAACTGGATTTACTGATTTCGGAGACAAGGGTATGACTTGATATAGCAATTTTCAAGGATGACGGTCATGAAAATGAAGGTTTATGAGTATTGCAGATGGATGAGTTCTTAATCATTGGATGACTTCTCTTGAACATATCGGCGACACTGTGATGAGTTGGCAGCATTGACCCAAAACTGAAGTGAAGGTATGATGAACCATAGGTGTGAATGAATCGTCAAGATGATTACCCAACCCAAACAGTCACGGACATGGAGTGAAATAAGTGTCATGTTCAAGAGCGACTTGCTACCAAAAAGAAACTTTGCTTGCTTTTCCCAAATTTTCCCCGGTCATTTGTCGACCAGTACCTCTTTATTTTTTAACAAGCTTGAGGAGGATAACATTTGCTTGATCTATAATTCAACCCTTCGAGAGAATAAAGAATAAAGTATCGCTATTTAATAATTTAACGAGTCTAGCAATGAATGAAACTCGATTCTTGCCATGATTGACAAGCCCGTCGCTACTTTATGTTTTAACGAGCTTAATGACATTGATAGCCTGGTCCTTTTTCATGTTTAGAGAGTCTGAAAAAGAGGACGAAAGAGGACTCCGAAAGTAATTTTTCGTAAATTTGTCTCTCAGATCTGAAAAAGTGTAAAATAATATCTGAAAGAACCTCTTTTGTCATGTTTAACCAAGGTATTCCTTTTTCGTAAATAACCATCTCAGTCTGGAAAAGGGTTAAACTTATACTGAGTAGATATCAATTCATTTACTTTAACAAGCTCGAAATGACAAGTGCTCGGCAATCTTTTCACATTATCGTAGTCTAAAAAGAGCTGAAAGAAGACTCCAAGAGTTCCTTTTTCGCTGTTATCGAAGCTCAAAAAAGAGATAAAAGTGCGCTTCAAA